>CM062814.1:574032235-575232235 GCA_031772625.1 Pinus tabuliformis
GAGGGAAAAATCATATTGGAACCTGGAGCAGTCACACGAAACAAGAACTCGTCAGCTACGAAAATCGATCAATTTTAGAGTATCTCAACAAGTGGAAGAACTTACCCGCTGAATATTCCCACATGGGAGGACAGGAATATTATACATAAGCATCAAGAACTACTCAAGCGTTGAGGACAATGCTCTTTGAAGGAGAGGCATGTTAGGCCCCTATACTACTAGTGTAACCCCTTATTGTTATTAGTATAACCCACTTATTATATTGATGTACCCATGTAGTGCCCATATTGTTACTATTGTGCCCCATAGAAGCCCCACTATTGTTATTATTGTGCCTTACATTATTATTGTTATGTCGGCTCTGATTATGTTATGACCCCTTAGAGACTCCTATATATAGAAAGGAGGTATTTTCATTTGTATCATCGAAGAATTGTTCATTTATGTAATGTAAAGGAGGTTGCCCCCTCGAAGAGGCTGAATTCTAAGGCGTTGATCTATCTTTTCTATCTTTTCTTGAGCTGGTTTCATAACATGGTTGGAATATTTTGACTACCTTATCATTTTGTGTAGTGTGTTTTCTAATAAGACACTGATTCCAAATTCCATTATACATGAATGTTTTTTTTTCCATTACAAAGGCTTAAGATGTCAGTGCAATGTTTTTTTCCATTACAAAGGCTTAAGATGTTAGTGCAATGAGATTTATTTAAGATAATGTAAAAATTCAACAGGTCTAGGATGATTTTTTATTTATTTATTGACCTATTTTTCCTAGACACAAATTTTGATTAGATAATGGATAAATTTAGAGCTGTTTTTCTCACTTTATATGGATTTCATCTTGTCGGTTGTCAAGAATCTTGTGCAATAGTTGTTGCATATCTATTTTGGACAAGAAAATTGGTGTTTGATGATGCATATTTATTTTGGACAAGAAAATTGGTGTTGGCCAGCCAATAATTTTGGTGGAAAATTCTACCATGAATATTGATAAGATCAAAATTTATGGAGCTTGTGTATGGGTAGATTCGATGGAAAAAGTAGCATAGATTGAGACAGCAGAGAAAGTGAAAATGAGGACGAAGGCATGGAGATTATTTCTAAACAAACAGTTAATTTATAATTTCCAAAAGAGTTGCTTGTTGGTTCTCGAATACTTGCCATTGAGCATGCTATTTTTGATGGAATTGAATGGATCTTTTGTAACAAGGGGAGAAACTGCTTCAAATTTGTACAACCTAAAATCATTTAACATTGCAAACTAATTGAGGAAATCAAACAAATTGACGAAATCATGATTGGGGAGGACAAGTAATTCACTTTTCAGGAGTTCAGTTGGGATAAACTTGTATTATAGTCTTGAGAGTAGAAAACTAATTATATAACATCAATGAACACAATTTCAGGGGTTGAGTTGGGACAAGCTTGTACTATAGTCATGAGAGTGGCAAAGTAATTATATAACATCAATGAACACAATTCAAAGGGAAAATAAATCATGATCGGGGAGGACAAGTTAATTCACTTTTCATGAGTTGAGTTGGAATAAGCTTGTACTATAGTCCCGAGAGTAGAAAAATAATTATATAACATCAATGAACACAATTTCAGTAGTTGAGTTGGGATAATATTATACTATAGTCCTGAGAGTAGCAAAGTAATTATATAATGTCAATTAACACAATTCAGAGGGAAAACAAGCAGCAAAGCCAGGTGCAGATACATTGAGTGATTGAGCTGAAAATTCTTACCATAGCAATTAAGATGAAACGTCTAAGTAATATACATGATCACTCCAAAGAAAGGTGTTTCCACTCCAGATAAATGATGTTCAACTTACACATAATTTTCTAGCAATTAAACCAAGAGTCGCCAATTTCAGCAATTACAGTAGTTTCATTTGATAGCATGCCCTGCAACCAACCAATTTTGACCAGTGAATATCAACAATAATCCTATTGTAAATGTATCCTCTAAGGGCAAAGCCAACCAAAAGACAATTGTCTGAGTATTGTTACTTCAGAATATGGGTAGATTCTTTGAGGCCTTGCCTGAATATGTTTGAAT
Organism: Pinus tabuliformis; assembly: GCA_031772625.1. Classification (NCBI taxonomy): domain Eukaryota; kingdom Viridiplantae; phylum Streptophyta; class Pinopsida; order Pinales; family Pinaceae; genus Pinus; species Pinus tabuliformis. The sequence continues at coordinate 574,034,306 of CM062814.1, forward strand.
AGAATATTTACCATCAAGGACTCATATGTTGCACTTTTCAGGGGAACATCTTCGGGTACAAAAATATGCTAATAATTATTTGTAAGCCCATTTTCCGTAGTCACCATGTTAGGCTGCATGAGTATGGTTTTCTTCTTTTTCAAAAGCAATGAATATCCCACTGAACTATAGTTATTAAAAAGAGGCCCTCCAAATAAATATGCATCTGCATACTCAACTATTTCAGCACGTAATGCAATACTTGTTGCACCCCAGTAAGGCCCTATGAAATGAGGGTGTGTCTCTAGAAAAATGCAATACTCGGTGCACCCCAGTAACTCCCTATGATTTGAGGGAGTGTTTCTATAACTTGTCCCTTAGCAGACGGCATTACAACCACATCATAACCCAATGCATATGCCAATTCCAGAAATAAATTCAAATAATGGCTAAGGCAATAAAACACCAATGCAAACAAAAATTGAAATTCGCGAGAGAATTGTTTAGCTAGCAAAAAATTGGACCAAAACCTAGAATGTAAAAAAATTAACAAATCTCAAGAACAATACAATTTATTTTGCAGGAAATGGTTGGTCAGACACCCTAGATATGAATGCAAATCCATATATTCTTATAAGTTGTTGTTGGAATTAAACTGTGAGAAAGTGAAATGTCTAAAGTGTCTCATGAACAACTATTGTATGAGGAAAATTATGAAAACAGCTCATAACATTATAAATAATTACAAAATCTTACATTCTTAAAATCATAACTATGTAACTTACTTTGTCAAAATCAGTATGAATGTTAAAATCCAACTTCCTATAATACCAAAATTGTTCAGATGTTAGCATTGGAAAAAGGGGATCAAAATCATTTGTCACTATTGGTCCTCTCAGAATTTAGAAAGTTATTTTACAACAAATAGTAAATAAGATAAAAGCTATCTACTCAAAGAACTAGAATGCAAATTTCATAAATTTCATATTTCAGTACAATTGAAAAATCGCTACTGGAACCTGGACTTGGAACCATAGGAAGGGATGACTTTTCACCTCGAAGGGATGCTTTCTCTGGAACCGTAGGAAGGGATGACTTTGCAACTCGAATGTTGGGTTGTGTTATATTCTTTCCACGACTAGCCCACGTAGTTAGCGTATGTTTATATTAAAATTTCAGATGAAGATAAGTGCATCAGTTTGTTGTGTTCTCTACTAGATTCGTGGGATAGTCTGGTTATTGAAATAAGTAGCAATGCAACTACCTTGCAGTTTGATGAAATAGTCTCATCCTTGCTGATGGAGGAGATGAGACGGAAAAATATGGAGAGCCAGAATGGTGATGCCTTGTCTGTATGAGGATGGTCTTAGAACAAAACAAAAATAAGTCATCGAGTGGGAGATCTAAATCTAGAAGGAGATCTAAATCTCCAATAAAACATGTAAAGGTGGTGTGCTAGAAATGCGGAAAATAAGAGCACTACAAAAGGGACTGTAAATCTAAAGATCTTGATAAAGGAAATGGACTTGATGATGCTCCTTCTGCAGAGGAGAAAACCACCTCAGATGAAGGTGGGGATGTGTACTTGGCTTCTTCAAGTACACATGTAGATCATGAGGCATGGTTGATTGACTCAGGTGCAACCTTTCACTTCACTCCCCATAGAGAGTGGTTCTGCAAGTATGAAAAATATGATGGTGGTGATGTCTTCTTAGGGGATGATAGGAAGGCTAGAATCGTTGGTCGCAGAAAAGTAAAGTTGAAGTTGCAAGGTGGAAGGGTTAGAACACTTCCGGGTGTTCTGCATATTCCTGCATTGGCCAGAAATCTAATTTCTGTAAGCAAGTTGGATGATGTAGGCATAAAAACAGTGTTCGATAACGATACCTGCAAGATGGTTCGGGGAGCACTGGTGTTGATGCAGGGAGTTCGGATTGGAACTCTGTACAAGCTACAAGGTAGCAAGGTTGTTGAGGGGTTCAATAGTTCTGTGGTTCCTGAAAGTGAAGCAGAAAATATAGTGGTCTCTAGAGAGAAGACCATGCCGTGGCATCAAACGCTTGGACATATTGGAGAGAAGGGCCTTCGAATACTTCATGGTAAAGGTATGGTAGAAGGTATGAGTAATAGCTCTCTGGATTTTAATTTCTATTAAAATTGTGTATATGGGAAGCAAAATCGGGTGAGTTTCCCCGCTGGTGGTAAGAGGGAGACACATATATTAGAGCTTATGCATAGTGATGTGTTTGGACCTGTGAAGGTTCTATCACTGGGTAAGTCTGTGTACTATGTATCATTTATATATGACTTCTGAAGGAATACATGGATATATTTCCTTACGAAGAAATCTAAAGTCTTTGACAGGTTTAAAGAATTGAAGGCTCTAGTGGAAAACCAGACAGAGAAGAAGATAAAAGTGCTGAGAAAAGATAACGATGGAGAGTTTTGCAGTAAGGAATTTGAAGAATTCTATAAGAGGTGTGGTATAGCATGGCAGAACACTGCTATGTATACACCTCAGCAAAATGGAGTTGCAGAAAGAATGAACAAGATGTTGATGGAAAGGGAAAGAAGCATGCTCAGTGGTGCCCGGTTAGGACATGAATTCTAGGCAGAGGCGGTGGAGATAGCATGTTACCTGGTCAACAGATCACCTTCATCAGTGTTGGAGTATAAAACTCCACAAGAGGTATGAACTAGTAAGAAACCCTGTCTTTCACATCTGAGGGTATTTGGATGTGATGCATATGTACATGTTCCAAAGGAGAAACGAACCAAGTTGGATAGTAAATCTGAAAAGTGCATCATTATTGGGTATAATGATGGTTTAAAGAGTTATAAGCTTTGAAACCCAGTAACAAGGAATGTTGTGTACAGCTGAGATGTGGTGTTCATAGAGGTGAAAGATGTTATTAAACATGAAGTCCAACCAAAGGAACTTGAGAAGATAGAGTTTGAACTAAAGGAGGAAGAATCAGACTCTACAGCGGAAAAGGAATCAGAAGATGAAGAGCCACAAACTCTGGGTGTGAGAATATGAGTTCGAGAAAGAAGGCAGCCAGAAAGGTATAGTGCATTTGCTTTCTGTTCAAATTTTTCTTTATCTATTACTGATGATGATCCTAGAACTGTGAAGGAAGCAATAGATTCAGAAGATGGAAAACTCTGGAAAGAGGCCATGGTTGATGAAATGGCATCTTTACACAAAAATGAGGCTTGGGATCTGGTGGAGTTGCCCGCTGGAAGGAAACCCATTGGCAGCAAATGGGTGTTCAAGAAAAAGACAAATGTAAAAGGAAAGGTGGAGAAATACAAAGCTCGGTTGGTAACAAAAAGTTATTCCTAGGTGTCGGGAATTGATTTTGGTAATATTTTTTCCCCTGTTGCCAAGGTAACTTATATTAGATTACTTTTATCTGTTGCTGCTGCGTTTGATTTTGAAGTAGAAAAAATGGATGTGAAGACAACATTTCTTCACGGGGATCTAGAAGAGGAAATCTACATAAAGCAACCTGAAGGCTTTGCGGTGAAGAGTAAGAAAGAACTGGTATGCAAGTTAAAGAAGTCTCAGTATGGGTTAAAACAGTGACCAAGGATGTGGTATTAGAAATTTGATACATTTATACGGGGACTTGGCTTCAACAGAAGCAAAGCAGATCACTGTTTGTATTTTAAATTAATTGGTGACCATGTTATTTATTTGGTCTTGTATGTGGATGATATGTCGTTAGTTGGAAATGACAAAGAAATTATCCAGGATTTAAAGACCCAATTGTCTTTCAAATTCGACATGAAATATCTTGGTGCTACAAACTATATTTTGGGCATGGAAATTAAAAGAGATCGAGCAAAGAGGAAGCTTTGGTTAAACCAGAAGAAGTATGTCGAGACAATATTGCAGCGATTTAATATGCAGGATAGTAAATCGATGAATGTTCATATTCCTGTAGGTGTAAAGTTATCTGATGAACATTGTTCAAAGACAAAAGAAGAAGAAGAGGACATGTCCCGTGTTCCATATGCAAGTGCAGTCGGTAGCCTGATGTACGCAATTGTCTGTACTATACCAGACATTGCACATGCAGTGGGAGTATTGAGCAGGTTTATATCAAAACCACGAAAGGATCATTGGACAGCAGTGAAGCGGGTTTTCAGGTATTTGTGTGGCACTAGTGATTATGGTTTGTGCTACCAAGGAAGACTAGGATTGGACAGAGTGTTGGTTATTCGTGGCTTTGTTGATGCAGATTGGGCTGGAGATCTGGATCAGAGAAAATCTACAAGTGGGTATGTGTTTTACCTATTTAGAGGTGCAGTCAGTTGGATGAGTAAGAAACAATTTGTAGTGGCACTATCAACTACAGAGGTAGAATACATGGTAGCCACTCATGCAAGCAAGGAAGCAGTTTGGTTGCAGAGATTGTGTTCAAGTATGGGGTTAGTACAGGGAGTTATAAGGATAGACTATGACAGCCAAAGTGCAATTTTCTTGGCAAAGAACCCTGCATATCATTCAAAGACAAAGCACATTGATGTTCAGTATCACTTTGTGAGGGATATGATAGAAGACAAAAAGGTGTCGCTGGTAAAAGTGGACACTTTGAAAACACTGCAGATGCATTGACAAAATCTGTGAACTCTAAGAAGTTCTCTTGGTGTAGACTAACAATGGGCATTATAGGACTGGATAAATGACTAAGCTCTCTTGTGGAAAGAAAACAACAAGTGGGAAAATGTTGGGTTGTGTTATATTCTTTCCACGACTAGCCCACATAGTTACCCAGGGGGTTTTGGGGGGGGGGGGGGGGGGGGGTGGTGAGCGGGGGTTGGGGGTGCAGAGCCCCCTTTTGTTGTGCCGATTGTGTAGCGGGGGGGTCACAGGAGGTTTGAGGGGTGCAGGTAACCCCACTCTATGGGGTTCGGGGCAACACCACAGAAAATTTTGGTTTTGGAACCTATGTTAGGTTGGGCGGACCCACCTATGGTTATGTGCATGATTTTCGCACATGGTTTTGGATGCAATGGTTTTTGGACCATGGTATTAGATGCTTGGGCATGTATAAATATGTATTATAACATTGAAAGGAACATAATGAAAAATCAAGCTGGTAGTTCCAGTTTTGGGATCCACGGGAAAATCTCTGTGTATATGTGTTTTGTGTTATGCTCTCGCATTGTTTTTTTCCTGTGTTTTAGAATTCGTATGTAGGTAATTTCTGTATGGGGTTAAAACCTACATCGAAGGGATGCTTTCTCTGCTTGATCAACTTACACCCTCTATTTATTCCCATAGCACCACAACTAGCAGCAATTTACTCCAATCAAATCAAAGTCAATTGTATACTCCACATCATAATCATAATCATCAGGATCTTGCTCACCACGAAGGTCAGACTCTGGATCATGATCTCAAATTTGAAGCTCACCGCAAAGGTCAAACTCTGAAAATCCTCTATCATGCTACAAGAAGAATATCCCTAACATGCGTGAATATCCTAAATGTTCTTTCTTCGTTGATCTCTCTAAGAACTCCCATGAGGCCCATAAAGTGTCTTAGAGTGGATTAGATACCACTATTACAAACCAAACACAGACTCTGGACTGTAATTGAAAATCTAGCCCTTACCTACCCTTAACTGAAAACATGAAATTGGGGCTACCACATATCCTTATTCAAAGAACCAAGCCTTTAATTGTGCTAATGGAGACGTGTATAAATGGAAATGCCTTTGCAGATTACTCACATATAAGTTTGATCTAGAACCATTACCATATGAGGGTGAACGGTTCAGTCTAGCTGAGGTGATGAAAGGAAAAAGTATGGTCTAGGATGCAATTGTGAATGAAAATAAGTTCTTGGATTGAGCACTTACTAAAGAAGTTTCATATGCATTGTTTGATTGTATTACATTTAACATTAGTAATATTTTTTCATTCAAATTGGGCTATAGTTAGATCACATAACATTTCACATCATTTTTCATCTATACTCTTCCTCCACATGCTCTACCAGCTTACGACGTTTCCTTTGCAACATCTGGTGCAAATGTAGTACTTTTATGTTATATATCTTAACTTATAGCTAGTACTTTTATGTTATATATTTTAATATGATGTGTATATTATGATTTTCTTTTATCTAAAAAGTTATTTGTAATTTTATTAATAAAAACAAAATTGCAATACAACAAATTGAATTTTATTATTTTTTTGTAATTTTATTAATAAAAATAAAATTGCAATATAACAAATCAAATTTTATTATTTAACTTTCTGGAGACACTACAACATCTCCCACATATTGGGTTTTATATTATTTTTAACCTTTTACTATTATTTAACTGAGATGACATGTAAACGTTTACAAATCTTTTACATCTTAAACATATTAATATAAATTCAACATATTGAGCCAAAATGTAAAGATGTTTACATATTTTACTAACAAATCAGTTATAAAATGGTCAAAACATTTAGAGAATATATATATATATATATATATATATTATATATATATTCCTTATTTCAATTTCTTTATATAATATATACATAATTGAAATTGAAATATTAATCCATATGGACATTGAAATATTTATGGTTAGAATCACTCTCTAACCCACTAGGGTAGAGATGTTGTAATGTCTTATTTAACATTTTGAATCCATCAAAATAAATAAAACTAAAGAGTAAAATAAAATAAAACATAAAATAAAATATCTCTAGTTGAGTATGGTAGAGACACTTAACATAGGGATACTATGAAAGGAGTCCCTTAGCTCTAAAGTTCATGAACCATTCGCAAGAGAGGTTGGAGATAGCTCGAGTGCACTTAACAGATGTAGTAGAGATGATGAAGAAGTTGCCAGACACAAATTAGAGGGATGAAGAGTTCAGTGTGGGAGATATGGTATTTTTCAAGATGGCCGAGTAGTTTCCACCGCCTGTTGGGATGTCTAGATCACATGCGAGCCGGTTTGAGGGGTCATTTTGAGTTGTGGAGAAGATTGGTGATGTAGCCTATAAGCCAGAGATGCCTTTCCATTTGACAAATAGTCATCCAAGTATTCCATATTAGTCAATTGAAGAAAGGTGAGGTGGATATAGAGGATCTGAGCAAAGAAAAACAACCATGTGCCCCGACATTGATTATTGATCATCCAAAGTTAGACCTTGAGGAGATCATAGGCTATCAAAATTCAGACATTGGAAACAATAGGAAGAGAGAGTACTTCATTAAATAGAATGATGCTCCATAAGAGAATGGATGGGAGACCTATGAGTCCTAATGGAGATGGGAGAAGGAGATGAGGGGTTATTGAAAGGAAGCATCAGTTGGAAATCCAAGGGATATCATGGATGGCAACAACTCAGGGTGGGAAAGGATGTCAATCCCTAGGGTACCAAGGTGTACCCTTGTCTCGTCCATGCACCAAATGTGTGCCTAGAAGCCTTCCTAAGATGAAGTGTCATGGGAAACACCATCGTCGTAAGAAATGTGATGATGATATCGCACAATTTGCAATGTTATGAAAGGAAAGTGTCAAAAAACCAAGAAGAGAGACTCAACATGTCGGATTGGTGACATGATGGGACAAGCGATGGGTGAGTGATGGTTTGAGTGACCAAGTGTGTAGATGAGAGCACATCAGCTGAGACAAGGTGGAACAACATGGGAAGGAGTAATGGGCATATTAGGCACTTCATGCAAGTGCTTAGGAAACATGATGAGGTCAACCCAACCTATGGTGCACTGACCCATATAGGGAACCCAGCCTGAGCATATATGGAAGCAACCACATAGAGGAAGAATGACCCATATATATGTGTAGTTGCATAATGTGAGGGGATCATCCAAAATACACCAACCAAAGTCACATTACAAAAGAGGACTTGGAACAGGTGTGAAGGAGGACTGTGAGGAATATAAAGGAGCCAAATGGATTAGCTCAGTGCTTGCGGTTATGCGGATCTAGGCGAGCCTTGAGTTTGAAATGAGACGGGTCAAGTAGGGTGTCGAGTGATTGAGGTGGGGTTTGGCGAGTGGGGAAAAGGTTTTGTGGTATTATCTCTGGGTTCTTGGCTATGTACTCTTATAGACCGAGCCATTTCCTTGGTGAATCATTGTAATTTTTGGTTCATTAATAATCAAAATTCTAGAGGGCCATTCCTTATGAGCTTGTGCATGTGTATGATGACATTAATGTTTTTCAAATTTAAGGCTTCTGTTAGAAGAGCACTTTTGATTTTACATTTTGGGATCCATCACATTCAAATATTTTTAGTCAACGTTTCAAGCTAGCAAATGTGGCTTAGAAATTTTCCCATATCCACTCAAATAAAAAATAAAAATAAAGAAAAACAAAAAACAAAAACAAATTAAATAATTGTACAAAATATTATTTTAAATAATATCTGTTAATAAAAAAAAATTACAGAAAAAATAGATAATTCTCCTCTCATAAAATCCTTATTTAAAATAGACAATTCTCATCTCATAAAATACTTATTTAAAATTTATCTCATAAAATCCTTATTTAAAATAATACAATCCAACAAATAAAAATAGTGATTCTAATTTCTGAGTGCCTTAAGGCAAAAAATTACAATCCAATAAAATGATGTTTCTAATTTTCGATCTTCTTACATTGAAAGGCATATTGTCAATATCAAAACAGAAAATACTATATCTGAGAATACGGGTTGATAAGAAGAGCACTGGGTCAGAAGCAGAGGAATCCACACACATATAAATCTGGTACAGCTGATTGTTTCCCGATTTGTCCCTGGTATTCAATTCCTACCCCTGGTATTGCATTCAGGATGCTATTCAAAGAGTATGCTGCTCCGTCTGGTCGTATTCCCGCCTGCTCCAACGCACCCAAAACATCGACTCTCTCTTTGAGCCGAAGGGCAGCTGCGAAATAATCGTGTTGGTTCAGCTCAGCCTCCGAGCAAGTCCCGTGCTGCTGCCACTGTTGTTCCCAGAATTTCAAACTGTTACTGCTCGGGCAATCCAACGATCCCCAATACTGATTTATCTTCTCTCAAATCACTGATCTGCACAGATTCAGATTAATTAGTGTTACCATCGAATCAAAATATTTCACAATGCAGAAATAGATTGAAGAGTAATATAGTATACTTGTGAAGGATCGAAGGAATTGCTACTGTCGCAACTAGTAGGATAGGTGCCATCATTGAAATTTGGCCACAGGCCGTAAATCGAGAAATTAGACGAAGGCTTTCCCATGGAGGATAGCAGCAGCTAGCCTTTGTATGGAAATAGGATCCTGGCCACCGTTAAAACAATACACATGAAATTAAGTTATTAAGTCAAGAGGCTCATTCTATCTTTCAGTTCAGTATGATATAAGGGTCTGTCCTGTTCAGGATGATCCATAAATTTGAAATTTTATCTTTTTATACATAAACAAAAAAATCTAAAAAAGTTATTATACAAAATATCTAAATAATATTTAATCAAAAAAATCTACAGCAGTATTTAAAATAAATCTATACTAAGATTTGAAACCATAAAAAAATATAAATAATTTGATTCGAAACCATAAAGAATTTGATTAGGTTTTCAGTAATTTTATTGAACATAATTAGAGTGTAGATTTGCAAATAGGCTAGAAAATTTAAATGGAATGTGAATTTTAGAATAGTCCCGGAAATTTTGACCATTAGTTGATGGAAAATCTGTTTTCCAACATATCTATGTATTCAGATTATTATATTCTCTTAATATAAGCTATGATGGTTTTTTCTCTCTGAACAAAAAGGTGGTAGGAGGGAGTTTGCCACTTTTAATGGATGTGAAAGTGGAGGAATTGTCACGATTATTAAAAGTTGTTGGAATTTCCTAAAAAAATTTAATAAATTTTGTAGTAGTAGTGTTTGAATTATGTTTTTTTATGCTGGAATATATTCAGCACTATCAAAAACTTATGAGACGTCCAAAATCTTGAAATTTGATAACTACAACTTAAATTTACAAAAATTCTCGTCAGATTTTATCAAAATATTACCAAAATTTCTATAATTTTTAAAACAAAAAAAAGTCCGATTAAACTACTGCTTTGCCTTCTAATGTGCATTGCGTGTAATTTATCAATGTTAAAACGCGGAATTTGTGCAGTCAAATAAAATCAACCGTAAATGGGCAGAAAGTCTTAACAAATTCAGCTGTTTCCATATTCGTTGTGGATATTTTTGGTTATTAGTTGTGATTTTATTAAGGTGTCTTTTAACAAATTTAGCTGTTTCCATATTCGCTGTGGATATTTTTGGTTATTAGTTGTGATTTTATTGAGGTGTCTTTTAGAGTTTAGTGTGTAAGGAATATATTTAAATGGTGTTTAAATAAATGTTATTAATTATAATAAAATTTTATGTGGATGAAAATAGTGTTAAATTTTAATGTTTTTTTTAAGCATAAATTTTATATATTTAAAGATTAATACAAAATATTTTTTAATTTTATTTTTTAATAAAATATTGTAATTAAATATATATATTTTTTTTTTCTAGGTTAAGACTAAACTAAGTACCCACGGGGAATTGAACCAGTGACCTATCGCAAGGAGTGTAACAGTGCACCCATTCACCATCAATCCAAAGCCCCGTGGGCATTGTAATTAAATATATTAAGTTACTTATATTTTATAAATAGGGTTTTTAATTATTTATATTATTAAAGATTTTTAAGGTTTATTTTATAATAGGTATGGTAAAAAGAGTTATTTACAACTTAAAAATTTCCATGGTATAGTGGGAGTGAATCTGTGTCTGTAAGAATATTGTTGACATTTTTTAAAATGTACATATATTTATTTCATATATTAATCATTTTTATATTTAATAATAATAATAAAAAGTAAGAAAACTTTCTGTAAAAATTACATTATCATTTAGTACTTCATCTTGTCCTAATGATGAAGCACACCAAGATCTAGTTTTTCATCTTGTCTTGACGATTAACCACATGATTTTTATCGAAAATTTTCTTACTTTTCATGATATATGTAGATCACAGAATCTAAATTCAATAATAATAATTTAAAATAAAATTATTATATTTAATAATAATAATAATTTAATATTACCTTTTTGATTTTTTTTTTTAAATTTAGAGAAAATAAAATGTTTAATGAAGAGTGAATTTTGATACTTATGTCTATGGATATTTACCAATAATTTAATTTATATAATTATACTAGTTTACCATGTAATTGAATTCTAATCCTAATATTTGAAACATTACCAATTCTATAGCCACATTATCTTTTTTTACTTGCATCTATGTCTTAAACCTATCCTATTCAATTATAAATTGTGGCCTGACTAGCCTTGCCTTGGCTTCGAAGGCTTCGCTCTCCCTCTCAATCAAACAGCTCTGATTGTAGAACCAAATGAGGAGCAGGGAATGTTATCACACAACACTATGGATAAACCCTATCCAATCATCTGTGCTAATTAATAACTGCAGTTCCGGGTCCCGACGTGCTATAAATTTAAATTTCTATGGCGGATAAAAAAAAAATACCAGATTCAATTATTGAAGACGTAGTTTAACTAGTCAGAGGAATTGTTCAAAAAGTTATGGAAATTTTGGTTACATTTAAAGAAAATCTGGTAAGGATTTTTGTAAATCCAAGTTATAGTTGTTAAACTTCAAAATTTTAGGTGTCCTAAACGTTTTTAATGGTGCTGAATCCATTTCCACTATAAAAACACTATTCAAACACTATCTCTACAAAAATATTTAAAATTTTTTTGCCCAAATTCTAGTCACCTTTTGCCATCCGGACAATTCCTCTGCCTCTATAGACGACTCCATAGTGACACGTCACACGACCCGCTATAAATCCAATCTTACTAAAATGCAAGTTGCAACTGTGGTTAGATAGGCCAATGCGCCAAATTTATCTGTGCGTTTAAATTTGGGTGTTTTTTTAAAGGATTCTATTGAAATTTGTATGTTCATTATTTCTTTATTTTTAAAGGATTGTGTTTTGAATTTAAAAATAGATTTAGTATTTTTATTATTTGTAATGTAATAACAGAATTTGAGTTAAAATGTGAATATTTTGATTAGTCGAAAAATTCAATTCATAATTATTTTTTTATTTTTAAAAGATTGTGTTTTGAATTTAAAAATAGGTTTAGTATTTTTATTATTTATAATGTAATAACAGAATTTTGAGTTAAAATGTGAATATTTTGATTATTCGAAAAATCCAATTCATAATAATTTGAATTTGAATTTCAATTAGAATTAGAATTTTCTTTTCAATTATTTTAAATTGAAATTCTATTATTTGTAGCCCTATTGAGTTATGAAGTAGAGTTTTAAAGGATTGTGTTTTGAATTTAAAAATAGGTTTAGTATTTTTATTATTTGTAATGTAATAGCAGAATTTTGAGTTAAAATGTGAATATTTTGATTATTCGAAAAATCCAATTCATAATAATTTGAATTTGAATTTCAATTAGAATTAGAATTTTCTTTTCAATTATTTTGAATTGAAATTCTATTATTTGTAGCCCTATTGAGTTATGAAGTAGAGTTTTTCTATAGTATTTTTAATAATGTTGAGTTATTGAGTTATGAAGTAGAGTTTTTCTATAGTATTTTTAATAATGTTGAGTTATAGAGTAGAGTTTTAATTGAGGTTGAGTTTTAATAAAATAAAATTGAAGTAAAATTTTTCAATGATATTTTTAATAATGTTGAATTATAGAGTTGTAATATTCTCCATTAATTTAAATATTTATTTTAATTTTAGTGCAATTAACTGTTTTTGGAATTCAGTTATTAAATGATAATATTTTACAGTTATGGATAAATAAGTAGAGTTTTTCTATAGTATTTTTAATAATGTTGAGTTATAGAGTAGAGTTTTAATTGAGGTTGAGTTTTAATAAAATAAAATTGAAGTAAAATTTTTCCATGATATTTTTAATAATGTTGAGTTATAGAGTTGTAATATCCTCCATTAATTTAAATATTTATTTTAATTTTAGTGCAATTAACTGTTTTTGGAATTCAGTTATTAAAGGATAATATTTTACAATTATGGATAAATACTATTCCTTTTTTACTACGTAATTAGTTATGGAAACAGTTATCTGTTTCAAAACTAAATCTTAGAGTATATTACAAAAAATGAACAAGAGGATGGGGATCTGAAATCAGGAACAAAATTAGAGGTTTAAGGGTCAGACAGTCTGAGAAAGAGAACCCTTGAAGTCAGGAGTAGCACGGAGGAAGATTGACCAAATCAGTATATTACAGAAAATGAACAAGAGGATGGGGATCTGATCACTCTTGGAAGTCAAGAGTAGCCAGGAGGAAGATTGACCAAATCAGTGTATTACAGAAAATGAACAAGACAAGAGATTGACCAAATCAGTGTATTACAGAAAATGAACAAGACAAGAGTAGCACGGAGGAAGATTGACCAAATCAGTGTATTACAGAAAATGAACAAGAGGATGGGGATTTGATCTACAGAAAATGAACAAGAGGATGGGGATCTGATCACTCTTGAAGTCAAGAGTAGCACGGAGGAAGATTGACCAAATCAGTGTATTACAGAAAATGAACAAGAGGATGGGGATTTGAGATCAGGAACAAAATTAGAGGTTGAAGGGTCAGACAAAATTAGAGATTGAAGGGTCAGATAGTCTGAGAAAGAGAACTCAGGAGTAGCATTGAGGAAGATTGACCAAATATGGTAATCTCACGGCAGGGAAGAATTAAGTGCAAATCTTGATTTTTCAATCAATCCGGAGTAGCGTAAACAAATAAGTAAAAAAAAAAATTCTCTGGTATAAGTTATATTTTGTGATCTTGATTTTTTAATCAATCAAGGAGTAGCGTAAACAACTAAGTAAAAAAAAGAACATCTCTGGTATAAGTTATATTTTTGCAATCTAGCTTATTTGTTAAGGCTGTGATTGTTAAGGCTGTGAGTTATTTTTTTGCATTCTAGCTTATCTTTTAAGGCTATGTTAATAATAAGTGACTTCTGAAAAACAAGAAAATCTCTGGTATAAGTTATATTTTTGCATTCTACCTTATTTGTTAAGGTTGTGAGTTATATTTTTGCATTAAGTGACTACTGAAAAACTATCTGCACGGTCTCTATTATTTTAAAGTATGGTGTGAATATCTTAGTATCATTTTCATTTCTGAATCATTTCATTGAAGAATAAAGCAAAGTAAAGATAGAGAAACTATAAGAAAATCCTCTATGTAACTGTAGAAGAACTATTAAAAGATATCTTGATTGTTACTGTTGTACTTGGATGTAAAAGTAATTTAAAAATTTCCTAAAAACATGATAAATGTAAAAGTAATTTAAAAATTTCCTAAATGCATGATAAAACTGGGAATAACGAAAGTCCCTTTACATAGAGTAAAGAAAACGGAAAGAAGATAAGTAAATTCCTACCGTAAATTAACAAATGACAAAAATAATTCCTCAGAAGTCCCTGTACATAGAGTAAAGAAAACGGAAAGAGGACAAGTAAATTCCTATAACATGCATTAAATTAACAAATGACAAAAATAATTCCTCAAGATAGGATTCCTGTAGTCATGACTTGCACATTAATGAATAGAATTAACTTTTATTGAAACATGAGAAATAGTTAGAATAATCATTTAAACAAGGGTATTTTTCTCAAGACAAGAAGAAATCAAATATATCACAGTTTTACTTGGTTCCCAAATGGGATATTGTAGTCCAATTCCATGTAACATAAGTCCACGTGGAGCAAGTACTTCATCTACTTGCGCAAAGCCTCATAGCTACAAACAGAAAATCTTATGACTACAACCAGAACGACAGGAATCAGAGAAAACTTATCTTGCAAGCATAAAGGAATTTACAGTTTTAACCTAGAAACCCTGAGTATGTCCAAAGATCAATCAAGGAATGATAATAAGCCTGTTTTGGATAACTTTCGATATTCCAAAGGCTTAACATTACACAGAAGAAAACGAAAAGAAAACCTTGCTATTAAAACAAGAAAGTCTTTATCTCCAAAGTATTACCATAAAAGAGTTCATGCGACAAACAGTCTAGTGACTTGAGTATATAAGGGCGACTGGCCTTCATAAGTGCCAAACCCCTCACCTTCGGCTGATGTCATAAGGTTCTTTTAAACTTAAAACAACATTCAGTACAAAACTAACCACGGAGTTTCGAGTCCTGTGGTCTTAAATTTCCAATTGAGAACTAGTACAGACTCATTATTACCCATTTAAAATAACTATTACAGACTTTTAGCTGAACAGTCAGGTCTTGAACAACCTACGCTAATTTTAGAACTGGAAGAGAGTCAGAATACCTGGAAGGGATGCAGATATTGTAGCTGACTGAAGAATTTGTCGCAGACCCAAACCAAACCCCTGTTCCCGAAGATCTTTGCCTTGCACTATGATAGGGAAATAGTGTTAGAATCGGTGACTGAGTCAAGCATATCAGGGATTGACTATAACACTGTAAAATCAAAACGAAACTATGAATAAAACCTTAATAATTATTACCTGAAGAAGATATGCATATATGCCCTGCCCCTATCGCTTGTGTTCCAGAATAATGACGGAGTCTCAGAACCCTTCGTGAGTGATCATGATGCCAGAACAAGGAGAGAATAGCACGGAGAACCTGAACTACAGGCGAGAGTAGTGAACCGTTCAATCCGGCCAACTGCAGAGAGTCGTCGATGGAGGAGCCAGATTCTGAGAAGCATTGTTGAAAGGACAGACGGGAAGCACTCAGGGGCAGTTCCTATTTCAGGGGCACACCCTATAGCATTAGGCAGTTCCTATTTCCACCTCCATAGCAAAGTTAATGCTATGGAGGTACACCCTCTGACAGCGGCAGCACCGTAACGACATTTTTGGATGCATGTTTTGGACCCATATCCATGCATGATACCATGACCTATGTACATGCATTTTCTGGCAGGTCCGTCACTCCAACTCCGGGAGGCTCCACGGTTCAGCGTAATCAATGCAATGAATTCGATTTCAAATTTGAATTCAAGCGCCCAAAATTCAGCGCTCATCCATAATTTCAGCAACCACATTCGAATTCCTTCAGAGCTCCGTCAACCGGAAAAAATGCATAGCTGTATCTCCCGCGGTCATTTCAAATATTTTCAAAAAGGCCGGCCCGCTCTTTTGCATATTGATTCCCTGTTCAGTGTTGTTTTGTCAATGAAGTTGCAGACGATAGAATATCATGACGATGAGTGCACAGCCAAGATGTGGCACGACTTGGGCCAACCTTTCCTTTACGGCGGCGTGACCGAAGTTCAAGCGGAGCTCTATCACGCGTTGCGGGAATGGTCCGAAAGAAGCTATTGGAAGAACGAAATCAAAAGGAAGGTTTGTAGAGTTTATGACTTTGTGTTGAGCTGGAAGTTTGTAGCTCCGGTCGCTACTTTCTTGGCTCTCCTCATGACCGCTATACAGACTTACTGTAGTCTGTATCATTGTTGCCGCTAACGGTAACAACTCTAAACGCTAGGGGGCTTGTTGCTCTGTTCACCCAGCGACACACCAGAGATTGCCATGGACAGAGTCTTCCGAATAAGCCTTAAATTATTAGAAACCGCGCCACACCTGCGTAGATGTGGATTTGAGAACCCTCCTCTTCCCTTTCGCATATTCATTGTCATCATGTCGCTAATTGCCTTTCCTAGGATCAGGTAGGTAATTGTTATGATATGGGTTATTTCCATTATTGCAGGGAGATTTGTATTGTGTGATATTTGTAGCTGTTAATTGCTATGATATGGGTTAGTTCCATTATTGTAGAGAGAGTTATATTATGTGATACTTGTTTGTTATTTTCAGCCAATGGGTTCTTTGGATTCGAACCATCCAGAGATGGTCTGTAAAATAAAATGTTAATTTTGTTAAAATGAAAATTGCTGTGTGAGAGGTTTTATTAGCATTGGTAAGTGTATTGGAAATAAATTAGCATCAGCATAAGGCCCAAAAAGGGTTCAGATGTTTATCAAATTCAAGCGAAACGTTTCAATTTAATTACTGCAAAATGCATTTAATGTAATAAACGAAATGAGCATATTAAGAAGAAAACGACCGTGTAGATGGGAGAAAATTATCGAAGACCGCTTAGTCCATCCACAAACTGCCGACCCTCTACTTGATTTAGTATGGTCGACTCCAAATTGACGCCATTGTACCGTATCAACTTATTTGTTTTGGCAGTGGAGAACCGTTTAGAGGAGGTTACAATTATATACCTCAAAAGGGTGTTTGGATTTCTGAATTTAATTTTTCTAGATGATTTTAATCTGGGGAAGAACGTTTTTAAATTTTAATTTGGACGAAGAATGATTTTAGGAATTTTCAGAATGAGCATTGCTAAGTGTATTGAAAATAATATAGCCTCCGCATAAAGCCCAAAAAGATGTAAATGTTTATCAAATTTAAATGAATCATGTAAATTTAATTACCACAAAATGCATATAATGTTTAATACATTTAATGTATTAACATGCTGAAATGGAAAAAAGATAATAAGACCAAAAACCGATCGTTAACATTTTAGACAAAAAAGATAAAACATATTTATTTCTAGAGGGGGAGTTTACAATTAAATTCTCCCAACATTTTCGGATCCAAAGCGTATTTGAATTCCTTTGGATTCGATTTTCGACAAACACATTATTATGCAGGCAAAGGTCCCATTGCACTAACAGGTTTCGTAAAACTTCTTCATGTCTTCCTTCTATTGGAAACTATTGGAAACTACCGTTAAGACTCCTTTTATGGTTGTATTGTTTCATGGGTATTTATCAATATTTATTACTTATTTTTTTAAAAAGAATTGAGTAAATATTAAGAAAGATAAAAAGAACCACATTTATTATTAATTTAGGTTCAGTAAAACTAAATTATTTTAATTTAAAGTAATTTATATTGCTATGCTTTCTTCGTAGTTATTATTTGTATTTTATTTATTTATTTTTATAGAGTATTTTTAATATTATTATTTTAAATTTTATTGTACTATTTTATTTATTTATTTTTATATGGTATGTTTTAATATTATTATTGTAAATTTTATTATACTTTTTATATTTTATATAGAGAAAACTATATATATATTAAAAATAAATAATAATATATTTTGTAAAAATAAATAGGGCAGTTGTCTATAATGAGACTTTTTGGAAGTCTTTCTGGTGGGTTTTTCCGGTCAAAATCCGGCAGCAATTTATTGGAATCGCAAGTTTGATAGCTAATTTCTGCACAATGAAGGTGTCCGGGTTTTTCAGGGTATTGAATCCAAATATACAATTAAAAAACCATTTTAACCAACTCCATAAATAGGGATAATGATTTTATAACTAAATATTTCTAATGTTTTCAAAAATGGTATAAAAAGTGAATGTGATAGGTAAGTATGTGTATTTCTCAAAATAAAAATAAAATATTCTCTAAATAGAAAAGCAATGTCGGCTATAATAAAAAACAAGAATAAATATGCTATGTATATTTAATGGAGGACCTAATATAATTTCATGTAATGTAATTACAAGCAAAAAAAAGATATTATGTAAGTAAGATTTTTAACACTCATATCAATTTCATATATATCTATATATAGAGAAAATTGTTAAAATAAAATATTTTAATGTTGTATCCAATATGGATTATGAATTAAATATTTTAGTATGAATTAATATTCACTTATACTTAAAAATATATCAATAAAAAAAAAAAAAAAAAAAAAAAAAAAAAAAAAAAAAAAAAAAAAAAACTAGTTTAATGTGGGTTGATAAAATGACCCAATGCACACCTTATGTAATCTCTATAACATTAAAAAATACAATTTAAACAATAAAAATTACACATTGTTTTTTGCACTAGTAAGTTTACACATGAAGAAAATTGATCCCTCTCCGTTCATGTTAGATCTTTGTTTAAGATGAATCTATGTTGGTTTTAAAGCTAAATAACAATACATTTTGTAAAATTAAAGAGGGATAATGATTTTATAACCAAATACCTCTAATTTCTTAAAAAGTAGTATAAAAAGTAATTTTAGCAATCCTAATTTTACTCACCAACATTTTTGCATCATACTTTAAAAACAATAAAATTATACTAGATATAAAATAACTTATTAAAGATGCCAAAAAAATTACACATTATTTTTTGCACATGAAGAAATTTGACCCCTCTCTATTCAATGTTAGATCTGTGGTTAAGATGAAACTATGCTCGTTTTAAAGCTAAATAATAATGCATTTTGTAACATTAAATAGGGATACTGATTTTATAACAAAATACCTCTAATTTCTTAAAAAGTAGTATAAAAAGTAATTTTAGCAATCCAATTTGTACTCACCAACATTTTTGCATCATACTTCAAAAGCAATAAAACTATACTAGATATAAAACAACTTATTAAATATGCCAACTTGGAAGATGTCAGAGAAAAAATTACACATTGTTTTTTGCACTAGTAAGTTTACACCTGAAGAATTTTTTTCCTTCTCTTTTCATGTTAGATTTGTGGTTAAGATGAATCTATACTCGTTTTAAAGCTAAATAATAATACATTTTGTAAAATTAAAGAGGGATATTTATTTTATAACCAAAGGCCTCTAATTTCTTAAAAAGTAGTATAAAAAAATAATTTTAGCAATCCAATTTTTACTCACCAACATGTTTGCATCACACCTTAAAAGCAATAAAACTATACTAGATATAAAACAACTTATTAAAAATGCCAACTTGGAAGATACTAGAGAAAAAAACGTCTTAGATGTAAATTTGCATGTGGAGAAAGAGGAAACCTGTGACTTTGCATGTGGAGAGAGAGGAAACCTCATCTCTTCTATTAAGATAAGGATACCTTCTTGTGAATTTACCACTCTTTTTGCCATATCATTAGCCATAGAGTTGTTTTCCATAAATACATAAACAAAAGAGTACTTTTCGAATGTGCCCTTAAGCTCAATTCCTCAAAGGATAACATCCTTCATTAAGAGGTTTTTATTTCCAAATCCTCTATTTATATCCATTCCACCAACAGTTTATAACTCCAAACACTAATATCTCTTTCAAATTCCTTTCCTTTACTAATTCCATGTGTAAGAATGTAACTATGAGTTCTTCCCAATTATTTCTATTCATACCCAATTATAGTAAAAGAAGATTCAATGAATTTCAAACAAATAAAGTATCCTTCCATTCCACATTCATTTCAGGTTACCCTCAAAGGCTCCATAAAAAAATCCTAATCTAGGTGTTGTCTTCATAGACTTTCCTATGTTTCTCGTTGATTTTAGTCTTTTAAAGACCATGATAAATGTATTCTTAAGGGCACTATATTGAAAAAAAAATTGCCATGTCATCCAAATTGACCATATCACCACTATTGCATCGGCTTGATGTTCACTAGCCTCCTTATCATCAACTCACTTCTGTTGTTAATGTATTTATTGCATCACAAACTGATTTGGAAAATTGGCATTCAATGAACAAAAAGGTTACTCTTTTTCCTTTTTCTTTGCACCAAAAGCACATAGTAGGATCCATCCAAGATCTCCCCTACAAATTATCCCAAGCCAAATTTATTTATTACGACAAGCCACAAGAAGGCTATAGTTTTAAGAGGATATTTTAGTTTCCATACTCTTGACTAACACAACCTTGGATCCTCCTCTTCTCCATGTGATTAGCTATAATGTATCTTAGAAGCATAATACACTTTACACAAGTTTTTTTCATTATTAATCTTTCCTCTTCATACCGTAAATTAAAATGCACCTTTGTTACTTCCTACATCAGCCCTTTCCATTCATCCTTTTGTCTTTTTTCTAGTTTAATACCAGTGTATGTTTTCTAACTTGAAATGCATAATGTCCCCCATTTGGGTGATATATGTACGCATCATTTTTTAGATAAGACTCGTATAAGGTCTTTTAGAATTTTATTCACGTCCTTCCTTCCTATCTAAAGGTTAAGACCCAATTTTACTTAACTCCCATTACTTATTCTCCAACCTAGTGAATTTCCTACTAAAGTGAAAAGTGTTGATCAAGGCCTTTCAAAAGATAGAGCCAAGAGGCATTTTTTCATAGGATCTCTAATCCAAGTTTTAATTTATTGTGGCTACATGTATTTCATCACCATGTTTTTCTACCACTCCCAATTTTGTGAAGATCAAACACCAAAGGCTATTTAATGCCATTGAGCTACCAAATTGAAGTGGAAATTTAAAGCACACCCCACCATATGGATAGTTTTGGTAGGCCTCCTCCAATGGGATAAAGGGATTCCTATATTATTTTTCCCATTTATTTCTAATTCCATTTATGATTGATTTGGTTACGAGGGATATTGATATTCAATAAAATGGAATAGGTTCAAGGCCTAATTGTATCGAAATTAATCTTCCTCCGAGAAAAAAAACCACTTATTACATCAAGTCTTGATCCTTCATTCAATTTTCTAGATTAACCATTTACAACATTTTATCTTATAATCATTTTGGATTTAAATCAAACCCTAAATAATTAATTTTGTTTTCTAGAGGGGAGATTTTATAACAAATAACTCTCCTAATACCCTACCCATGCCATGGGAGATACCTTATTCACGGAGGATGTAACATTTTTTTCAATTTTAATCGCCATTCTTTTCTATTCTTGTTTTCTCTTTCGAGCCTTTTTAGGGCTTATATTATTTGTAGTCGAATTTCCATATAAAAATACACCATCAAGAAAAAAGAGGTGTGTTAGTGATTAATTCTTTGGTGATAAATTTGAAATATTTTTATTCCTCCCATTCCATTAAGATGTCTTATGCCCTGACTAATTATTTTACCAATAGAATAGATAGGAGTAAAGAAATTAACATCCTTATCTCATCCCCATGAGGAGTTTAAGAATTTTGAAGAAATTCTGTTTATTAACAAAACAAAAAATAATGAAGACAAGCATGTGTTTATCCAAATGATAAGAGGAAACTTAAAACCTACATGAAAAATAATGCATCTTAGATAAACTTTACTTACCCTATCATATGCCTTCTATATATTTAGTTTGGTGTGAGAGCTATAAAAAAATTTATCTTCATGGAAAGTAGAAATTTAATTGTAGATTCAATACTGCTCATGTAATTTACTAAAACATGAGACTCAAATCTACTCTACCCATCGGCGGAAATCAATTCATGATCGAGAACACATATAAAAAACATGCATCATGATTCAACACACATACACATAGATTTATCTAGGGGAAAGCAGCTAATCAAAACCCCTTCCTATTTGTATTGCATTAATCAAATAATTTGGATGAATACAATATGCTTTCTCAAACTTGAGCACAACCTCCATAAGTGTCTTCTATCCTCTGCCTGATTGACTCACTTTGGCTAACACTTGGCCAATTTTCTTAGCCTCGAAGCTCTTATTTCCTTGCAGTGTTTGATGAGCAATTAACCCTTATTAATTAGGGAAATTACTCATTGAGAATTGCGTAATTCCTTTATTCCCTTCTCTAATAGCATGCACCACCTCTACAACTTGGAAAATTCTACAACTGATATTACACTTCCCTTGAACTCCAATCTCAAGTGGGTAACTCAAATTCTCTGCATGCATGATTTAATTTAGGCCAATTGATCAGTTAACTGGTTAAACACCGAAGTTACAACCCACTGTTAAACCTTCCACAAGTTCCTCCAACAATTAGAACTAGTTTAACTGAATTAAAATGTTACAACTAAAATTAACTCAACCTAGGATCCTAAAAATTAGGAATCACTGTAGAGAACTCAAGTCCATGCCCCCAACTCAAATTAACTAAGCTAACTGAGTTATAACACTATTTCAACTCAACTAACTCATTCAAGTTGTCTATTGATGTGGAATTTCAATTTTCTCCTAATTTAATCAAAGGAAGAATTAAATTAGGAATTTCTTGTTGCATTTTCAAGATGGAATTCATGGCCTTTCGAGTTATTCCAACCACATCATGTACTTGTCCACCACTTAAAAGTACAAAATATGAACTATTGATATTACTTCTAATAACATTGGATTTAGTCACATCCATATCACTTTAATTATGATCTTGTAAATTGTATTTCATAAAGAAATGGGTGCAAAGTATTCAAATGTAACATGTTCCACCTTACCACTAAACAACAAAATAATTTTTTTATTTTTATTTTATTACATGACTATATTACTTCAAGACCTAGCAAACTAGGACTCTTGCGACTATATGATTATGCGGATTGAATAATTAATCTTGGTTCCTCCCCTTATCATACCCAACATAAGGTTTGTTAGGTTCTCATTCATGAATTTAACTCGATTCCATTTCTCATTACAAATCTTGTTTAATTAATACTTAATGAATTTTATTGTACAATAAGTTCTTAATGCTATACGATAGATGGTTAACTTACGTGGTTTACATTTAATTTTCTATCCACCGATTACATATGGGTCCTTCAGTGTTGGCGCCTGGGATCATTATATTGCACTTACCCATAGTTTTTATACATTTAGTTATCATGTTAATGTGCATTAACCAACTATACCGCAACATTTAGATAGTGTATTAACCAGTGTTGTATGTGTCTGCATTCATTGAAGCCATAGACGATAATTAAAGAATTTACAAAGATTAGCCGTATGGTTTGTTATATTTAAGGAGAGAATTCATGTCATGGTACTAAACATTGTTAATTGACACTAGGTGGTCCTCGAAACTTTGAGGCACACCTACAAATGCACACCAATCCCAAACACCACACGAAAGACCTTTGGCAATGGCCCCATATGACACTCATCCAACTACTGAGGTTCAATGCGAAGAGGTTAGGGTATTCACTTGCGGAGGTACTGAGAACAAGGTTCATTTCCGCTCACAGCTGCCGAATAACATGACTCTGCGACCTTTGTTCCACAGTTGTTTCTCTCCGGTGGAAAGAGTGCATAATCCCTTTAACTTTGGCATTATTTTGCATTTAGACCCTTCTTTGCACAGGCTTACCCTAGAAATATTGGTTCCTTGTTGGCATGGTTGCTACACAATATTTCTATGTACAATCTTCAGCACATTGAGTTCCACCACTCACCACTAGCTCAGGTAAGATTTCTCTGGAATGATTACCCAGTTTTATTGTTTTTCCTTTCTAAGCTACATTTTCCCCTTTGAGATAAATCCTAACAGACTGACTGTTGTATGCAGGTAGAGTGGGTCAACTCTAGGGTTGACGACTTCAGTCGTTTACCCAGATGTGACAATCTTCCTCTTCCAGGTTGGATTTCGAGCATATCTCAGTCCCTTGAAGCGTTTTGGTGTATCTACCAGTTCTCATAGGACTTTGGCTTTCGGGAGTTGTGACTGAGAAAACCCTTAGGGCTCATGTTTGTGTAATGATTTCCTAGTTTTTATTTGTCGATATATACTTATGACTTGGCTGAGGGTTTAGGCTCCAAGCCTTCCTCCCCTAGCTTGTGATACAAGTTTTTCCTAATATAGTTGACATATGCATAACTATTATATTCAGTTAATTCATAACTGTATATTCGGTTGAGTTTTATATTGATGTTTTTGCTCTTATTTGTAGTTCAATTACCTGTTAAATAAATGTTATAGTATGCTTATTTGCTGTCTCAAAACAATGGGGTTACATTTTTGTTTAACGTTGCTCTTGTTACTTAATATGAGAAATAGAGTTGTTATTTACAGAAATGCAGCACTAATCTGAAGGGGATTATTCTTTCCTAGTTAGTTAATCACGCGTTCTTATTTTTCAGTTGTGCCTAAATAAATTTGATTTGTCGGGTTTCTCTCCTCCCCTTGCTGCCATGGTCATCCTGGCAGATTGCCCTCACTTCCTATTGCTTATGCCTCCTATGTTGTCACTGCAGTATGGGTTTCAATTGGTCAAGATTTCCCAGAGTAGTGAAATTTGGAGCCATAGTACCAGGCCACAGAAGATCTTAGAGCTGCCCCAAACCCCCTCCAATGCCTAGTGCTCAGAAATAGCTTTCCAATGGTATATCAAAGTCCAAAAATGGACCCATGGAGCAGAAGTTAAAGCATTCTAAAGACTACCTTGGAAAAGCCCAACAAATCATGAAAAATGACTAAGTGTGGAGATAAATCGCAATCAGGGTCCGGACCAGATCACAATCGGCCATCATATTCTCTCGCGGAAACCTACTCTATACCCAAAGTTCTTTCTGCCCGAAGCAGACCAGGATGCATGCCCCCTGGGTTCCAGTCACATCCTTCTGAATCACTCGAGCTCATCGGGAAGAAGGACTGGGGGTGGAGACATTTCTTGCCTGAACAGATCATTTAGGGTTGGTATATGACTATTTGCGATGCGTGATCCTGGAAATGAAAGTTGGTCTACGAGCTTGACCACTCTTCCTTCGTGTGGAAAACACATTACTCTAAAGAGTGAGGAGACGATGGCTCCCATGCAATATATATAGTCTCGTCCAAGGAGTAGGTTATAATCCAAGGGTCCTTGAACGACCATCACGTTCATTTGAACGGTCTTCCCTTTCAATGTGATAGGCACATTGGGGAGGATCCCTAAAGGTATATGCCCAGTTTCCGTATATGCCCAGATCTTCCGTATATGCCCAGTTTCCGTATATGCGCACATTTTCCGTATATGCCCAGTTTCCGTATATGCGCACATCTTCCGTATATGCCCAGTTTCCGTATATGCGGACATCTTCCGTATATGCCCAGTTTCCGTATATGCGGACATCTTCCGTATATGCCCAGTTTCCGTATATGCGCACATCTTCCGTATATGCTCAGTTTCCGTATATGCGCACATCTTCCGTATATGCCCAGTTTCCGTATATGCACACATCTTCCGTATATGCACACATCTTCCGTATATGCCCAGTTTCCGTATATGCGGACATCTTCCGTATATGCCCAGTTTCCGTATATGCGCACATCTTCCGTATATGCTCAGTTTCCGTATATGCGCACATCTTCCGCATATGCCCAGTTTCCGTATATGCACACATCTTCCGTATATGCCCAGTTTCCGTATATGCACACATCTCCCGTATATGCCCAGTTTCCGTATATGCACACATCTTCCGTATATGCGCACATCTTCCGTATATGTCCAGTTTACGTATATGCGCACATCTTCCGTATATGCCCAGTTTCCGTATATGCGCACATTTCCGTATATGCCCAGTTTCCGTATATGCCCACATCTTCCGTATATGCCCAGTTTCCGTATATGCACACATCTTCCGTATATGCCCAGTTTCCGTATATGCACACATCTTCCGTATATGCCCAGTTTCTGTATATGCACACATCTTCCGTATATGCCCAGTTTCCGTATATGCGCACATCTTCCGTATATGCCCAGTTTCCGTATATGCGCACATCTTCTGTATATGCCCAGTTTCCGTATATGCACACATCTTCCGTATATGCCCAGTTTCCGTATATGCACACATCTTCCGTATATGCCCAGTTTCCGTATATGCGCACATCTTCCGTATATGCCCAGTTTCCGTATATGCACACATCTTCCGTATATGCCCAGTTTCCTTATATGCACACATCTTCCGTATATGCCCAGTTTCCGTATGTGCGCACATCTTCCGTATATGCCCAGTTTCCGTATATGCACACACCTTCCGTATATGCCCAGTTTCCGTATATGCACACATCTTCCGTATATGCCCAGTTTCCGTATATGCGCACATCTTCCGTATATGCCCAGTTTCCGTATATACGCACATCTTCCGTATATGCGCACATCTTCCGTATATGCCCAGTTTCCGTATATGCGCACATCTTCCGTATATGCCCACATCTTCCGTATATGCGCACATCTTCCGTATATGTCCAGTTTCCGTATATGCGCAAAACTGTGTGCATATACGGAAACTGGGCATATACGGAAGATGTGCGCATATACGGAAACTGGGCATATACGGAAGATGTGCACATATACGGAAACTGGGCATATACGGAAGATGTGTGCATATACGGAAACAGGGCATATACGAAAGGTGTGTGCATATACGGAAACTGGGCATATACGGAAGATGTGCGCACATACAGAAACTGGGCATATACGGAAGATGTGTGCATATACGGAAACTGGGCATATACGGAAGATGTGGGCATATACGGAAACTGGGCATATACGGAAGATGTGCGCATATACGGAAACTGGGCATATACGGAAGATGTGTGCATATACGGAAGATGTGCGCATATACGGAAGATGTGTGCATATACGGAAACTGGGCATATACGGAAGATGTGTGCATATACGGAAACTGGGCATATACGGAAGATGTGTGCATATACGGAAACTGGGCATATGCGGAAGATGTGCGCATATACGAAAACTGAGCATATACGGAAGATGTGCGCATATACGGAAACTGGGCATATACGGAAGATGTCCGCATATACGGAAACTGGGCATATACGGAAGATGTGTGCATATACGGAAACTGGGCATATACGGAAGATGTGTGCATATACGGAAACTAGGCATATACGGAAGATGTGCGCATATACGGAAACTAAGCATATACGGAAGATGTGCGCATATACGGAAACTGGGCATATACGGAAGATGTCCGCATATACGGAAACTGGGCATATACGGAAGATGTCTGCATATACGGAAACTGGGCATATACGGAAAATGTGCGCATATACGGAAACTGGGCATATACGGAAGATCTGGGCATATACGGAAACTGGGCATATACGGAAACTGAGCATATACCTTTAGGGATCCTCCCCAATGTGCCTATCACATTGAAAGGGAAGACCGTTCAAATGAACGTGATGGTCGTTCAAGGACCCTTGGATTATAACCTACTCCTTGGACGAGACTATATATATTGCATGGGAGCCATCGTCTCCTCACTCTTTAGAGTAATGTGTTTTCCACACGAAGGAAGAGTGGTCAAGCTCGTAGACCAACTTTCATTTCCGGGATCACGCATCGCAAATAGTCATATACCAACCCTAAATGATCTGTTCAGGCAAGAAATGTCTCCACCCCCAGTCCTTCTTCCCGATGAGCGCGAGTGATTCAGAAGGATGTGACTGGAACCCAGGGGGCATGCATCCTGGTTTGCTTCGGGCAGAAAGAACTTTGGGTATAGAGTAGGTTTCCGCGAGAGAATATGATGGCCGATTGTGATCTGCTCCGGACCCTGATTGCGATTTATCTCCACACTTAGTCATTTTTCATGATTTGTTGGGCTTTTCCAAGGTAGTCTTTAGAATGCTTTAACTTCTGCTCCATGGGTCCATTTTTGGAATTTCATATACCATTGGAAAGCTATTTCTGAGCACTAGGCATTGGAGGGGGTTTGGGGCAGCTCTAAGATCTTCTGTGGCCTGGTACTATGGCTCCAAATTTCACTACTCTTGGGAAATCTTGACCAATTGAAACCCATACTGCAGTGACAACATAGGAGGCATAAGCAATAGGAAGTGAGGGCAATCTGCCAGGATGACCATGGCAGCAAGGGGAGGAGAGAAACCCGACAAATCAAATTTATTTAGGCACAACTGAAAAATAAGAACGCGTGATTAACTAACTAGGAAAGAATAATCCCCTTCAGATTGGTGCTGCATTTCTGTAAATAACAACTCTATTTCTCATATTAAGTAACAAGAGCAACGTTAAACAAAAATGTAACCCCATTGTTTTGAGACAGCAAATAAGCATACTATAACATTTATTTAACAGGTAATTGAACTACAAATAAGAGCAAAAACATCAATATAAAACTCAACCGAATATACAGTTATGAATTAACTGAATATAATAGTTATGCATATGTCAACTATATTAGGAAAAACTTGTATCACAAGCTAGGGGAGGAAGGCTTGGAGCCTAAACCCTCAGCCAAGTCATAAGTATATATCGACAAATAAAAACTAGGAAATCATTACACAAACATGAGCCCTAAGGGTTTTCTCAGTCACAACTCCCGAAAGCCAAAGTCCTATGAGAACTGGTAGATACACCAAAACGCTTCAAGGGACTGAGATATGCTCGAAATCCAACCTGGAAGAGGAAGATTGTCACATCTGGGTAAACGAATGAAGTCGTCAACCCTAGAGTTGACCCACTCTACCTGCATACAACAGTCAGTCTGTTAGGATTTATCTCAAAGGGGAAAATGTAGCTTAGAAAGGAAAAACAATAAAACTGGGTAATCATTCCAGAGAAATCTTACCTGAGCTAGTGGTGAGTGGTGGAACTCAATGTGCTGAAGATTGTACATAGAAATATTGTGTAGCAACCATGCCAACAAGGAACCAATATTTCTAGGGTAAGCCTGTGCAAAGAAGGGTCTAAATGCAAAATAATGCCAAAGTTAAAGGGATTATGCACTCTTTCCACCGGAGAGAAACAACTGTGGAACAAAGGTCGCAGAGTCATGTTATTCGGCAGCTGTGAGCGGAAATGAACCTTGTTCTCAGTACCTCCGCAAGTGAATACCCTAACCTCTTCGCATTGAACCTCAGTAGTTGGATGAGTGTCATATGGGGCCATTGCCAAAGGTCTTTCGTGTGGTGTTTGGGATTGGTGTGCATTTGTAGGTGTGCCTCAAAGTTTCGAGGACCACCTAGTGTCAATTAACAATGTTTAGTACCATGACATGAATTCTCTCCTTAAATATAACAAACCATACGGCTAATCTTTGTAAATTCTTTAATTATCGTCTATGGCTTCAATGAATGCAGACACATACAACACTGGTTAATACACTATCTAAATGTTGCGGTATAGTTGGTTAATGCACATTAACATGATAACTAAATGTATAAAAACTATGGGTAAGTGCAATATAATGATCCCAGGCGCCAACACTGAAGGACCCATATGTAATCGGTGGATAGAAAATTAAATGTAAACCACGTAAGTTAACCATCTATCGTATAGCATTAAGAACTTATTGTACAATAAAATTCATTAAGTATTAATTAAACAAGATTTGTAATGAGAAATGGAATCGAGTTAAATTCATGAATGAGAACCTAACAAACCTTATGTTGGGTATGATAAGGGGAGGAACCAAGATTAATTATTCAATCCGCATAATCATATAGTCGCAAGAGTCCTAGTTTGCTAGGTCTTGAAGTAATATAGTCATGTAATAAAATAAAAATAAAAAAATTATTTTGTTGTTTAGTGGTAAGGTGGAACATGTTACATTTGAATACTTTGCACCCATTTCTTTATGAAATACAATTTACAAGATCATAATTAAAGTGATATGGATGTGACTAAATCCAATGTTATTAGAAGTAATATCAATAGTTCATATTTTGTACTTTTAAGTGGTGGACAAGTACATGATGTGGTTGGAATAACTCGAAAGGCCATGAATTCCATCTTGAAAATGCAACAAGAAATTCCTAATTTAATTCTTCCTTTGATTAAATTAGGAGAAAATTGAAATTCCACATCAATAGACAACTTGAATGAGTTAGTTGAGTTGAAATAGTGTTATAACTCAGTTAGCTTAGTTAATTTGAGTTGGGGGCATGGACTTGAGTTCTCTACAGTGATTCCTAATTTTTAGGATCCTAGGTTGAGTTAATTTTAGTTGTAACATTTTAATTCAGTTAAACTAGTTCTAATTGTTGGAGGAACTTGTGGAAGGTTTAACAGTGGGTTGTAACTTCGGTGTTTAACCAGTTAACTGATCAATTGGCCTAAATTAAATCATGCATGCAGAGAATTTGAGTTACCCACTTGAGATTGGAGTTCAAGGGAAGTGTAATATCAGTTGTAGAATTTTCCAAGTTGTAGAGGTGGTGCATGCTATTAGAGAAGGGAATAAAGGAATTACGCAATTCTCAATGAGTAATTTCCCTAATTAATAAGGGTTAATTGCTCATCAAACACTGCAAGGAAATAAGAGCTTCGAGGCTAAGAAAATTGGCCAAGTGTTAGCCAAAGTGAGTCAATCAGGCAGAGGATAGAAGACACTTATGGAGGTTGTGCTCAAGTTTGAGAAAGCATATTGTATTCATCCAAATTATTTGATTAATGCAATACAAATAGGAAGGGGTTTTGATTAGCTGCTTTCCCCTAGATAAATCTATGTGTATGTGTGTTGAATCATGATGCATGTTTTTTATATGTGTTCTCGATCATGAATTGATTTCCGCCGATGGGTAGAGTAGATTTGAGTCTCATGTTTTAGTAAATTACATGAGCAGTATTGAATCTACAATTAAATTTCTACTTTCCATGAAGATAAATTTTTTTATAGCTCTCACACCAAACTAAATATATAGAAGGCATATGATAGGGTAAGTAAAGTTTATCTAAGATGCATTATTTTTCATGTAGGTTTTAAGTTTCCTCTTATCATTTGGATAAACACATGCTTGTCTTCATTATTTTTTGTTTTGTTAATAAACAGAATTTCTTCAAAATTCTTAAACTCCTCATGGGGATGAGATAAGGATGTTAATTTCTTTACTCCTATCTATTCTATTGGTAAAATAATTAGTCAGGGCATAAGACATCTTAATGGAATGGGAGGAATAAAAATATTTCAAATTTATCACCAAAGAATTAATCACTAACACACCTCTTTTTTCTTGATGGTGTATTTTTATATGGAAATTCGACTACAAATAATATAAGCCCTAAAAAGGCTCGAAAGAGAAAACAAGAATAGAAAAGAATGGCGATTAAAATTGAAAAAAATGTTACATCCTCCGTGAATAAGGTATCTCCCATGGCATGGGTAGGGTATTAGGAGAGTTATTTGTTATAAAATCTCCCCTCTAGAAAACAAAATTAATTATTTAGGGTTTGATTTAAATCCAAAATGATTATAAGATAAAATGTTGTAAATGGTTAATCTAGAAAATTGAATGAAGGATCAAGACTTGATGTAATAAGTGGTTTTTTTTCTCGGAGGAAGATTAATTTCGATACAATTAGGCCTTGAACCTATTCCATTTTATTGAATATCAATATCCCTCGTAACCAAATCAATCATAAATGGAATTAGAAATAAATGGGAAAAATAATATAGGAATCCCTTTATCCCATTGGAGGAGGCCTACCAAAACTATCCATATGGTGGGGTGTGCTTTAAATTTCCACTTCAATTTGGTAGCTCAATGGCATTAAATAGCCTTTGGTGTTTGATCTTCACAAAATTGGGAGTGGTAGAAAAACATGGTGATGAAATACATGTAGCCACAATAAATTAAAACTTGGATTAGAGATCCTATGAAAAAATGCCTCTTGGCTCTATCTTTTGAAAGGCCTTGATCAACACTTTTCACTTTAGTAGGAAATTCACTAGGTTGGAGAATAAGTAATGGGAGTTAAGTAAAATTGGGTCTTAACCTTTAGATAGGAAGGAAGGACGTGAATAAAATTCTAAAAGACCTTATACGAGTCTTATCTAAAAAATGATGCGTACATATATCACCCAAATGGGGGACATTATGCATTTCAAGTTAGAAAACATACACTGGTATTAAACTAGAAAAAAGACAAAAGGATGAATGGAAAGGGCTGATGTAGGAAGTAACAAAGGTGCATTTTAATTTACGGTATGAAGAGGAAAGATTAATAATGAAAAAAACTTGTGTAAAGTGTATTATGCTTCTAAGATACATTATAGCTAATCACATGGAGAAGAGGAGGATCCAAGGTTGTGTTAGTCAAGAGTATGGAAACTAAAATATCCTCTTAAAACTATAGCCTTCTTGTGGCTTGTCGTAATAAATAAATTTGGCTTGGGATAATTTGTAGGGGAGATCTTGGATGGATCCTACTATGTGCTTTTGGTGCAAAGAAAAAGGAAAAAGAGTAACCTTTTTGTTCATTGAATGCCAATTTTCCAAATCAGTTTGTGATGCAATAAATACATTAACAACAGAAGTGAGTTGATGATAAGGAGGCTAGTGAACATCAAGCCGATGCAGTAGTGGTGATATGGTCAATTTGGATGACATGGCAATTTTTTTTTCAATATAGTGCCCTTAAGAATACATTTATCATGGTCTTTAAAAGACTAAAATCAACGAGAAACATAGGAAAGTCTATGAAGACAACACCTAGATTAGGATTTTTTTATGGAGCCTTTGAGGGTAACCTGAAATGAATGTGGAATGGAAGGATACTTTATTTGTTTGAAATTCATTGAATCTTCTTTTACTATAATTGGGTATGAATAGAAATAATTGGGAAGAACTCATAGTTACATTCTTACACATGGAATTAGTAAAGGAAAGGAATTTGAAAGAGATATTAGTGTTTGGAGTTATAAACTGTTGGTGGAATGGATATAAATAGAGGATTTGGAAATAAAAACCTCTTAATGAAGGATGTTATCCTTTGAGGAATTGAGCTTAAGGGCACATTCGAAAAGTACTCTTTTGTTTATGTATTTATGGAAAACAACTCTATGGCTAATGATATGGCAAAAAGAGTGGTAAATTCACAAGAAGGTATCCTTATCTTAATAGAAGAGATGAGGTTTCCTCTCTCTCCACATGCAAAGTCACAGGTTTCCTCTTTCTCCACATGCAAATTTACATCTAAGACGTTTTTTTCTCTAGTATCTTCCAAGTTGGCATTTTTAATAAGTTGTTTTATATCTAGTATAGTTTTATTGCTTTTAAGGTGTGATGCAAACATGTTGGTGAGTAAAAATTGGATTGCTAAAATTATTTTTTTATACTACTTTTTAAGAAATTAGAGGCCTTTGGTTATAAAATAAATATCCCTCTTTAATTTTACAAAATGTATTATTATTTAGCTTTAAAACGAGTATAGATTCATCTTAACCACAAATCTAACATGAAAAGAGAAGGAAAAAAATTCTTCAGGTGTAAACTTACTAGTGCAAAAAACAATGTGTAATTTTTTCTCTGACATCTTCCAAGTTGGCATATTTAATAAGTTGTTTTATATCTAGTATAGTTTTATTGCTTTTGAAGTATGATGCAAAAATGTTGGTGAGTACAAATTGGATTGCTAAAATTACTTTTTATACTACTTTTTAAGAAATTAGAGGTATTTTGTTATAAAATCAGTATCCCTATTTAATGTTACAAAATGCATTATTATTTAGCTTTAAAACGAGCATAGTTTCATCTTAACCACAGATCTAACATTGAATAGAGAGGGGTCAAATTTCTTCATGTGCAAAAAATAATGTGTAATTTTTTTGGCATCTTTAATAAGTTATTTTATATCTAGTATAATTTTATTGTTTTTAAAGTATGATGCAAAAATGTTGGTGAGTAAAATTAGGATTGCTAAAATTACTTTTTATACTACTTTTTAAGAAATTAGAGGTATTTGGTTATAAAATCATTATCCCTCTTTAATTTTACAAAATGTATTGTTATTTAGCTTTAAAACCAACATAGATTCATCTTAAACAAAGATCTAACATGAACGGAGAGGGATCAATTTTCTTCATGTGTAAACTTACTAGTGCAAAAAACAATGTGTAATTTTTATTGTTTAAATTGTATTTTTTAATGTTATAGAGATTACATAAGGTGTGCATTGGGTCATTTTATCAACCCACATTAAACTAGTTTTTTTTTTTTTTTTTTTTTTTTTTTTTTTTTTTTTTTTTTATTGATATATTTTTAAGTATAAGTGAATATTAATTCATACTAAAATATTTAATTCATAATCCATATTGGATACAACATTAAAATATTTTATTTTAACAATTTTCTCTATATATAGATATATATGAAATTGATATGAGTGTTAAAAATCTTACTTACATAATATTTTTTTTTTGCTTGTAATTACATTACATGAAATTATATTAGGTCCTCCATTAAATATACATAGCATATTTATTCTTGTTTTTTATTATAGCCGACATTGCTTTTCTATTTAGAGAATATTTTATTTTTATTTTGAGAAATACACATACTTACCTATCACATTCACTTTTTATACCATTTTTGAAAACATTAGAAATATTTAGTTATAAAATCATTATCCCTATTTATGGAGTTGGTTAAAATGGTTTTTTAATTGTATATTTGGATTCAATACCCTGAAAAACCCCTGGGACACCTTCATTGTGCAGAAATTAGCTATCAAACTTGCGATTCCAATAAATTGCTGCCGGATTTTGACCGGAAAAACCCACCAGAAAGACTTCCAAAAAGTCTCATTATAGACAACTGCCCTATTTATTTTTACAAAATATATTATTATTTATTTTTAATATATATATAGTTTTCTCTATATAAAATATAAAAAGTATAATAAAATTTACAATAATAATATTAAAACATACCATATAAAAATAAATAAATAAAATAGTACAATAAAATTTAAAATAATAATATTAAAAATACTCTATAAAAATAAATAAATAAAATACAAATAATAACTACGAAGAAAGCATAGCAATATAAATTACTTTAAATTAAAATAATTTAGTTTTACTGAACCTAAATTAATAATAAATGTGGTTCTTTTTATCTTTCTTAATATTTACTCAATTCTTTTTAAAAAAATAAGTAATAAATATTGATAAATACCCATGAAACAATACAACCATAAAAGGAGTCTTAACGGTAGTTTCCAATAGTTTCCAATAGAAGGAAGACATGAAGAAGTTTTACGAAACCTGTTAGTGCAATGGGACCTTTGCCTGCATAATAATGTGTTTGTCGAAAATCGAATCCAAAGGAATTCAAATACGCTTTGGATCCGAAAATGTTGGGAGAATTTAATTGTAAACTCCCCCTCTAGAAATAAATATGTTTTATCTTTTTTGTCTAAAATGTTAACGATCGGTTTTTGGTCTTATTATCTTTTTTCCATTTCAGCATGTTAATACATTAAATGTATTAAACATTATATGCATTTTGTGGTAATTAAATTTACATGATTCATTTAAATTTGATAAACATTTACATCTTTTTGGGCTTTATGCGGAGGCTATATTATTTTCAATACACTTAGCAATGCTCATTCTGAAAATTCCTAAAATCATTCTTCGTCCAAATTAAAATTTAAAAACGTTCTTCCCCAGATTAAAATCATCTAGAAAAATTAAATTCAGAAATCCAAACACCCTTTTGAGGTATATAATTGTAACCTCCTCTAAACGGTTCTC
This sequence comes from Pinus tabuliformis, assembly GCA_031772625.1. Lineage (NCBI taxonomy): Eukaryota > Viridiplantae > Streptophyta > Pinopsida > Pinales > Pinaceae > Pinus > Pinus tabuliformis. Next base: position 574,070,497 of record CM062814.1, read on the forward strand.
CACTGCCAAAACAAATAAGTTGATACGGTACAATGGCGTCAATTTGGAGTCGACCATACTAAATCAAGTAGAGGGTCGGCAGTTTGTGGATGGACTAAGCGGTCTTCGATAATTTTCTCCCATCTACACGGTCGTTTTCTTCTTAATATGCTCATTTCGTTTATTACATTAAATGCATTTTGCAGTAATTAAATTGAAACGTTTCGCTTGAATTTGATAAACATCTGAACCCTTTTTGGGCCTTATGCTGATGCTAATTTATTTCCAATACACTTACCAATGCTAATAAAACCTCTCACACAGCAATTTTCATTTTAACAAAATTAACATTTTATTTTACAGACCATCTCTGGATGGTTCGAATCCAAAGAACCCATTGGCTGAAAATAACAAACAAGTATCACATAATATAACTCTCTCTACAATAATGGAACTAACCCATATCATAGCAATTAACAGCTACAAATATCACACAATACAAATCTCCCTGCAATAATGGAAATAACCCATATCATAACAATTACCTACCTGATCCTAGGAAAGGCAATTAGCGACATGATGACAATGAATATGCGAAAGGGAAGAGGAGGGTTCTCAAATCCACATCTACGCAGGTGTGGCGCGGTTTCTAATAATTTAAGGCTTATTCGGAAGACTCTGTCCATGGCAATCTCTGGTGTGTCGCTGGGTGAACAGAGCAACAAGCCCCCTAGCGTTTAGAGTTGTTACCGTTAGCGGCAACAATGATACAGACTACAGTAAGTCTGTATAGCGGTCATGAGGAGAGCCAAGAAAGTAGCGACCGGAGCTACAAACTTCCAGCTCAACACAAAGTCATAAACTCTACAAACCTTCCTTTTGATTTCGTTCTTCCAATAGCTTCTTTCGGACCATTCCCGCAACGCGTGATAGAGCTCCGCTTGAACTTCGGTCACGCCGCCGTAAAGGAAAGGTTGGCCCAAGTCGTGCCACATCTTGGCTGTGCACTCATCGTCATGATATTCTATCGTCTGCAACTTCATTGACAAAACAACACTGAACAGGGAATCAATATGCAAAAGAGCGGGCCGGCCTTTTTGAAAATATTTGAAATGACCGCGGGAGATACAGCTATGCATTTTTTCCGGTTGACGGAGCTCTGAAGGAATTCGAATGTGGTTGCTGAAATTATGGATGAGCGCTGAATTTTGGGCGCTTGAATTCAAATTTGAAATCGAATTCATTGCATTGATTACGCTGAACCGTGGAGCCTCCCGGAGTTGGAGTGACGGACCTGCCAGAAAATGCATGTACATAGGTCATGGTATCATGCATGGATATGGGTCCAAAACATGCATCCAAAAATGTCGTTACGGTGCTGCCGCTGTCAGAGGGTGTACCTCCATAGCATTAACTTTGCTATGGAGGTGGAAATAGGAACTGCCATAGCATTATAAATGCTCTCTTAACAGAGTCTAAGGACAGTCTTGGGAGATGGGTTCTGACATCGGCTTTGGCTGTCAACCCGTGCATCGTTTCTCCGGCAAACAGATTCTGATTAATAGGAAATTGTGTTGACATCTCGGTATGTATTCGCATCCATCAACCACATCCATCAACCATGGCTTATGTGTATGTCACACGATCCACCAGGGGCATGATCCGCATGTTGGATCTCACATTTGAATTTTCCCCAAAATTTTTTGATATTATTTTCCCCCCCGGTTTTGATATTTTCAATTTACCCGCCCACTATATTTTGAATTTGGCCGTGCATACTCCGTGTCTGGTAGCCCTGGGTATCGCGAAATATATATCCTCGGAGGTTCAAGCGGCTGTAACGATCGCAGAAAATTTAGTGGAAGGGGTGTGGGACAATGATGTCTGGCGACAGGACGATGGACAAACAGGAGGTGAGAGAGTCCTTCAATAAGCTAAGGCTATGCGTTGCCGAAGAGGAATTGGCCTCCAAGATTTCGTGATTAGTCCCAATTTCTTCACGTGTACCCTACCGCTCGAGTTAGCTAATATTACAAACATCCAGTACTGGAATGTGAGGGGTAATTTGCTAACAAGAAGTATACCTATGGTCGCTTAAAATCGCTCACCAGATTCCTGGCATTTGATAACTACTTGAGCGGAGCGATCCCAACGGAGCTAGGAAACTGCTCAAGCTTGGCCTAGCTTTGGCTCTCTGGAAATCGGCTCAGTCGGCGTATTCCAGAAGAACTTGGCTGCGGTTTGACGAAGCTTAGTAGTCGGTCTCTCTACCACAATGACTTGAGCGGCACAATACCAGAGAGCATGTCCAACTGCACTCAAATGCAAGACTTGAATCTCTGGTACAATCAGCGTCAAGGTAACATTCCTCCTGCTGTTGCGAATTTAAGGCATATAGTTCAATCGTTTTCTATGCCACGCAATCTACTATTTTTTTTTTTAACACTAGGACAATCGGTAACTGGTGAGAGTTATCCTGGGCAGGCCCAGGATCAAATCCAACTGGCTGCCACTATAAACCTAGGCTAGGTGCAGCAACCTGCAAGCCACACATAGCAAGAACTTATGCCTCAACAAGAGCCGAGACGTCCACTCTGGGGTCGCCTACTCTTCTAGCCAAGACACAACAGGCCATGTACTCAACGAGATTTGAACCTCCGTCTCGTGGGTTTCACCCAACGAAACTTACCGTTAAACCCCATATCACTGTACAATCTACTTGAAGGCAACATTCCTGTCGAGATCGGAGGCATGATGCTTGTTACCAACATAGATCTCGCAGGCAATACTCTGAGTGGTAAGATTTTCGCCAGTTTGGGAAGTTACATGGAGATCCTTCATTTCAACCTTTCCGACAACCGCCTTGAGGGAGAAGTTCCGCTGTGGTTTCGATCGACAATCACTCTTACAGATTTGGATCTTTCCAATAAATAGTTGTCTAGTTCAATACCACTATACCTCGGCCACATGGGAATTCTCCATCCTCAACATGGGAACTTTCCATTAACGCTTCACTTTCATTTCTTTTGACCGTGTTCTACATGGCTTCCATGCGAGAAGTCCCAGCCAACAATGATAAAAGAAATGTAAATAGTAAAAAGAGAAGAAAATTTAAGTCCCTGTGTTATAGGAGAGGAGATTTAAAGTTATATTTGCATCAAACTCAAAACACGCTGGCAAACCTTAGAAAGTTAAACATGGGAAATGGAGACAAATGGCTTACAGCGTAAAGCTATTATGATATAAACATTGAAACCTCTTTTGATATAAACATTTAAACCTCTTTTGTCACTTTAAAAGCTAAAAAAAATTTCCTCGCAGAAATGAAATAAATGTTTTTGATACATATTCGCTGAGTTTGTAGAAGAAAATATTGTGAGCACTTATTCCATCTCGGTCAAACTTTCTCCATCCTACTAAAAACATTTTAGTTTTATTTTATAAATATTAATGATTCATGCCGGGGTTAGTAAACCAAAATTTTCCAAATAAGCTTCTTGAATTAAATGAGAATCAAATTTCTTTCAATCTCACAGTTGGGTATGAACTCGTAACTCATAATTTTTTTTTTCAAAATTTCAATGGTCTTTTTTAATCGTTACCGAGATGAAAAACTATCTTTGAAATATTTCAATGTTCTTTTTTAATAGTTATGAAAAGCTATCTTGAATCACAAAGCTGGAAAACATTTATGCAGTTATTCATATTTTCCATTATACATCTCTTAAACCCATTTGAATTTTAATTTGCTCCCATCAATATTAGCAAGATTTCATCGAACTTCAATTTGAATAGGGAGGGGCAAAAATAAATATTAAATATTAAATATTAAAATAAATTAAATATTTAGAAAACAAAATACTTGAATTCACGTGTATCAATTAAAAATATTTGTCAAATATTTTAAGAATTATATTATTTAAAAAGAAATAATGATTAAAATTCAAACTGATCTTCATATATATGTATTTAAAGAAATCAACTTCGTTAGACTCTATAAATGTGCATAAGTAGAAGTTAGATTGTATAAATATGCATATATGGATGTTGGCTTCCATATATTTATATATATATATATACGAATGTGATCTCAATATATAATTACGTATAAGATTTTCTTTCCATTAATGCATCCATATATGTGCATGCACAACAACCTATACATATATCTATATTTGTAAATGTGTATTTACAAAATTGCACATATACAAAGGCTAGTGTTTGTTTATGTGAATAGATTGATACCCATTTCTATAATTACATATTTATATAAGCATGCTTTCATAAATGCACACATACAAAAGATTATATATGAACAAATATAAAAGCATTAAAAAAAATAAAAATTTAAAGATAAAATAACTAAAATATAATAAAAATAACAAATTGTTTGCGCAATTCTTATTTTTGAAAGGGCAAAATGTATAAATATAAAATAAAAAGTTTTATTAATATTTTATTTTCAATATATTTTATTGATTTATCTCTAATTTTCTCTCTCTCACACACACAATATATATATATATATATATATAGAATTTCAATAACTTGATGATAAAAATAATTATAATGTTTTTATAAGTTTAATAAAATAAATAAAATAACATTTTTATAATAATTAATTTATAAAAAAATAAAATACTTTAAAATTTTGGATAAATAAATGTGAGAATTATTCCAAATGAGAATGGTAAAATATTTTAAAGTGATTATTTTGCCCCAGTTACAAGCACACTCACTTTAATTTCATAAAAGTAAGAATAAATTTAATTATGATACATTTTTTTTTAAAGTTTAACACTTTATGTGGATACCACAATATTATGATAAGATTGATTATTTAAAAAATAGTTATGTTAAAATGTATTTTTCCTAATTAATTATTTATGTGTAAAGTTTAGTCAAATTAGGAATGCACACCTTGTAGGCGAGTCAACCTATCATCCATCCTAGCTCGGGAAGATATGGTAATAATGAATAGTTATAATAAATTTAAAGATGTTATTATTATAGTGAGGGACGTTTTTAAATGTTTTATTGTTTTAATTAGTTATATTAATTTTTTGATTTTTTTTTTTTTAATTTTAATGATTGTTTATTTATTCTCTAAAGTTCTAGTTGATTTTAGTATTGTCTATATCTATCTATCTTGATGATGAACTATAAGTGATTTTAAAAGCATCAACCTTGAAATTTCTATGTGATTTTTCCAAAAATGACTTGATATATGATCATAATCACACAAGCTTGCATCCTAAGTTAAATTGAATTTAAATGCAATAAGAATAGTGTTAAATATATATTGTAATTATCATATCAAATATTTATTTTAAAAATATTATCATTTAAATAGAATTATTACAAATTTAATCACATTTTAATGATGATTAATGAAAATGTTAATTTTTATTAAAATGACTTATTTTAGAGTTGTTTTATATACTTTTAATAATAAGATAGGTCTTTCCAACTATTACATTGAATCTTTATATTAAAATATTATGATTTGAATACACTTTTTATAAAATTAATCATATTCTAATGATGAATAAGGTAAAATGTTAACCTTTATTGAAATGATTTAGTTTATGGTTTAGTTGCATATTTTTAATAATAAAAGGAATAAAAAATGTAACCAATGGTTAAGGTAGAATGTTTTCTTAAAGAAAAAAAGTGTGTTTTCATGCTTTTATGAAAAGAATAATAAAAGATGCCTTTATAAGTATGTCTTATCCCATAACGTGTTTAGAGTATGCAGAGGAGAATGTGAAGGCTCGATAGCTATTCTTTGAAGTCATTTTTTTATTTAACATAATGAGAAATAAATAAGGTGTCATTATTTTAGAAATAACAGGTTTAAATATAATTTGTGAAACATTAAATGACATGAATTTAGGAAATGTATAGAATTTACTTTCATAATCTGCCATTCCATGACAAGTAGTTTTGGTCATAACAATGGCACATTGTTAAATTAAAGGGAACATACTCACTTTTAAACGAGGAGGGAAGCAATGTTTATTTAAAAGAATGATAGAAGATAGTCATGCTTAAATTAGGAAGGAACTCAGAACACGCTCTTTTACTTCATATGGAATAGAGAGAAAGCACCGATAAATCACACTTTGAAGGGTTTAGCTTTATTTAAATATGATACAATGCCTTTATCATTAAATATGGATTTGGAACATAAGAGATCCACAACACAAGAACATAAACAAAGAAGGTTTTTAAGTTGATAGTTAACTGAGAATGAAGAGAAAGGAGAAGAAGAGTAAGAAGAAGGATGAAGGACTTATATTGCTTAATGGAGGAAGAAGAGTAAGAAGAAGGATGAAGGACTTATATCGCTCAATGGAGGAATAATTCAAGGAAATCACTCCTCCAAGACATCTTAGAGAGCCTAGAGAAGACATCCCTTCTTCGAGATACCTCAGATGGAATTGAAAAGTGAACTCTCCTCCAACTCCATGTTGATCTCATCCATATTATTGCCTATAAACAAAGCTACGTCGATGTAGGATGCTTTTTTATTTTACAATCATCTTCTATAGATCCCAGAGATAGCAACAGTGGTGGTGCAAAATTTTTGGTTCCCTTCAAAAGGCTGACACCCATTTCATTAACCGAATTGCAGGTTGGGCAAGTCCACTATGATTAGGTAGTCTATGGAACACTTTTCATGAAGGTGTACAAGATGTGCATTGTCACGACTTTTCTTGACAATGAAAATGGTCTTGCAGCTTGGTTTGAAATTTACGATGCAATTCCTCCCCAAGTGGACATCAAGAAGCTTTACCTTATGGGTGCCAAGGTGGCCATCAAACAACCCTATATAAATATATCCAATGATGATGGCTTCACCATCCACATGGACAACCTCGATAACATTGTGAATATCATGACTGAGAAGGGGAAGCCAACTGAGAGTATGTTGCATCTAGATTTGGAGGACTTGAGAGAAGAAAGAAACATATGCTTCAGAGAAAAAAGTTGGTTCGTGACAGCCAAGCATTACACAAAACACATTGGCACCACTCTACTTCAAATTAGAACTCCTCCATTTCCAATGCTAATGATCATATCATTAATGGCCTTTTTTGTTCTTACCATAACATGACAAAGACGTGGTTGTAGATAAAATAATTGAAATGGGAATTTGAGGATTCAAATGAGGCCCTTCGAATCGATGCCAACCATCTAAAAGAACTCTACAAGAAAGGCGGGGCGCTACTCAAGCTGAGGCATTATAGTGCACCATGCAAATGTTGGAAGCATGAGAAAATGACTAAAAGTGGGAAGACATAAATAAAAAAGTCACTAGGCTGATGTGTAGGAATTGGGGCTTCATCTCTTTCTTCACACATGACATTCCTAGGAACTTCCAATCAGAGTTCCTCTAGTTGCTGTCAACCACCTCATATTCCATATGAGGACATATTATGTTGATTTCATCTAGTGTGACACATGCCTTACAGCATCGACTTTCATGGGAGGAGATTCCTTTTCTTTGATCATGCTTCTCAAGATAGAGTAGTGATCCATGTTACCTACAACCATACAACATACAAGCATACATACCTATTTTACCCTTAGGTTATCTACAATTGTTTCAACAACTTCCTTGATTGAAAAGAGCTTCAACTCCTTGATTTGCTTCATCTCTTATGCCATCATACCATTATCCTATGAATTCCACAAGTTGGAGTTCCTGATGAAGCACTTGCTTCCTCTCTATATTGGCGAACCTTCTAATATATGCGCAACTTTCGTATATGCATATATCTTTCATATATGTGAAGCTTTTGTACATGAACATATTTTTCGTATATGCACATACACATGTACAACTGCAACATTCATATATACACAACTCCAATATATATGCGTATTTTCCATATGCGCATAACTTCTGTGTATATGCATATACAGAGGCTGTGCATTATAGAGAAGGTATGCACATTTACAAAAGATACACATATATACGGAAAAAGGTGCTACAAGATGCCCATGAGCTATTCTACCACTCTAGGTGCCCAACCCCTGAGTTAACCTAGCATTTCAATGAATTAAACCCAAAGTCGCTCCCACAACAAGGCATGCATACAACTGGAAACCTACAGTCGCTTTCATAGGCTTGCCTGCTAGTGTCCAAAGACCGAAATTGGCAGTGCTATGCCAACGACTCCAGGATTTAAGCCACTTTTTTAGGCCTAGAGCCCAGGTGACTGCCTAGAACTGAACCATCTCTTCAAATCAGTGAAATAACATGGAAATGACAGTACTAAAGCAAATACTTGTTCAAGACCTTGATTGGACCCCTACTAGCCCTGATAGACATTTTTTCAAACACTTAGTAAATATGCAACCTAATGGGTGTAAATAATAGATCTGAGCATGAGGGTCTCATACTTATCTGAGATTCACTTTGAATCATTGTCTCCTTGTCACATTAGTTTCCATTTCATCCATTAGGTCATAGATATATTGATAATTCAATAAAAAATAAGAACATGATGAGAGCCACTCATGGCTGCTGTCATAAAACATGTACATAACCAACATAGTAGGGACCAAAATATCAATGAAATCACAACCATATACACCACATATAATCCATCATAATACTCATAGAAATACCAGGAGAAATAACCTTTCATTAATGATGCAAAATCCAAACCCAGGATGGAACATTTACTTGGAGGGAATCACGGGAAGACAGAAGATAATTCCACTCTTTACAGAAAGTCCTCATTTTGCCAAGAACTCACATGGGCAACCTTGCTAAACTCATACACAACAAATCTTTTGGGAGCCTTTGCCAGATTTCTGCTTCCATAGTTACAATAATTTTTCCCTAATGATTGAACAACATATCTTCCGTATATGCGCAATTTCCGTATATGCGCATATCTTCCGTATATGCACAATTTCCGTATATGCGCAATTTCTGTATATGGAATTTGTACATATCTTCATTCATGTATCTACATCGTATATGCACAAATTCCATATACATAAATTTCGCATATACAGAAATTGTGCATATACGAAAGATATGCGCATATACGGAAATTGTGCATAGACGGAAGATATGCGCATATCTTCTGTATATCCCTAACTTTCCTATATGTGCATATCTTCCGTATATGCACGTTGTTTACGTATCTGCATCGTATATGCACAAATTCCATATACAAAAATTTTCGCATATACGGAAAATATGCGCATATACGGAAATTGCGCATATACGGAAGATATCCCTAACTTTCCTTATAGACTTCAACTTTAATTACAACTCCTCATTATATGTGAAAAGGAAAACCAATAAGGGATTACATATCAAATTTGACTAAGAGAGTCAACCTTATAAACAAAGGTTTGTGTAGAAGGGAACCATAAAATCCAAGGTTAAATTTTCAATATAATGCTCCAAAATAAAGGTATAAAAATGGTCAATTCCCCCTTTTCCATCACATAAACCTTATTTATACTCTCATAAGTTGTCTAAGTTCATTGGGAATAGAAATTAGGGTTGTGTACTGTAACAACCTAGTAACTTGCACTCAGGAGCATGCAATTAATGTGGATTTATTATTTTTTCAAAAGTTTGGAATGCATACACACCGAGCATGAAGAGAATGAGTGTATAATATGTGTGTTTCCATAAGGAAAAGTTTTTATACTACGTAAAAAGTCATTTTTAAACTAAGTTCAGTGGAAAAAAAGATATTAAAGTAGATATATCCTTGTTAAGAAGTCATTAATGACAAAATAAATGTTATAGCATATGTCATCTAATAAATGAGATCAGAAGGGAAGTTGATGGTTGAATTACATTATAATACTACGAAAGATTCAGATAAGTGTAGCGAAGTGAAGTCCAACAACCACAAGATCAAAACATTATATTCAAACAAAACCAATGTATCAAATTACTATCTTCCCCAAGGCAGGCATATACATGTTAAGATGAAAAGGTAAGCATGGTCACCAAATCATGTGTGATGAAAATACATGAAGAATATATAGAATGGAAAATCCTAGACATGGAAAATACATATTGGAACCATGTCACATGCAGATCATAGCCACGATCAAATAAATAGTGGATCTATGTCTCAATGTATGTCGACAAAGCAACCAAAACTTGAGTAAAAATAGGAATTAGTTCTCCAAAACAGTATCCATTTCATATAGATAAGTAGTATAATATGTGTAACTTGAGGAGTAGCATAAGAATGAAAAACTACTACAACCCAAGGTCTTCAATTCAAATTTATCAAATATACAAATATAAACCATATGAGTTGTTATAGGCCATTTTGTCACATTTTGTCACTAGGCACGTTAACTGGATCAATCAACATCATTTTACCCCTTGTCGTCACATTTGCACAAATCCCTAAGCATGACTCTCCCTAATCCTTGAATTTCTTCCTTTAACTGCTTCATTTAAGTGATTTTAAGGCCCAACGCACCCTGCTTCCTTAAGAGACTACATTCACCAGCAAGCTGACCCTTGTTGGACTTGTGCTGATTACCAATAGGTTGCCCCTTGCTGGGGGTGCGCTAATTATATAAATTCATGAATAATAACAAGAATCTCAAAGCTTACTTCTCCATAAGGTTCTAGGAATTCTTAAAACCATTTACCTTGGATGAAAGTCTCGAATCCTATCCCTTATCCCTTGATCTCATCCTTCCATCAAGAGTGGATCTCAAGCCTAGATTGGGTAAATGGATAAGAATTCCTAACCTACCATCCTCTTTTATATATTTACTATCATCCACAAGCTAGCGGTTGGATTTTTGAGATAGATTCTACCTTCATGTTGTTGTTGTGAGAGTCATTATTCCATGCATTAGGGTGACATAGAGATACACTTTGTGACAAGGAAGGTCAAGTCAACTTGGAGGAGCTCTTCTACAAGACCAACTTTATATTTGGTTGTAACTCTCTCCGTTTATATTAATACAAAGAGTTCATTGTTTTCATACATGTGATGTTATGATTTCATATATTTCAATACCATGTTGAAATATTGAATAAAGTGATTGGATAATATTACATAGATATTGTAGATATTTGGCTTGTGTTATCTAATTGTGGAGGTTCTAATTATAGTGATCAGATCTAGGATTGGATATACGGAAGATATGCACATACAGAAAAGTTAGGAGTATATGGAAGATATGCGCATATCTTCCATATATGCCCAATTTCCGTATATGTGAATATCTTCCATATATACACAGTTTCCGTATATGCGCAATTTCTGTATATGGAATTTGCGCATCTACAATGCAGATACATGAACGACGTGCATATATGAAAGATATGCACATACAGGAAAGTTAGGGATATATGGAAGACATGCGCATATCTTCCGTATATGCGCAATTTCCGTATATGAGCATATCTTCCGTATATGCGCAGTTTTCGTATATGCGCAATTTCTGTATATAGAATTTGCGCATCTGCGATGCAGATACATGAACGACATGCATATACGGAAGATATGCACATACATGAAAGTTAGGGATATACGGAAGACATGCGAATATCTTCCGTATATGCCCAGTTTCCGTATATGCGCATATCTTCCGTATATGCCCAATCTTCCGTATATGCAGAATTTCTGTATATGGAATTTGCGCATCTGCGATGCAGATACATGAACGACGTGCATATACGGAAGATATGCACATACAAGAAAGTTAGGGATATACGGAAGATATGCGCATATCTTCTGTATATGCCCAATTTTCGTATAAGCGCACATCTTCTGTATATGCACAGTTTCTGTATATGCGCAATTTCTGTATATGGAATTTGCGCATCTACGATGCAGATACATGAACGACGTGCATATACAGAAGATATGCATGTACAGGAAAGTTAGGGATATACGGAAGACATGCGCATATCTTCCGTATATGCGCAATTTCTGTATCTAGAATTTACGCATTTACGATGCAGATACATAAACGACGTGCATATACGGAAGATATGAACATACAAGAAAGTTAGGGATATGCGGAAGACATGCGCATATCTTCCGTATATGCCCAGTTTCCGTATATGCGCACATCTTTCGTATATGCCCAATTTCCATATATGCGCAATTTCTATATATGGAATTTGCGCATCTACGACGCAGATACATGAACGATGTGCATATATGGAAGATATGCACATACAGGAAAATTAGGGGTATACGGAAGACATGCGCATATCTTCCGTATATGCGCAATTTCTGTATATGCGGATATCTTCCGTATATGCGCAATTTCCGTATATGCGCAATTTCTATACATTGAATTTGCGCATATACGATGCAGATACATAAACGACGTACATATACAGAAGATATGCACATATAGGAAAGTTAGGGATATACGGAAGATATACGGAAGATATGCGCATATCTTCCGTATATGCCCAATTTCCGTATATGCGGATATCTTCCGTGTATGCACAGTTTCCGTATATGCACAATTTTTTTATATGGAATTTGCGCATCTACGATGCAGATACATGAACGACGTGCATATACGGAGTATATGCACATACAGGAAAGTTAGGGATATACGGAAGACATGCGCATATCTTTAGTATATGCCCAATTTCTGTATATGCGCACATCTTCCGTATATGCACAGTTTTCGTATATGCGCAATTTCTGTACATGGAATTTGCGCATTTACGATGCAAATACATGAATGACGTGCATATACGGAAGATATGCACATACAGGAAAGTTATGGATATATAGAAGACATGCGCATATCTTCCGTATCTGCCCAGTTTCCGTATATGCGCACATCTTCCATATATGCCCAATTTTCGTATATGCGCAATTTCTGTATACGGAATTTGCGCATCTGCGATGCAGATACATGAACGACTTGCATATACGGAAGATATGCACATACAGAAAAGTTAGGGGTATACGGAAGACATGCGCATATCTTCCGTATATACGCAATTTCTGTATATGCACAGTTTCCGTATATGCGCAATTTCTGTATATGGAATTTGCACATCTACGAAGCAAATACATGAACGACGTGCATATACGGAAGATATGCACAGACAGAAAAGTTAGGGATATATGGAAGACATGCGCATATCGTCCGTATATGCGCAATTTCCGTATATGCGCATATCTTTCATATATGCAAAGTTTCCGTGTATTCACAATTTTTGTATATTGAATTTGCGCATATACGATGCAGAGACATAAACGACGTGCATCTACGGAAGATATGGACATACAGGAAAGTTAGGGATATACGGAAGATATGCGCATATCTTCCGTATATGCCCAATTTTCGTATAAGCGCATATTTTTCGTATAAGCGCAATTTCTGTATATGGAATTTGTGCATCTACGATGCAGATACATGAACGACGTGCATATACAGAAGATATGCACGTACAGGAAAGTTAGGGATATACGGAAGACATGCGCATATCTTCCGTATATGCCCAATTTCTGTATATGCGCACATCTTCCGTATATGCACAGTTTCCGTATATGCGCAATTTCTGTATATGGAATTTGCGCATCTACGATGCAGATACATGAACGACGTGCATATAAGGAAGATATGCACATACAGGAAAGTTAGGTATATACAGAAGACATGCGCATATCTTCCGTATATACGCAATTTCTGTATATGCGCACATCTTCCATATCTGCACAGTTTCCGTATATGCACAATTTCTGTATATTGAATTTATACATATACGATGCAGATACATAAACGACATGCATATACGGAAGATATGCACATACAGGAAGTTAGGGATATACGGAAGATATGCACATACAGGAAGTTAGGGATATACGGAAGATATGTGCATATCTTCCGTATATGCCCAATTTCCGTATATGCGCATATCTTTCATATATGCACAGTTTCCGTATATGCACAATTTCTGTATATGGAATTTGTGCATCTACGATGCAGATACATGAACAACGTACATATACGAAGATATGCACATACAAGAAAGTTAGGTATATACGGAAGACATACACATATCTTTCGTATATGCGCAATTTCTGTATATTGAATTTGCACATATACAATGCATATACATAAACGACATGCATATACGGAAGATGTGCGCATATACGGAAACTGGGCATATACAGAAGATATGCGCATGTCTTCCGTATATCCCTAACTTTCCTGTATGTGCATATCTTCCATATATGCACTTCGTTTATGTCTCTACATCGTATATGCGCAAATTCAATATACAGAAATTGTGAATATACGGAAACTGTGCATATACAGAAGATATGCGCATATATGGAAATTGTGCATATACGGAAGATATGTGCATGTCTTCCATATATCCCTAACTCTTATGTATGTGCATATCTTCCGTATATGCACGTCGTTCATGTATTTGCATTGTAGATGCGCAAATTGCATATACGGAAATTGCGCATATACAGAAGATATGCGCATGTCTTCCGTATACCCCTAACTTTCATGTATGTGCATATCTTCCGTATATGCATGTCGTTCATGTATCTGCATCGCAGATGCGCAAATTTCATATACAGAAATTGCGCATATACGGAAATTAGGCATATACGGAAGATGTGTGCATATACGGAAATTGGGAATATACGGAAGATGTGTGCATATACGGAAGATATGCGCATGTCTTCCGTATATCCCTAACTTTCCTGTATGTGCATATCTTTTGTATATGCACGTTGTTCATGTATCTTCATCGTAGATGCGCAAATTCCGTATACAGAAATTGCGCATATATGGAAATTGTGCATATATGGAAATTGGGCATATACGGAAGATATGCGCATGTCTTCCGTATGTCTCTAACTTTCTTGTATATGCGTATCTTCCGTATATGCACTTCGTTCATGTATCTGCATCGTATATGCGCAAATTCTATATACAGTAATTGCGCATATACGGAAACTGTGCATACACCGAAGATATGCGCATATACAGAAATTTGGCATATACGGTAGATATGTGCATATCTTCTGTATATCTCTAACTTTCCTGTATGTGCATATCTTCCGTATATACACGTCGTTTATGTATATGCATCGTATATGCACAAATTGAATGTACAGAAATTACGCATATACGAAAACTGCGCATATACGGAAGATATGCGCATATACGGAAATTGCGCATATACGGAAGATATGCGCATGTCTTCCATATACCCCTAACTTTCCTGTATGGGAATATCTTCCGTATATGCACATCGTTCATGTATCTGCATCGCAGATGTGCAAACTCCATATACAGAAATTGCGCATTTACGGAAAGTGGGCATATACGGAAGATGTGCGGATATACGAAAACTGGGCATATACGGAAGATATGCCCATGTCTTCCGTATATCCCTAACTTTCCTGTATATGCACGTCGTTCATGTATCTGCATCGTAGATGCGCAAATTTCATATACAGAAATTGCGCATATACGAAAACTGTGCATATACGGAAGATGTGCGCATATACGGAAATTGGCCATATACGGAAGATATGCGCATGTCTTCCATATATCCCTAACTTTCCTGTATGTGCATATATTCCGTATATGCATGTCGTTCATATATCTATATCGTAGATGTGCAAATTCCATATACAGAAGCTGTGCATATACAGAAGTTGTGCATACACGGAAGATGTGCACATATACAGAAATTGGGCATATACGGAAGATATGCGCATATCTTCCGTATATCCTTAACTTTCCTGTATGTGCATATCTTCCGTATATGCACGTCGTTTATGTATTTGCATCGTATATGTGCAAATCCAATGTACAGAAATTGCGCATATACGGAAACTGTGCATATACGGAAGATATGCGTATATATGGAAGATATGCGCATGTCTTCCGTATATCTCTAACTTTTTCCTGTATGGGCATATCTTCTGTATATGCACGTCGTTTATGTATCTGCATCGTATATGCGCAAATTCCATATACAGAAGTTGCGCATATACAAAAACTGTTCATATACAGAAGATGTGCGCATATACGGAAACTAGGCATATACGGAAGATATGCGCATGTCTTCTGTATATCCTTAACTTTCCTGTATCTGCATATCTTCCGTATATGGATGTCGTTCATGTATCTGCATCGTAGATGCGCAAATTCCATATACAGAAATTGCGCATATACGGAAACTGTTCATATACAGAAGATATGCGCATATACGGAAATTGGGCATATACGAAAGATGTGCGCATGTCTTCCGTATATCTCTAACTTTTCTGTATATGCATATATTCCGTATATGCACGTCGTTCATATATCTGCATCGTAGATGCGCAAATTCCATATACAGAAATTGCGCATATACGGAAACTGTGCATATACAGAAGATGTGCGCATATACAGAAATTGCGCATATATGGAAGATATGCCATGTCTTCCGTATATCCCTAACTTTCTCGTATGTGCATATCTTCCATATATGCAGGTCGTTCATGTATCTGCATCACAGATGCGCAAATTCCATATACAAAAATTCTGCATATACGGAAGATTGGGCATATACAGAAGATATGCGCATATACAGAAACTGGACATATACGGAAGATATTCGCATGTCTTCCGTATATCCATAACTTTCCTGTATATGCATATCTTCCGTAAATGCACGTCGTTCATGTATCTGCATCGCAGATCCGCAAATTCTATATACAGAAATTGCGCATATATGGAAACTGCGCATGTACGGAAGATATGCTCATATACGGAAATTGCGCATATACGGAAGATATGCGCATGTCTTCCGTATATCCCTAACTTTCCTGTATGTGCATATCTTCCGTATATGCACGTCGTTCATGTATCTGCATCGTAGATGCGCAAATTCCATATACAGAAATTGCGCATATACGGAAGATATGCGCATGTCTTCCGTATATCCCTAACTTTCCTGTATGTGCATATCTTCCGTATATGCACGTCGTTCATGTATCTGCATCGTAGATGCGCAAATTCCATATACAGAAATTGCGCATATACGGAAGCTGTGCATATATGGAAGATATTCGCATATACGGAAATTGGGCATATACGGAAGATATGCGCATATCTTCCGTATATTCCTAACTTTCCTGTATGTGCATATCTTCCGTATATGCACGCATATCTTCTGTATATCCAATCCTAGATCTGATCACTATAATTAGAACCTCCAAAATTAGATAACACAAGCCAAATATCTACAATATCTATGTAGTATTATCCAATCACTTTATTCAATATTTCAACATGGTATTGAAATACATGAAATCATAACATCATATATAGGAAAACAATGAACTCTTTGTATTAATATAAACGGAGAGAGTTACAACCAAATATAAAGTTGGTCTTGTAGAAGAGCTCCTCCAAGTTGACTTGACCTTCCTTGTCACAAAGTGTATCTCTATGTCACCCTAATGCATGGAATAATGACTCTCACAACAACAACATGAGGGTAGAATATATCTCCAAAATCCAACCGCTAGCTTGTGGATGATAGTAAATATATAAAAGAGGATGGTAGGTTAGGAATTCTTATCCATTTACCCAATCTAGACTTGAGATCCACTCTTGATGGAAGGATGAGATCAAGGGATAAGGGATAGGATTCGAGACTTTCATCCAAGGTAAATGGTTTTAAGAATTCCTAGAACCTTATGGAGAAGTAAGCTTTGAGATTCTTGTTATTATTCATGAATTTATAGAATTAGCGCACCCCCAGCAAGGGGCAACCTATTGGTAATCAGCGCAGGTCCAACAAGGGTCAGCCTACTAGTGAACGTAGTCTCTTAAGGAAGCAGGGTGCGTTGGGCCTTAAAATCACTTAAATGAAGCAGTTAAAGGAAGAAATTCAAGCATTAGGGAGATTCATGCTCAGGGATTTGTGCAAATGTGACGACAAGGGGTAAAATGATGTTGATTGATCCAGTTAACGTGCCTAGTGACAAAATGTGACAAAATGGCCTATAACAACTCATATGGTTTATATTTGTATATTTGATAAATTTGAATTGAAGACCTTGGGTTGTAGTAGTTTTTCATTCTTATGCTACTCCTCATGTTACACATATTATACTACTTATCTATATGAAATGGATACTGTTTTGGAGAACTAATTCCTATTTTTACTCAAGTTTTGGTTGCTTTGTCGACATACATTGAGACATAGATCCACTATTTATTTGATCGTGGCTATGATCTGCATGTGACATGGTTCCAATATGTATTTTCCATGTCTAGGATTTTCCATTCTATATATTCTTCATGTATTTTCATCACACATGATTTGGTGACCATGCTTACCTTTTCATCTTAACATGTATATGCCTGCCTTAGGGAAGATAGTAATTTGATACATTGGTTCTGTTTAAATATAATGTTTTGATCTTGTGGTTGTTGGACTTCACTTCGCTACACTTATCTGAATCTTTCGTAGTACTATAATGTAATTCAACCATCAACTTCCCTTTTGATCTCATTTATTAGATGACATATGCTATAACATTTATTTTGTCATTAATGACTTCTTAATAAGGATATATCTACTTTAATATCTTTTTTTCCACTGAACTTAGTTTAAAAATGACTTTTTACGTAGTATAAAAACTTTTCCTTATGGAAACACACATATTATACACTCATTCTCTTCATGCTTGGTGTGTATGCATTCCAAACTTTTGAAAAAATAATAAATCCACATTAATTGCATGCTCATGAGTGCAAGTTACTAGGTTGTTACAGTACACAACCCTAATTTCTATTCCCAATGAACTTAGACAACTTATGAGAGTATAAATAAGGTTTATGTGATGGAGAAGGGGGAATTGACCATTTTTGTACCTTTATTTTGGAGCATTATATTGAAAATTTAACCTTGGATTTTATGGTTCCCTTCTACACAAACCTTTGTTTATAAGGTTGACTCTCTTAGTCAAATTTGATATGTAATCCCTTATTGGTTTTCCTTTTCACATATAATGAGGAGTTGTAATTAAAGTTGAAGTCTATAAGGAAAGTTAGGGATATCTTCCTTATATGCGCAATTTCCGTATATGCGCATATTTTCCGTATATGCACAATTTCCGTATATGCGAAAATTTTTGTATATGGAATTTGTGCATATACGATGCAGATACATAAACTTCGTGCATATATGGAAGATATGCACATATAGGAAAGTTAGGGATATACAGAAAATATGCGCATATCTTCCATATATGCATAATTTCTGTATATGCGCATATCTTCCGTATATGCACAATTTCCTTATATGTGAAATTTATGTATATGGAATTTGTGCATATACGATGTAGATACATGAACGAAGATATGTACAAATTCCATATACAGAAATTGCACATATACGGAAATTGTGCATATACGGAAGATATGCGCATATACAGAAATTGCGCATATACGGAAGATATGCTGTTCAATCATTAGGGAAAAATTATTGTAACTATGGAAGCAGAAATCTGGCAAAGGCTCCGCGAAGATTTGTTGTGTATGAGTTTAGCAAGGTTGCCCATGTGAGTTCTTGGCAAAATGAGGACTGTCTGTAAACAGTGGAATTATCTTCTGTCTTCCCGTGATTCCCTCCAAGTAAATGTTCCATCCTGGGTTTGGATTTTGCATCATTAATGAAAGGTTTTTCTCCTGGTATTTCTATGAGTATTATGATGGATTATATGTGGTGTATATGGTTGTGATTTCATTGATATTTTTGTCCCTACTATGTTGGTTATGTACATGTTTTATGACAGCAGCCATGAATGGCTCTCATCATGTTCTTATTTTTTATTGAATTATCAATATATCTATGACCTAATGGATGAAATGGAAACTAATGTGACAAGGAGACAATGATTCATAGTGAATCTCAGATAAGTATGAGACCCTTATGCTCAGATCTATTATTTACACCCATTAGGTTGCATATTTACTAAGTGTTTGGAAAAATGTCTATCAGGGCTAGTAGGGGTCCAATCAAGGTCTTGAACAAGTATTTGCTTTAGTACTGTCATTTCCATGTTATTTTACTGATTTGAAGAGATGGTTCAATTCTAGGCAGTCACCTGGGCTCTAGGCCTAAAAAAGTGGCTTAAGTCCTGGAGTCGCTGCCATAGCACTACCAATTTGGGACTTTGGACATTGGCAGGCAAGCCTATGAAAGCGACTGTAGGTTTCTAGTTGTATGCATGCCTTGTCGTGGGAGTGACTTTGGGTTTAATTCATTGAAATGCTAGGTTAACTCAGGTGTTGGGCACCTAGAGTGGTAGATTAGCTCATGGGCGTCCTGTAGCACCTTTTTCCGTATATATGTGTATCTTTTGTAAATGTGCATACCTTCTCTACAATGCACAGCCTCTGTATATGCATATACACAGAAGTTATGCGCATATGGAAAATACGCATATATATTGGAGTTGTGTATATATGAATGTTGCAGTTGTACATGTGTATGTGCATATACGAAAAATATGTTCATGTACAAAAGCTTCACATATATGAAAGATATATGCATATACGGAAGTTGCGCATATATTAGAAGGTTCGCCAATATAGAGAGGAAGCAAGTGCTTCATCAGGAACTCCAACTTGTGGAATTCATAGGATAATGGTATGATGGCATAAGAGATGAAGTAAATCAAGGAGTTGAAGCTCTTTTCAATCAAGGAAGTTGTTGAAACAATTGTAGATAACCTAAGGGTAAAATAGGTATGTATGCTTGTATGTCATATGGTTGTAGGTAACATGGATCACTACTCTATCTTGAGAAGCATGATCAAAGAAAAGGAATCTCCTCCCATGAAAGTCAATGCTGTAAGGCATGTGTCACACTAGATGAAATCAACATAATATGTCCTCATATGGAATATGAGGTGGTTGACAACAACTAGAGGAACTCTGATTGGAAGTTCCTAGGAATGTCATGTGTGAAGAAAGAGATGAAGCCCCAATTCCTACACACCGGCCTAGTGACTTTTTTATTTATGTCTTCCCACTTTTAGTCATTTTCTCATGCTTCCAACATTTGCATGGTGCACTATAATGCCTCAGCTTGAGTAGCGCCCCGCCTTTCTTGTAGAGTTCTTTTAGATGGTTGGCACATATTCGAAGGGCCTCATTTGAATCCTCAAATTCCAATTTCAATTATTTTATCTACAACCACGTCTTTGTCATGTTATGGTAAGAACAAAAAAGGCCATTAATGATATGATCATTAGCATTGGAAATGGAGGAGTTCTAATTTGAAGTAGAGTGGTGCCAATGTGTTTTGTGTAATGCTTGGCTGTCACGAACCAACTTTTTTCTCTGAAGCATATGTTTCTTTCTTCTCTCAAGTCCTCCAAATCTAGATGCAACATACTCTCAGTTGGCTTCCCCTTCTCAGTCATGATATTCACAATGTTATCGAGGTTGTCCATGTGGATGGTGAAGCCATCATCATTGGATATATTTATATAGGGTTGTTTGATGGCCACCTTGGCACCCATAAGGTAAATCTTCTTGATGTCCACTTGGGGAGGAATTGCATCGTAAATTTCAAACCAAGCTGCAAGACCATTTTCATTGTCAAGAAAAGTCGTGACAATGCACATCTTGTACACCTTCATGAAAAGTGTTCCATAGACTACCTAATCGTAGTGGACTTCCCCAACCTGCAATTCGGTTAATGAAATGGGCGTCAGCCTTTTGAAGGGAACCAAAAATTTTGCACCACCACTGCTGCTATCTCTGGGATCTATAGAAGATGATTGTAAAATAAAAAAACATCCTACATCGACGTAGCTTTGTTTATAGGCAAGAATATGGATGAGATCAACATGGAGTTGGAGGAGAGTTCACTTTTCAATTCCATCTGAGGTATCTCAAAGAAGGGATGTCTTCTCTAGGCTCTCTGAGATGTCTTGGAGGAGTGATTTCCTTGAATTATTCCTCCATTGAGCGATATAAGTCCTTCATCCTTCTTCTTACTCTTCTTCCTCCATTAAGCAATATAAGTCCTTCATCCTTCTTCTTACTCTTCTTCTCCTTGCTTTTCATCCTCAGTTAACTATCAACTTAACAACCTTCTTTGTTTATGTTCTTGTGTTGTAGATCTCTTATGTTCCAAATCCATATTTAATGATAAAGGCATTGTATCATATTTAAATAAAGCTAAACCCTTCAAAGTGTGATTTATCGGTGCTTTCTCTCTATTCCATATGAAGTAAAAGAGCGTGTTCTGAGTTCCTTCATAATTTAAGCATGACTATATTCTATCATTCTTTTAGATAAACATTGCTTCCCTCCTCGTTTAAAAGTGAGTATGTTCCCTTTAATTTTACAATGTGCCATTGTTATGACCAAAACTACTTGTCGTGGAATGGTAGATTATGAAAGTAAATTCTATACATTTCCTAAATTCATGTCATTTAATGTTTCACAAATTATATTTACACCTGTTATTTCTAAAATAATGACACCTTATTTATTTCTCATTACGTTAAATAAAAAAATGACTTCAAAGAATAGCTATCGAGCCTTCACATTCTCCTTGCATACTCTAAACACGTTATTGGATAAGACATACTTATAAAGGCATCTTTTATTATTCTTTTCATAAAAGCATGAAAACACACTTTTTTCTTTAAGAAAACATTCTACCTTAACCATTGGTGATATTTTTTATTCCTTTTATTATTAAAAATATGCAACTAAACCATAAACTAAATCATTTCAATAAAGGTTAACATTTTACCTTATTCATCATTAGAATATGATTAATTTTATAAAAAGTGTATTCAAATCATAATATTTTAATATAAAGATTCAATGTAATAGTTGGAAAGACCTATCTTATTATTAAAAGTATATAAAACAACTCTAAAATAAGTCATTTTAATAAAAATTAACATTTTCATTAATCATCATAAGTGAGATTAAATTTGTAATAATTCTATTTAAATGATAATATTTTTAAAATAAATATTTGATATGATAATTAAAATATATATTTAACACTATTCTTATTGCATTTAAATTTAATTTAACTTAGGATGCAAGCTTGTGTGATTATGATCATATATCAAGTCATTTTTGGAAAAATCACATAGAAATTTCAAGGTTGATGCTTTTAAAATCACTTATAATTCATCATCAAGATAGATAGATATGGATAATACTAAAATCAACTAGAACTTTAGAGAATAAATAAACAATCATTAAAATTAAAAAAAAATAATCAATAAATGAATATAACTAATTAAAACAATAAAACGTTTAAAAACGCCCCTCACTATAATAATAACATCTTTAAATTTATTATAACTATTCATTATTACTATATCTTCCGGAGCTAGGATGGATGATAGGTTGACTCGCCTACAAGGTGTGCATCCCTAATTTGACTAAACTTTACACATAAATAATTAATTAGGAAAAATACATTTTAACATAACTATTTTTTAAATAATCAA
This sequence comes from Pinus tabuliformis, assembly GCA_031772625.1. Lineage (NCBI taxonomy): Eukaryota > Viridiplantae > Streptophyta > Pinopsida > Pinales > Pinaceae > Pinus > Pinus tabuliformis. The sequence goes on from CM062814.1 coordinate 574,093,995, forward strand.
TCTTATCATAATATTGTGGTATCCACATAAAGTGTTAAACTTTAAAAAAAAAAGTATCATAATTAATTTTATTCTTACTTTTATGAAATTAAAGTGAGTGTGCTTGTAACTGGGGCAAAATAATCACTTTAAAATATTTTACCATTCTCATTTGGAATAATTCTCACATTTATTTATCCAAAATTTTAAAGTACTTTATTTTTTTTATAAATTAATTATTATAAAAATGTTATTTTATTTATTTTATTAAACTTATAAAAACATTATAATTATTTTTATCATCAAGTTATTGAAATTCTAAATTCTAATTATATATATATATAAGTGTGAGAGAAAGAGAGAAAATTAGAGATAAATCAATAAAATATATTGAAAAATAAAATATTAATAAAACTTTTTATTTTATATTTATACATTTTCCCTTTTCAAAAATAAGATTTGCGCAAACAATTTGTTATTTTTATTATATTTTAGTTATTTTATCTTTAATTTCTTTTTTTTAATGCTTTTATATTTGTTCATATATAATCTTTTGTATGTGTGCATTTATGAAAGCATGCTTATATAAATATGTAATTATAGAAATGGGTATCAATCTATTCACATAAACAAACACTAGCCTTTGTATATGTGCAATTTTGTAACTACACATTTACAAATATAGATATATGTATAGGTTGTTGTGCATGCACATATATGGATGCATTAATGGAAAGAAAATCTTATACTTAATTATATATTGAAATCACATTCGTATCTATATAAATATATGGAAGCCAACATCCATATATGCATATTTATACAATCTAACTTCTACTTATGCACATTTATAGAGTCTAACGAAGTTGATTTCTTTAAATACATATATATGAAGATCAGTTTGAATTTTAATCATTATTTCTTTTTAAAATATAATTCTTAAAATATTTGACAAATATTTTTAATTGATACACGTGAATTCAAGTATTTTGTTTTTGAAATATTTAATTTATTTTAATATTTAATATTTAATATTTATTTTTGCCCCTCCCTATTTAAATTGAAGTTCGATGAAATCTTGCTAATATTGATGGGAGCAAATTAAAATTCAAATGGGTTTAAGAGATGTATAATGGAAAATATGAATAACTGCTTTACCTTAAATGTTTTCCAACTTTGTTTCAGAGTAAAAGTCACGACAATGATTCAAGATAGATTTTCATAACTATTAAAAAAGAACATTGAAATATTTCAAAGATAGTTTTTCATCTCGGTAACGATTAAAAAAGACCATTGAAATTTTGAAAAAAAAAAAAATGAGTTACGAGTTCATACCCAACTGTGAGATTGAAAGAAATTTGATTCTCATTTAATTCAAGAAGCCCATTTGGAAAATTCTGGTTTACTAAACCCGGCATGAATCATTAATATTTATAAAATAAAACTAAAATGTTTTTAGTAGGATGGAGAAATTTTGACCGAGATGGAATAAGTGCCCACAATATTTTCTTCTACAAACTCAGCGAATATGTATCAAAAACATTTATTTCATTTCTGCGAGGAAATTTTTTTTAGCTTTTAAAGTGACAAAAGAGGTTTAAATGTTTATATCAAAAGAGGTTTCAATGTTTATATCATAATAGCTTTAAGCTGTAAGCCATTTGTCTCCATTTCCCATGTTTAACTTTCTAAGGTTTGCCAGCGTGTTTTGAGTTTGATGCAAATATAACTTTAAATCTCCTCCTCTCCTATAACACAGGCACCTAAATTTTCTTCTCTTTTACTATTTACATTTCTTTTATCATTGTTGGCTAGGACTTCTCGCATGGAAGCCATGTAGAACACGGTCAAAAGAAATGAAAGTGAAGCATTAATGGAAAGTTCCCATGTCGCCGAGGTACGGTGGTATTGAACTAGACAACTGATTATTGGAAATATCCAAATCTGTAAGAGTGATCGTCGATCGAAACCACAGCGGAACTTCTCCCTCAAGGCGGTTGTCGGAAAGGCTGAAATGAAGGATCTCCACGTAACTTCCCAAACTGGCGAAAATCTTACCACTCAGAATATTGCCTGCGAGATCTATGTTGGTAACAAGCATCATGCCTCCGATCTCGACAGGAATGTTGCCTTCAAGTAGATTGCGTGGAATAGAAAACAATTGAACTATATGCCTTAAATTCGCAACAGCAGGAGGAATGTTACCTCGAAGCTGATTGTACCCGAGATTCAAGTCTTGCATTTGAGTGCAGTTGGACATGCTCTCTGGTATTGTGCCGCTCAAATCATTGTGGTAGAGAGACCGACTACTAAGCTTCGTCAAACTGCAGCCAAGTTCTTCTGGTATACGCCGACTGAGCCGATTTCCAGAGAGCCAAAGCTAGGCCAAGCTTGAGCAGTTTCCTAGCTCCGTTGGGATCGCTCCGCTCAAGTAGTTATCAAATGCCAGGAATCTGGTGAGCGATTTTAAGCGACCATAGGTATACTTCTTGTTAGCAAATTACCCCTCACATTCCAGTACTGGACGTTTGTAATATTAGCTAACTCGAGCGGGAGGGTACTCGTGAAGAAATTGGGACTAATCACGAAATCGTGGAGGCCAATTCCTCTTCGGCAACGCATAGCCTTAGCTTATCGAAGGACTCTCTCACCTCCTGTTTGTCCATCGTCCTGTCGCCAGACATCATTGTCCCACACCCCTTCCACTGAATTTTCTGCGATCGTTACAGCCGCTTGAACCTCCGAGGATATATATTTCGCGATACCCAGCGCTACCAGACACGGAGTATGCACGACCAAATTCAAAATATAGTGGGCGGGTAAATTGAAAATATCAAAACCGGGCGGGAAAATAATATCAAAAATTTTTGGGGAAAATTCAAATGTGAGATCCATCATGCGGATCATGCCCATGGTGGATCGTGTGACATACACATAAGCCATGGTTGATGGATGCGAATACATACCGAGACGTCAACACAATCTCCTATTAATCGGAATCTGTTTGCCGGAGAAACGATGCACACGGGTTGACAGCCAAAGCCGATGTCAGAACCCGTCTCCCAAGACTGTCCTTAGACTTTTTTAAGAGAGCATTTATAATGCTATAGGGTCTGAAATAGGAACTGCCAGCACTCAGGTAGCCAGCAAGACCCAAATATCATAGGACTAATACACATGCGATCCATGGTAGAGATCGAGGCAAGGTCCTGTACATCTAGCGCCTGGGCCAACCACGTACCCAATGCAAATTAATTCCTCAGCGAACCAGCATTAATGTCGGAGATTTAATTCGTATTCGTATGTCTGAAATATTCGTTAAATTAACATCGTATTTAAATGATAAATTATTGCATTCAATATGATTTCGATAATAGTTTTGCAATTATGTAAACAAATCATTCAAAGTTGGATTAATAGTTGAAAAGCACTTTAGCCATAATCATATAGTAATTGGGGTCAAAATATATGTATATAAATTATTTTTGTGTGTTGTTTTTATACTTGTTATTTATGGAGGTGTTACTTATGGTATCAGAGTGAACTCAGGTTTCCAAAAATGAGACCTCTGGGGTAAGAAATAACAATTTTGATGATGTGCACATAGGAAGCAGCAAAGTTTAGTATAAGGCGAACTAGAAATCTACCACCTGGTTCCATAATGGGGACATCATTTCAGGAAGGCAATTCAGAGCTTTGGGTGTAGCTGGGCGATGATACGCAAAATCCCAACGTCGACCTCCGAACCATTGTCCAAGAACTGAAAGGTGAGCTGGCCTGACTCTTCGCAGACAATGAAAGACTGATGCAGGAACAAGAAAAAAAATCTAAAGAGCTTATCAGATAGACAATATCACCGTCCACTAGCCCCTAGTCCGAAGCATGGCCACACGACTAGGGAACAAGAATTTCAAACTGAAAACATGGAGACAGAAAGAGGAGAAGAAAACCAGGAGGAAGAATTAGGAAACGTGTCAGATCACAAGACAAAGAAGAAATAGAAAATTGAACTCCAAGGAGAGTTTCGAAAAATCAAGCCTCCTCTCTTTGAGGGGTAACAAGAAGAGGTTGCGGAAGCATGCTTAATTAATATGAACAAATATTTCCATTTGTATGAATATGATTACAATTTGAAGGTTCGTCTGGCCATTTTCCAGCTTCAAGGGAAAGCTACATTATGGTGGGAAGAAGTAAAAACAGTCCATAGAGTCAATGAATAGAGTATAACTTGGGATAAATTCCAAAAAAATTTCAAGGAAAAGTATTTGACTGAGAGATTTTATTATGAGAAAGTTAAGGAGTTCCATGACCTCCGCTTGAGCCAAATGACCATGGATGATTTTATATGAAAATTCACCTCTTTGTTGCGATATGTTCTTTATATTGGCGAAGAAAAAGCCAAAGTACAGCAGTTTGTCAGCAGTCTTCCGTTATTTATGAAAGAACGACTGGAGTTTGATAATCCAAAAACCATGGACGAGGTCATTCGGAAAGCACGAATCCGTTATGAGCAGAATAAACCAAAGGGAGATACAAGTAAAAGGTGGGTAGGCAAGAAGGGAATTAAATTCATTTCCAGCCATAAGGGAAATAAGAACAACAACAAGAAGGGACTATATAATGGTCAAGGTAGTGGAATGTGAATTTTAGAATAGTCCAGGAAATTTTGATATAGTCAATAGTTAAATTTATTATTGTTTGTTAAATTTTCATCATATTCCAAAATCTCAAGATAAGGATGACCATTAGTTGATGTAAGGATTTTGATCTGAGAGCCAGATTGATTGCACAAATCAACGAAGGAAACGAAACCGAAGTGGTTCCTCTAATGACTTTTGCCATTGCATATACAAAGCAAGGATGTCGAAACGGGTATAAAACTAAATTTTCGACAATGGATACAAACTTATTTCTTTATCTCCTATCCATAGGCCACTGCGTACTCACTTTCCACCTACTTCTCTGGTGGGGATCACAATGGCCTTAGAACTTAAAAAGTGGACATTAGAACTTATAAATAATTTATTTTTTACAATTATTAAATTAAATTTATTTAATTTTTGATTGTTTCAAAAGAGAGGGACTCTTATTTAGTAATCATTACTTTGGACTCCTCATTAAATAATGACAACTCATTTGCACCATGTAGAAAATGATAAGTGACATGACATGTTATTGTAAAGCCATAGTCTAACTAGCCGGAGGAATTGCTCAGAAAGTTATGGAAATTCTGGTCATATTTAGAGAAAATCCGGCAAGGATTTTTGTAAGCGCAAGTTATAGTTGTTAAACTTCAAAATTTTAGGTGTCGTAGACGTTTTTGATGGTGCTGAATCCATTTCCACCATCAAAAACATGATTCAAACACTGCCTCTACAAGATTTTTTGAAATTTTTTTGCCCGGATTCCAGCCACTTTTGGTCGTCTGGGCAATTCCTTCGCCTCAGTAGACGACTCCTAATGTAAATATTTTTTATAGCTATTTACAAATAAATAAATATATCTTTCAATAACTACCTATTTAAATATGCATAAACTTTATATACATTAAACTTTATTGCTTCTTATTATGAACTTAATCTTTAGTACAATTAAAAAAAGTTATATAAAATATAAAAATTCTAATAGTATTTTTTGAGTCTGCAATATGTGAAATCATATCATCGGTTACAAGAAACTTAATTTTCATTGCTGTCATTTGAACATATGGTTACTGCGAATCAGGTTCCCAACATCGAGATGGATTTCAGACTTTCGAGGTAATCAATTCGCTAATTTATGCTCTTCGGTGGCTCTATTCTCCATCGTGGTGTTAATATATTATCCATTGTAGCATTTTAATATTGTCCATTTGTCATTAATATATTCTAGCAGTGATAGCATACATTAGTCTAATCGCAAAAGTGGAAAGATGGATTTCAGTCTTTCGAGGTAATCAACTCGCTAATTAAATTCTCTTTGGTGGCTCTATTCTCCATCACGGTGTTAACATATTATCCATTGTAGCATTTTAATATTTTCCATTTGTCATTAATATATTATAGCAGTGATAACATACATTAGTATAATCACAAAGGTGGAATATTGGAATAATGATAGCCATGTGATAGTCTTATGGCGATGACTGCAATACAGATAGCCCATCTCCATGTCATTACATTATCTTTATTGTGAATCAGGTTCCGAGCATCGAGATGGATTTCAGATGCAACCTGTCTTTCTGGGTAATTTGTGATTAAATTCATATCAGGTTTTATACTCTTCCACTTTTCCTTAATGGAAATCACTAGAAGAACAGAGGTAGTAGGAACCTAGAAGAACAGAGGTAATAGGAACCTAGAAGAACAGAGGTAGCAGGAACCTATCACTAAATAACTCATTTAGCAGGTAGTGGAGGTAATGGAACTGGCATTAAACGATATCACCAAAAAATAGAGGTAGTAGGAACTGGAAAGAACATTTGTAGCATCTGTGCAACTGATTGAAGGTATCACTTGCTACAATATTTGTACTTTTGTTTTCTCTCTTGTTTTCTTTTGTTTCCTCTCTGGTTTTCTTCTATTCAGTTTTTTCATTGTAACTTTCTTTCCTCTGTGTTGTTGTGTCTATTGTTCACTTTTCTCTAGTTTTCTTTTGTTTCCTCTCTGGTTTTCTTCTGTTCAGTTTTCTCATTGTAACATTCTTTCCTCTGTGTTGTTGTGCCTGTTGTTCACTTATAGAGTGGATAACTCATTCCCACTACCAGCGTTGTAGAATGCACACATTACTTATATGTAATTAGACACTAGGGCTATAAAATGCACATCAGTTATCTGCAATTAGGGTTTTTTCTCAAGTGTGATTTTAACCATCTACTATTTCGCATTGCTGATGAAAGAACCAAACGATATTTTGAATCATTTTCGGTCGGTGGTCACCAAATTCAAGCTGGGCTCATATATTTTTGTGAAACTCTAAAATTTCCTAAATGTTATTGAACTGTACTTTAAATTCCTTAAATTCCACTCTGAAACTTTAAGTTGTGATAAACAATGTGGAACAGGTTGGGCTCAAATATTTAGGTGGAATTCTAAAATTTCCCGAATGCCATTGAACTTTCCTTTAAACTTCTAAAATTTCACTCTGAATTTTTAAGTTGAGATAAACAATGTGGAAATGGAAATCACCATTGTTCGAATATGGGCTCAGAAATTTTCCTAAAATTTTTGCAACGCCATTGATCCCTCTGTGTTAACATTGAACCAAGCTACTTTTATTCTCATTGAGTTTTAAAATTTCTCTAAAATCTGAACTAAACAATGTTAGAGATATGAGTATAAGTCTGGGCGGGATTATCGGTTATCACGTTCTCACATAGTAAATAAAGTATAATACCAGATGATAAATACCCACTATGATAGTTTGTTGACTTAGGGCTTTGATGTCATTACAGTTCACTATTTACCCCTAAATATCAACCTTTAGTGAGAAAACAGATCATGTTCTCAATTATTGCTTTTGGTAAGTGGAAATGCTTGTTTTAGATGCATGGGGAGATGGGAACTCAAACTTCGTATTACAACGGTATAGCCCACATTAATGTGGGAACTGCCAAATTCGACCAATTTATAAACACAATCAGCTCTTTATGCCGAAAAAGGGCGTGAACCCCTATTTATGATTGTGGGGATTTTATTTTCTCTTTTTCTTGTGTAAATTATACATATGGAGTGCTTTGAGACATGCTCTGTTGATTGTCTTGAGCTTAACTACCAGGTTCGAGTCTTGAGGGGTAACTATGTCAATAGAATTTCCTAATTCATGCTCCTGGCCTCATCCCCTTGAAACTAATGCATGGCAATGGGCATCTATCTCTCTATCTCACTCTCACTGTCTCACTCATTTGACTCTGGAGGAGTGTCTATTTCAGTAGAATCGCCTCTCATCCCTTTTGAAACTCATACCTAATGGGTGGGGAAGACCACAATGATAATGTAACCTGGTGGATAGTTAACATTATCTCGATATTCCGTTGCCTTTTGTCTATCTGTTAGGTCTGTTATGTTTTTCAACGTTGTCACCACCTTCCAAAAAATGGAGAAACTACAAGAGATAAATATGGCAAAATTGAAAATACAGTTTATGTCCAAAGAATGGTTCCATAATGCCTTTTAATTTTGTTCTCCCAAAGGTTCCACTGATATTGACAGTTGCAGAGGAGATTCACTCAAGGATTTTAGAGATGTTTTGGTTATTTTTGTCTCAATTAGATACCATCATTAGAAAAAGTATCATCAAAGAAAATAAATTATCTAAAATTTTCATTTTAATTTTAAGTTATAGTGTTTAAGGAACACACTCTTCAAGTGTTCGCCATTGCCCAATGACTCTGTTAAAGAAACTGACCTGGTAAATCATAAACGCTAGCAATGAAAAAAGGATTTAAGTGGTATTGCTCTCCCACTAAACTTACAGTACTATATTTTTTGACTTCTCATTTTGTTCCATTCTTGATAATGTCAAATAATATTGTGCTATGTTGTATGCATAGTTACAGATTAAGGAACTAAGTGATTCTACTTCAATTAAAGATGCTGCTAGCCAATTGCTTGCCACTTGAGAAATATCACTTGAAAACACTCACTCTTCATTCAATAATAGATCAATAAGTCACCACAATATCATGTACCTCTAGTTAATTTATGTGATTATAGTGTTTTCACCTTATGAAACAGTGCTTAGGAACCAGTGACCTTTAAGTACATGTAAGCACAAGTAATGAAATACCACTAACAACAATTCAAATAAGAAGCAAATTGACTATAGCTTAATGCAAGTGGATTTAAAATAGGAGGAATTTCAGGGTTAGTATCAGCACATGCAATGCAATCAATCATTAGAGGCTGCCTTTTAAGCTGCAAATACAAGGTATAAGAGACAAGAAGAAAATTTTAGAAGTGTAAAGAATGCACCAGCTCCTAAAAGTACCACTGTCAAGGTGAGATAAGCCTACTCCAGCTTACCAGTCAACCTGGGTCAATCAACTATGACTAAATTTAGATTAGTGAAAGAATTAGTAAGCTAGTAGATTAGTTTTCCCTTTTAAATCAGGAGATAGAGGATGCCAAGGGACCAAAATCCCAAGCTTCCCAAAAGAAAGATTCACTTCTATTAATGAAGTTAAAAATGAATAAGTCTCTTAGACAGAAGGAAGGTTCTTCTTCTTTAAGAAGATTTACAATGTAATGAAGTTACAAATGAAGAATCCTCTTAGACAAAAAGAAGATTATTCTTCTTTAAGAAGATTTACAATGACCATGACAGAGATCTCCTTGGGAAGCAAAATTGATTCAACTGTTATCTGATCTCAAAATCTTTCAAGAATTCAGTGGATCAACCTTCAATTACTCTTAATCTTCAGCAATGATTAATATAGTCTATAATGCTTACGGCCTATGTGAGAAAGAGGCCTTCGAGGGTCACAACAAATAGGGAGAGTATACCTTCCAAGAGGAACTTTTCAGCTTCTACAAAACACAAATGATATGCAAAAACGATGCAAGGATTTCTGCATAAAATCAGTACGGGTTAGTTGATAATTCTGACAGTGAAATTGAGGTCTCTTCAAAGCCAAATCAGATGACCAACAAGAAATGACACAAACACTACAAAGAACTGATCCAAACCCTTTATGGCCACTCTAGAAAATGATCACAAATTTCTAGTTAAATCTTATTCCGATTCAGGTGTAATTTTTTATTAAGTTTTTTATGCTTCATCTTCTTTAGAATCAATTTAAACCCTCTTTCAAGTCATGCCTTTTTCATCAGAGAAGGAAAATATAATGGAGCTCATAGCTTTGAGAGGAATAGCTCAAAATTAGACAGGTATTAGACTCACGGTTACCTCGGGAGGTTGGATTGGGTGGGGAAAGAAACATTCTGAAAGTTTGCCAATCCACAAGACTAGTTTGAGCAAAATGCAAGATTAATCAAAAGAATGAATTTAACAAACTCAAGCACAAAGAACCTCAGCTATCCATGTACGTAGGAAAACAATTTATGAATATTTGATATCATATAGTCACATGCCCAAGTCATATCCAAGTTTTCCATAGCTATCTTCAATTGGCATACTTGACAATTTTAGCATTTTAATAATAGCAAGGTAATCATTTATCTATCATATTCTTCACATGGAAATATTTCTCTTGAGAAGCCTTATCAAGGAGTGGAATCAAACATTGATGTTTCTCACACTCTTGGCATTGCCACAGTCACTAGTTTCTGGTTCTTGATATTGAAACCATCAAGCATGTTGAAAATGAGCATCTCCAGAATAACTCGAGCATGCATACAACATAGCACAGTCTTATTTGACATTATAAAGAATGGAACAAAAGGAGAAGTCAAAAAACCTATTATTGTAAGTTTAGTGGGAGAGCAATACCACTTAAATCCTTTTTCCATTGCCACTGTTTATGATTTAATAGGTCAGTTTCTTTAACAGAGTCATCGGGCAATGGCGAACACTTGAAGATTGTGTGCCTTAAACACTATAACTTAAAATTAAAATGAAAATTTTAGATAATTTATTTTCTTTGATGATACTTTTTTGATGATGGTATCTAATCGAAACAAAAATAACCAAAACATCTCTGAAATCCTTGAGTGAATCTCCTCTGCAACTGTCAATATCGGTGGAACCTTTGGGAGAACAAAATTAAAAGGCGTTATGGAACCATTCTTTGGACATAAATTGTATTTTCATTTTTTCCATATTTATCTCCTGTAGTTTCTTTATTTCCTGAAGGCAATGAATTCCAAGGCATATTGACATTTTCATTAAAATTTTATGCATCATGCATTTTCATTATCGATTGAACTCCATGGAATACTTTTTCTCCAGGCCAATGAATTCCATGGCATATTTACATTTTCACTACATTTTTATGCATCACGCATCTTCATTATCAATTGAACTCCATGACATACATTTTCTCCTGGCCAATCAGTTCCATGGCATATTGACATTTTTATTAATTTTTTTAAATGTCATGCAGGCCAATCAATTCCATGGTATATTGACATTTTCATTAGATTTAAAAAAAAAAATCTCGGCCAATAAATTCTACAACATATTTTGTGGTAGCATTAAAATAAATCCTATCCTATTTGATCAGAAAAATGCTTTGGGGATTTTCAGGATCAATTCAACTCCATGGAATATTCCGTGATAGCATCAAAATAAAGCCAATTTTGTTTGACCTTTCAATTTGTCACCTATAAACCAGAAAAATACTTCCAGGCTCTGTTTATATTGTTTTGTTGCATGCAGATTTTTATTGTGGACTATTGATGAAGGAGAATTGCCATTTAGTAGAAATAGAATGACTTTGCAATCTTAATATGTTATAGATTTAATCCAAAAATATATGATAATATAAATAAACCCAAAAAATAACAAGATGTGAATATAGATATAAATGCTTCTTTATTGATCAAACCCTTAAGGTAGGGCAACACCATACATTAACTCCTTAAGGAAGGAGAACACTCCACAAGCCATATGCATGTTCATACAATAATCCTTGACATCTCTCAATGGGGAGTCTCTAGCCTCTATATAGGCCTCATGCATACAATACCATGGGTCATTACCATGGTTCCCTCAATACCATCTATCTAATACCATGGGCTTATTACATTATTGCTAACTACTTGTAGTCCCTTACATGATACGGGTTAACCACCTTATTTATTACTATGGCCTATCCCATTATTACATTATTCCCTTGGGTACCTCCCTTTGTACCCCATATTATCCCCCCTAGGTATACTACATTCCACCCCCCTTAACATGTTCCGTCCCCGAAACATGGGAAGAACACAAATAATAAGATCTACTCAAATGAGTAGTCCACGGGTACCATGCACGTGCATCTAGCCATCTAAGAGAAAGGTGAACTCTCGATCTAGCTGGTGCCTCGCTAGCTTGAGATGGAAGTTGATCCTCGTAGCTCTTCTGTGTTCATGTGTAGTAGGTGGATCGTCGTCCCTCTCTATATGCCATCCGGGGGTTGTTGTCCTTGTAGCTAATTTGTTGCCATCTTGTTGGCTATTTTCTTGCTGGGTGATGTGGGTGGTGATATGCTGAAGTTTTAACCAACAGTGTATCTTTCTTTAATTTACCACCTAATGGAGCCTGATTGGTATGTTGTGGTGCCTGTTGTTGTTTCTTATCTTCCAATATTACTTCAACCACTGAATCCTCATTTGATGTAACATTTTCTACTTCAGCCTCCTTGGACTCTACCTATTTATTGATGGAAATATCCTGTAATGTAATTTTCTTCTTGTTATACCAGAGCTTTAGGAATTTCTTCTGCGCATTAATATTGATAGTACCCACCGCTTCCATCCAAGGGTATCCCAAAACAACATCCACATTAGCCATATCGGAAGCATAAAAATTAGAATGCAATACATACTTGTCCATAGAAATATTCAAATCTTTATAAACTTGCACCTCCTCATTATTAACCTGTGTGTGCTCCATTTGTTTTGCTGGAACTTGCAATTTTTTTGCCAAATTGACATTTATAAGATTCTGCTTGCAACTAGGATTTATAAACACAATGATCTTCTCCTTTTGAAGCAATCCATGAACCTACAATAAGGAGATACCAGTAGGAAATAACTCCACATGTTTCTCATTATCTTGTTTTTTGGCATGAGACCATCTGTCTAAAATTAATTTTTCAAATTCTTGATATGAAAGGTTGTACAACTTCTTTTTGTTCAGTAATTCCCACCATGTGGATGCCTCATCTAAAAAATGAGCCACCACCAAAAATCTCCAATGTTATTCCCATACTAACTTTTCTGCTTTTATGTATTCTTCAATAGTAGGACCATTATCTTTTCCTATAAAATATAGAATCGCCATGAAGAGGGTTTGGGAAAAATTCACTTACTTGGCGAAAATTTGGAATTGTCACAGTTTAGTCAATATTGCTCAGAATCCCTATTATGACTTGTTTTTTGAAATGGAACAACCATTCTGCATCTGCCCATGTGATAGAAATCCCGATCTAGGTACTGGAATTTCCGATTCGCGCTGCACTTGTCCCGTCGTCACAAAAAATTTCTGAAAAAATAGCTGATTTTAAATTAGCGATATCTCCCTCATCCGGACTCCAATTCGACTGATTTTTTTTTTGAACTTGGGTATTTTTTCACAAAAAATCCAGATCTGCAATTATATTCTACATAATTTGCACTAGAACATACAGATCTGATCTGCAAACTCGCCACCCCAAAATATTCCTAGAAAAAAAATAAAAAAAAATAAAAAAAATAAATAAATTTCTCCACTTTGCCCAAGAAAGTGCTCTGATACCACTTGTAGTAGATCTAACCCAAAAACATATGATAATAGAAATAAACCCAAGAAATAACAAGATGTGAATATAGATAGAAATGCTTCTTTATTGATCAAACCCTTAAGGTAGGGCAACACCATATATTCACTCCTTAAGGAAGGAAAACACTCCACAAGCCATATGTCTGTTCATACAATAATCCTTGACATCTATCAATGGGGAGTCTCTAGCCTCTATATAGGCTTCATAGATACAATACCATGGGTCATTACCATGGTTCCCTCAATACCATCTATCTAATACCATGGGCTTATTACATTATTGCTAACTACTTGTGGTCCCTTACATGATATGGGTTAACCGCCTTATTTATTATTATGGCCCATCCCATTATTACATTATTCCCTTGGGTACCTCCCTTTGTACTCTATATTATCCCCCATAGGTATACTACATAATCAAATTTACGTTGTTTATATGTGCACATGCATCTGTCCGTGCAAGTTTCAGTAAGCAAGAATAATCCTTACACCAAACATTATGATAATAGGGAAGGCCAATTCTTATTTCTTAGTGCTGCTTTTATTAGAAAACAAATATTTCTGTGCCTGGTTCAAAATTTTAAAAATTAAAATATGTCATAGGATCTGGATATCCTGCTATTATTTTACATAGAAATATTCACACACATTAACTTAAAGGAAAAACAAAGGCAGGCAAAGCAAGAAAACATACTCTCCAAGTCACTAATAAGTTGAGCATTAAGAAAACCCAAGTTACCACTTACCAGTAAGCCTAACATAAAACAAAGGAAATCCAAGCAAGAAAACATACTCTTTAGGTCACTAATAAGTTGAGAATTAAGAAAAACTAAGTTACTAGTCACCAGTAGACCTAACATTCAGGGACTTAGAAAACAGGCTAGCTACAGTTAGATGTTCTACATGTTTGCGTAGTTGCAATAAAAAAGTACCATGACAAAAGAACACATTATGATATATGCATCCTTGCTGCAAGATTAAAAACCATAAAGACTACAGAACCTGAATCTGCACTCAATTCACCAATGTTGAGCACATCTTGATTATGTGCTTGATACATCTGAAGCTTATTCTTGTTATGAGAGTACATCGTACACTTAATTTTTGTTTTCCTACTTAATTGATATATTTAAGCTTCTTTCCAGTAACAGAGTTTACTGATTTGTTTAAACTTACTCAAAACATATTGAATATCTTATGCAATTTATTATGCAATTCTCAATGAGTAACTTGCGCAGATTTATCGTCATAAGAAAAATGACCATTGATTTGTGTTTAGAACTTGCACTCGCTCAATCTTAGTGGTTCGTTTTTGGAACTTACTAGGTAATTGGAGTATTGAATTCACGACATAGTGGAGCTCGCAGTAAGCGAAATCATCATAAAAATAGAGGTAGCAGGAAGTGGTTGCGAAAGAACATTTGTAGCATCTGTGCAACTGATTGAAGGTATGGCTTCCTGAAATATTTGTACTTATATCTTCTCTCTAGTTTCCTTTTGTGCATTTTCCTCATTGTCACTTTTTTTCTTGTGTGTTGTTGTGTGTGTTTTAGATTTTAAGATGAATATGTCTCATGTGATCAATGTTTATACATTTATTTAGGTTAATCCACTAGATTTTAATTTGCATTTGGTTAGCAATGGATAATATTGCTCAATGACAAGAAGAGATGGTAGGAAGATTGTAGTTCCAATTTCCGTCTCCCTACTTTCAGTCTAGATGATTATGGTGGCAAACATTGCCTCTCTATTGTAAATGGTATATGTTTTATTGTTGCATAAACAAATTCATACATTAATGTATCCTTATTTAATATTTCGGAATGAATTTCTTTTTTCGGTGTCTATTAAAATCCTGTAGCAAATGGGAACTCATAGAATGATTTTTAACCTACCTGTTACCACATGAATTGTCACCAAATAGTGTAAGACGTGCATTTGAAAATAATTCTATGGAACTTGGAAAATAAACATCTTCCCACCCTTCGGGATGGTCCAAGATCACTACAGGGGCTTCCCTGTAAAATATTTATCTTCTATGGCCTATCGTGCCCAACAAAAAAAGGTATTGCTGATCCAAGTCTTATAATCAGATATAATATGATAATGATATGTTCTAGTCAAGTTGAAAATAAATATAATCAATAGAACAAAAAGTGAACTCACCAAGAACATATCTATATTCATGGCCTACACATTATGTGTAATCACGTTGTTACAAAGTCTTAGTTTAGGCGAATTAGAACCATCTCAGTTACCTTGTATTTCTTGTCAACAACATCGTTTCTCTTCTCGATAGCTTGCTAAAGTACATGGCTTTTGTGATTTCCTATCATCTTCCTTTCTTTAGGCTCCTTCATGCTTTCGTTGTATGTCATAAGCTATTGGTTCGGCATATAGAAACTTATATGGCAACTTCATTGTTTTCTTTTGTAGAGTCTCCTTGCAAATATGTGGGAGTAAGAATGTCAAGTTAGTTGCAAGTTCTATTCCACTTTTCTCCTGCTTTTGTTTCATTGCAAAATACAACTTCCCTATCTTGTTCCAAATTCCCCAATCTTGCAACAACAAGACAATTGCATCTAGCTAACCAATTTCAACAAAACAATTCACGAAATAACAATATAAACATGTCTGAAATAATTGATGTTGATAGTTACAAACCAAAAAAACAATGTGGCAATGATGCGACTATTGATGATGTCTTGAACACCAACAACCTTTTTAGAATCGAAGCATTTTCATACAGTCGAGGTGATTGTCTTTTCAATGCAATTGAAGTCCTTTTGCATTTTCGATATACGTCCACTGAATTGAGAAATGGCCCAATAGACCACTTCCTGATGTGCCTTGAATAAGGTCACATAGAAGCACTGGAATCATTCAATTACGAGCTAGCACCTAATATCCTGTATTAGCTTCATGGAATTTGTGACGTCGAAACATATTTGCAAAGAATGTGACTTCCGGCTTCAAATGTTCCTATTGAGAATGAATGAGGACTATGGGGAGACACATTTTGCATATGTTGGCTAGTGAAATGGTTGAACTTATCAATAGGAATTTGGTCGTTAACAAAAAAAAGGTATTTTCTATTCAATTCAAACAAAGCGACAAATCCATTGCATATATTTTTCCATGATGAGAACCCCTTTAATGGGCACTATGAACCATTGTTATACAAAAAAATAGCTCAATCAATTGTAATATGCAATGAATACCTTTCTCCTCCCTGCAAAGATCTACAAACCTATTGGGAAATAATGAATGATAAAATGCAAGGCCATAGATTGCATAAAGCAACAAACACTATATCCATTTGTGGAGATAGCATGTTCTTTTCACTTTTTCATTTGATTGCACCTGACTTTGATGTAGAATCCTTAAGACTTTACATTGTGTAGTCATTCTGTAATTCGATCATGTGCAATGCAAACACTGCATTGCATTGTCTACAAAAATATTTATCAAAAGATGTCATAAAAACTCAAAAAAAAGTTGAAAATTGGCAAACATACCTTATGAATATGGCAATACCATTTGAAAAAGGTGGAATAGAAGGCAGGTCGTTTTGTTTGCAATGGGAAGAAATATTATTCAAAGTAAACATACAAGAATGGTCCTCTGTAACTAGGAGCATTGTCAATTACTACCAATGCAAGAACATTTCAAGTCAAACATACAATATAGTGTCATTTGAAAAATATGCATTTCACACCCATTATGCACCTTTATCAATAGATGGACATACCAATAGAATCAATGTACATTGTCAAATTCTTCCAATAGAAACAACATCATTGCACACACAACGTGGACCTATGTCAAAAAATGCACATGTGCATGAAGACAAATTGCAATATGGTATTACATCAATGATAGAAGATAGAAATAATAGGTCCAATGTTGTATATTAAAACAACTATCACGATTATAGACAAAAAAATATAAAAATTTATGCAAACAAAAATCACAGAATAAACATAATGGCTTATCCAAGAAAAACCCTATAACAATTTACCTAGCCAACGTAGAGGACACACCTGAGCAAAAATGTCCAATATGTAAACAATTACAGTTTCACAAGAATATGAAGAGGATTGGAAAAGACTTCGAACAAATATATGTAAATTTATGTAAAAAACGTAGAAATATGCCCAAGAAAGTAACTTGCAAGGTTTGCAAAACAACACTTCGAAATGAAAAATTGCCAAAATTTGTTGTACTTGAGAACATTAGGCAGAACAAACCATTTGCAATTGTAGCCACACTCTCAAAACTTGAAGAATGTCTTGTAGCATTAAGCATTACATTTGCATAAATAAGACAATGGGGCCACAAACGGTCACAAATGGGTTTAACAGGATCGATCATCAATGTTCCTGTCCAAACAGACATTGTTCAAACTGCACTTCCACAATCTATGGAAAACACAACAATAGTTGTTGTTGCATTGAAAAGATGATTGGAATATAAAAATGCATTTCAAACAGGGAAATTCCATGTGCATATTGTCAATGTGACAACATTGAAGGAACTATGTTCTTTGTTATCACTGCAAAAATTTCTGTAGAATTTATTAAAGAAATAAATGTTCAGAGGTAACCATAAACCTAGTTTTAAGATTAGGATCTAGCCTGCTTAATTCTCAGGGAGGGCTCTCTCTTTATGATTTAACTTTGTTTTAGTTAATTTATTTTAGGCTATTTATTGTTGGACTTTGGTTTTGATTTTAGTTTGGGTGGTGGGATCACTTACTTAGATTAACAAAGGGTTTCTCTTACCATTGGGCTATGGGGTCAAATTCCAGACAAACAGGACTAGATCAAGTTCTAAAAAACAGTGTCTACAGGGCAAGATAGAGGAGTTACTACAGATCTCAAAGGCTAGATAGTGAAATGGTTTCCAATCGGATCTAGGGATCAATTAAGGGTTCCTTAGACCGGATTATGAAGAGAAACGCAAGAGGTCAACTGGGATGGAGAGCAATTAAGGGTTCTCAAATCTAGATATCAAAGGAAAACATAAAAATGATTAACTGTGCAAAACAAAGTGTACTTAAACAAATTCTGAGTTGAATTTCCAGTTAATTCATTCAAATTTGGATAACATTTAAGTGTATGAAACACATAAGAAAGTAACAAAATCAGACAAAGAAGATACTTCACTAAAATAACTCATCTCATGAATCCTGTAATGAAATCTTTTTATTACTTGCTTCAGTCTGTTGACTTGAAAATTGGTACAATAACCCTTAGGTTTAAGATCAAAATAACTCCCCAAATGTATAGCATTCCACACTCAATACTTCGAATTATGAAGTATTTATACAAAAAAAAATTACAACATATACCGAACTATCTTGGGAACTAATCTAGGAGAAAGAAAAATCTTCATGCAAAAAGATAGGGACAGTTATTGAACTGATGCTTACTATCCCTGCTTATTAGGTTATGCTGGCTTTAATCTTTGATCTTTTGCCTTTTAATCTGCTTTGTTGTTTGGTCTTCATGCTGGATGCTCTATTTACTCTGGCCTTTCATCTGATACAGTTTGACCTTGCTGACCTATCAATGTCCTTTTATTGTGCCCTTTTACTTTTACTGTACATTTTACATTTTTACTGTGTATTTCTAGTGTAAATCATTTAGTTTTTTCCATGTCTCAGCATCTAGTAATTGGATATTTAGCATCTTCCTGTAGATCTCATTTGCCTCTATATACTTGGCAAAAGTAGGCTTATTGACAAAAAGGTGTTTTACCTCATGCTGGAGGTAAACAAAATTCTCAAAAGTTTGATACAATACTTTACCAGTAGGTATACCCTTCATGGATGAAGTATTCACCTGATCTTTGGCCACTTCTCAAATTTTTCTGTTATAATCCTCCTGTGTCGTCAACTTACCATTTAGGGATTTGATAAACCTTTTTGCCTTGAAATCTCAAATTTGACCATGAATTTGTCAATGGCCAGTTGCATGGTTTGGCACTTATTCTCTAGGTTCAACATCAAATTCCTCTTGGTGAGGACTCTTTTAACCTCCAAAATTGTACCTGTTTTGTCTTGTAGCTCTAATTCCTGCAACTCATACTTGTTCTTGGAGTTGAGGAAGTGAATGATCCTTGTAGCTTGCTCTGGCATGTCTCCAAGATCTGCTTTGACTCTTTGAATGGATTCTGTAGCCTACTTTATTAAATCAATCTGTTCAAAAATAACCTGTATGGATGGCCAAATATCATTGATATAGTCAATGATATTGGCTCACAGTTGCTCCTTAGCCTGACCTAGAGGTTCATTTAGTGTCAGTTTCTCCTCCGGGATTTTTATTCTTTCGGTCATCCTTGTAAATTTTTATTCTTTCGGTCATCCTTGTAAATTTGTAGTTTGCAAAAGAGGGGTTTGGGTATTTAGGTGGAAATACTCTTAAATTTAAGGGAAAGTTAATTAAATTCAATTAATTAATCTTTGAATTAAATGTATGCTTTCAAATTGAGAGGGTCATTCTGGTTTTTTTCTCAAAAAACCTGGAAATTGGTGGTTCAGGCTACAAACTAGTTTTAATGGTGACTGTAGATGGTACGGTGGCTCCAGCTATGCACTGGATGCTTGAATTGGGCATCTGGAGCTTGTTTAGGAGGTAAACGACTTTCAATTTTGGTTGCAGAGGCTTAGGGTGGCACAAGAAGGTTTAGGCAACATTCACAGTGCAAACGAGGGAGAAGAGTCGAAATGGGCTTCTCCAGCCTTTTAACCGGCAACGGTTAGAATTTGGCGTGGAATTTATAAATGAATAGTGGATGGTTTTGGCTTTTGCGGGGAGGATATTTTAGAGGTCTTGGCAACACTTTTGGAGAGCGGGCAGTATTTCCTTGAGAGCACACGATTTCACCTGGAGCTACCACGTAGTAGAATAGGGCCCGAGCATCAATATACCCCTCATCCCCAATCGAAACAACTAAGTTGACTTGGCTTCGAATGTGTGTTGACCGTTCAAGAGAATGGTAAGGACTACACCTTTCACACAAGCTAGTGTGGAAGCCATCACAATCAAATAATCGAACAATACTTCCAGAAGGGTTAGACTCACTTTTCACGAAATAAGTTCCATACAGAGATCTGAAGTTCTACTAGTGTGTAGTGAATGTTGTAGCGGCTACAACAACCCTCCAAAATTTTGGCTCGCATGCAAATTTCGAGCCTACCTTGGATCCTACAAGCAAGGGAACTTGGTCACTTGTTGGTAAGCTGATGATCTCAAGCTTCCCCTCCTTCATCTTAAGAGTTGTTCATGTTCGTGTTGGGTTTTGTTATATTCTTTCCACGACTAGCTCACGTAGTTAACCGGGGGGTTAGAGGGGGCACGGAGCTCCACCTTCGTTGTCCCAATTGCGTAGCAGGGGGGTCACAGGGGGTTTGAGGAGTGCGGGTAACCCCACTCTATGGGGTCTGGGGTAGCACTCCGGAAAATTTTGGTTTTGGACCCTATGTTAGGTTGGGCGGACCCACCTATGGTTTTGTGCATGATTTTCGCACATAGTTTTGGACGCGATGGTTTTCGGTCCATGGTATTGAATGCTTCAGCATGTATAACTATGTATTGTAACATTGAAAGGAACAATAATGAAAAATCAAGCTAGTAGTCCCAGTTTTGGGATCCAGGGAAAATCTCTTTGTATATGTGTTTTATGTGTTATGCTCTCGCATTGTTTATTTTCTGTGTTTTAGAATTCGTATGCAAGTAATTTTTGTACGGGGTTAAAACCTACATTTAGTCTCAGAGCTATTTTGGCTTCAAGGGGACACCTTTATTGCTAAGGGGTTTCACTCGGGCCTACGGTGGACCTTGTTCAGTGGGAGATTTGCGGGATCGATTTTGGTGGTGAAAGAAGATGGCGAGCAGTGGAAAGATAGAGATCGAGAAATTTAATGGTCAGAGTTTTGAGTTGTGGAAACTCAAGATGGAGGATCTATTTTTGGATAAAGACCAGTGGATCGTGGTAGATCTAGGTACTAAACCAACAGGAGTGTCCCATGAAGAATGGAAGAAGTTTGATCGGAAGGCTAAGAGCACAATATGATTGTGTGTCTCAAATTTAGTATTGTGCTGAATGTATCAGGGGAAGCTACGACGAAGGCTTTGTGGGCCAAGTTAGGGACTTTATACCAATCTAAGTCTCTGGTGAATAAACTGTTCCTACGGAAAAAGCTGTATAACTTGAGGATGAAAGATGGAGACTTGGTGACAGAGCATCTGAACGCATTTAATACAGTGGTAAGTCAGCTATTATCTGTTGATATTAAAATTTCAGATGAAGATAAGTGCATCAGTTTGTTGTGTTCTCTACCAATTCGTGGGATAGTCTGGTTATTGCAATAGGTAGCAATGCAACTGCCTTGCAGTTTGATGAAATAGTCTCATCCTTGCTGGCGGAGGAGATGAGATAGAAAAATATGGAGAGCCAGAATGGTGATGCTTTGTCTGTACGAGGACAGTCCCAGAACAGAAACAAAAAATAAGTCATCGAGTGGGAGATCTAAATCTCCAGGAAAACCTGTAAAGGTGGTGTGCTAGAAATGTGGAAAGGAAGGGCACTACAAAAGGGACTGTAAATATAAAGCTCCTTATAAAGGAAAGGGATATGATGATGCTCCTTCTGTAGAGGCGAAAACCACCTCAGATGAAGGTGGGGATGTGAACTTGGCTTCTTCAAGTACACATGTAGATCATGAGGCATGGTTGATTGACTCAGGTGCATCCTTTCACTTCACTCCCCATAGAGAGTGGTTCTACGAGTATGAGAAATACGATGGTGGTGATGTCTTCTTAGGGGATGATAGGAAGGCTAAAATCATTGGTCGTGGAAAAGTAAAGTTGAAGTTGCAAGGTGGAAGGGTTAGAACACTTTCGGGTGTTCTGCATATTCCTTCATTGGCCAGAAATTTGATTTCTATAAGCAAGTTGGATGATGCAGGTGTAAAAACAGTGTTCGAGAAGGATACCTGCAAGATGGTTCAGGGAGCACTGGTATTGGTGTGGGGAGTTTGGATTAGAACTTTGTACAAGCTGCAAGGTAGCACAGTGGTTGATGGGTGCAACAGTTTTGTGGTTCCTGAAAGTGGAGCAGAAAATCTAGTGGTCTCTGGAGAGAAGACAATGATGTGGCATCAAAGGCTTGGACATATTGGAGAGAAGGGCCTTTGAATACTTCATGGTAAAGGTATGGTAGAAGGTATGAATAATAGCTCTCTGGATTTTGATTTCTGTGAAAGTTGTATAAATGGGAAGCAGAATTGTGTGAGTTTCCCCTCTGGTGGTAAGACGGCGAAATGGATATTAGAGCTTGTGCACAGTGATGTGTTTGGACCTATGAAGTTTCCATCACTGGGTAAGTCTATGTACTATGTATCATTTATAGATGACTTCTCAAGGAATAAATGGATATATTTCCTTAAGAAGAATTCTGAAGTCTTTGATAGGTTTAAAGAATTTAAGGCTCTGGTGGAAAACTAGACAGAGAAGAAGATAAAGGTGCTAAGGATAGATAACGGTGTAGAGTTTTGCAGTAAGGAATTTGAAGAATTCTGTAAGAAGTGTGGTATAGCACGGCAGAAGACTACTCCATATACACCTCAGCAAAATGGATTTGCAGAAAGAATGAACAAGATGTTGATGGAAAGGGTAAGAATCATGCTTAGTGGTGTCAGGTTAGGACATGAATTCTGGGCAGAGGCAGTGGAGACTGCATGTTACTTGGTCAACAGGTCACCTTCAGCATTGGAGGATAAAACTCCACAAGAGGTATGGACTGGTAAGAAACCCTCTCTTTCACATCTGAGGCTATTTGGATGTGATGCATATGTACATTTTCCAAAGGAGAAAAGAACGAAGTTGGATAGTAAATCTTAAAAGTGCATCTTTATTGGGTATAAGGATTGTTTAAAGGGTTATAAGCATTGGAACCCAGTAACAAGGAAGGTTGTGTATAGCCGAGATGTGGTGTTCATAGAGGTGAAATATGTTATTAAACATGAAGTCCAACCAAAGGGACCTGAGAAGATAGAGTTTGAGCTAAAGGAGGAAGAATCAGACTCTACAGCAGAGGAGGAATCATAAGATGAAGAGCCACAAACTTCGGGTGTGAGAAAATCAGTTCGAGAAATAAGGAAGCCAGAAAGGTATAGTCCATCTGCTTTCTGTTCAAATTTTTCTTTATCTATTACTGATGATGATCTTAGAACTGTGAGGGAAGAAATAGATTCAGAGGATGGAAAACTCTGGAAAGAGGCCATAGTTGATGAAATGACATCTTTGCACAAAAAGGAGGCTTGGGATCTGGTGGAGTTGCCGGCTGGAAGGAAACCCATTGGCAGCAAATGGGTGTTCAAGAAGAAGACAAATGTAGAAGGAAAGGTGGAGAAATACAAAGCTCGGTTGGTAGCAAAAGGTTATTCCCAGGTGCCGGGAATTGATTTTGGTGATAATTTTTCTCCTGTTGACAAGGTAACTTCCATTAGATTACTGTTATCTGTAGCTGCTGCTTTTAATTTTGAGGTAGAACAGATGGATGTGAAGACAACATTTTTTCATGGGGATCTGGAAGAGTATATCTACATGAAGCAACCTGAAGGTTTTGCGGTGAAGGGTAAGAAAGAACTAGTATGCAAGTTAAAGAAGTCTCTGTATGGGTTAAAACAGTCACCAAGGATGTGGTATCAGAAATTTGACACATTTATACAGGGACTTGGCTTCACTAGAAGAAAAGCAGATCACTGTGTGTATTTTAAATTAATTGGTGACCGTGTTATTTATCTGGCCTTGTATGTGGATGATATGTTGCTGGTTGTAAATGACAAAGAAATTATCCAATATTTGAAGACCCAATTGTCCTCTAAATTCAACATGAAAGATCTTGGTGCTGCAAACTATATTTTGGGCATGGAAATTAATAGAGATTGGGAAAAGAGGAAGCTCTGGTTAAACCAGAGGAAGTATGTCGAGACAATACTACAGAAGTTTAATATGCAGGATAGTAAACTGGTGAAGGTTCCTATTCTTGTAGGTGTAAAGTTATTTGCTGAACAGTGTCCCAAGACACAAAAAGAGGAAGAGGACATGTCCCATTTTCCATATGAAAGTGCGGTCGATAGCCTGATGTATGCAATGGTCTATACTAGACCAGACATTGCACATGCAGTGGAAGTATTGAGCAGGTTTATGTCAAAACCAGGAAAGGAGCATTGGACAGAAGTGAAGCGGGTTTTCAGGTATTTGCGTGGCACTAGTGATTATGATTTGTGCTACCAAGGAAGACCAGGATTGGACAGAGTGTTGGATATTCGTGGCTTTGTTGATGTAGACTAGGTTGGATATCTGGATAAGAGAAGATCTACAAGTGGGCATGTGTTTAACTATTTGGAGGTGCAGTCAGTTGGATGAGTAAGAAACAATTTGTAGTGGTACTATCAACTACAGAGGTAGAATACATGGCCACCACTCATGCAAGCAAGGAAGCAGTTTGGTTGCAGAGGTTGTTTTCAAGTATGGGGTTAGTACAGGGAGCTATAAGGATAGACTGTGACAGCCAAAGTGTGATTTTCTTGGCAAAGAATTGTACATATCATTAAAAGACAAAGCACATTGATGTTCAGTATCACTTTGTGAGGGATATGATAGAAGACAAAAAGGTGTTGTTGGTCAAGGTGGACACTTTGAAGAATATTATAGATGCATTAACAAAATCTGTGAGCTCTGAGAAGTTCTCTTGGTGTAGAGAAACAATGGGCATTGCAGGGCTGGATAAATGACTAAGCTCGCTTGTGGCCCCTTGTGGAAAGAAAACAACAAGTGGGAGAATGTTGGGTTGTGTTATATTCTTTCCACGACTAGCCCATGTAGTTAACCAGGGGGTTAGAGGGGGGCCGGAGCCCCCCCTTCGTTACGTCGATTGCGTAGTGGGGGGTCACATGGGGTTTGAGGGGTGTAGGTAACCCCACTCTATGGGGTCCAGGGCAGCGCCCAAATTTTTTTTGGTTTTGGACTCGATGTTAGGTTGGGCAGACCCACCTATGGTTTTGTGCATGATTTTCGCACATGGTTTTGGATGAAATGGTTTTTGGTCCATGGTTTTGGACGCGATGGTTTTCGGTCCATGGTATTGAATGCTTCAGCATGTATAAATATGTATTGTAACATTGAAAGGAACAATAATGAAAAATCAAGCTTGTAGTCCCGGTTTTGGGATCTAGGGGAAAATCTCTGTGTATATGTGCTTTATGTGTTATGCTCTAGCATTATTTATTTTCTGTGTTTTAGAATTCGTATGCAGGTAATTTCTGTACGGGGTTAAAACCTACAATTCAAATCTTTATACAACATGTGTCATATTTGGGCATTGGGATTGTTGGTTTTCATTCAAAGGGAATCTTGTTTTGCTTCAAGGGAAAGCATGTGTGCATGAGTTGTCATCATCACATAGACATGTTTCGCACACTCTTGTCACAAAGGTTGTTGCATCAAGTAGAGTATGTTTTATACATTCTAGATGGTCTACATTGTATCACTATGTATTCGTGTGTGATCATAGTCGATTCTTATCAATGTTTTACATATGTTTCATTGATCTCACACTTATCCAATTTCCCAAGCAACTTAGCCTCGTCCAACTTCTCGGAACTATGTACTTTGCTTCTGCAACCCTCAAGATTTTTCCCTTACCTGTTGGAAATGTGCACCGTGTAGAGACCCCAACCTCCCTTGGCATCCAAAACTGCACACTGGTTTCCTCCAGTGTCCTTCACTTAGTCGGAACCCACTGTCATCAGAAATTGTGCAGTATTCTCCCTTAATTTCTCAGTCTACCTTGCAACCTGAAACTGCTTAGATGTTTCCCCTCGGAACCCATTCGGCACTAGTGCCTTACATCCAGAAAATGCATAGTATTGCCTCTCAGCTGCCCAAGATGCACTACACTCAGAAACTTTGCAGAGGTGTCCTCATAGGACCCCATCATGCAGCAGTGTCATGTGCCTTAAAACTGCACAATGTTGTCCAAGTTTCCCTATCTATCTTACATGCGGAAACTGCGCAGATGGGCCTCCCAAGGCCTCATCCTGGTAGCATTCACTGCCCACTAAAACTGCATTGATTTATCTCTCGGTGACTACAGGAAAAGGTGACAAGTTGAGACCACTCCCAAGAAGTTGAGGAGAAGGACCAAGAGACGAAGTGATGGTAAAGGATCAGGACTTCATGCAAACTCCATCGTATGCATGATCATCTCGAGGGTAAGTATGGTAAGTAAAGAACACCTTTCAAAGTACAGCTCTTAGTTGAGTTTATAGGATTGATTTTCATTATCATATCATCTTGTCTTTAGTAACATGCATGTGTGAAAACACAAAATTCATTTCATGCATTTCCTCTACATGTCTTGCTTCCTTTTCGCTTGTTTGACCAACTCTCATCTTCGACATTTTTATTGCTATCTCATGCTTGTGAACTTGTTCTAGTGATGTTGAAGGTTTGTCTTTTTGTGTATGAGTTGTGTTCGTTATGTAAACATCTATCGCACTCACACACAAAGTGGTAAACAATGTCGCGCAAGTGTCATCACGATCGTTCAATGATCTATATCAAGTGTTGCACTTGTTGCTCTTTAGACAGTCACACCGAGACATGTTGTCTTGTTGGTTTGAGGGGTCTTTTCGTTGAGTCATGTTGAGTGTGTGTTTGCAAGTTCATGTATACATGAGTTCACTCACTCACACACTTAGCCATTTTTTTGAAAATCTATTGACTAGACCACCCTCCATTAATTGGACCTTTACTGAGTTTCACTGCGCAGTCTCAGCCCTCAATGACTAAGCACTATTGCCCAGAATTACGCAGATATTGAGCCTTATCTCCAGACAATCTCCACTATGCAATCCTGGAATCAACCTAGCTGAATGTCACTCAGAACAGTGCAGAAGTTGCCCAAGAAGCCATCTTAGTCTGCATTTCCCATAAGCCTCCTGTTGGTTAACTGGAGAATTTTACTTAAGTAGTGACCTAGGGCTACACTCATCCCCAAAGCTATGAAGAAGTTATCACCCTGCCTCCTTGCACTGCCTGAACAAATTGCATAGACATGAGGGATAGGCACCATTTCCTGTCACTGCATTGTCCCAGGAAATTTCATAGTTTTGATAGGCAATCCCCGTGTTGGCCTGCTTGTCACTCCTCCTGAAAATTGCACAGTTTTCATGGACAGTCCACCTGCTTCCTGACACCCCGCTCAGCCTAGAAACTGCACAAATATGTCTTGCTTGACTGCCTCCCATATCTGCACAGTTCTAACCAGCAGGCTCTCGCAACCCGATCCCGACCTCCTCTGGAAATCTACGCAGATTTCACTACCAGTGTCTCCTGCTGCCCGCATTGCCTTCCTCGAAAAAACTGTGCAATTATGCCTCCAAGCTGAGCCAGATCTCGCAGATGTCATTGTTGTCCTAAACTGCTCAACCAATCCTCTCAGTGACATCTACGCAATTTTTCCCAACCATCTCCCGAAACCTCGCATCCCATCCTTACATGTGCTTTGCATCATTTCAGAGCCTTGTTTTTTCTCCCAGTCACCTGCACCCGGAAACAAAATACAATGCATCTTGGTAGACTAGGGGATTTATGGATTTGATGTCGTCCCGTCATAATTGATTGCAGAAACAAGTAAATGGATGAGACTTGGTGTGACGACAAACAGGGTAAACAAGAAGCGCATGCTAGAAGACTTGCTTGCAATTGGACAAACACACAAAGCATAGAAAGTAACATGCAAAGGAGACACATGTGCATGCATGAAACATCAAGCAAACAAGTAAATGGATGAGACTTGGTGTGATGACAAACAGGGTAAACAAGAAGCGCATGCTAGAAGACTTGCTTGCAGTTGGACAAACACACAAAGCATAGAAAGTAACATGCAAAGGAGACACATGTGCATGCATGAAACATCAAGCAAACACCAAGACCATTGAAAACTCTGCACACTTTTCCATGTGGAGGTGAAGCTATGGTACACCATAGGCATACTCATCACTCATAAGTATAGCATCTCGACACGAATAGCACAACCAACATGTGCATACTAGCAGTGTTAGGTCGAGTTGTGTCATGAGTCACCTTGGCCACATCACTACTTTGGGTAATACTCGTGTAGTCAATGTAATGTAACTTGGAAGTCTAGGAGACCCAAGGGTGAAGTTAAAGAGTCATTTAAGTCGAACAATCATGAGGGAAGTCGAGGAGTCACAAGGGCCAGTTTCACCCTTGGTTATATATACCCCTCATTTGTACATGCAAACAAATTTTCACCTTCGCTCCTCCCACATAGCCTTGAGAGTCTATAATCTTTTCTTTGAGGAGCGAGCAGTGGCTCCAGTGCTCCACTATTGGGCTAGTGATGGATGGTGTACGAATGTGTCTTGGAACTTTTGCTTAATTCAGAAGCCTATCACAAGCCAACATGTTTTCACACATGTATTGTATTCATTTGTAATACTATTCTTTGGATGCTCGTAATGTATGTTGCTTTAACCTCTACTAAGATAGTTGAACTACTTCGGTTGTTTTAGTGCATATGTTGTTGGAAATGTGTTGTATTAGTTGTTATCTTTGTCTCACCCATGTGGACTACTCCACTGGACACTAAACAAACTCATTCTTGTAAACTTGTTATAACGACCGTGTACTCATGTGGACTACTCTGTTGGGTGTTGTACGTGCTATTTGTTCACCTTTGTGTATGTGACTACCGCATATGTGTGGACTACTCCATCGAAAGTTGCGCAGATCCTGTCGTGTGGTGTGTCTCTACCTAAGTTGGGACTACTCCCTTTTGACTTGAGACTCACTCTCACCCTCCCCCTCTATAGTGAAACAACTTTCACACAATTGACACTAAGCACTCACCAGGCACATGAACCTCTTTGTTTGAAGACTAAGTACATCACTCTCATGTGCTAACAAGCAAGAGCTAAGGCATATATTTAAGATAATGGCAACTGGGCCATCATACCAGATGGTACTCCTACACTAAATGGTGTGAGGTCTAGTTGGGACTTCATACTCGAGAGATCCCCTAAATGTTGGTAGATCCAACACCGTCAACACCTTGCCATTTTATGTGGATCAAATCTTCCTCACTTCAAGGACATTATTTGCATCTATCAACAACAAATGAATAAATGTGAAATGTGTTCTAATGCATTATGATATGTTCTTAATTTATTGAGCTATGCATGATTATGCTTAAGCATTGTAATGGTATCTCTCAACACCGACTATTCTTGGAATCATTTTCTCTTTGATCACTTAATTGTCTATTTCTCCAACATTGTATTAGAGCTACTAGTTTAAATCAGTGGCCTATTGCTTATGATTCTTTTGGAGGTTTTCATTTAGATCACTCTTATTTCGTCATATCTATTTAATGATTAACTCTAGGATTTGACCTACAAACTATATATCAAAGATTAGATATACATATAAACATAATGTGTTCTAGCATAGAACTTACACTGATATTAAATAGAAATAATAAAGGAAAATGGGAACAAGATATAGAGACATTTCAAACAATGAGGCACTCTAGTAGCTTACAAAGATTAAAATCCTAAATATGATGACCAATGGAAGTTTTTCATCATTGAGGAGATGGGTGAGGTAGTAGGGGCCATTACCACATAAATTTTGATCAAGATTCACTTTCATACAAGTGGAATTGACTATCCTTTGTAGGTTTGGAGAAAGATAAAAATCTATTTGATACGACTGACAAAATTCAAGTGATGCAAATTTAGGAAGAGTTAATTTATATTGATCCTCTTTCCTTTCAAAGAGTTAAATACTCCTTTACTTATGTTAAGTAGGTTCACTTGAAGTTGGGTGAATATGGAAAGTACATTCCAGAGAAAGATGATCATATCATTGAATGATCCTCTTAAACCTATCGACACCCTATGGAGATTATGTCTGACATGTCATGTTAGTTGGGATTCCATAAAATAAGGTGGTAGGGACTATACCTTTAATTCTTTTTTGTTTTCTAATTTGGGTATACTGAAATTTTCTTAATGAAGAGAAATTATAGCTCAAGAAATATGCCCACTTACTAAAAAGAAGAGGTCAAAAAGACTATAAAGAGACCAATCATGTAGTCAAAATAAACTAATAATATGCATCAACTATAATGTAAATAAGAACCATAATGATTATACATCAACTTCCAAAGGTAAAAAAAGGAAAACTACCACTATTGTAGAAAATTTGGATATACATAAGATTGCTAGAATTAGACTAAAGATCTGGAAAAGAAGGTAAGGGACCTAAAAAGAAACACGTCGACTAGAAGAGCAACCAATGCTAATAGTAGAAACTTACAAAAGGTAAGGTAGATAAATGCATCATTTCTCTTAGTACAGTCCTCTCAATCCTTGAATACTCACACTTCACAAAGTGTGTGGATGGTCAAATCTAGTTTTACAAATAGTATGGCTAAAGATGCTTCTATTCTTTCTTCCTTATGTGAAGCTACTAAAAAAATATGTGTATTAGATGATTATGCACTTAGTATTGCTAGTTTTGGAAATATTGAGTGTCAAAAGAATTTCATCAATAATGTGTATCATGTACGCTTCATTTTTTGTATCTCAACTTACCCAAACTACTAAAAATGTTGAATTCTAGCCAAATTAGTTTGTTATGAAGGATGTAAAGAATAATTGAGAATTTATTACTAAATGAATCATTGATCCTAAGTATGAACTATACAAGGTACATGGCCTTCCTCAAATAGATACCAGATAGATTGCATTTATTTCCTAGACTAGTGACCAGAGAAAAATTTAGCATGAATGACTTGAACACCTAGACTTCTGAATCATAAAACTTGTGGTGAAACATAACATGGTTATTATACTACCTAAAATTACTCCACCTAATGGATTTTTTTTAAGGATGTGTCCTTGGAAAGAAAGACCAAAATCCTTTTGAAACAAGGAAAGCATGGCGAGATACGAATTAATGGATCTCTTCCATAATGTTAACTATTTCATGAATAAACCAATAGTAGCACGTGAGAAGTATGCTTTATCCTTCAGTAATGAGTATTTGAGGTATATTTTGATATATTTATTGAAAATAAGAGTTGTCTTTGAAAATTTTAATAAATTTAGGGTGTTGGAATAAAGTCAATGTGGTCAACTTATAAAATGTTTGAGATCAAATAGCAGTGGAAAATATGTGGGTATACTATTTGAAGATTACTAGTTCTAACATGATACCTCATCAAAATGGATTTGTATAAAGAAAAAAATGAAATTTTGTGGAAATGGATTTACATTTGCTTCAATGCAAATCTTTGTCAATTAACTTAATATGGGTAAAAGTTGTTTAATGTTCATATTATCTTATGAGCATTAGTCAAGCTAAATTTATTTCTTATTTGACCCCTATCAGGAAATGGAGTGGGTGAAAAACATTAGTAAAACACCTTAAAATATTTTTATGTATTATTTGGGCACACATTTCAGAAAATTGTATAGAGAAGTTGGATGTAAATATTCATGCTTGCATTATGATGGAATATTTTGAAGGGTTGAAGGAACATTGTGCTACATCCTATAAAAATTGTGCTTGTACTCCATCCAATTTGACGGCGGCCCTGAAAAAGAATGCTATGTTTAGTAGTCGCCGATCTGATGAGAATGTTAAAATCCATGGTGGATCCTCGTATCGTCACGACAGATGTTTATCATGCGGCTGCATATATAGAATTAAGTTCAGCGTAAATTATTGCAATGATTGGGAATATTAGAATATTCTAAAACGAATATTACTCTGAATCTGAGATCAGAAAGAGTAAGGAAATCATCAAAAACCCTGGAGCATATCTGTTGTCAAGTACATGATCCAATACTGACTTGATTGATGACGGGACCCACATTTTGTTTGCCCGCAATTTTAGGTTAAAGATTTTTCTAGTTTGGAAGATGGAAGGTAGCAGGGATGGAATTTGAGGGGTAAATAGTCAAGGATGGAATTTGACAGGCAAATTGTTCATGACAAAGGTGATTTTCTCTTCGGTATAAATTTTCCTCCTCTCCCAGCCATATAGGTAAGTCATTTTCTAGAGATGGCTGAGCAGGAGGGTACAGTACTAACTGCTTGGACATATGCCCATTTTTTATAGTAATATTTCCAGCCTTGCAACTGATGTAGGCATCAAAAGTGGCTAACCAGGGCCTCCCATGGATGAGAGGGTAACCAGTAAGATTGGCCTTAGGCTAGACAACTAGGAAGTCTACAGGGTACTCCCAAGAGTCAATGGAGACCATCACATCCTCCACAATCCCCTTAGGGGTCACTGTGGAACGGTCTACAAGTTGCAAGACTGTTGTGGTCTTTCTCAATGAACCCTGGAGGTTGAGCTTGAGCATGGTGTCCTTATCCATCACATTAATGGAAGTCCCAAGATCAATCAAAGTGTGTGGGACAATGGTTTTATTGATGTGAACATCTACTACAGGGCTTTCGAGGTCTAAATACTTCGAACAAATTACCTGCCCCAACATTAAGTCAGAAAACTGTCCAATGACATTAATGGTAAGGGTGTCCCTTTTTTCCCTCCCTGGATGTTTGAAGCACTTCTCCTTAATCAGATTTTTGTAAATATGTACATCCTTTATGGGTTGGAGAAGTGGAATTTTGACACATAGATTTTTCAATTCTCCTAGAAGTTCATTCTCTTCTAGGGTAGGCTCGACTAGATGAGTTAATCTCTTAGGAAAGGGTGGAGGATGTACTCTAGGCATGTTTTCCTCTCTTTCTTCCTCACTCTCCCTAGGTGGAGGTAGAGTTTGGTTGCCCAGGAGTACTCTCCCAGATCTCAAGTTGATTTCCTGAATCTCCACAACTTTAGCAGGATAGGATGTCTCTCCACTGTATACTTGTTGTGCTTGTCTGCTTTTTGGGTTTGGATTTGGCTGGGTAGGCATCTAGGGTTGTTTAGGTGGAGCAAGGTGTAAAATTTGTGGTTGAGTAGGTGGTGAAGGCAATAAAGCTGGAGAATTATTGTATGGGGGCCTCCACCCCTGGGGCAGTGCATTCCACTGAGGTTGAGGTGGAGCATATGGCTGAAATGACTGGCTAGTTGGCTGGGAATGGTACTAAGGTGCAAAGGACAAAGGAGGAGGTGTAGACCAGGAAGGATGGGCAGGGGGGGCCCAAGAGGGAATGATGTGGTTACGTTAGGATTGTAATAGGCATGGGACGACCCTTGCATGCCCTGCTGGTATGGCCAAGGCCCATGAGGTCTCCTTTGATTTATGTAGCAAATTTGTTCAGTCACCCCTTCAATCCCTTGATACACAACTTTTAATCCAAGTAGATAAGGCCACTTGTTTGTGGAGTGGTTTTCTTCATAGACCGAGTAGACTTCTATCAGATTTAATGTCAATTCATTCCTAGTGTGCCTCCTTGTGCATCTAGGGTAGAAAATGGCTAAGGATCTCTCTGCCTTCTCCTCCTTTCTCTTGATGTGCATAGTGTCCATCTGTACACAAGGGTTTGTAGCATCTCACTCTTGTAATCTTCCAGTATATTTCCAATTTCACCTTTTATGGATGTATTGGAAGAGGATGGACTTATCATAGGTTGACTACCCCTACCCTTTTTCCTAGTTGACCTAGAATGGTTCCTAAAGGCAGTCTTGATATATTCATAGGGTAGTTGGTAGATGTCCCCTCCTGCTACCAAGTTTAGGGTATCCATAAGATATTCCCTTACCCCTCTAAGCAGGACTAGCTTCAGTGACTCAGGATCAAGTGTGCACCTGGCCCTTTTCTAGCTAAGCTAGAATCTTTCTTCACAATCCTCTATGGATTCATTATGCCCTAAGGTCATCCTAACAATTTCTTCTTTAGTTTGTTTGGACCTACAGTAGTCTCGATACTTGTTGTTGAAGGCTTGTTGTATCTGAGCCCAAGATGTGATGTTATCCTGAGGCAAACCCATGAACCAGTAGAAAGCTGCATCCTTGAGAGTGGATGGGAATAGTTTGGATCTTCTGAGGTCAGGCCATGGAAATGAGGAAGAGTATAGGGGCTTATATTCTTCATCTTGGTATCCCCATTATTTTCTCTGATGGGAAAGGTACCCTCAAATCTTTCCCTATTTCCTCCGCCATTTCTATCTTCAACCATTGGGTCAGATGGAATGGGTTCATCTTCTTCTTCCTCCCATGTAGGCTCTTCAAATATCTCTGGTTGTTCACCTAAGGTTTCCTCCAATCCAAATTCATAGAAGAAGAGGGAAGGTTGGTTGTTTGAAGCGGTGGGGGTATTCAGTAAAAATTTCCCTAAGTTATCCCTATTCCTACGAGGCATGAAAGAAGTGTTTTTGGTTTTTTTTTTTTTTTTTCAAGATTTCAAAATAATTGTAGAATTTAAATTGAAAATTGAATGGAGACTAACTAACTGAATAAAAATTAACTGCTTGAATGAAATATCACTTGTAGAATGGAAAAGAAAGCAAAGAATGCAGAATGGAAAAGAAATAAAACTAAATTAATTTTGCATAAATGAAACTAATAGCAGGATGTCAGAGATAAGAAACAGAAGAAAGAAAGAAATAATCACATAATTCTCAGACACCTACTTTTGCATAAATGAAACTAATAGCAGGATGTCAGAGATAAGAAACGGAAGAAAGAAAGAAATAATCACATAATTCTCAGACACCTACTCGGAAACAGCGACAAAAATTGATGAGCACTAGGATTGTAGTAAGAATGTTGCAACCCCTGGGGCTACCAACTTTACTTTATCAACCTGGGGTTCATACAAACTTGGAGGTGACAGTTCTGTATACACAAGTAAATGTGATAGGTCTTCTCTTTGTCACTGCTAAACTGATGATGGACCACTAAGTTTTTTCAAATCAGACTTTTATGGATTTAGAGGAAGCTTGATTACCAATTAGGAAAAGAGAAATCTACACTAAGGGAAATCTTGGCTACTGCAGTGAAGAAAAAGATTGAAATCAAATTCTAAAACAAACCATTTTTCTAACTAACTGCTAAGAGGCTTTTCTTAAAAAGAGTGCTAAGTTAACATGTATGCAATCCTACTATCCTAAGCATGCAAATTGAAACATCAAACATTCTACTAGTGTGCATGTAAATGACCAAAATAACTCTGTTTTTCTTTTTGTCCCTTTTTGTGTGAAAGTGTGAAAGCTAGCTTCTTCTGGTGATGTGGCAGGGGGATTAAGGATGACGGTGAATGATTAGAAGGCTTGGGAGACAAGTAGGGATCCTATTCTAGCTTCCTAGGGGATTTTTTCACAATTCGGACTCAAAACAGGCCACTACAGATCAACCTACAAGATGTCCTAGTGCGTTCTACAAGATGTCCTAAATTCCTATAGGATAACTGTTACACTAAAAAATGTCACCATGACTATTTACAGTTAGTATGGCTCAATCAACAGTCATGCTACCCTCTTAGGCAAGTCTTATGCCTCTGCTCTCCATGTCAAACTCCAAAAAAGAGAGAAAGTCTTGTATAAATGTATTTATCTCTGGGGACGCAGGTTCTCTCAACCTTACCTGCGGGGACGCTCCCAATGTTCACAAAAGCTGCGTCCAAAGACGCTCTGTATGTAAAGGGACAGGTGCGTCCCCCTGTAAAGGTTAGAATGCGCAAGTTTCATCTTTAAAAAGTTACTTGTGGTCATTTCTAGAGCATTCTAGAAGGTTGTTCGACATGTATTGGGCGCCTCCAGATGGTTCATGCACTCCTATCAAAGAGGAACTTATCCCATCAATAAGGGAGCTATCCCACCCAAGGAGGGGATTATCCCATTGATGGTGGACCTGATTAACCTCCTCTTGAGCACTATAAATATAGGCATTGGGCCAGAAGGAGGGGAGGTTGAAGCTATACATTTTCTAAGGGTAAATGCTGCAGGAATTAGGACTCCCATTTAGAAGCTTGTGAGGAGAGATTGCCATCTTTGCTTGTTCTATTTGGAAGTGGGTGTGCTT
Source organism: Pinus tabuliformis (assembly GCA_031772625.1). Lineage (NCBI taxonomy): Eukaryota > Viridiplantae > Streptophyta > Pinopsida > Pinales > Pinaceae > Pinus > Pinus tabuliformis. The sequence continues at coordinate 574,130,463 of CM062814.1, forward strand.
TGTCAAAGTAAAGGAGAACTCTTGACGGACCCTGGGAAGGACTTGCACAACACCAAGGCTCAGGTTGTATTTGTTCTTTTTGTTACCTATTAATGCAAATGAGTCCATTCTTCTCAATAACTTGTTGTTTATGAGTTATTTCATGTGCTCCTTGGTCTACATGATGAATATGCTTTGTTTTATGTTATAATCAGGTGCTATTTAATTGTTTGACTGTTGGTGATTACAGGTTTTGGAGAAAAGGAGGAGCTCATCCAGATCAACAAAGCTTGGACTTCTACAACAGCGTTTGGACAAAGGTAAGAACAAAACACTTGATATCTCATATCATAATGCATGTTTAGAGAAGGATAGATCTTATTTGTCTTGTTTGTCACTAGAGAGTCTTAGGCTCCTAGGGAGGTTGGTTGTGTCCGCACAATCGACTCTTTCCGCCTGACAAATTGGCGACTCCGCTGGGGAATCCATTAATGTGAAAAGTCTTTTCCTTTGTATGAACTTTGCTCTGAGAAAATTAGTTTATTTTTCTGGTTTTTGGCTCTGTGATTCTGTCTCTGGGTGGGTTAGCTTAGGATTAGTTTTATTTTGGTTTTTCTTGAGTTTTTCAGTAGGACGCACCCTCTGAGTGCTGCACAGTGCGTCCCTGGACGCACTGTTGCTGTGTGCACAGAGCGGGCCCGCACCTGTTCCAACGGGTCGCCTGCGTCCCCCTGCTAAAAGTTGAGAAAACTCCATTTTTTGCTTTTTTACTCTTAGATTTTGTTTTTTCTTAGTTTTTTCTGCCCAGATTCATTAGTCCCTTGCCAAAGATCTTCACCTGAACTTGTTTCTATAGCATTGAGTGTTTTAGTGGATTTCATCGAAGTATAAGCCCTAGGGTTTGATTTTGAGTAGGTCTTGTAGTGACTTTGGCGGTAGGAGTTGTCAAGCCTTAGATCTCTCTGGTTTTGTCAGCATTCTAAGAAGTCAGACCTGTCATAAAGTCTACCTGTGAGAGCAACTTACCATTGAGTTGTCTTTTGGGCCAATTTCGAAGTGCTTGTTGTTTAAGTCTTGAATTCCATTTTACAAAAAGAACAAAAAGATTTGAGTTTTGTTTTGACTAGTCTTTTGATTCTGCATTAGCTAGTCCTTGATTTGATTTTGATCAAGTAAAACAACCTAGAATCATCTTTGTGAGCTTTTGCCTTGTTAGGTTTGTTTAGAGTAATTTCTCTTTTGATTTGCTTGTGAGTCAAGTTTTCATAGTTTTTGTAGCTTTTGAGATTGTTTTGTGTTAAGATAGGTTTATATGCTTTATTAAAAAGAGAAAATACAAAAATATCTCCTTTGAAAAGTTTTGTTTCAAGTAGCTTTGAAAGTTTTGAAAGAGAAAGAGTTTTTCGTGCAAGTAAAGAGTGGTCATGTTTGTGTGCTTGAAAAGAAAAAGAGAATTGTTTCTTTGATTGTCTTTTCTAAGGAAGTTGTTTTCTCTCTAAAATTTGCATTCTCTCAACTCTCTTAGTTAAGAATTTCATTGAAAAAGGAAAAGTAGAGTAAATCATCTTAGGTGCATCTTTGTAGTGGTTGGAGTCGAGTCTACACACCATTGGTTTCACTTCCACTACCTTGTGACTTTAAAGAACAACCATAAAAGTAACGCTTAAAGTAAAATCGAAATAGTAACTTTTATTTACTAGGGCTCTGAAGCACCAATTTAGATCAGGCTAGTGTCTTGGAGTAGGTGAGTAATTAACTCTCCAAGACAACAAAACCAAACAAGTAGCTTATCTTGTGATAGATTAAATCCAATTGTCTCATTTGTACTCTGGGAAAGCTCCTCTTAAAGGAGAAGCACGAGCTCGTGTCCGAACCAGTGAGGGGATCATTCCCCCCTCGTTGGGAACGACGCCAGACACGTACGTATTACAAACGGTAAACCTCGGATTAACCATTGTCGAGGAGCCAGGGGTCACTTGTCGGTAAACCTTGGATTATTGTCAAGGAGCCGACAAGGGGATTGAGCTTGCTACTCTGCCCTTGCGTGCTGTCGGAGTTTAGACTGTTCCCCCCGGTGCATTTGTTGCGGTTGGTAACCTTAGTGGCCATTATCTTTAGGATTCTACCGAGGTGACGGTGGAGGGAAGGTCCCACTGTACCTGGAGCAGACGTCAGTTATACTCACTTGGATTTTCTGGGGGGTTCACTTAACTCGAGATGGTTAAAGTGGAGGAACTTGGTCCAGTCTATTCATTAAGCAGGTTGCCGGGGTAACTGTTCCACCCGCCATTTCTGTACTGAATCCAGCGAGGTTGGGCTTCATCACCAACTAGCGCTTTTGGTCCGGAAGACTACTGTTTGTGTTTGGTTTGACGCCCTAGATTCTTTAGGCGTGTGATTCAAATTTGTTTGGTTCTTTAGAGACTTTAGGTGGTTTGATTTGAAATTTTATTTTGTTTTCGTGTGTATTAGTTAAAAGTTTTTAGCTGTGGCGGAATTACCGAGACAGTCCCGTAGACTTCGGGGCCAGTCTCCTGAAGTTGTTTCTGTGGCCGAATTGTTGAGAAGATCCCGTAGACTTAGGGGTGAACCTCCTCAAGATGAGTCCAGTCATCTAAAAGGTTTAAAGGTCCTTGTAACTCCTCCTAGTGGTAGTAGAGTAGGTTCACCTGAAGAAGGAGAATCTTCCTTGGTGGTCCATCCAGATTACCAAAGTTTAGAGACAGGTTATAATCCCGAAGCTGTTACAGTTTCTGAGCTTGTTGGTAGTTTTTCGTCTGCTAGTGATACAGGCGAAGAACCAGAAATATCCGAACCTGTTACTCCGACTCCTAGTGTTCCTGATTCACCGAGAATAGAAAGAATTATCACCGAAAATCTTCCTGTTGGTTTGATTGCTATTGAAGAACTTGTTCCAGAGGAAGAAATAGGCGTCTCTGATCCTGAAGATCAAATTACCCTTGATCTAAGGGAGCGTGAATCTATCTTTTACAGTCCTCCTAGAAGTACTACTTGGTACCTTTCGTTAACCAATTATTTAGACAACTTTGGGCTAGGTTTTTCTACACCTCGTACTCCTTTTCCACCTAGAGGTATTCATACTCCTGTAAATATGTCTGGTCAGTCGTCCGTGTTTACACAAAGTCCTGAATCTTTTTTACATGGCGGTCCTTCTGTTCCTACTGGGTATCAATCTCTTTCTGGTACCTTTGCGGGAGCATCTCCTCAACCCGTTGATCATGGGTTATTAATTGGAAACAGTGGTAATGTACCATTGGGTGTAGGAGACATTTACATGATGTCAGGTTCAGTTCCCGTTTCTCAACCTCAAGGTGGCCAATTACCGCCTGGGGGGCAACCGCAGTTAACGCCTGGGGGGCAACCTCAAGGTACAAAAATCGTGTCTGGGGGGCAGCCTCAAAGTCAGTATGTACCTATGGTGCAATACGTGCCTCAAGGTCAACCCCAGCCTCAATATGTACCCCAGGGTCAACCTCAGTATCAATATCAACCTCAAGGATGGCAACCTCAAGGATGGCAACCTCAAGGGTATCAACCCCAAGGTTATCAACCTCAAGGGTACCAACCTCAAGGTCAAGGTCAACCCCAGTATCAGTATTTACCTCAAGGTTATCAACCTCAAGGTCAATACTCGAGTCAAGGTTATCAACCGCCTCAAGGTCAGTCATATGTTCCAAGTATGGGAACTGCACCTTACAATTATCAATCCTACCCTCAATACGGTTATGGATCTCAGTATCCTCAACCTGTTACGGGTCAATACCCTGGAATGTTAGTGTGGGATCCATCACAGGGTCAACAGGTGTTACAGCCAAGTATACATATGGTTCCTCAAGCTGGACAACCCGTAGTTTCTGGTCCAACCCAGCAACCGCAACTTGTCCAGTCAAATGTTCAAACTTCTGTAACTTCGGTAGTTACTCAGCCGCCAATTGCACCTAGTACTCCATCTCAAACGGCTGCTGCAACTACCGCTACATCTACCATACTTACTTCTGGAGTATCGACGGCTCCAGTTTCTACTGTCCCTGTTACCACACCTCAGACATCTTTACCGTTGTCTGGATCTACGATTCAAACCACGGTCCAGATGCCTGTAGGTCAGCCTGGTATAAGTACGGTTGTCACTACTCAACCTCAATTTGTTCAACCTCCGTACCAGGGACAGTACCAACATGGGCAAGCTGTCCAACAACCGGTTTACCAGTATCAACCGTATCCTGGGTACACTTATCAACAACCCCAGTACGGTCCGGTTAATCCTGGTTTTCCAGGAGGATATAATATCCCAAATGCGACTCCTGTTCCTAGTTATCCTGGATATCCTCCTCCTGGGGCTGGTATTGTGACCCAGAGTTTTAGAGATCCTAACCGGCAGTTACCGTTTATTGCAACTTTGGATTTACCAGACTTGACGCGCCTAACGAACGATCCAATTCAATATCTTCAGTTCTGGCCGCCAATGCCAAATAAGTTGCCCAGTGATATACCCAAGTTTGAAGGTAAGTCTGGAGAGGATCCGTCCAATCACGTGATGACTTACCACCTCTGGTGTGCTTCAAATTCTATCTCGGATGATTCGATCCGCTTACGTCTTTTCCAGCGTACACTCATTGGTCTCGCGGCCAAGTGGTACATTGAGTTACCACGGGCCTCTTTTTACAATTTTAGCCAGTTAGCTACCTCGTTCTTAACTCACTTTCAGTTGCTGGTCAGATACGATAACGGTACGGAGTTATTAACTTCACTAAAACAATCGACGTCCACGTATATTTCTGATCACATTCATGAGTGGAGACGTCGAAGAAGGCTAGTGAAAGTTTTTATCCCGGACCAAATCTTAGCTGAATGGTTTGTCAAATCATTATTACCGAAGATTACTGAAGATGTAGCTAAGGCCGGAGTAGTTACTGAGGAGCAAGTCATTGCTCAGGCACAATACCTTGACTTAGTTTACACTCAGTCGGGTACGTTACACGAGAAGATTCTGGATCTTCCAAAGTCGAATCAAATCGCTGCTGCTCCTTCGGGATCTCATGCCGCTGATGGTATGATTGGTATCGTGAATACAAAGAGCAAGAAGAAGTCTTCCAAGGCTTCAACTACTCCAATTATCACTTTGCCTGATTCTCCGACAGGAGAGTCTTCTCCTGAACTTACCGCCGATATTCACGTTGTAGAGTCATCTACGGCCAAATCAAAAAACGGTGGAAAGAAGAAAGGAAAGAAGAAGGCTAAAGCAGACAAGGCTCCAAAGGAGAAAACTGAAAAGTCGGAAACCAATGACGAAAAGCGCAAACCTCGATATCCTTGTCTTATTTGTGAAGAGGATCATTTTACGAGAGATTGCCCTCATCGGGCCGAGGTTGTGAAAATAGTCAAAGGTTCTCCCACTCCTGCTGTGTTAAAAAATCCATTTCCGGAGCAGGAGAATAAGATGATAGGTTCTTCTTCGAATGCCAGTGAAGAACCCATTTTGATGATGTCTCATGTGAGGATTGCGACTCGATCGCAAGATTATGGTAGTAAGAATCCTGTTGATGGTAAGGAAGCAGAATCTTCTCATTCTAATCCATCAACCTCAGCTCCTGGTTCCGATCCACTACAGATCGAAAAACCTAACCCAGACTTAGTAATTAAACCGCCCGCCAAGGGTGTACTTCGAAGGTCTGCTTTCAATCCACATGCGAGAGCGGCCCAGAATTACAACATTGTTGAGGACTTAGCTGTTTCACCCTCAGCAATGTCGGTGTTAGAAGTGCTGCAATCATGCCCAGCACAACGAAAATTGCTTTTGTCGGCTATCGGAGCTGTTGATGTTCAGGATCCGAATCTAATGATCTTCGATCTAGAAAATAGTACACCGCGTCTCCCCCATCAAATGGCTTTCCAAATTCCAGTGATAGTCAAAAACAGGCCTATTCATCGGACTGTGATTGATGAGGGAGCTTCTACGTGTATTATGTCAATTCAATGTTGGAGATCCCTTGGTTCTCCTTCGTTGAACCAATCCCCCACCATCCTTAAGGCCTTTGATGGCCGTGGGTTCCGTCCGTTTGGTATTCTACAAGAATTGCCTATAGGGGTAGAAGGTAAAACCGTTAGTCTGGATGTGGAAGTGGTTGATGCCCCTCTAGACTACAACCTTCTTTTGGGTCGAAGTTGGTCATATGCTATGACAGCGGTCGTTTCATCGGTCTTCAGAATAATCAAGTTTCCACATAACGGTAAGATCGTGACTATTGATCAGCTGACATACTTTTCATCCGACCCAGCCTCTTCAGAGAGTATCCAGCATGTCGGTAAGACGACAATCCCTTATAGGGACGTTGGTGTAGGTTTAGTTAAAGATTCCGGTTTACTGGGAACTTTTCTTCTCCCTCCACTCAGCGTAGATCCTTCGTTTGCAACAATTCATATGATTACATCAGAAAACATTATTTATGATGATCCTTGGTTCGTCCCATCTGACTCTGAGATAGACTCATTCGGTAATGCTATGCCCTTGAGTCCATATGAAATTGCTTATGAAGCTCTCATGTCTTTTACCGACTTTCATTCGACCGAGGTCGACCAAATGAATGTGGTCAGTGAAGAGTCACTTTTCACCTCACCCTTAGAACGGATAGTTTTTCCCGAAGTCGTGTCATCTGACGAACAACTTCGCGAAATCCTAAGTGTAGACGATCTACCATGGGAGGATCTCCATCACAGATCTTCGTTTTTACCTAAGGATGATGCATTTGAAAATGATTTTTCATCTATCTTTACCGCTGAATATGTCAAAGACGCTCAGGATCCAACGAAACATTCTGATTCAGAGTTGAATTTAGGGAATATTTCTCGTACTATTCCCATTGATATTTCAGTGAAGCCCGGAATTGAGGAAAACATTCATATAGGTGCCGCTTGTACAGAAGAAGAAATCCAAACTTACAAGGCCCTATTCCAAGAATTCCGCGATGTGTTTGCCTGGTCTTACGAGGAAATGCCGGGAATCGATCCTGCCATTGTTGTTCATGAAATAAAGACCTACCCGGATGCTAAACCCGCCCGGCAACGGTTGCGTCAGATTCACCCTCGAAAAGCGGCTGCGATTAAAGCAGAAGTCGAAAAGCTGTTGAAAGCAGGTTTCATTTATCCGATCCCGTTAACGGATTGGGTATCGAATATTGTTCCGGTCAACAAGAAACAAGGAACAATAAGAATCTGTATCGACTATAGGGATATAAATCGAGCTTGTCCAAAAGACAACTATCCTACGCCTTATATCGATCAAATTATTGATGATTGTGCCGGAAGTGAAATGTTTTCCTTCATGGATGGTTTTTCGGGCTATAATCAAATCAATATTCTACCTGCCGACCAACCAAAAACGGCATTCATTTGTCCATGGGGGACATTTGCTTATTGCAAATTACCTTTTGGGCTTAAGAATGCCGGGGCCACTTTTCAACGGGCGATGTCTTATGCATTTCATGACATCAAGCACATTGTGCAACCGTATCTCGATGATTTGCCTGCTCATTCTTTACATCGAGCTGATCACCTTGTCCACCTACGAGCAATCTTTATGAGGTGTAGGCATTATCGAATTCGGTTGAATCCCCACAAGTGTGTTTTCTGTATAGAAACAGGTCGATTGCTGGGATTTGTTGTTTCAAAAGCCGGCATTCGCGTCGATCCCTCGAAAGTCGAGGCTATCATCAAATTGCCTCCTCCTTCGAGTTTGCGCCAACTCCAAAGTTTGCAAGGGAAAGCGAACTTTTTACGCCGATTCATCCCAAACTACGCCGAGGTCACTAAAGGTTTTACACGGTTGTTGAAACAGAACGCACAATTCTTTTGGGACGAGATTGCTCAACAATCTTTTGATGCACTTAAACACGCGTTGACCCATGCACCGTTGTTGCATCCTCCCAACTACAACCAGGACTACTTCTTATACCTCGCAGCTTCGCATTCCACCATTGGAATGGTGTTAGTTCAAGAAGATGAATTCGGAGCGGAACATGTGATATATTATCTTAGTCGGACCTTAAATCCCACTGAGTTAAAATATTCGCATGTGGAGAAATTGGCCCTGGCAGCCGTTCAAGCTGTCCAGCGTTTTCGTCACTACATTCTTCTCCGTAAAACTACAGTTATTTCGGATTGCAACCCTATGATTTATATTTTGACAAAACAACTGCTAGGGGGCAAGTACTCTAAATGGATTGTTATCCTGCAAGAGTTCGACTTGGAGTTCGAGAAGTCCAAGTCTAAGAAATCCTTAGTTTTTGCGGAATTGATGTGTGATTTCCCGAGTGCTGACACAGAGACTGTGGCAGAGGAGTCCATTGCGGACGAATCTTTGTTTCTTATCAGTACTGTAGATCCGTGGTATGGGGATATAATCATCTATCTCCAAACCCAAACCTTTCGGCCTGAAGCTTCTAAGGCAGAACGTCGAAAAATTCGGTTTCAATCCCAGCAATACAAAATTATTGGAGATACACTTTATCGCCGGGGGGCAGACTTAGTTTTTCGACGTTGTTTAACTCACGAAGAGGCTGAGAAGGTTTTGAATGATTGTCACTCTGGAGCATGTGGCGGTCATATGTCTGGGTATGCCACAGCTCAGAAGGTGTTGCGCGCTGGCTATTTCTGGCCGTCTATGTTTAAAGATTGTATCATTGCAGTCAGGAAGTGCCACAACTGTCAAGTGTTTGATCGCAAGATGCGCGCTCCACCTGCTCCTCTCCACCCTATAATTGCCGTTGGTCCATTCGCCAAATGGGGTATCGACTTTATTACTTGTAACCCTCACTCGGCCGGGGGGCATGCGTATATCATCCTCGCGGTTGATTATTTTACTAAATGGGCCGAGGCGATGCCTACATTCGACGCAAGCGGCAAAACAGCTGCAGTTTTCGTATTCAATCATATCATAACTAGGTTTGGTGTCCCACAAGCAATCATTACTGACCATGGGAGCCATTTTCGAAACATCATGATGACTGAGCTTACAAGCCAGCTTGGTTTGCGCCACGATAGCTCTACTCCTTATTATCCGCAAGCCAACGGTTTGGTTGAGTCTATCAACAAAGTTCTGGTTATCATGATCCGACGAACCATTGGTGTTCATCGGTCGAATTGGCACAACATGTTATTTTCAGCGCTATGGGCATATCGAACCTCAGTGAAAAATTCAACAGGGTTCACTCCTTTCCAGCTAGTTTATGGCTTGGAAGCTGTGTTACCCATTGAATGCGAAATCCCATCACTTCAAATGGCTGTCGAATTACTTCCAGCTACTTCCGAAGAGGAGAAACATTTATTGTACTTAGCTAAATTAGATGAGACTCGACGTGACGCTACATTGGCAATCGAGACTCACGCGAAACGAATGAAAGCTCAGTATGATAGAAATGTAACCCCTCGAAGTTTTTCGGAGGGAGACCTAGTGCTATTATATGATCAAGCTAACGATAAGCTAGGTGCTGGAAAATTCGTTCCTATGTGGCATGGACCCTACATTGTAAAGCGAAAGCTAGCAAAAGGGGCTTATGAGCTGGTTGATTTTGATGGGGACTCTTTGGGTAAACCCAGAAATGGACTTTACCTAAAGAGGTATTATGCTTAAATGGTGGGTATGGAGAAATTTTTAGATAGGTTAGATTTTCTTTCTAGCTAGCGTGTTTGTTAGTTTAGTCAGTGTGCTTAGCTTAGAGAGTGTGTTTTTCGTCGTTATTCTGGCTTATCTTGGTTTTACTCTTGATATTGCAGATGTCGACGCCTCTCCAAACATACATTGGATTTGCTGATGGTGCTTGTCGTAGTACACGGAATATCTCTTCCGCAGCTTGGGTTATCTATTCGCCCTCTGACGAGTTAGTTTCTATGCATGGGGTAAGCCTCGGTCAAACAACGAACAACATTGCAGAATACAGTGCAGTGGTTGAATTATTATCCGAATCTATTTCATTTGGAATTCGACGTTTGATAGTGAGGTTAGATTCTGAACTTGTTGTATTACAGCTTAATAGAGTTTATGCCATTAGAAATCCTGTGTTATTAAGGTTGTTTTTGAGAGTGCGTCTCTTGGAACGTGAATTTGATTACATTGAATATCAGCATATTCCAAGGTCTTTAAATACATTAGCAGATGCAATTGCTTCTCGAATGTTGGACAGACATTTACGATAATCATGCAAGTAAATTTAAAAACATTTCATCACATATGTTAAACAAGATAAGCCGGTAATAGTGATATATATATAGATAGGAGTGTGTCAAAAAATATACATCGTCTTCGATCATAGGTTGAAAAACACCTTATGATCGGCGAAAATGATAAGTACAAAAAGCCAAAAATGTCACATGTGTCTACAAAAGTGACTAGTCAATCACTGGTGGTGCTCCCTATACGACACCACTGCACGGGCTACCTTACGCAAAAATCTCCTAAACGGTCCAGGGACTGCGACTACAAAGCGCTGAAGCCTGATAGGAATGTCATCCATAGTAGTCTCAGGCATATCTGCCGTCAGACGCTCTAGATCATGCTCCAACTCAGCTAGTACTTCTGCAGCCGCGTCCTGTGGGGCCAGTACCGGTGCAACTGGGTGTCTCCTCTCAAAAGGCCGGAGGTTGGCTGGGCGCTGTGGACCAACATCTGCATTTTGAAAATTTTTACTGTCAGTTTTGAGACGATATATATAAAAACAAAAAAAAAAATACATAATTTGAAAACTTGTGAAAAATAAAGTACCTCTGTCATCCCATTGTTCTCCCTGTGGAAGAACCATGTCCGGATCATGTCGAAAATCTACTCCGGCGTACGGAAAGTCCTGGATCGAGAAAACCTGGTCCTCCAACCAGTGAAAGTAACTATCAGAAAATCGAACAACTGCCGCGCCCTCGTCAGGATGCGGGGCCATCACCGCAACCCATCGTACCAGCTTTGGCTCCCAAGGACCCAAAATATCAACAGTGAGTTGCTGAGGGATCAGCATCGGAACTCTCTCTAAGGCAAAGCTCACGACTAAAGGCCCATATCCAAAAGTTTTCAGTCATCCGTTCTTTGCCTTAGTCAGTTGGCTCTTCACATTAGCCGACACAGCATCACACCAGTTGAAAATGGTGCCTTGGTAACAGTCAATTGCCATCCGCATTTGGGACCCAGAAGCAATGTGTAAAGCGGTTGCGCCGCAAATTCTGGTAACCGTGAACGCTATAACTTTGAGCTCACGCAGAGAGATGTGTTTGATCTCCACGCCTTTTGAATGGTGTGCACCAGGTGTGCACCAATCTTCCCGGAGACTAACAAGGGATTGGCCACCCGGCCTAGTCCCGGCTAGATTGAGTTGCTCGCCTCTGTTTGGCAAGCCAGTGAGAAAGTATACATCCGAGGGCTCTATCTCGAGCTGGTGCCCTCCTATGTAAAAGCATTGCTCTTGAACGTTCCATCTCTCAACCAGCCATTCTAAGAATCTTACCTGAGCCCTCATGCCCGGTATGGCCCAGTATTTGTATAACCCGCATGCTTTTAGGGCATCCAGGGAAGGTTGGTGTTCTATTGCAGCTTCATCAACCTCTTCGTGCTCTCTTTCTCTCCAATCTAACATGGTGAGTGCCCTACACACCAAGAAATAATGATTAGAATTAATTTGGGGAAATTTGATTGGTTATTTGTGAGGATTGGGGTTTCAAATTCCGCGTTCCACGGAGGACGCACCCCGCGTTTGGAACATAGGGCGTCGGGACGCAGCTGGCCTGAAGGTGGGATGCGTCCCCCGACCATTTTCCTGTATAGGAAAAAGTCGGGGGACGCAGGTCACCCGAAGGGAACCTGCGTCCACCGAGGAGCGCATTTTGAAACCTAAACCCTCCCAAAAAACAAAACTAAAACCTAAAAAACAATTTTAATCGGATAGAAATGAAGAGTAGGATGTTGTAAAATACCTGGAAGAGACGGCGTTCGATTCTGACGGTCGGATTTTCCGCAGCGACCACGGGAAGTTTCTTGCCCAAAAGCCCTTTGTTCAACCTCAACAGTAAAACGGTAAAAATGACATGGTAAAAAGTCTTTTTATAGGTTTTTTGGATGAATTTGTTCATTTTTCACCATGAAAAGATGTTTTTCGATGTATTTTTGCCTATCTTAAACAGGTATGAGTAATGTGTTGCTTTTTGTGCAGGACAAAGGGATTTAGAGGGAAAATTGTCATTTTTCACGAACCAAAATATCAGAGTCATCTTTTAAGCCCTTTTCTGACTCCTAAAATATGAAAAGATTGCCGAGCGTTTCTTTTACACTCGTTAAAACGAAATTAAAAGACGGTCCCCTTATAGCTCTTTTCTGACCGTAAAATCAGGAAAAGATTGCCGGGTTTTTGTCGTTTCAAACTCGATACGGAAATAAAACGACGTGTCCTTGATCGCTTTTTACTTTTCAGGTCAGTGGCACTAATTATGAAAGTACTCCTTGGTCGCAAGATCAAGCGGTTCCCCCAGGTATTATTTTATACTTTTTCGGGCTTGAGGGACACAAATCTACGAAAAAGTTCAACTTGGAGTTTTCTTAAGTTTTTCAAACTCTCTAAAATTGAAAAACACCGAGTTTCTCCTATACTGGGCTCGTTAAACATTTCACAGTAAAGGACCTGTTCAATTACAAACAGGAACGAACCACTCCTTCCTAGGGTTCGAATCAAAACTAGGTTGGACTCATCCGAAGGATGAGCTTATAATCAAGCATATGTTATCCTCCTCAAGCTTGTCAAAAATAAAGAGGTACTTGCCAGAAATGGTGGGGGAAAAAAGAGAAGAATGAACCTGTTTGTTACCTTTTGTCTCAAAAGAAACTTTATTACCACTCTTGGACACGACACTTTTCATTCACCTGGGTTGGGAAATCTTTTACCTCACAGTTGATCAAACCACTTTGAAAGTCTTTAACCGGGTTCCGGGGATTAACTTTGAGTTATTTGTCACCAAGCCATCTGTCGTGTCGTTATGTGTTCAAGAGGTCTGCAAGCAAAACTTTCATCTGCAAAATATTTGTCATCCATTTGACCATCCCTGAGTCAGTCCTTACAGCAACATTTCTTCAACTTGAACAATGATTTCGTGTTGCGGGCTTGCCTGCAACGGGTCGCTTTCTATCGACATCAGCACATTATCTAGAGAGATGACTTAGAAATCGTCAGTACCTTGAAGTCTGCATGCATCAATGGCAGGTTTCTCGCCTTTGACGTCAGTTTACATCATTGACTTTCGATCGAAGGATTCCGTGAAATGTTCGACATCAACTCATTCATTCACATCTCATGGATTGTACTGGGTACTTTGAGAACCATTGACATTACTGGTGGTCTCTCTCACGCTTGTTAACAGTTTACATCATCGACTGGTAATCAAGTGGTTTCTACCATGTTCGACATCAACTCATTTATTCGCATGGCTAGAATCGTACTAATTCGGGAAGTAGAAATGAAGACCCTGGATCTAGTTTCCACCATCCAGGCTGCGAGGAGTTTTGTATTCATTATCTAAGTAGACTAATCATAAACAGATGGCTGCGTCCATACTGTGTCTACAAAAGTCTATGACTGTGATGTACTGCAAGATCATTCCTGTATCAGAGTAGTTAGTCTGTTAGTTAAAGTTTTGATCTGAGTATGGGAATGCCTACCTCAGTGATGATATAATCTTATACATGTATTTTGTGTTGAAAATTGCAGGTTCTGACCAGGCTCTCTGCGGGATAATCCTTGAAATGATAAAGCACTTCACCCTTCCTAGATATTACAAACCCTAATCTATTCCAGGCTTCGCACTTTAGGGGGCAATCTGTTACACTAAAAAATGTCACCATGACTATTTACAGTTAGTATGGCTCAATCAACAGTCATGCTACCCTCTTAGGCAAGTCTTATGCCTCTGCTCTCCATGTCAAACTCCAAAAAAGAGAGAAAGTCTTGTATAAATGTATTTATCTCTGGGGACGCAGGTTCTCTCAACCTTACCTACGGGGACGCTCCCAATGTTCACAAAAGCTGCGTCCAAAGACGCTCTGTATGTAAAGGGACAGGTGCGTCCCCCTGTAAAGGTTAGAATGCGCAAGTTTCATCTTTAAAAAGTTACTTGTGGTCATTTCTAGAGCATTCTAGAAGGTTGTTCGACGTGTATTGGGCGCCTCCAGATGGTTCATGCACTCCTATCAAAGAGGAACTTATCCCATCAATAAGGGAGCTATCCCACCCAAGGAGGGGATTATCCCATTGATGGTGGACCTGATTAACCTCCTCTTGAGCACTATAAATATAGGCATTGGGCCAGAAGGAGGGGAGGTTGAAGCTATACATTTTCTAAGGGTAAATGCTGCAGGAATTAGGACTCCCATTTAGAAGCTTGTGAGGAGAGATTGCCATCTTTGCTTGTTCTATTTGGAAGTGGGTGTGCTTTGTCAAAGTAAAGGAGAACTCTTGACGGACCCTGGGAAGGACTTGCACAACACCAAGGCTCAGGTTGTATTTGTTCTTTTTGTTACCTATTAATGCAAATGAGTCCATTCTTCTCAATAACTTGTTGTTTATGAGTTATTTCATGTGCTCCTTGGTCTACATGATGAATATGCTTTGTTTTATGTTATAATCAGGTGCTATTTAATTGTTTGACTGTTGGTGATTACAGGTTTTGGAGAAAAGGAGGAGCTCATCCAGATCAACAAAGCTTGGACTTCTACAACAGCGTTTGGACAAAGGTAAGAACAAAACACTTGATATCTCATATCATAATGCATGTTTAGAGAAGGATAGATCTTATTTGTCTTGTTTGTCACTAGAGAGTCTTAGGCTCCTAGGGAGGTTGGTTGTGTCCGCACAATCGACTCTTTCCGCCTGACAATAACCTGTATTCCTACAGTATACAACTGAGAGAAAAAGGAGGGATGTTGAAGGTGATGGAAGGATTAGGAAAGGTGGTTGGTGGATGGAATGAGGCTAGGGAGTACCTAGGACCACTTCAGAACTCAAAACTAGAGTTGGGAGATGGTTGGATTTGCTCAACAAGCTTAGAGAAGTATTCTTGTGAAATGATGAAATTGGTGAGGGTTTTAGTGAAAGAAAGGAATGATCATGGATGGATGAAGTTGGGATGAGGTTGTTGATCATGAAGTCTCTATGTACTACTAAAACTCCTACACTGCATCAAACATTGACATTTATCCATAAATCATGAAAACAAGAAAGATTTCAATTAACTAAGGAAAACATAATTTCATGAGCTAGCTGCCTACTTCATGCATGAGGGGAAAATTTTCAGAATAAGATGAAACCTTGATGATATCTGAAATAAAACTAAATATGGAAGAAATGGTAACTAAATCCTATTCTTGCAAACTAATCAAATGCCGCCCTAAGTACAGAAAACCCTAAATTCCATAAGAAACTAGAATTATGTCTTTTTGGGGCTGCATAAGGGTTCTTTCCTCAAACCATGATTCTTGAAGGAAGGAGTGAGGCCAAATACACCTACTGATAGCTTTGTGATGTTCATTTATGTCTTCTAAGCTACTACTAAAGTAAATCACAAATGGAAGCAAACTAATCAAATCTACAACTACTTGCAATGAAATAATTCTAAAGACAATTCAATGATTAATCTATGAAATTGAAAAAGCATACAAATACAATAAGAGGAGCCTTTTCTGTTAGGGTTTCACCGTAACCCAAGAGCTTCAGCCCTCTGAGTCAAATCAGTGCTGGATCAAGGAAATGCTCATTCTCATTATCAAATTAGAAAATTACATAACAATGTCTTCCACAAGTCTTGAACTCAAAAATGACTAGTGTTTTTACATCAAAAATTTGAATCCTAATGAGACTCTAGGCTTCTTATTTATACAACTGAAGTCTCCAATGACTTCCTTAAATCTAGGGAGGCTCGGCTCCCAAACTCGAGATAAACTATCTCTTTGACTGTCACTTGCTCAGCTGCCTTTTGATCTCCATGACTTGGCTGCTTGTACTCCGAGCTAGTGTGATTGATGGAGGAATATTCGAATGAGTGAGGAGTAAATGAGGAGGATCTACCTCCTACAATCTCTCCTCCTTGTCTCATTCAATTTTCAGCCCTTAATTAGCCAAAATTTCCATTATTTTCTCTCAAAAGCCTGCAATCAATGCATATTAGTCCACTAGGCATAATATCTCACTTTGACTCATCTCATTAAGCAAAATACAATCAAAATATGTAATAAATTATGAGAAGAGTTGATTTTAATAAGCTAGGAGGTGGATTAAGGTCCATATAGTTACCCAATGATGAGGCTCATTAGCAGGTAACACGCTTCAGTCCTTCCTCAAACTCGCTAAGAAACTTGGTGCAGATGAACACACACTCGCAAGGGGTTTCCGAGGTTTGTTGAAAAATGGTAGCCATCGAAGAGGTAAGCATGTGTGTTGTGTGGTTGTGACACGTCTTTCTGCCCATAGGCAAGACCTTCTCTCTCGTGTGCAAGATTGTAAAATTTTTGTTTTTTTTGTTGCACACTATATTTTTATCTATTTTAATCACTTGTATCTTTGTGGTTGCGGGTCGAGTATGCCTATGGTGGCTTCACTAGAAATTTCATTTCACATAACCCCGACTGTTTAGTGTAGGAGTAGGAGTAGTGTTCTTTTTCTTGCTTTTCTTTTCCGTTTGGTTTTCATGTTTGTTTTCTTTCTGACTTGGTTTGGTTTGCTTTCTTTCTTGATTTGCTTACTTGTTTTTCTTTCGCTTTACTTTTGATCTTTTCTTTTTAATTTATTTGCTTGCTTGTATCTGTAGGTTAGCCTCACATGAAACCGTGTTTAGATCTCAAGACAAGTCAGGAAAATCTAAGAGGACTTGTACAGCTATCAACATCTGGTTATATGTTGTCCTTTCTCTTTATGAAGAGTCTGTTGTCTTCATTTGATGATGCCTCGATGAAAAATACATTATGTTTAGAGTGATTCTTGGTGAGAACACAATGCTTGCACAGTTAACTAGAACCGGCTACTCTAATCGGTTCTTTTGGGTTAACCCTTGTCAGCTCAGTCAAGTAGAGTAAGGTGAGGGGGACAACCTTAACAAGTATGTCAAAGGTATATATAACATACTCTTCAAAAGGAAAAACCTCTTCTACTCTCAATAAGTCAAGATCCCTCTTCTGCCTCTGAAATAAATATGTGCCTATGCACAGTTCTTTGAAAAAATGAAAAGTAAAATAAGGCAAAATAAGAGAATGTCTTCCTACATAGAGAGGTGATGCCAGTAACTCTGTCGGGGTACCGTCCAGGCCTGCTTGCAATGGAGCAACACTAGGGATTAAACTTAAACTTTGACAATTACATTACTTGTGCATTAATATACCCCTCATCCCCAATCGAAACAACTAAGTTGATTTGTCTTGGAATGTGTGCTGACCGATCAAGAGAATGGTAGGGACTACACCTTTCACATAAGCTATTGTGGAAGCCATCACGATCAAAGAATCAAACAATACTTCTGGAAGGGTTAGACTCGCTTTTCATGAAACAAGGTCCATACAAAGATCTCGAGGTCTACCAGTGTGTCGCTAATGTTGTAGCGACTACAACAACCCTCAAAATTTTGGCTCGCATGCAAATTTTGGAGCCTACCTTGGATCCTGCAATCGATTGTCCTTGGTCACTTGTTGATAAGCTAATGATCTCAAGCTTTCCCTCCTTCATCTTAAGAGTTGTTCATGTTCTCATATTTATGCAGCATGTGTTATCTTTGGGCATAGGGATTGTTGTTTTTCATGCAAAGGATATGTTGTTTTGCTTTAAGGGAAAGCATGTGTGCATGATTTGTCATCATCACATAGACATGTTTCACACTCACTTCACGCACTATTGTCATGAAGGTTGTTGCATCAAGTATAGTACGTTTTATACATTTTGAATGGTCTACGTTGTATCACTATGTGTTTGTGTGTGATCATAGTTGAGTCTTATCAATGTTTTACATATGTTTCACTGATCTCACACTTAGCCAATTTCCTAAGAAACTTATCCTCGTCCAGCTTCTCGGAAATGTGCACTTTTCTTCTGCAACCCTCAAGATTTTTCCCTTTCCTATTGGAAATGCACAGTGAGTAGAGACCCCAACCTCTCTTGGCACCCAAAACTGCATAGTTGTTTCCTCTAGTGTCTTATACTCAGTTAGAACCCACTATCATTAGAACATGTGCAATATTCTCCCTCGATTTCTCAGTCTCCCTTGCAGCCTGAAACTATGCAGATGTGTCCCCACATAACCCATTTTGCACTAGTGCCTTACATCCAGAAAATGCGCAGTATTTCCTCTCAGCTACCCAAGCTACATTGCACTCAGAAAATTTGCAGAGGTGTACTCCTAGGACCCAATCCCACAATAGTATCATGTTCCTCAAAACTGCACAATGTTTTCCAAGCTACCCTATCTATCTTGCATGAAGAAACTACACAAATGGGCCTCCCATGCCCTCATCCTGGCAGCAGTCACTGCCGGCTGAAACTGCGCTGATTTATCTCTCGGTGACTAGAGGAAAAGGTGACATGTTGAGACCAATCCCAAGGAGTTGAGGAGAAGGACCAAGAGACTAATTGATGGTAAAGGATCAAGACCGTATGCAAACTCTATCAGCTGCATGATCATCTCAAGGGTAAGTATGGTAAGTAAAGAACACCTTTCAAAGTAAACCTCTTAGTTGAGTTTACAGGATTGCTTGTCATTATCATATTATCATGTCTTTAGTAACATGCATGTGTGCAAACACAAAATTCATTTCATGCATTTCCTCTACATGTCTTGCTTCCTTTTCTCTTGTTTGACCAATTGTTATCTTCAGCATGTTGATTTCTATGTCATGCTTGCAACCTTGTTCTGGCGATGTTAAAGGTTTGTCTTTGTGTGTATGAGTTGTGTTCGCTATGTAAACATCTATCGTACTCACACGCAAAGTGTTAAACAATGTCGCGCAAGTTTCGTCAGGGTCGTTCAATGATCTATCTCAAGTGTCGCACTTGTCGCTCTTTAGACAGTCACACTGAGACATGTTGTCTTGTTGGTTTGAGGGGTCTTTTCATTAAGTCATGTTGAGTGTGTGTTCACAATTTCATGTATGCACGAGTTCACTCGCTCACAGACTTATCCATTTTCCTGAAAATCTATCGACTGGACCACCCTCCATCAGTCAGACCTTCATTGAGTTGCACTACGCAGTCTCAGCCCTCAGTGACTAAGCATTGTTTCCCAGAACTACATAGAGCTTTAGATTTCTCTCCAAGCAATCTGCACTACGTAATCGTTGAATCAACCTGGCTGACTATCACCTATAACAGCATAGAATTTGCCTAAGAAGCCATCTCATTCTATGTTTCGTGCAAGCCTATCCATCGTGCCTCCCGTTGGTCAATCGAAGAATTTTACTTAAGTAGTGACGCAAGGATACACTCATCCCCAAAGTTGCGCAGAAGTTATCATCCTGGTTGCATGCACTTCCTGAAGAAATTGCACAGACATGAGGGATAGGCACCCGTTTCTGGTCATTGTACTGTCCCAGGAAATTGCACAGTTTTGTCAGGCAGTCCCCGTGCTGGCCTGCTTGCCACTCCTTCTAAAAATTGTATAGTTTTCATGGACAGTCCACCTGCTTCCCAACACCCTGCTCAGCCCAGAAACTATGCATATATGTCCTTATTGACTGCCTCCCAGATTTGCGCATTTTAACTAGCAGGCTCCCGCAACCCAATCCTGCCTCCTCTAGAAATTTGCCCAGTTTTCACTGCAAATGTCTCTTACTGCCCGCACTACCTTCCCAATAAAAACTGCACAATTATGCCTACCCGCTGAGCCAGATCCCCTAGATGTCATTGTTGTCCCAAATTGCACAACCGAGCCTCTTAATGAACTCTACGCATTTTTTCCTGACAATCTCCCAGAGCCTCACATCCCGGCCTGACATGTGCTCTACGCCATTTCAGAGCCTTGTGCTTTCTCTCGCTCACCTGCACCCAGAAAAGAAAGACAATGCACCATGGTAGATTAGGGTATTTCTGGATTTGATGTCGTCTCCTCATAAGTGATTGCAGAAATAGGTACATGGATGAGACTTGGCGCGCGATGAACGGGGTGAACAAGGAGTGAATGTTAGAAGACGTTCTCACGATTGGA
Source organism: Pinus tabuliformis (assembly GCA_031772625.1). NCBI lineage: Eukaryota > Viridiplantae > Streptophyta > Pinopsida > Pinales > Pinaceae > Pinus > Pinus tabuliformis. The sequence goes on from CM062814.1 coordinate 574,150,656, forward strand.
CAAACACATAGCATACAAAGTAGCAAGCGAAGGAGACACATGTGCATGCATGAAACATCAAGAGAACACCAAGACCATTGAAGAGTCCATGCACTCTGCCATCCGGAGGTGAAGCTATGGTACACCACGGTCACACTCATCACTCAAAAGTACAACAAGTCGACACAAACAGTACAACCAACATGTGAATACTAGCAGTGTTATGTTGAGTTGTGTCATGAGTCGCCTCGGCCACATCACTACTTTGGGTCATACTTGTGTAATCAATGTAATGTAACGTGGAAGTCCGAGAGACCCATGGATGAAGTTAAAGATTCATTTAAGTTGAATAGTCATGTAAGTTGAACAAACATGAGGGAAGTCGAAGAGTCACAAGGGTCAGTTTCACCCTTGGCTATATATACCCCTCATTTGTACATGCAAACAAATTTTCACCTTGGCTCCTCCCACATAGCCTTGAGGGTATGTAATCTTTTCTTTGAGGAGCGAGCAGTGGATCCAACGCTCCACTACTGGGGCTACTGATGTATGGTGTACAAATGTGTCTTGGAACTTTCGCTTAATTCAGAAGCCTGTCACAGGCCAGCACATTTTCACACATGTATTGTATTCATTTGTAAGACTATTCTTTGGACGCGTGTAATGCATGTTGCTTTAACTTGTACTAAGATAGTTGAACTATTTTAGTTGTTATAGTGCATATGTTGTTGGAAATGTGTTGTATCAATTGTTATCATTGTCTTGCCAGTGTGGACTGCTCCGTCGGACATTAGACGGACTCATTCTTGTAAACTTGCTATAACAATCGTCGTACCCATGTGGACTACTCTGTTGGGTGTTGTATGTGTTAGCTGTTCACCTTTGTGTATGTGATTGTCGAATCCGTGTGGACTACTCCACCGGAAGCTGCGCATATCCTGTCGTGTGGTGTGTCTCTACCTGAGTTGGGACTACTCCCTTTCGACTTGAGACTCACTCTCACCCTCCCCTCTCCAATGAAAGAACTTTGACACAAGTGAGACTAAGCACTCACCAGGCACACAAATCTCTTTTTTTGAAGACTAAGTATACCACTCGCATGTGTTGACAAGCAAGAGCTAAGGCATATCTTTAAGATAATGGAAATCGGGCTATCATACCGGATGGTACTCCTACACCAAATGGTGTGTGGTCTAGTTGGGCCTTCATACCGGGGAGATCGCCTAAATGTTGGCGGATCCAACACGTCAACTCCTTTCCATATTATGTGGATCAAATCTTCCTCACTTCAAGGAAATTATTTACATCTATCAACAACAAATGAATACTTGTGAAATGTGGTATAATTCATTATGATATGTTCTTAATGTATTGAGCTATTCTAGATTATGCTTAAGCATTGTAATGGTATCTCTTAACACCGCCTATTCTTGGAATCATTTTCTCTTTGATCACTTAATTGTCTGTTTCACCAACATTGTATTAGAGCTACTAGTTTAAATCACTAGCTTATTTCTTATGAGTCTTTTGGAGGTTTTAATTTATATCACTCTTATTTAGTCATATCTATTTAATGATTAACTCTAGGATTTGACCTACACACTATATATAAAGGATTAGATATACATATCAACATAATGTGTTCTAGGATAAAACCTACAATTATATTAAATAGAAATAATAAAGGAAGATGGGAACAAGATATAGAGACATTTCTAAACAATGAGGCACTCTAGTAGCTTACACAGACTACAATCCTAGATATGAAGGATGACCAATGGAATTTTTTCATCATTGAGGAGAAGGGTGAGGTAAAAGGGTCCATTACAACATAAATTTTGATCAAGATTCACTTTCATACAAGTGGAATTGATTATCCTTGTAGGTTTGGAGAAAGATAAATATCTATTTGATAAGACTAACAAAATTCAAGTGATGCAAATTTAGGAAGAGTTAATTTATATTGATCCTCTTTCCTTTCAAAGAGTTAAATACTCCTTTACTAATGTTAAGTAGGTTCACTTGAAGTTGGGTGAATATGGAAAGTACATTCTAGAGAAAGATGACCATATCATTGAATGATCCTATTAAACCTGTAGACACTCTAAGAAGATTATGTTTGACATTTCATGTTAGTTGGGATTCCATAAAATAAGGCGGTAGGGACTATACCTTTGATTCTTTCTGGTTTTCAAATTAGGGTATATTGAAATTTTCTTAATCAAGAGAAATTATAGCTCAAGAAATATGCCCACTTACTAAAAAGAAGAGGTTAAAAAGACTATAAAGAGACCAATCATGTATTCAAAATAAACTAATAAGCTGCATCAACTAGAATGTAAATAAGAACCATAATGATTATACTTCAACTACCAAAGGTAAAAAAAGGAAAACTACCACTATTGTAGAAAATTTGCATATACATAAGATTGCTAGAATTAGACTAAAGATCTAGAAAAGAAGGTAAGGAACCTAAAAAGAAACATGTCGACTAGAAGAGAAACCAATGTTAATAGTACAAACCTACAAAAGGTAAGGTAGATAAATGCATCATTTCTCTTAGTACAGTCCTCTCAATCCTTGAATACTCTCACTTCACAAAGTGTGTGGATAATCAAATCTAGTTGTACAAATAATATGGCTAAAGATGCTTCTATTCTTTCTTCCTTATGTGAAGCTACTAAAAAAATATGTGTATTACATGATTATGAACTTAGTATTGCTAGTTTTGGAAATATTGAGTGTCGAAATAGTTTCATCAATAATGTGTATCATGTACCTAACTTCATTTTTTATATCTCAACTTACCCAAACTGCTAAAAAGGTTGAATTCTAGCCAAATCAGTTTGTTATGAATTATATGAAGAATAATTGAGAAGTTATTACTAAATGAATCCTTGATCCTAAGGATAAACTATACAAGGTACATGGCCTTCCTCAAAGAGATTCTAGATTGATTGCACTTATTTCCTAGACTGGTGACTAGAAATTTTTTTAGCATGAATGACTTGAACACCTAAATTTCTGAATCATGAAACTCGTGCTGACACATAACATGGTTATTATACTACCTAAAATTACTCCACCTAATGAATTTTTTTGAAGGATGTGTCCTTGGAAAGAAAGACCAAAATCCTTTTGAAACCAAGAAAGCATGGTGAGATAAGAATTAATGGAGCTTGTCCATATATATAAGTATTTCACGAATAAGCCAATAGTAGCACATGAGAAGTATGACTTATCCTTCAGTGATGAGTATTTGAGGTATATTGTGATATATTTATTGAAAATAAGAGTTGTCTTTGAAAATTTTAATGAGTTTAGGGCGTTGGAATAAAGTCAATGTGGTCAACTTATAAAATGTTTTAGATCAAATAGTGGTGGAAAATATGTGGGTATACTATTTGTAGATTACTAGTTCTAGCATGATACCTCATCAAAATGGATCTGTCGTTGAGTGCTGTTGGAAATAATACTAAGAGGGGGGGGTGATTCAGTATTATCAAATCAATATAACTTTTTCATTTCCATATCCAGATTCATATACACTACTTCCATAACTATGATTAATGCAACCAGCGTATATCCAGAAAACTTATGATTCAGTTAGTTGATCCTTAATGAGTGCATCAGAACATTATTAACCATATGACCAGTAAACAGGAGCAGTAAAACAAAACAGATCATCACACACAAGAATCACACATGAACACCATGATGTAAGGTGGAAACCCAATGTGGGTGAAAACCACCTGCTGCAAGTCATCTCAATCTTTCTTTTAATAAGAAACTTCTTTTACAATGGTTCTGTACTGGTGCAGTCTTATACCAGTACGCAGGCTTCTACCTGCAGAAGGCTACAACCTTCTCTCATTCTTCAGCTTCTCTTGAAGGGAGCTACAATCCCCATAGTTCTTGTACTAGCTGATCCGTTTACTAGTACGCAGGCTGCTACCTGCTGACATGCTCCAAAGTTTTCCAACTGCTACTGGAAGGGAGCTACCACCCCCTTAGCTTTTGTACTAGCTAAGATACTAGTATGTAGGCGCCAGCCTACAATCTTCTCTCCTCCAGGTACCACGTTTCATACATTTTCAGACTGGATACTCCTGAAGCACAACACATAATCTGAAGGCCACGTTTCATCCAATTTTCATACTGGACCCATCAATATCATTGAAGCACGTAATCAATCAATCTTCTAAATCACCCAATCACCAGATCATTATAAGGATAATATGTGTGTTAGCAACCAGATCTAGTCCATCAGTTCACTTAAAGATAAGTCATTATGAACCTGATCCATTATAGATCTCATCCATCAATACTGAAACTAAACATAATCAATCAATCAATCACTTCTCAGAATGCTGTTATCAGAACACAGTACCAGTAATCAGACATTAATTTAGAACCCTGAACACAGTAGTAATAGACAAAATCAGCTAAAACATATTCTCTGAGAAGTCCGCAACTTCACCAATAGGAAGCCTGTGGGTATTCGCACTTTCTCCGTGTCTGACCTACGGATCACCGCACCTGCGCCTCCGGCTTGCCTGCGCACCCCCGCACCTGCACAGTCTTTTGATCTGCGAGTATCCGCACCTGCTGCTGCGGCTTTCCTGCGTACCTCCGCACCTGCTACTGCGGCTCGCCTGCGAACCTCCGCACCTGCTGCTGTAGCTCGCCTGCGCACCTCCACACCTGCACCGTGTCTGGACTGCGTACCTCTGGGTATAGATAATTTAACAGTCTTCAAGCATACCCCAGACTATCAGATCTACAGATCTGATCATGCGCCAAGGAGATCTCGACCCATCAGTCGATTTGTCTATAATACTCAGGTTTCTCCTTGATTCAGATCTAGCTATCACTCACCAACCGATCACCAGAATTTTAGATCTTGCTCTCTTTAAGATCTTCAACACACGAGTGCTTAGCCAAATGATCTCCTTTCCTTTTTATAGACAAGCCCTTACTCAAACCATGGACCAAAACCATAGAAAGCCAGTACAAGGGATCCAAAACCTTGGTTCAATATTTTAGATGCAAAACCATAGGATCAAAAGCGCCGAAATAAATACCATGGATCAATCATAAAATATCCCATGTGCGCGTGCTTCACTGCATGAAAGTCTGTGAACTTTAGGTCCGCACCTTCTGAACGGAACACCTGCGAACATGTCTACACCTTTTGAACGGAGCACCTGCAGACCCAGCTGAGGACCGCATCTTTGTGTACAGGAACCTGCGGATCTCTCATTTTCTTCATTCTCTGTAATTTGATCATCAACTCTTTGCTACTGACCTGTTGCACTATTATCTGTCATCTGTGTGAGTTGCCATCAAGGACAACACTTGAGCCATAATGCCAACAATCTCCCCCTTTGGACTTGATGGCAAAGCTAACTTGTCATACTAAGGACTTGTCATTTGATTCCTTTTGAGCTATCATGCATCCTATGTATTATGTCACATCTGATATCTCTTCTGTAGATTCATCTGATTGTATATAAGTTAGATGTTCTTCTATGAGTGCATTGCCATCAAGTACAACACATGCATCATAATGCCAACAATCTCCCCCTTTGGACTTGATGGAAACAACACCAACTCACTCTCCCCCTTTGACATTAAGGGAAAAGGGCAGACCAAGATATTCTCTTTCCTTGATAAACATTCTGTTGTCCATACTCCCCCTGAGTATCTGCTGAAATCTCTGAATGAGCTCCCCCTTTGTATATGCCAAGGTGTACCAATCTGACCATGCTTCTTCTAAGTACTGTTGAAGTCTCTGCTCTACTGAAGAGTGCTGTTCATGATCCCCCTGATTGTAAGCAAGGTCTGCAAAAAGATGTTCTACAAGAAGAACATGACTCTATACATCATAAATGACCTTCCTATCACCAAAGACTCATCCATCTCCCACCAAAATGGGGATATACCAAACTTGACTCATCCACCCAATCAAGTGGGGATACATCAAGGTTTACACATGATAGCACAAGAGTATAACATCATCCATCCCAGACATAGTGGGGAAACCAACATAGGTCATTACATGACCTTGATAATGACTGAAATATTTCATCATCATATGACCAGAAGAGATCACTATTACATCATGACCTTTACATTGAATTATAGAGACCAAACATCTAAATAAGACCATGATAGTCATCAGCAACTATCATACATAATGTATGATCTACTCTATAAGCATCTGTCAATGGCATCCAGACCAGCAATATATGTCCATTAGTGTAGATGACATCATCCTGTGACTAGATATGTCATCATCAACTTCATCCAAAATCATTCATATTATATGTGAGAAATACCACAGCCATCTCATCAACATCAAGATCTGCATGATCCAAGTATCATCACTTGGGAACATCTGCATTAATCAACATATGTAAGTATCAACCTATCATTATATCATCATGACTCCAACAATGAAATCTTTGAGTAATCATCCATGTATCCACCACTATGTATCTTGAGCTTAAGATCATGATTCCTTGATATCATCAACAACAACAATCCTGAGCTCTAAGAACTATAGGAATCCTGCATCATAACTGTATTATATGATCTTTATGTATATGACGACAGCAGCATATGAGTGACTCATCGTCAAGCAATGAAGATGTGTATTCAAGCTTTTTACTTCTCCTTATCCTTATGAAGATCACCATGTAAACACCATATATGTATCATCAGAGAATCAACCATAAATCTGATCAACTATGTAACCCCAAGAATCATATGACAACAATATATAAGCATCATCACCAAGGACCATAATGCCAACAATGCATTATTAAAAGCATAAACTCCCCTTGAACTTGTGCCATTTGTTTACTGTCAGATCTTGAACATTCATATATCAGCAAGAATTATTAAGACATCATCATCATCAAGTTAGGCGTAAAAACACTTCTAAACATCTTACAAGTGTCAAGACATTTCCACACATCATCAGCAAATTGTAACCATTATCAAACAGAGCAAATAATGAACTAAATCATATCAAACTCTGCTAGCATATACGTGACTGTGCAGTGACTAACTCGCGTATATACGCGTCTTCCCTTTATCAAACTTGCGTATGAGATTTAGGACACTGAAGTTTTACACTTTCAGCTCCCTTTGAGTCTATATGTTGTGCTGTACCACATCTTTCTATCTGTACTTCCTTCTTCTTCCATATCTTCAAGTGTGATGATGTTTTCTTCTTTTGGTATGGAGTCCATACTTTGTTCCCGCATTCCTTAGCTATATGTCCAAGCTTGTTACATGCATAACATCTTACGTGTCTCATATTCCTTCTATAGAAATCAACAACTCTGTGACCAAACATATTGCAAGCAAAGCAATATCCATTAAAGTACCTGGTGATGACCTTGACCCATTCTGCATCTGGATGCAACATGTCCAAGATTATGACATACATGGCATTCAACCTTATTCATAGGAGGAGTAAAAGATTTTCTTTGAAGAATTTCTTTCCTTGGTTGATGATGAGATTGACCATTCATCTCCTTGTTGAGCATTTCAGATTTTGCATTAGAGTCCCTTGTCTTACTAGATTCACCTCTAACAGATTCATGAAAACCGAGACCAACTTTGATAGCAGGAGACCTTTGACTACTAAGAATATCATCCAAAATCTTAGTACTATCTTGAAATCGTAAGAGCTTATCTTTTTCTTCTAGCTTATCTTTTAGCATATTTACCTCAACCTGATGTTGCTCTTCCTTTTCATGATACCGCTTCTTCATGTTTTCTTCAGCTTTTCTTCCTTCTTCCAACTGATGTCTTAAATCGAGAACTTCATTTTCTTGTTTTTCATGAGCTTGGAGAAGTTTGTTATTCTACTTCTTTGATTCTTCAATATCTTCCTTTAGTGAGAGGATCGTAGCTTCAAGACTTTCATAGTAACTGGATCTATCTCTAAGTTTCTTGATTGTTGTGCTCTTCTCATTGACTTCATCTCTTAGTGATGTTACTTCAACCTGCAACTTTTGATATTTGTCGTTGAATAACTTCCTTACCTTGTTTCCATCCTCTAGTTGAGCTTTTAGTTTGGTGGCTTCTTATTTGAAGGCACATTCCCTTTTGTTCAATAGATCTTATTGATCTCTAATTTTTTCTGTAAGCCTTTTAAATTCTGCCTCTATTTGATATCTTTCTTGCTCACCCATAAGAGCAAATTCAGTTGTTTGGCTATCACTTTCATCATTTCCAAATGGATAGACACCTGTATCACCAGAGGATAACAAATTCATACCTGATAGATCATTTGCTTGTCCATCTTCATCATGCAGTGATTCTGAATCTGAAGTTCTTCTTCCACATATTCCCCAATCGATACTCCCACTGTCATAGTTCTTCTGAGATGTCTTCTTCTTCTTAGGTGCTTTCATCTTAAGCTTCTTTCCCATTGTTCTACAGATCTCCTTCAAGCGATCAAGCTTATACCAAAGGACTTGCTCTGATTCCAATTGTTGGAAATAATACTGAGAGGGGGGGTGAATCAACATTATCAAATCAATATAACTTTTTCATTTCCATATCCAAATTCATATATGCTACTTCCATAACTATGATTAATGCAACCAGTGTATATCCAGAAAACTTATGATTCAGTTAGTTGATCCTTAATGAGTGCATCAGAACATTATTAACCATATTACCAGTAAACAGGAGCAGTAAAACAGAACAGTTCATCACACACAAGAATCACACATGAACACCATGATGTAAGGTGGAAACCCAATGTGGGTGAAAACCACCTGCTGCAAGTCGTCTCAATCTTTCTTTTAATAAGAAACTTCTTTTACAATGGTTCTGTACTGGTGCAGTCTTATACCAGTATGCAGGCTTCTACCTGCAAAAGGCTACAACCTTCTCTCATTCTTCAGCTTCTCTTGAAGGGAGCTACAACCCCCATAGTTCTTGTACTAGCCGATCCGTTTACTAGTATGCAGGCTGCTACCTGCTGACATGCTTAAAAGTTTTCCAACTACTACTGGAAGGGAGATACCACCCCCTTAGCTTTTGTACTAGCTATGATACTAGTACGTAGGCGCCAGCCTACAATCTTCTTTCCTCCAGGTACCACGTTTCATACATTTTCATACTGGATACTCCTGAAGCACAACACATAATCTGAAGGCCACGTTTCATCCAATTTTCATACTGGACCCATCAATATCATTGAAGCACATAATCAATCAATCTTCTAAATCACCCAATCACCAGATCATTATAAGGATAATATGTGTGTTAGCAACCAGATCTAGTCCATCAGTTCACTTAAAGATAAGTCATTATGAACCTGATCCATTATAGATCTCATCCATCAATACTGGAACTAAACATAATCAATCAATCAATCACTTCTCAGAATGTTGTTATTAGAACATAGTACCAGTAACCAGACATTAATTCAGAACCTTGAACACAACAGTAATAGACAAAATCAGCTAAAACATATTTTCTGAGAAGTCTGCAACTTCACCAATAGGAAGCCTGCGGGTATCCGCACTTTCTCCGTGTCTGACCTGCAGATCACCGCACCTGCGCCTCCGACTTTCCTGCACACCCCCGCACCTGCACAGTCTTCTGATCTGTGAGTATCCGCACCTGCTGCTGCGGCTTGCCTGCGTACCTCCACACCTGCTACTGCGGCTCGCCTGTGAACCTCCGCACCTGCTGCTGCGGCTCGCCTGCGCACCTCCGCACCTGCACCGTGTCTGGACTGCGTACCTCTGGGTATAGATAATTTATTAGTCTTCAAGCGTACCCTAGACTATCAGATCTATAGATCTGATCATGCGCCAAGGAGATCTCGACCCATCAGTCGATTTGTTTATAATACTCAAGTTTCTCCTTGATTCAGATCTAGCTATCACTCACCAACCGATCACCAGAATTTCAGATCTTGCTCTCTTTAAGATCTTCAACACCCGAGTGCTCAGCCAAATGATCTCATTTCCTTTTTATAGACAAGCCCTTACTCAAACCATGGACCAAAACCATAGAAATCCAATACAAGGGATCCAAAACCTTGGTTCAATATTTTAGATGCAAAACTGCGGACCAAAACCATAGGATCAAAAGCGCCGAACTAAATACCATGGATCAATCATAAAATATCCCACGTGTGCGCGCTTCACTGCATGAAAGTCTGTGAACTTTAGGTCCGCACCTTCTGAACGGAGCACCTGCGGACCCAGCTGAGGACCGCATCTTTGTGTACAGGAACCTGCGGATCTCTCATTTTCTTCATTCTTTGTAATCTGATCATCAACTCTTTGCTACTGACCTGTTGCACTATTATCTGTCATCTGTGTGAGTTGCCATCAAGGACAACACTTGAGCCATAATGCCAACAATCTCCCCCTTTGGACTTGATGGCAAAGCTAACTTGTCATACTAAGGACTTGTCATTTGATTCCTTTTGAGCGGTCCTGCATCCCATGTATTATGTCACATCTGATATCCCTTCGGTAGATTCATCTGATTGTATATAAGTGAGTTGTTCTTCTATGAGTGGGTTGCCATCAAGTACAACACATGCATCATAATGCCAACAAGTGCGTGATCCAATACTGACTTGATTGATGACAGGACACACAGTGTGTTTGCTCGCAATTTCAGGTGAAAGATTTTTCTGGTTTGGAAGATGGAATTTGAGGGGAAAATGGTCAACGATGGAATTTGACGGGAAAATTGTTCATGACGAAGGTGATTTGTCCTTTGGTATAAATTTACAAAATTTACAAAAAAAAATTATTGACATTGTAAAAATAAGTAGAAAGATGTAAAAACCATCAAATTTAAAAAATAAGTCTATTTTGAAATTCCACTCTAGAAGGTAGCCAGCTCAAATGTGCATTACCTGTAACTTTCCAATGTTGAAACACCGAATAAATAAAAAATAAAAAAATAAAAAACATAAAACTAATAATTATATTTTTCCATGGGATGTAGAATACACGACGATGGGGTGTTCTGTTAAGGTATTCCATGGTTAAAATGTCACTGGTTTGAAACTCTGTGTGTAAACAAGCTAGCCATGCTAAAGGTTAGTGTGGTCTGGGTTGGGTGCGATCCCCGAGTGACTTTGAAGTCTTCGATGCCCATGGGTCCCGGCTACTCAAGTCATAGGTTAGGTGTGGCTAAGGATACAAATGAGTTGAGGATGGGTATTGGCTACCTAGCTTTGAAAAAGTAGAAGATGAAGAATAAGTACCCCCTTCCACTAATAAAAGATTGCTTCAACAAGTTTTCTAAGGGAAAAGTGTCACAAAGATGGATTTGAAACAATGTTACTATCAAGTCTAGATAGCAGAGGGTGATGAAGCGAAGATAGCCATGGTAACGAGGTATGGAAGTTATGAATTATTAATTATGCCTTTTGGTTTGTGTAATGCTCCTGCTACATTTTCATCCTGGATGAATGAAGTTCTACATTTGTACTTAGATAAGTTTTTTGTAGTATAATTCGATGATATCATAGTGTTCAATGATAATTTGGAAGAGAATAAGAGGAACTTGGGAAAAAAATTTGAGGCACAAAGGCAAAATTAGTTGTACTTAAAGAATGCTAAGTATATATTCACACAAAAGGAGATACCAATTTTGGGTCATTGGGTTGGTCAGGGATGTATTTGCATGCACCCTGAGAAGATAAAGGTGATAGTAAATTAGGAGGAGCCTCGTAAGGCATATGATGTGAGAGCCTTCACTTGGATGACCAATTACTACCAAAAAATTTGTGGGGGGATTTTCAAAGATAGGCTCCTTATTGATAAACTTACTGAAGAAGGATAGACCGTGGAAGTGGACAGAGAAGGGTAGAATTTCACTTGAGGAACTCAAATGTAAGATTGTGATAGCTCTTGTATTGAAACTATCAAATTATGAGAGATCATTTGAGGTGCAGACAGATGCATCTGATTTTTCCATAGGAGTTTTAATGCAAGATGATCACCCTATAGAATTCAAGAGTAGGAAGTTGTAGTATTGGGGGAGGAGGTATCTTATCCATGTGAAAGAGATGGCAACAATATTACACTATTTTCAGGTGTGGAGACACTATATTTTGGGGAAGCTATTTATGGTCCAGACAAATAACATCACATTGAGCTACTTTGCTAGCTAACCAAAGTTGTAACTAAAGCAAGCTTGATGGCAAGACATTTTGGCTAAGTTTTACATGATGATTGAGTATAGTCCAGGGAAACTCAATGTAGTTGCAGATGCCTTGAGAAGGAAGGAAGAGTTGGTAGCGATTAAGGAAGATGAAGAGAACCTGCCTACTCTAGAGAGAGCCAAATTGAGTTTGTTGAAGAGATACAAAGAAGGATTTGTGATGGGTTGTAGAATGATACTACAATGAAGAACATAATGAAGTAGGTGGACTCATGAGGTAACTCTTAAAAGAGTATCATAACTTGCCTTGGGTTGTCCATCCAAGATAGCAAAGAACATTAGCATTGTTGGAGATAGGTTACTTTTGGGGAAGCATGAGGCAATATGTGGAGCATGTGCAAACTTGCATTATATGCTAGCACAATAAGTCTGAACTAGAGGACATGCAAGATTATTGCATCCTTTAACAATTCCAGATAGACCATGGGCAAGTGTCTTAATGGAATTCATCTCATAGTTGTCAATGGTGCAAAGGTATAATGAGGTGTTGGTAATTGTCAACTGATTCCCTAAGGATGCCATCTTCTTACCTACAAAGGTAGCATGCGGAAGAGGAAGTAGCAAAAAATTTCTTCTGAAATGTGGTGAAATATTGGGGTCTTTCATTGAGCGTTATGTCATATAGAGATATGAGATTCACGAGGAAGTTTTGGACCTCATTATTCAAACTTGTGGGGCCGCAGTTGCTACATAGTTATAGATTTTATCTGCAAATAGATGGAAAAGAAGAGCATATCAACTCCCTACTAGCATTAGAGGAAATTCTAGCTTAAAAGTGACCTCCTAAGGAAAAATAATAAAATAATAGTTAAAATAATAAAATAAGAGTTATGAATTTTGGAGAGAAAATAAGAAAACTACTTTTTTAATTTTATTTTTAGCTTGTCTCCTTATAGGTTTACTCAAATATGAGGTGTAGACACTCGTTCGATGCGAAATTAAATTTTACATCCAACGAGTACCCATTATGCATACTTTTGAGAACACGCACATTGATAAAAAAATAAGATACATTAAAAAAGTGTGTTGAACATGCATTTTTTATGTGTCTTCTTTTTTTTTATCAATGTGGGTCTTGTCAAAAGTATGCATAATGGGTACTAGTTGGATGTGAAATTTAATTCCGCATCCAATGACTGTCTACACTTGAAATTTGAGTAAAACTTTAAGGAGATAAGCCAAAAATACAATTAGAAAAAATAGCTTTTCTTCTTTTTCCTCCAAAATATTTACATGTACCTCTTTTTAAATTTAAAAGATTTTCTTCTCAGTGCCCTCGCTGGCTACCCTCAGGTTTCTTGCGACCTGTCTCCATCCCTCTCCGCCGGCTGCTGGTCCCCCCACACAACCCGATCCCCCTGTCATTCCCCCTCCGTCATCTGGACCACAGGAGATCCCTATTCCTGCTGCATCTAACCCCTCCCCTCCCCCCCCGGCCTCATCTGGGAGCTACCATCCCATTCCCCCTCTCCCGGAAGTTATTCCCCCTCCCTGTTCGAACCCTAACCCCCTCCCTGACCCCCCGATTCCGACTCCTGGGACTGCTGATAACCCTAGCCGTATGTCCGCCCGACCCTCGAAGAAGCAGCACTGTTACAAATCGAGGTCTGAGGACGCCTTCCTTAGGCTCGAAGAGGACATACAGTGGGGAGACGCTATGGATCTTGCTGACCGAGTACTGGTGGGCCGGATCAGGGGCCGTCAAATCTCTGCAGACAAACTGAAGCAGTGGGCAACGGAGATTTGGGGCAAATACTTGGTGGAGATGCCATCGGTCCAGACTTTCGTCAGAGGATGGTTTGCTCTGAGATTTGCAAGAGCGGATCACACTAGCTGGGTCCTTTCCTCATTCTGGCATTTCGAGAAAGCACCGGTCCTCCTCAAGCGCTGGTCGCCTCTTTTTGATCCTGAAACGGAACAGACTGGAATTGGGCCGGTTTGGGTCAGACTCCCAGGTCTGCCTCCCCAATACTGGTCGGAGGACATTTTCAGAAGAATCGGAAACACTCTGGGTACTTTCATGGAGTCGGACAAGACCTTTATTCAGACGGGGGTGATGGCATATGCCCGGATCCTGGTCCATCTCGACATCAGAGGTGGCATGCACGAATATATACACATCCAGTGGAAAAATTCCTCCAGGAAACAAAAATTGGACTATGAGGGCATCCCATATCGCTGCAGGAGGTGCCATCAGGTGGGTCACCTCTACAAAGACTGCCCGCTACTAAAAAAGGAGCAGAACCCCCCCAATTCACAGGAGGCCCCGGCAACTACGGTTCTGCCTGATCCCCAGGCGACGGCGGCTCCACGGGCAGCGCTCAACATTACATCTGATACGGTGGAAGCTCCACTGGTCCCCAGACAGCGGAAGCATGGAGGTACCCCTGCTCGGCCTCCATCCCCACCGGTGACGCGCTCAAAGGCTGCCAAAGGTGCTGTATTCTCATCGGGGAGCGCAACTCAGGGGCAGACCAATTGTCCAAGCAAGCAGCGCAGAGGCAAGAGGAAGACTGGTTAGTGGAGGAGAATACGGATGGGACCATCTACTGTTACCATCACAGGCCTTACATAGACCTGCGAGCACAAAGAGGAATCACACAGTAGTTTGGCACCATTATTATATCACTCTATTTTGATATCTACAAGCACGGGGTTTTTATAAACACTATAGTTTTTTAATACAGCAATGCGCTTATATAGTAACAGCTTATGGACTTCACAGTCGACACAGGCCGGAACTCTCATTATTTTTTGAATACTGATCCGCTGAACATGCGCGGAGACTTATAATATCACAGGCTGGAACCTTTCATAGTTTTATGATTCTGCTCTGCTGAACATACGCGGAGATATGAATATTTACAGAATTTTGTCCCTCCCTGCGTGGAGGAAAAGTAAAGTAATCTTTTGGTTTTTTTCTTTTTTGGTACAGAATATATGGATGAATATACATGCTGTATATATACACCATGGTTCTGAACAGAGAAGGAGATGGTCTCACTCAGTATATGTTAACACATCTGCAAAATGTAATTTTCTATTGACTAATGAAAATTACGACTTTTTTCCATGTGAAAAAAATTTAAAAGATTTTGATTGGTTTACATATTATGACATGGAAATTACATGAAATTTTCATGCGCACTTTTAGGCTGGAATTTCCTCTAATGAGGATTACCTTAGGAATTATGTGAGGGGCAATCAGGAGAATTGGTGAAGCTTATTGGATGCAACTCAATTCAGTTACGATCTGCAAAAGAGTGCTTCTATGGGATACACTCCATTCGAGTTGGTTAATGGTAAGATTCATATTAACCCATATATGGTCATGCCGGGATACGATGGAAGGAGTCCCTTAGCTCTAAAGTTCATGAACCATTGGTAGGAAATGTTGGAGATAGCTTGAGTGCACTTAATAGATGTAGTAGAGAGGATGAATATGTTTTCAAACACAAATAAGAGGGATGAAGAGTTCAGTGTGGGAGATATGGTATTTTTCAAGATGACCAAGGAGTAGTTTCCACCGCCAGTTGGGATGTCTAGATCACATGCAAGGAGGTTTAAGGGTTCATTCTGAGTTGTGGAGAACATTAATGGTGTTTCCTATAAGCTATAGTTTCCTTTCCATTTGAGATATTATTATCGAAGTATTCCATTTCAGTGAATTGAAGAAAGGCAAGGTGGATATAGAGGATCTAAGTAGAGAAAAACCACCATGAACCCTAGCATTAATTGTTGATCATCCGAATTTAGAGCTTGAGGAGATCATAGGCTATTAGAATTCGGGCTTTGGAAACAATAGGAAGAGAGAACTCTTCATTAAATAGAACGATGCTCCAGAAGAGAATGGATGGGAGACCTATGAGTCCTTGTGGAGATGGGAGAAGGAGTTGAGGGCTATTGAGAGGAGGCATTGGTTAGAAATCCTACGGCTATTGTGGATGGCAACAAATCAGGGTGGGAAAGGATGTCAATGCCTAGGGTACCAAGGTGTACCCTTGTCTCATCCATGCACCAAATGTGTGCCTAGAAGCCTTGATGAGATGAGGTGTCATGCGAAACACCATCTTCATAAGAAATGTGATGAGGATATCGCACAATTTGCAATGTTATGGGAGGAAATTGTCAAAAAACCAAGAAGAAAGATTCAACACGTTGGATTGGTGGACGATAGGATAATCAATGAGTGAGTGATGGATCAAGTGACCAAGTGTGTAGCTACTTGATCCTAATCTTCCTTGATTTATATTTTCTTTCCTTTGCCTTATTGGTCCTTCCTTTTCTTTCCTTGATCCAATGCTATAGTGTTCCAAAAAAACACCAGTGTCCAAGAGTGTGAGAGAGAGGGAATAGAGAGAGAGTTCCAAAACTGAACTGATAAAATGTTACAAACTGATCCTTAGAAGCCTTTTTATTAATGAGACCTCTATTTTCTTCAATTTTCCATTTTACTTCATTTTCCTCCTCACATGAAACTTGTGACCTTTCACCTTTTTTTAATCCTAATTTCCATTATTTTCATAAATAAAATGTCAATTAATACCACTTTTCCTTTCCAAAGCCTTTGCCATTTCCTTTGTCAATTTCCTTAGCCATAATAAAGAAGATGAACACCCGCACTAGGATGTTTTTTCCAACACTCAATTTGGAATACGTGTCCCATGACCTTGGTTATTATTTTTCCTTTATTAAATTTATCTACATGGTATTTTGACTAGGGTTGTTACAGTTGTTCAGGGATGTATTTTCATGCCCCTTGAGAAGATAGAGGTGATAGTAGATTGGGAGGAGCCTCATAATACATATGATGTGAGTGCCTTCATTTGGATGACCAATTACTACCAAAAATTTGTGGGGGATATTCAAAGATAGGCTCCGTATTGATACACTTACTAAAGAAGGATATACCGTGGAAGTGGACAGAGAAGGGTATAATTTCACATAAGGAACTCAAATGTAAGATTGTGATAGCTGTCGTATTGAAACTGTCAGATTATGAGAGATCATTTAAGGTGAAGACAGATGCATATGATTTTTCCATTGTAGTTTTGATGCAAGATGATCACCTTATAGAATTCAAGAGTAGGAAGTTGCAGTATTAGGGGAGGAGGCATCTTATCCATGCGAAAGAGATGGAAAAAACAATACACTATCTCCAGGTGTGGAGACATTATATTTTGGGGAAGTTATTTATGGTCAAGACAGATAACATCACATTGAGCTACTTTGCTAGCCAACCAAAGTTGTCTCTGAAGAAATCTTGATTGCAAGACATTTTGGATAAGTTTTACATAATGATTGACTATATGCCAAGGAAACTCCATGTAGTTGTGGATCCTTGAGAAGGAAGGAAGAGTTGGCAACAATTGAGGAAGATGAAGAGAACCTACCTACTCTAGAGAGAGCCAGATTTCCCTTATGCGGATCGATCTCCTTTGAATGTAGATTCATATGGTAAGTAAATGCCACTAAGTCCAACTGAGATTTCCTATTAAAGGACCAATCAGAATTTGATCCTCATGAGTTGAGTGAATCCCATGATGAGGAACTAGATGTACTATCCTTTTCCTGTATGGGTCATTAAAAATATGCATTCCCATAACTTACTAATTAGCCGGTCTGGGGCTCAAACAAATAGAATTGGAGGATGACCCATTTTCCATTAGCCTGAACGAAACCATAATACTCCCAGATTTTGATCTTCCTACTGATGAGGATATTGTGGAAGTTATTCCTATTACTAATTAGCCGGTCTGGGGCTCAAACAAATAGAATTGGAGGACGACCCATTTTCCATTAACCTGAACGAATCGACAAAGGAAACGAAACCGAAGCTGTTTCTCTAATGACTTCTGCCATTGCATATATAGAGCAAGGATGTCGAAATTGGTATAAAATTAAGGAGTAGTCTAACGAGGAAGAAGAATTGCCTAGACAACCAAAAGTGGTCGGAATCTAGGCAAAAAAATTTCGAAAAATCATATAAATCGTGTTTTTGATGGTGGAAATAAATTCAGCACCATCAAAAATTTTTAGAACACCTAAATTTTTGAAGTTTAACAACTATAACTTGGATTTACAAAAATTCTTACTGAATTTTCTCTAAATATAATCGAAATTTCCATAACTTTCTGGACAACTCCTCTGCGACTAGGCGTAATACTAAATTTTCGACAATGGATACGAACTTTACCGGGTCCCTATGATCTTATCTCTTTATGTCCAGTCAACAAGCCACCATGTACTCACTTTCCACCTACTTCTCTGGTGGGGACCACAATGGCCTATCCTATCCTATCCAATTATAAATAAATACACAAATTGTGGTTTGACTAGGCTTGCCTTGGCTTCAAACAGCTCTGATTGTCAGAGCCAAACGAGTTGCAGGTAATGTTATAACACAACACTATGGATAAACCCTATCCAGTCATTTGTGCTAATTAATAACTGCAGTTCCGGGTCCCGACGTGCTGTAAATTTAAATTTCTATGGTGGATAAAAAAATACCAGATTCAATCTCTGAATCCGGGTGAGCCACAATAAATCCAATCTTACTAAACTAATGCAAGTTGCAACTGTGGTTAGACAGGCCAATGCGCCAAATTTATCTATGCATTTAAATTCGGGAAAAACAGTTTTTGGTGCTTATCCAATGGTGGTTACCATTAATTTCTATTGTTGGAAGTCGTATAAGTCACTGTTAGATTTTTATCGTTCTAATTCCGGTTAATTTAATATTCTGTCTTTTGACTATAAAATTGACGAAATAAATAAAACCAGAGACAGTCCCCACAAAATTAGCTGAGCTTTGGATATGATGACACGTATGGCGGGTTTTCAGAGAGTGGTGGTTTCAATTCGAACCACGGGCGTGTGAAATATTATCGCATATCCCCGCAAAATAGAGGTAGAGGAATTGCCTGGATGGTTAAAAGTGGCTGGAATTCCCACAAAAAAAATTAAAAAAATCTTGTAGAGGCAGAATCGTGTTTTTTTGGTGGAAATGGATTCAGCACCATCAAAAACGTCTAAGAGAATCATGTTTTTGAAGTTTAACAACTATAACTTCGAATTACAAAAATGACTGCTTAATCATATGGAGAAAGAGATTTCTATATATGGAGAAAAAGATTTTAAATGAAGAATTTTTTTAAGACTATATTGAAGAATATTATATATTTTATGTGTGTTTTTTTAAAGGATTCTGTGGAAATTTGTAAGTCATTTTTTTTCCCATACTATTGTGTTTTTAAATAAAGAAAAGCTATTGTTTTGAATTTAAAAATAAATTTATAATTTTAAGTTAAAATGTAAATATTTTGATTAGTCGAAAGAGCCCAATTCATAACTCATCTAATTTTAGATGAGAATTTGAATTTTCTTTTCAATTATTTTGAATTGAAATTTTGGTATTTGTAACCCTCTTAAGTTATGAAATAGAGTTTTTTAATAGTATTTTTAACAATGTTGAGTTATAAAGTAGAGTTTTAATTGATGTTGAGTTTTTTTTTTTAACAAGGTCGGATAGTGGATATATTACCAAAAGTTGTGATGGAGCAAGCTCCTATTACAATCGGTTGTAGCATAAAAAGGAACTAAACAATGAAAAGGGAGCACAGTACCTTCTCCTCTGCATGATTTCAAAACTTGATATATTTTTATGACTATTCTTGAGTACTTCCTAACATACTAACCTACTAATAAAGCAAATTTACAGATCATGGATTCTCTGAGAATTTTTCATGGCTTGTAGACTGACTCCTCCTGAGATGATTGTTTCTTCTTGTATAGTTGACCGAGTTCTCTCCTTCATTGCTCATAGTCACTGCTTCTTCTAAGTGCTTGCATTTAGTTTCTAGTGCCATGATCTCTTCTTTCTGCATTTCCATGTTCCTTTTCTGGTAGCTATACTCCATTCTCATTTCGGATCTGATATCCTTAAGTGACTCTTGTAGTCGATTGATCATAAATTTGTTCGCTTTGCATGCTGGACATGCATCATTCCTTGCTGCCTTTTCAATGGGGTTGAATTCCATTTGATTTTTTTTCTTCTTCTTCCTCTTGTGCTGCTTTCTATTCCTTGTATTGTTGTGCTTCCTGTGTCTTGTTTTGCCTGAGATAATCCTTGTTCTGTTGTTGCTGCCTACCTATCTTTTGCCCTGCACTTTACTGCTTGCTGTAGCTTGGCTATCCTAAATGTGACAGTCAGGAAGAAGGGTCGTTGAGGAGGGAGGAGTTAAGAGGCGGGGATGATCGTTTGTGGGGGAGTGCGGATGGGAGCTGAGGATTTGCGCAGCAAGGATGGGTGGAAGTTTGGAGGAGATGACAGGATTCTAGATTCGTGGGCAGTGAAGAATAAACAGGGAGGAGCTTAGGAAAGGTGGAGACGCTTGGCGCAGAATAGGGGAGATGAAGAGCGATTCAAACATACAGCTTTGCCTTGAACTAGAGTTGCATGATATGTTGCATTTCCAAATGTATTTGTAGAGGTTGGGGGCTATCCAAAGCCTTTCGCCGATGGGATGGATTGTTGTGTGGTTCTTGTGACCAAGATCGCGATCATCATTGCCGCCAACACTAATGCGATTTTTTGAGCTGCTATGATGTTTCCTCTGAGCTCTCGTGACATTCTGCTTGTCATTCCAGAGATATGCCTTTCGCTGATTTCTGATTGCTGCTTTTTTTAAATTTCTTTTATGAGTGCGCTTTGTTCCTTTTTTTGATAGAAAGCATGCTTATGATCTTTTGATGAAGGTTATGGGACAGAATTGTGATATTCCTCATGGTTTTCCCGAATGCTCCCTTCATTTCTTTTCACTGCTTGATTAGCGAAATGGTCTACCTATTGGTTGTGGGTTTGCAAGACATGTCTGAAGATTACATCTCCAGAACCTTCTAAATTCTTCCTGATTCTCCTAGATATTTTATTCATGAACTCATTGCTTGGATTTTTCTGATAGACCATTTCCTCTATTATTATGGCTAAGTCTCCTATTATAATGGGATCCTGTATCGCTCTTTTTATTATTATTCTTGTTCCCATTAACAGGTTGTAGGCTTCGGCCTTATTATTTGAGACTTCTCCAAGTCTCCATTCATATGTAACATTTTCTTTCCCATCCAGATCAAAAATAATTCCCCCTATCCCTGCCTTTCTAGGATTATGTTTTGAGGCCTCATCAAAGTAGAGACAATGTCTTCTCTGATTTTTTTTTCCAAGTTGTGAGTTCCTCTTCATTCATTCTCATTTTCCAACTACTTTCTGAAGTTGTCATCCTTTGTCCTTTTTGTCCATTGTTATTTATTATGGCTTTGTTGAGCCATTCTCACTCTTCTTGTTGAAGAGTGTTATAGTCTGTTGATGTTGTTCCCTTGACATTGAGGATTTCAGAAGTTAATCCCCAAGTTTTTGAGAGGGTTTTCCCTGTTCTTGGAGTTTGGTTTTTGAAGATGCACTTGTTTCTCGTCAACCAAATTTTCCAACAAAGAACTACTAGGATGCATTTCCAGATCCTCTGTATTGTGACTTTCTTCTTTGTTGTATATGGATAGGCCTTCTCCAAAGTTTGGAGAAAATCCGACAAAGGCTTTTCAAAATTTATATTGATTTCAATAGGGCTTATGAGCTGCTGCCAGCACTCTTTGGCGAAAATGCATTCTTGAAATAAATGTTGAATGGTTTCTTCAGCCTGCAAGCACATTAGGCATCATGATGGGCCTTGGAAGCCTTTCTTTTTTAAGTTTTCACTGGTCAAGATCTTCCCTTTTAAGAGAGTCCATATAAACATTTTGATCTTCGGCAAGCTTTCCAATTACCAAACTGTCTTCCAAAATTACCAGTCTTGTTGATTTGGATGTTCTTGTAGGATTTTGTATCCAGTCTCGACTGTGTGTTTTCCACCACTTGGATCCCAGAGGAAGTCATCTTCCTCATCATAGCTTATTGGTGCTGCCCCTTTTAGAAGCTACCTTAATTTTCTCCATTGCACCTCCAGATTTGCAGGGATTGTTAAGATTTGCCAATCTTGACAATCTCTTTGGTTCCAAATAGAGATTGAGTGAATAGTATTTAGACCTTTTCATATCATCCATTTTTGAGTGCCTTCAATTTCTGGGTGATTCTTTTCCCATAATTCTATCCTCCCAAATCGATATTGTTTTTCCATTGCCTGGGATTTTAGAGATGTAGTTTCTCATTAAAGAAATTGTCTTTTTTACTAGCTTCCAGGCTTGAGTACATTGTCTTGATGGAATATTTCCATTAAGCAGTGTTTTCCTAGAGTCGTACATGTATTTTGAGATGAGTGTTTTTTTCCAGTAGCTCTCTTTTCCTGTGATCAGTGTCCATATTACATTCATTCCCAGGGCTGCATTCATGAGCCCAGGTAGCTGGATTGATAAGCCTCCTTGTTCATATGGTAAAACTACTTTCTCCCACCTGACCAAGTTGAATTTTTTGTTTTCTTGCTTCCTCCCCTGCCATAAAACGATTCTTAAGATTAACTCCATTTGTTTGTGGGAACTTGTTGGGGCCGAGATTATTGCATATTGGTAGATAGGCAGTGCTGCTATGAGTGCTTTAATTAATATTACCCTTCATACCATATTTAGCCACATCATTCCCCAGCTTTGGATTTTGTTTTTCATTTTTTCAATCTGTTTGGTCCATATTTCTGCCTTCATGTCTTCTTTTGAGATAGGGAGTCTTTAGTAAAAGAAGTGAGTCCATTTTTCCTGTATGGGGATTTCTAGGATTTGTGAAATCCTTTGCATGCTTCTGGGAGGGGTATTCCATCCATAGATTCTGCATTTTGTGTTATTTGAGAGCCCACCTGAAACCTGTAAGAAATCATCCAAAATTCTTTTGAACCTTCTTGCAATTATTGTTGATGCCCCTCCCATCAACAAGGTGTCATCAGCAAAAAGAGAGTGGTTTATTGTTTGTACTCTTGCGATTTTGAGCCCGATGATGTTTCTTTCTTTTCTTTGATTTTCCAAGGCTCTGCTTAAAATTTCCACCATTATAATATATAAGAAGGGATAGAGAGGGCATCTTTGTCTGAGGCCTCTTGTGCTTTGGAAAAATTCGTTGGGCCTTCCATTTATGAGAGGAGCAATCCAAGGAGTGGAGATGCAAGCCTAGATGACTTCTGTTATTTCTCTTGAAAATCCAAGTTGCTTGAGGACTGCCATTAGATATGGGAGGTTGACCCTGTCAAATGCATTTACCATATCCAATTTGATTATGGTTCCTTTTTCTTTTCTTTGCATAGTGGAATGTACAGCTTCCTATACAATAATTACATTATCTATGATTTGCCTGTTGGGCACGAATCCTCCTTGGTTTTCAGATATGATTATTGGAAGCACTCCCTTGATTCTATTTGCAATTATTTTTGTTATGTTCTTATAAGAGGAATTACAAATAGAGATGGAAGGATTGGATTCTTTTGGGACTAAAGCGAGGTAGGGGGATTTTGTACTGCTTCCTATTTTTTTTAAGACATTCTTCACCATTCCTAAGAAGTCCTTTCTAATTGTATTTCAATGGAATCTGTAGAATGCTATCGTAAAACCATCTGGCCCTGGGGCTTTGTCTGGATGTAGGCTCCATATGGCCGCCACTACCTCTTCTTCTGTTATCTCTTTTCACATTTATGCGTTTTGGTCTTTTTTGATTTTTTTTTGTATGTTGTAGGAAGTTTTCATATTCAATCGTTTCTTCTTTAGTTGAAAGTAAATTTTTAAAGTGCTTGTGGGCTGATTTTTTTAGTTCCTCTGCACCTTTGACCTCTTGACCATCAGCTTGTATTTTTTCTATTTGATTTCTTGCTCTCCTTATCTTCATAGTATTGTGGAAAAAGGAGGTGTTTTTATCCCCTGCCTTGAGCCACATGCTTCTAGATTTCAGTCTGGCATCTTCTTCTTCTTTCCTGTTTTCCCTGTATATTTCCCAAAATATCTCCTTCTCTCTTAGATAGTCTTGCTTGTCTTCTTCTTTACTTTCTTTCTCAATTTGCATGTTGTCCATTTTCTATTGCAGCTCTTTTTTCCTTCTTCTTTTTTTAATTTCGTTTGCTCTTGCCCATTCCTCTAGCTTGGCACTTAAATTTTTAATTTTGTTTCCCAAATACATTGGGGTGGTCCTGTTACTCTTGGTGCCCATGCTTCCTTGATTAGTTCGCTAATTTCTATAGAGTGGTCCTTGATTTTCCATTTTGCCCATCATTATTGCAACCGGTTTATGATCAAATGCCGTGGTATGTAAAATTTTTGATTTAATAGAGGTGTGCACTGCTGCTATGTTTTCTTGAATCAGAATTCTATCCAGCCTTTCTTTAATGTTGTTTTTGCCCAGTCTTTTGTTGCTCCAGGTATATTTTCCATTGTTTGGGGGGATGTCTATTAAGTTGCGTTGTTCCATTATCTCTTCCAGAGAATCCCTGGATGGGTCTGTGTGATATTTCCCTCCAAACTTTTCTTCTATACTTCTTACCAAATTTAAGTCTCCTCCTAGAATTATTTTCCCAGTTTGTGTTTCTTTTAGTGCTTCCTTTATGGTGTTCCGACATTGCTCTTTTTCCTTGTAGTGGTTGGGAGAATATATGTTTATGAAATAGTACTTCTCTTTTGTGCTTATTTGCATTAGGTCCGTTTGTATCCAGTGCTGATCTTTTTTTTGTTGTATCAATTCTCAGAGCCCTTTCTTCCATATTGTGCAGATTCCTCCTGATGCTCCTATTGCCTGTATTGCTTCCCCTTCATAATTTTTGAATTTTTTTTAATATTTTCAGTTTCGTGGCTATTTGTTTTGGTCTCCTGAATCATAAGAATGTCTGGATTTTCATTTGCTAGAATGTCTCTTGTGGCATTTTCTTTAAAGGATGATCACATTCCTTGGCAATTCTAGGGGACCATTATCATTATTTGCTTGTTGGGTGGTGCAAGGGACCTTTCCCTCTTTGTTGGTTTTTATCATTGTTTCCTGAGCTCCTTCCCAAGAAGGATTCCATTGGTTGTTGCATTCCTAATGCCATTTCCTTTGTTTCCACTTCATCCCTCAGGGAGGGGGAGGAGATTGGGTGTTTGAGATCAAAGGGGATGATGGGGGGTTGAGAGTATTAGCGAGGGGGGGAGGGATCTCGATCTGGATCTGGATCTATGTCTCAGGGATGGGGTGGCTGAGGGGTCCAGTGGCTCAAAAGGATTTAGGCTAATGAGAGGATTGTTGTCTGCTTTTGGTGATAGAGGGTGTCAGATGATATGAGGGGTTGCGAAGAAGGATGAGTGGGTTGTTTATTGGCTGTCTTCTTTCTTTTAACCTGTTCCCATTTGTTTTCCGGACCTTAAATATTTTCATTTTTATTTTCTTTTTTTTTGTACATCTATTAGCAAAATGGACATATTCGTGACATACCTTGCATTTGAAGGGGATTTGTCCATAATCCAGTTGTTGTATATGCGTCCGTTGATCCACTTTGATTTTGATCGCTTCTGGAAGCCCTTTCCCTAGATCCACTTCTACGCAGATTCTGGCACATGCATGCATATTTCCCTTTGGCTCGCACCTGTTTATGTATTTCCTGACTGCATTTCCTATAGGTTTAACTGAGTCATCTCCCCAGCAGTGGAGGGGAAGATGCGGCAACCTAACCCAGACTGGAACAACACTGGGTACATCCATTTCTGGATCAAAGTCTGGTGTCCATCTGTTTAGGTACAGTCCCCTTGTATCCATAAAGTATGGGCCATTCCTAAATATCAGATCACGATCGTCCTTGGTTTCAAAGTGGAAGGTGTAGTACCCTCTTCCATAGAACCCAATTGAAATTTTCCCATTTATTGATGCAATCTAGTTCCTTTCTACCCATTTTTGGACAGTCTTGGGTAAGGGCCATAACCCAGTAAACTGCCCGACTAATCCACACTCCGCCAGGGATAGTGCTGCTCTACAGGGGAGAGCAAGGGAAAGTGAGATTTCAGGGATGTCTTCCAATCTTTTAACAAATTTAGTTACTGACAGTCGATCCTTTGTCAGACCCATTGTAGAAATGAGAGAGGCGAAAGCTTTTGTTGTTCCTTCATTTTCTTGCTAGTGATCAGAGAGAGGATCTCTGTCCTTTGGTGTACCCATCTTGCTTGATCCTCAGTAGTAGGAGGCCGCTGAGGGGCAGTTGCATGCTGCGTTCTCTGGCTAGGGCTGCGCAGATCCTTAGCGGGAGCAGCAACGTGTTTTCTCTTAATTGATGTGGAGTTTTAATAAAATAAAATTGAAGTAAAATTTTTCATGGTATCTTTAATAATGTTGAGTTATAGAGTAGAGTTTTAATTAATACGTTTTAATAAAAAAATAGATTAATTTGAGTTGGAAAATGAAAAAAAATAAAAATATGATTTTATAATAAATATTTAGAATAATATAAAGTTATTATAAATTTATGTTTTTGGAAATTTGATATAATAGAATTTTGTTTATAATTTGTAAAATATCAAGTTTCTACTTGTTTTTTTTTTTCAAAATTTATTATCATTTTATCATATATAAATTTGCATTATGATGCAACTTCAATAATTCCTGAAATTTATGTTAGTTTTGTATTAAAATTTGTGAGACGATATTATATTATAAGAATAATTAACTTTAATAATAATAAAAAAAATCACTATATAACCTTTCACTCAAGAATTTTCAAAATTTATTATCATTTTATCATATATAAATTTGCATTATGATGCAACTTCAATAATTCCTGAAATTTATGTTAGTTTTGTATTAAAATTTGTGAGACGATATTATATTATAAGAATAATTAACTTTAATAATAATAAAAAAAATCACTATATAACCTTTCACTCAAGAATGACTTAACAAAGTTATTTAATTTTATAATAAATATATACGAAATCTACTTTAAAAAATCAAAATTTCCATAATTTAAAATTTTAATCAAATTTTTAACATTATGATGATGATGATGATGATGATGGTTAACGTCCACTCAGACCAAATTGGTCTATCGGACCTACAATTTTCTTAGTTTTTACTTGTCTGGCTCCTTGTCTTTCTTGGCGAGATTGGTGTTGTAGCTTTCTTTCTTTTCTCTACGGTCTTCCAACTTCCTTTGTCTTGCATCTCCTTCATCTCTTCTGGTTCTTGGGACATTGGTGTCTTAGCTTCGCGATCTATTGTGTTCGTTCTTTTGAAAATAGTCAGTGAAGAAGTTTGGTTTAGGAGATCTGCTTCGCTGTTAAATGAAGATTTATTTTCTGTGGTATTCAAATCCTCATAACTGTTGATTTGTTGGGGCGGGCTTTCTCCTTGCTTGTTTTGAGAGTTGTTTCCTTCTTCCTTGATTTCTTGTGACTCATTTTCTCTAGAATATTCTTCTTCTTTGATGACAGTGTAGTGTTCTTTTTGTGCTCCTTCCCACCATGTAGATCTGTGGTGGTTTTTTCTAGCAAAATTTTTCTCAGAGGCTTTTGGGCAATTTTTGGCTAGATGCCCCGTCTCAAAGCACGATCGACATCTGAAGAGGACACTTTCATAATCAAGCTTCTGGTTCCACACATAGTCTTTACTTGTTAGGTTTATTTCAGCTGGGAATCCGGCGCTGAAATCCATTTCCACACAGATGCGTGCATAGGTGGTTCTGGCATATTCCTCTGTTTCTGGGCACCTGCAGTAAAATTTCCCAATTGCATTTCCGATGGCTTTTAGCGAGGAGAGATTCCAGAGATGCAAAGGTAGGCTTGGCAATCTCACCCAAACTGGTGCTGAGGTTATCACTGCTGTAGAGGGATCGAATGATGGGTTCCATGGCTTCATGAATAGGCCTGATTTTTCCCAAAACCAAGGGCCGAAATCTAGAATACATTGTCTGCTTTCAGGATTTTCAAAATCTACTATAAAGAAACCTCTAGCACAGGGGTAGATATTAATTTCATCAGAAATGATAGGCTTCCATACCTCCGAGATCCAATTGTGGAGTGCTATCAGCCGCGGCCAAAAACCATTGAACCGACAAATTAGGGCACTTTCGGAGAACTTCAAAGCTTCATCGAGTGAGTCTTGGACCACTTGGATAGTGGGAGCTGGGGCTTCACTCACGATATGGGCAGGAGATTGCCCTTCAGAGGCGGATGAGCCACCAGTTATTTTTGCGAAGCTCGGAGCCATATTAGCCACCGAGACTGCTAAATGCTTGCTCTGAGCCACCGAGACTAGATCTGAGCCACCGAGACTGCTAAATGCTTGCGGAAGAGATCTGCGGAAGACTTCTGAGATCTGAGCCACCGAGACTAGATCTGAGATAAACGCCTTAGGATGAAGAGCCGTGGAGCATCCTCGAGAAGATCCTGCCACTGAATTTTCAGTCAGCGTACGTACCAAACCAACCTTGCGTGTAGCGGTGTTACCTGGAGCTTGATTCAAGTGATTTGAGATCTGCGGAGGACTTCTACCGAGTGATTTGAGATCTGCGGAACTGCGGTAGAACTGCGAGTGATTTGAGATCTGCGGTAGAACTCAAGGCACTGCGAGTGATCTGAGATCTGCGAGTGATCTGAGATCTGAGAACTGCGGTAGAACTCAAGGTAGAACTGCGAGTCCTTGCGAGGTATTTATACATCAATAAACTCTAATCAAATTTTTAACATTATATCAATTTAAAAATGAGGCAAACCCTTAAAAGCATCTTTCCATTATACATCAACTTAAAAGATAATAAAAGTCATTTTCCCAACATATTTTTATAAATAACTCATATCAATTCTCATTTAATGATGAAGATGAATTTTAATGATGAAGATGAATGATGTAAATGATTAATGAAATATTATCTCATCCCGATGAAATTCATACCCTTAAATAAATTTAAAATATAAAAATCAAGTTATTTTATAATTAAAAACAGTAAATCCAATTAATTTTTTATAATTTTTATTATATGAAAAAATAATTATATTTAACGTTTTAATTAAAATAAATAATAAAATGACAAAATTTTTTTTGCCTTATTTAAATGTCAATGATGTATATCAAAAATATTGCTCCATTCTAAAATTCAAATTGTAAAAAATTAAAAAACACGAGTAATACTCGAGAGTCACAATTGCTACTTTAATATGTTTTGGATTTGGATTTATTGTTACCGTGCGTGTGAAAATTCATAAATTTGAATAGGACTTTTCAGACCTTCGTAATCTTTAACATGCTCAATATTTAACGTTTAGGGATATATTGGGTTGAGACTAACACTAGTTAGACTATGGTTGTAACATGTAAGGTTAAGTGTCACTTTCCCAGCTAGTGGTTTGTATATTTGTTTGCTTATTCGGTTCCCAGGTGTGGTGACCTTACTTTACTTTTGTATTATAGGTGGGTGGGGCCTTCACCATGTTCTGGACAGATCACAGGACGCGCTTTTCATGCAATTTCCACGTCACATATGTTTTAGACCAAGTGTTTCAATCCATCACATTAAATTGTTGCAAATGGTAGTCATGGATCCCATGTGTCATACTCTCACAAAAGTTGAGCCATATGTAATGTTGTGGTGGCGGATTGGGTAGTTGGTCGGTCAACTTATGTGAGGATAACAAGTGAGGTATTTGTTTCTATCTTATTATCCGTGCCCCTACGATATAATTTATTCAAAAATAGGTTGACCTCTCAATTAAATTCATTTTGAACCAAAAAAAGGTGTGGAAAACATATAAAGTAAACATTAGAACTTACAAATAATTTATTTTTTACAATTATTAAATTAAATTTATTTAATTGTTGATTGGTGCAAAAGAGAGGGACTCTTATTTAGTAATCATTACTTCAGACTTCTTATTAAATAATGACAACTCATTTACACCATGT
This sequence comes from Pinus tabuliformis, assembly GCA_031772625.1. Classification (NCBI taxonomy): domain Eukaryota; kingdom Viridiplantae; phylum Streptophyta; class Pinopsida; order Pinales; family Pinaceae; genus Pinus; species Pinus tabuliformis. The sequence goes on from CM062814.1 coordinate 574,180,735, forward strand.
AGAGATAAGTGACATGACATGTTCTTGTAAAGTCATAGTATAACTAGCAAGAGGAATTGCTTGGAAAGTGATCTGAATTGGATCCTTAAACTCTCTTAAAGTTACCCAAACTCTGTAAAGAAACTCATGCCAAAGTTCAAAGTCTTGTGGATATCGAGCTTATCAGAAATAATCTCTGAACAATGGCAATTTGTGGTTAGCACGGAACAACGAGGACCCTCGGTCAAAGCACGCAGACCGTTGGCCCATGGTGATTGCGAACTGGCACAAATTGGCAATTGGGAGGCCAAATCCAAAAACAGAGGCAGTTTTTGATACGCTAATTGCATATTGCAGGGCATCCCCCTCAGTGAAGGAAAGCCCCAAGTGCTCGGTCACGAGGAAAAGGCATAAAACCGTATGGGAATCGTCGATTCTGTCAGAAGGCGGGTCCCGCGCCAAAACCGACAGGATATCGCAAGCACTTCAGGTGGTAAGCGGGTTCGACCAAGTCCCGTGCGATTCCATACACTGGGTGACACGTGTCCAACAGATGAGAGAGAAAACCACTCACATCGTGCAAGTAAAGTTCACGCAACTTACCCATGCGATATGGATGGAGATCGTAGGATTTGGAGGCTCCAGATCAACGGCGGAGATGCGATTAATGGATGACCAGATTTGACAAAGTCATAAAGCAAATTGTGCGGGATTTTGAAGTCCGACGTGGATGATGAGTTGGCAGAGATTCGTGTTTCGCGGGCATTCTTGGAGTAAATGGAAATAACGGTCATTTCAAACGATCGAGTGTTTCCGATGAACCTGACACTTATCCATTATGGAATAGGTGGCCATTGCCCTGTGAGGTGTGATGTAGTGACTGTAACAGCCGAAGAAGGGATTCAAATGGACAGAGGCAGGGAACAAGAGAGCTGAAAGCGGAAACGAACAGTCAGGGAGCAGATGGCTTAAAGCCTGTCAGAGATAGAGGGGGAAGAAGAAGAGAGGAGAGCGAATAACGAGAAAAAGCTGAATGCGCAGAGAGTCTTTGGAGTCACTCGGAGGTCGAGTGAAAAGCTAGAGAGCTCAATTGACAACAGGATATTGTTGTTGGAGTTGCTTGGAGGTCAAGCGACTCACAGAGGCATGCAAAGGCTGAGAGAAAGAGCTTAAAGAGCCACGAGCCACAGCCACAGCCAAGAGCCAGAGCGAGCGCCAAAAGCGAGAGCTAAGAGCCAGAACCAGATCCCGAGCCAAAGAGCCAGAGCTAAAGTCAGAGTAAGAGCCAAAGCCAAAGCCAAAAGCCAGAGCCAAAATCCAGAGCCAAAAGCCAGAGCCAGAAAACTGAAGAGCTCCAAAAGCCAAGGGATAAGATGGTGTTTTGAGCCCAATGTTCCTGTGTAAAACATTGGAGTTGAGTGTGGAACTTGTAAAAGAACTGTTGCCATAATCCCAGGGAGCCTAGTCGAGTTGACTAGAGCTCAAGGAGACGTAGCCCAAGCGTTTCGGGTGAACTCCGTATTAAATTGCTATCTTATGTGTTTGCTTATTGCTGCATTTGTCTATTATCATATGTATTTACATATCAGCATGAACAACTGAATTTTAAAAGCACATAAACAGTTAAAAACACATGCCAGCATACACCTTATTTTCAAGCATTTCTTAATTCCGCATTGGTTAATCATTAAGACTTGGGAAAATTTAAAGCTTTGGAAGTGGGAGAGGTTCTTGTAAGTTAGACAAGAATCCTAAGAGCCCCATTTTCAGATCAGGTGGTATCAGAGCTTAAGATTGATTAACCCCACCTTCAAAGAAAGTTGTATCAGAGTGCTTGATTGACAGGGCAAAGATTGCTTGTCTGAAAGGTTTTTGGACAGTCAAGGATTGATTGCCTCATTGATTGTATGCTTGGTTGTAGACTGACTATTGTTTGAGTTTGCAGAGGTGAAGGGAAAGCTATTGATAGCTCAGTCCAAGAAGGACAAGAAGGAAGAAGGGCTGAAGGCATTCTTCTATCCCAAAGGACCTTAGGGCAATCCTTGAAGCACAAAAGGTTGTTGTAAGAGGTTACTGAATAAGCTCTTTAATAATCTTGTTTGAAGTTCTTTTGTTCATTTGCATAATGACGACTTCTACAAGTGAATCCTCGAATTCTTCTTTCTTCACAAGTTCCTTTGATGGAGACATGAAGCAAGACTTGTTCATCATGATGAACAAGGTAAGAGAAATGTATGAGGATGGAAGGAAGAGCAACATACTTAGAGAGCAGTTGAATTCTGTGGAGGAAGAGAAGCAGATGCTTTCTAGCAAATTGCGGGAAATGGAGAGGAAACTTCATATTGCAAATATGAACCTGAAAAGAATGCATGAGTTGGAGTCACAACTCTTTGTTGCCAAAGATGCCTTGGTTAAGTATCAGCCTGAAGAAGAGGTAAACCATTCTAGTTTGTCTTCAAATTCTTCTAAGAATGCTTATATTGGTTCTTTTGAAAAACATACTAGAGGCATAGGTTCCAAGCTAATGTCCAAGATGGGCTATGAAGGAAAAGGATTGGGAAAATATGCACAAGGTATTGTTGAGCCAATAATGGTTGAGGAAAGGCCTAAGTATTTGGGTCTCGGTTATGGACAGTCTTATGGAGAGAGTTCCAAAGCTTCCATGAAGGCCATTGAAACAGTTCCAAAAAGGAGTTTCATTGCAGGTCCTCTACCTCAGAAGTGTGAGGATTGTATTAAGGAGGAATGCAATAGCTCGAAACATCATTCGCAGGATGCAGGTGTTCAAAAGCACACACTTGAACCAGAGAGTTGTGGAAACTCTGACAGCCTTGAAGAAAGTGATGGTGTTCCAAAGGGAGCCACTTCTTCATTTGCTTCACCTACTCCTGAAGGCAATAAAGGTGAAAAAGGCAAGTATAAATCTAGTTCTAAACACATTCCTTTTGATTTTGTAAAGCCTGGAAAAAAAATTGCATGTTCCTTTTGTGGTTTGGATAACCATTATGTTTCTAGATGTTGGAAGAGGATGGCCACATACAGGAAACTTTTGAAGGAAAAGAAGCAAGCAGCCAAAGGTCCACAGGACAAGGCAAATCATGTTGTCAAAAGGATGCACATGTGTTGCACTTACTGCCATAAGCAAGGGCATCTTGCTGAAAGGTGTTGGACTTTGAATCCAACACTGCTTCCACCAAAGCTGAAGGAGAAGGTGGAAAAAGAAAATGGCAGGGATGGAAATAAAGATTCCATGATTGATGTGTTTCAGGATGATTCACATATTGATGCTGATGTGCAAACCAAGGAGGGACCTTTGAAATGGATTGGTAAGAAATGGTTAGAATTCTTATCCAATTAAGACTGCATGTCCTTTGATGCATCTGTTTTCATTTCTTTGTGGAATAAATGCAAGTTGCAAGATCTTACCAAAATGGTAAATGGAAAGAAGTTGAGTAGGAAACTCACTTTATTGCTGCAACAATATGTTCATTTCAACTTCGAAAGTACAGTGTACTTAAGCGAAAGTTGATAGATGGAATACATGCATGAGCATGAGATGCATGTAATGTTGGCTTGGGACAAGTTAACTTGGTCTCCAAAATGGATATAATGACGAAGTGTTTCATCTTTTGGAAAAGAGTCCTAAAGGTCTTTTTCTACATGCTTGACCTGAAGGGTCATTTGTTTTAAAGGCATGTTTTATTGGCTTGTTATCTAGTCAATCATTTGTATGTAGATATAAGACAAGGAAGGGTTCACAAGATGTGAAATATGTTTCTTTGTTGAAGCAGGAGTTAGTCCATCCAGTTGTTGTCTGTATACCTGTTGTTGTTGGCAGCTTTTCAAACAGGTACAAATGAAAGTTTTGTGGAGCAGATGTACTTCACATTCGATTAAGCCACCTTGGATCAAGGATCAAGGTAAAAAAGTTCAAACTACCTTCTGTAAATTTCACAGTGGAAGTTTTGCATGAAGACAAGGAGGAAAACGGTTCTTCCCAAGACGACCAAACCATCCAAGAAGGGAAGTGGTTAGAGATTGTGGTTCAGAGGCACTATGCAAAGGCAAGTGTAGGGAGGCTGAAAGAAGAGGGTGTTGTTACTCTCATTTACTGCTCAGATCAATATATCAGTCTTTTGGTGGACCAAAAGTTCTTTTAGTGGGAAGGCGTGATCCAAATTGGATCCTTAAACTCTCTTAAAGTTACCCAAACTCTGTAAAGAAACTCATGCCGAAGTTCAAAGTCTTGTGGATATCGAGCTTATCAGAAATAACCTCTGAACAATGGAAATTTGTGGTCAGCACAGAACAACGAGGACCCTCGGTCAAAGCGCGCAGACCGTTGGCCCATGGTGACCGCGCACTGGCACAAATTGGCAATTGGGAGGCCAAATCCAAAAACAGAGGCAGTTTCTGATATGCAAATCGCGTATTGCAGGGCATCCCCCTCAGTGAAGGAAAGCCCCAAGTGCTCGGTCATGAGGAAAAGGCATAAAACCGTACGGGAATCACCGATTCTGTCAGAAGGTGGGTCCCGCGCCAAAACTGGCAGGATATCACAAGCACTTCAGGCGGTAAGCGGGTTTGATCGAGTCCCGCGCAATTCCATACACTGGGTGACATGTGTCTAGCGGATGAGAGAGAAAACCGCTCACATCGTGCGAGTAAAGGTCACGCAACTTACTCACGCGATATGGACGGAGACTGTAGGATCTAGAGGCTCCAGATCAACGGTGGAGATGCGACCGATGGATGACCAGATTTGACAAAGTCATAAAGTAGATTGTGCGGGATTTTGAAGTCCGACGTGGACGATGAGTTGGCAGAGATTCGTGTTTCGTAGGCATTCTTGGAGTAAACGGAAATAACGGTTGTTTCAAACGATCGAGTGTTTCTGGTGAACCTGACACTTATCTGTTACGGAATAGGTGGCCACTTCCCTGTGAGGTGTGATGCAGTGACTGTAACAGCCGAAGAAGGGATTCGAACGGACAAAGGTAGGGAACGAGAGAGCTGAAAGCGGAAACGAACAGTCAGGAAGTAGATGGCTTAAAGCCACAGACTGACAGAGATAGAGGGGGGAGAAGAAGAGAGGAGAGCAAACAACGAGAAAAAGCTGAATGCGCAGAGAGTCTTTGGAGTCACTCGGAGGTCGAGTGAAAAGCCAGAGAGCTCAATTGACAGCAGGATATTGTTGTTGGAGTTGCTTGGAGGTTGAGCGACTCACAGAGGCATGCAAAGGCCGAGAGAAAGAGCTTAGAGAGCCAAAGTAGAGAGCCACGAGCCAGAGCCAGAGCGAGCGCCAAAAGCGAAAGCTGAGAGCTAGAACCAGAGCCCGAGCGAAAGAGCCAAAGCTAGAGTCAGAGCCAAGAGCCAGAGCAAGAGCCAGAGCCAGAGTCAAGAACCAGAGCCAGAAAACCGAAGAGCTCCAAGAGCCAAGGGATAAAATGGTGTTCTGAGCCTAATGTTCCTGTGTAAAACATTGGAGTTGAGTGTGGAACTTGTACAAAAACTGTTGCCATAATCCCAGGGAGCTTAGTCGAGTTGACTAGAGCTCAAGGAGACGTAGCCCAAGCGTTTCGGGCGAACTCCGTATTAAATTGTTGTCTTATGTGTTTGCTTATTGCTGCGTTTGTCTATTATCATATGTATTTACATATTAGCACGAACAACCAAATTTTAAAAGCACATAAACAGTTAAAAACACATGCCAACATACACCTTATTTTCAAGCATTTCTTAATTTTGCATTGGTTAATCATTAAAACTTGGGAAAATTTAAAGCTTTGGAAGTGGGAGAGGCTCTTGTAAGTTAGACAAGAATCCTAAGAGCCCCATTTTCAGGTCAAAAAGTTATGGAAATTCCAGTCATATTTAGAGAAAATCCGGCAAGGATTTTTGTAAGCGCAAGTTATAGTTTTTAAACTTCAAAATTTTAGGTGTCCTAGATGTTTTTGATGGTGCTGAATCCATTTCCACCATCAAAAACATGATTCAAACACTACCTCTATAATATATTTTTTAAATTTTTTGCCCAGATTCCAGCCATTTTTCGCTGTCCGGGCAATTCCTCCGCCTCGGTAGACGACTCCTATTGTAAATATTTTTTATAACTATTTACAAATAAATAAATATATCTTTCAATAACTACCTATTTAAATATGCATAAACTTTATATACATTAGACTTTATTGCTTCTTATTATGAACTTAATCTTTAGTACAATTAAAAAAAGTTATATAAAATATAAAAATTCTAATAAAGTATTTATTGAGTCTGCAATGTGTTAAATGATCTCATCAATTACGAGGCACTTAATTTTCATTACCGTCATTTGAACATATGGTTATTGCGAATCAGGTTCCCAGCATCGAGATGGATTTCAGACTTTCGAGGTAATCAATTCGCTAATTAAATGCTCTTCGGCGACTCTATTCTCCATCGCAGTGTTAATATATTACCCATTGTAGCATTTTAATATTGTCCATTTGTCGTTAATATATTCTAGCAATGATAGCATACATTATTCTAATCGCAAAAGTGGAAAGATGGATCTGAGTCTTTCGAGGTAATCAATTCACTAAATAAATGCTCTTTGGTGGCTCTATTCTCCATCGCGGTGTTAATATATTATCCATTGTAGCATTTTAATATTGTCCATTTGTCATTAATATATTCTAGCAGTGATAACATACATTAGTCTAATTGCAAAGGTAGAATACTGGAATAATGATAGCCATACGATATTCTTATGGCGATGACTGCAATATAGATAGTCCATCTCCATGTCAATACATTATCTTTATTGTGAATTAGGTTCCAAGCATCGAGATGGATTTCAGATGCTACCTGTCTTTCTCGGTAATCTGTGATTAAATTCATATGAAATTTTATACTCTTCCACTTTTCCTTAATGGAAATCACTAGAAGAACAAAGGTAGTAGGAACCTATCACTAAATAGCTCATGTAGCAGGTAGTGGAGGTAATGGAACTGGCATTGAGCGATATCACCAGAAAATAGAGGTAGCAGGAACTAGAAAGAACATTTGTAGCATCTGTGCAATTGATTGAAGGTATGGCTTGCTACAATATTTGTACTTTTGTTTTCTCTCTGGTTTTCTTTTGTTTCCTCTCTGGTTTTCTTTTGTTCAGTTTTCTCATTGTAACTTTCTTTCCTTTGCGTTGTTGTGTATGTTGTTCACTTTTCTCTAGTTTCCTTTTGTTTCCTCTCTGGTTTTCTTTTGTTCATTTTTCTCATTGTAACTTTCTTTCCTCTGTGTTGTTGTGTATGTTATTCACTTATAGAGTGAATAACTCACTCCCACTACCAGTGCTGTAGAATGCACACATTACTTATATGTAATTAGACACCAGGGCTGTAAAATGCACATCGGTTATCTGCAATTAGGGTTTTTTCTCGAGTGTTATTTTAACCATCTACCATTTCGCGTTGCTGATGAAAGAACCAAACGGTATTCTAAATCATTGCCGATCCGTAGTCACCGAATCTAGGCTGGGCTCAGATATTTTGGTGAAACTCTAAAATTTCCTAAATGTTATTGAACTGTACTTTAAATTCCTCAAATTCCACTCTGAAACTTTAAGTTGTGATAAACAATGTGGAATAGGTTGGGCTTAGATATTTTGGCGGAATTCCAAAATTTCTCGAATGCCATTGAACTTTCCTTTAAAATTCTCAAATCCCACTCTGAAATTTTAAGTTGAGATAAACAATGTGGAAATGGAAATCACCATTGTTCAAATCTGAGCTCAGACATTTTCCTAAAATTTCTGCAATGCCATTGAACCCTTTGTGTTAACATCGAACCAAGCTACTTTTATTCTCATTGAGTTTTAAAATTTCTCTAAAATCTGAAATAAACAATGTTGGAGATATGAGTATAGGTTTAGGCGGTATTGTTGATTATGACGTTCTCACATAGTAAATAAAGTATAATACTAGATGATAAATACACACTATGATAGTTTGTTGACTTAGGGCTTTGATGTCATTACAGTTCACTATCTAACCCTAAATATCAACCTTTAGTGAGCAAACAAATCATGTTCTCAATTATTGCTTTTGGTAAGTGGAAATGCTTGTTTTAGACCACGTTAATGTGGGGACTGCCAAATTCAACCAATTTATACACACAATCAGCTCTCTATGCTGAAGCAGGGTGTGAACCCTTATTTATGATTGTGGGGATGTATCAATTTTTGGATGATTGTGGGGATTTTATTTTCTCTTTTTTTGGGTAAATTATACATATGGAGTGCTTTGAGACATGCTTTGTTGATTTTCTTCGGCTTAACTACCAGGTTCGAGTCTCGAGGGGTAGCTATTTCAATAGAATTGCCTAAGTCATGCTCCTGGCCTCATCCCCTTGAAACTAATGCATGGAAATGGGCGTATGTCTCTCTATCTCACTCTCACTCACTCACTCATTTGACTCTGGAGGAGTGTCTATTTCAGTAGAATCACCTCTCATCCCCTTTGAAACTCATACCTAACGGGTGGGGAAGACCACAATGATAATGTAACATGGTGGACAGTTAACATTATCTCGATATTATGTTGCCTTTTGTCTATCTGTTAGGTCTGTTATGTTTTTCAACATTGTCACCACCTTTCAAAAAATGGAGAAACTACAGGAGATAAATATGCAAAATCAAAAATACAGTTTATGTCGAAAGAATGGTTCCATAATGCCTTTTAATTTTGTTCTCCCAAAGGTTCCACCGATATTGACAGCTGCAGAGGAGATTCAATCAAGGATTTTAGGGATGTTTTGGTTATTTTTGTCTCAATTAGATACCATCATCACAAAAGTATCATCAAAGAAAATAAATTATCTAAAATTTTCATTTTAATTTTAAGTTATAGTGTTTAAAGCACATAGTCTTCAAGCGTTCGCCATTGCCCAATGACTCTGTTAAAGAAACCGACCCATTAAATCATAAACAGTGTCACTGGAAAAAGGATTTAAGTGGTCTTTCTCTCCCACTAAACTTACAATACTATATTTTTTGACTTCTCCTTTTGTTCCATTCTTGATAATGTCAAATAAGATTGTGCTATGTTGTATGCGTAGTTACAGATTAAGGAACTAAGTGATGCTACTTCAATTAAAGATGATGCTAGCCAATTGCTTGCCACTTGAGAAATATCACTTGAAAACACTCACTCTTCATTCAATAATAGATCAATAAGTCACCACAATATCATGTACCTCTAGTTACTTTATGTGATTAGAGTGTTTTCACCTTATGACACAATGCTTAGGAACTAATGACCTACATGTAAGCACAAGTAATGAATGACCACTAACAACAGTTCAAATAATAAGCAAATTTACTATAGATATAATGCAAGTGGATTTAAAATAGGGAGAAGTTGAGGGTTAGTATCAGCACATGCAATGCAATAAATCATTAGAGGTTGCCTTTTAAGCTGTCAAATGCAAGGTATAAGAGACAAGCAGAAAATTTCAGAAGTGTAAAGAATGCACCAGCTCCTAAAAGTACCACTTTCAAGGTGAGATAAGCCTACTCCAGCTTACCAGTCAGCTTGGGTCAATCAATTGTGACTAAATTTAGATTAGTGAAAGAAATTAGTAAGCTAGTAGATTAGTTTTCCCTTTTAAATCAGGAGATAGAGGATGCCAAGGGACCAAAATCCCAAGCTTCCCAAAAGAAAGATTTGCTTCTATTAATGAAGTTACAAATGAAGAAGCCTCTTAGACAGAAAGAAGGTTCTTCTTATTTAAGAAGATTTACAATGTGGGAAGGAAGGAGTGACAACGACAACGAAGGAAAAAGTTCAAGGGTTTCTGCTAGCGGTATGGGGTACTGCTGCAGATTGTGACCTGACTGGCAGCTACCCTAGCTTACCTCGGCATTCATCCGACTCCTAACATTCTCCTTTTACTTTTTATGCTTGAGGGCTTCAGTCTTCGCCTCGCCGGTCTTATAATACCTGCGACTTACCTGAGCATCTACCTGTTACCATCTACCTTCACATTAGCTTACTGCTCCCCGTCGTTTTTACTGTGTTTCTGTTTCCGTTACACCTCTGTCGGTGCTATTTCCCATTGGCCAGCTATTTCGAGGCAGTTACCTTCGTTCTCGATGTAGCTGTTGATATGGACCTTGGTGCTATGGATTACTTGGATGAACCGCTGGAGGAGGGTTCCATCTTGCAGTCCACGTATGCCACCTTTGAAGGTATGTTAAATTACAGTGTAGGTTTTACTGGAAACTTTGATGTTTTCCCTAAGTTCTTTGGACCTGCCACTTTTGTTATTGTACTACTAGATGAGCCTCCCTCTTGGCCGGCTTTCTCGTTGCTGTCGCCATCCTCGACTTCATTAGGGTTTATTACGGGTTGTATAAACCCTTCCTCGGAATTGGAAGCCCCTAATTCAGACCTGCCATCCCACCTGGCCGAACAATTCACTGTCGTACCCTTTGCTAAGCCCCCACACATCAACCCTAATCCCCCCTCCATTTCCACTCCCCCCCTCGAGTTGTTTTACCACTGTGTCAGGCGGAAAGAGTCGATTGTGCGGACACAACCAACCTCCCTAGGAGCCTAAGACTCTCTAGTGACAAACAAGACAAATAAGATCTATCCTTCTCTAAACATGCATTATGATATGAGATATCAAGTGTTTTGTTCTTACCTTTGTCCAAACACTGTTGTAGAAGTCCAAGCTTTGTTGATCTGGATGAGCTCCTCCTTTTCTCCAAAACCTGTAATCACCAACAGTCAAACAATTAAATAGCACCTGATTATAACATAAAACAAAGCATATTCAACATGTAGACCAAGGAGTACATGAAATAACTCATAAACAACAAGTTATTGAGAAGAATGGACTCATTTGCATTAATAGGTAACAAAAAGAACAAATACAACCTGAGCCTTGGTGTTGTGCAAGTCCTTCCCAGGGTCCATCAAGAGTTCTCCTTTACTTTGACAAAGCACACCCACTTCCAAATAGAACAAGCAAAGATGGAAATCTCTCCTCACAAGCTTCTAAATGGGAGTCCTAATTCCTGCAGCATTTACCCTTAGAAAATGTATAGCTTCAACCTCTCCTCCTTCTGGCCCAATGCCTATATTTATAGTACTCAAGAGGAGGTTAATCAGGTCCACCATCAATGGGATAATCCCCTCTTTGGGTGGGATAGCTCCCTTATTGATGGGATAAGTTCCTCTTTGATAGGAGTGCATGAACCATCTGGAGGCGCCCAATACACGTCGAACAACCTTCTAGAATGCTCTAGAAATGACCACAAGTAACTTTTTAAAGATGAAACTTGCGCATTCTAACCTTTACAGGGGGACGCACCTGTCCCTTTACATACAGAGCGTCTTTGGACGCAGCTTTTGTGAACATTGGGAGCGTCCCCGCAGGTAAGGTTGAGAGAACCTGCGTCCCCAGAGATAAATACATTTATACAAGACTTTCTCTCTTTTTTGAAGTTTGACATGGAGAGAAGAGGCATAAGACTTGCCTAAGAGGGTAGCATGACTGTTGATTGAGCCATACTAACTGTAAATAGTCATGGTGACATTTTTTAGTGTAACAGATTGCCCCCTAAAGTGCGAAGCCTGGAATAGATTAGGGTTTGTAATATCTAGGAAGGGTGAAGCGCTTTATCATTTCAAGGATTATCCCGTGGAGAGCCTGGTCAGAACCTGAAATTTTCAACACAAAATACATGTATAAGATTATATCATCACTGAAGTAGGCATTCCCATACTCAGATCAAAACTTTAACTAACAGACTAACTACTCTGATACAGGAATGATCTTGCAGTACATCACAATCATAGACTTTTGTAGACACAGTATGGACACAGCCATTTGTTTATGATTAGTCTACTTAGATAATGAATACAAAACTCCTCGCAGCCTGGATGGTGGAAACTAGATCCAGGGTCTTCATTTCTACTTCCCGAATTGGTACGATTCTAGCCATGCGAATAAATGAGTTGATGTCGAACATGGTAGAAACCACTTGATTACCAGTCGATGATGTAAACTGTTAACAAGCATGAGAGAGACCACCAGTAATGTCAATGGTTCTCAAAGTACCCAGTACAATCCATGAGATGTGAATGAATGAGTTGATGTCGAACATTTCACGGAATCCTTCGATTGAAAGTCAATGATGTAAACTGATGTCAAAGGTGAGAACCCTGCCATTGATGCATGCAGACTTCAAGGTACTGACGATTTCTAAGTCATCTCTCTAGATAATGTGCTGATGTCGATAGAAAGCGACCCGTTGCAGGCAAGCCCGCAACACGAAATCATTGTTCAAGTTGAAGAAATGTTGCTGTAAGGACTGACTCAGGGATGGTCAAATGGATGACAAGTATTTTGCAGATGAAAGTTTTGCTTGCAGACCTCTTGAACACCTAACGACACGACAGATGGCTTGGTGACGAATAGCTCAAAGTTAATCCCCGGAACCTGGTTAAAGACTTTCAAAGTGGTTTGATCAACTGTGAGGTAAAAGATTTCCCAACCCAGGTGAATGAAAAGTGTCGTGTTCAAGAGTGGTAATAAAGTTTCTTTTGAGACAAAAGGTAACAAACAGGTTCATTCTTCTCTCTTTTCCCCCACCATTTCTGGCAAGTACCTCTTTATTTTTAACAAGCTTGAGGAGGATAACATATGCTTGATTATAAGCTCATCCTTCGGACGAGTCCAACCTAGTTTTGATTCGAACCCTAGGAAGGAGTGGTTCGTTCCTGTTTGTAATTGAACAGGTCCTTTACTGTGAAATGTTTAACGAGCCCAGTATAGGAGAAACTCGGTGTTTTTCAATTTTAGAGAGTCTGAAAAACTTAAGAAGACTCCAAGTTGAACTTTTTCGTAGATTTGTGTCCCTCAAGCCCGAAAAAGTATAAAATAATACCTGGGGGAACCGCTTGATCTTGCGACCAAGGAGTACTTTCATAATTAGTGCCACTGACCTGAAAAGTAAAAAGTGATCAAGGACACGTCGTTTTATTTCCGTATCGAGTTTGAAACGACAAAAACCCGGCAATCTTTTCCTGATTTTACGGTCAGAAAAGAGCTATAAGGGGACCGTCTTTTAATTCCGTTTTAACGAGTGTAAAAGAAACGCTCGGCAATCTTTTCATATTTTAGGAGTCAGAAAAGGGCTTAAAAGATGACTCTGATATTTTGGTTCGTGAAAAATGACAATTTTCCCTCTAAATCCCTTTGTCCTGCACAAAAGCAACACATTACTCATACCTGTTTAAGATAGGCAAAAATACATCGAAAAACATCTTTTCATGGTGAAAAATGAACAAATTCATCCAAAAAACCTATAAAAAGACTTTTTACCATGTCATTTTTACCATTTTACTGTTGAGGTTGAACAAAGGGCTTTTGGGCAAGAAACTTCCCGTGGTCGCTGCGGAAAATCCGACCGTCAGAATCGAACGCCGTCTCTTCCAGGTATTTTACAACATCCTACTCTTCATTTCTATCCGATTAAAACTATTTTTTAGGTTTTAGTTTTGTTTTTTGGGAGGGTTTAGGTTTCAAAATGCGCTCCTCGGTGGACGCAGGTGCCCTTCGGGTGACCTGCGTCCCCCGACTTTTTCCTATACAGGAAAATGGTCGGGGGACGCAGCCCACCTTCAGGCCAGCTGCGTCCCGACGCCCTGTGTTCCAAACGCGGGGTGCGTCCTCCGTGGAACGCGGAATTTGAAACCCCAATCCTCACAAATAACCATTCAAATTTCCCCAAATTAATTCTAATCATTATTTCTTGGTGTGTAGGGCACTCACCATGTTGGATTTGAGAGAAAGAGAGCACGAAGAGGTTGATGAAGCTGCAATAGAACACCAACCTTCCCTGGATGCCCTAAAAGCATGCGGGTTATACAAATACTGGGCCATACCGGGCATGAGGGCTCAGGTAAGATTCTTAGAATGGCTAGTTGAGAGATGGAACGTTCAAGAGCAATGCTTTTACATAGGAGGGCACCAGCTCGAGATAGAGCCCTCAGATGTATACTTTCTCACTGGCTTGCCAAACAGAGGCGAGCAACTCAATCTAGCCGGGACTAGGCCGGGTGGCCAATCCCTTGTTAGTCTCCGGGAAGATTGGTGCACACCTGGTGCACACCATTCGAAAGGCGTGGAGATCAAACACATCTCTCTGCGTGAGCTCAAAGTTATAGCGTTCACAGTTACCAGAATTTGCGGCGCAGCCGCTTTACACATTGCTTCTGGGTCCCAAATGCGGATGGCAATTGACTGTTACCAAGGCACCATTTTCAACTGGTGTGATGCTGTGTCGGCTAATATGAAGAGCCAACTGACTAAGGCAAAGAACGGACGACTGAAAACTTTTGGATATGGGCCTTTAGTCGTGAGCTTTGCCTTAGAGAGAGTTCCGATGCTGATCCCTCAGCAACTCACTGTTGATATCTTGGGTCCTCGGGAGCCAAAGCTGGTACGATGAGTTGTGGTGATGGCACGACATCCTGACGAGGGCGCGGCAGTTGTTCGATTTTCTGATAGTTACTTTCACTGGTTGGAGGACCAGGTTTTCTCGATCCAGGACTTTCCGTACGCCGGAGTAGATTTTCGAGGTGATCCGGACATGGTTCTTCCACAGGGAGAACAATGGGATGACAGAGGTACTTTATTTTTCACGAGTTTTCAAATTATGTATTTTTTTTTGTTTTTTATATATATCATCTCAAAACTGACAGTAAAATTTTCAAAATGCAGATGTTGGTCCACAGCGTCTAGCCAACCTCCGGCCTTTTGAGAGGAGACATCCAGCTGCACCGGTACCAGCCCCACAGGACACGGCGGCTGCAGAGGTACTAGCTGAGTTGGAGCATGATCTACAGCGTCTGACGGCGGATATACCTGAGACTACTATGGATGATATTCCTATCAGACTTCAGCGCTATGTGGTCGCGGTCCCTGGACCGTTTAGGAGATTTTTGCGCAAGGTAGCCCGTGCAGTGGTGTCGTACAGGGAGCACCACCAGTGATTGACTAGTCACTTTGTAGACACATTTGACATTTTTGACTTTTTGTACTCTATCATTTTTGCCGATCATAAGGTGTTTTTCAACCTATGATCGAAGACGATGTATATTTTTTGACACACTCCTATCTATATATATATCACTATTACCGGCTTATCTTGTTTAACATATGTGATGAAATGTTTTTAAATTTACTTGCATGATTATCGTAAATGTCTGTCCAACATTCGAGAAGCAATTGCATCTGCTAATGTATTTAAAGACCTTGGAATATGCTGATATTCAATGTAATCAAATTCACGTTCCAAGAGACGCACTCTCAAAAACAACCTTAATAACACAGGATTTCTAATGGCATAAACTCTATTAAGCTGTAATACAACAAGTTCAGAATCTAACCTCACTATCAAACGTCGAATTCCAAATGAAATAGATTCGGATAATAATTCAACCACTGCACTGTATTCTGCAATGTTGTTCGTTGTTTGACCGAGGCTTACCCCATGCATAGAAACTAACTCGTCAGAGGGCGAATAGATAACCCAAGCTGCGGAAGAGATATTCCGTGTACTACGACAAGCACCATCAGCAAATCCAATGTATGTTTGGAGAGGCGTCGACATCTGCAATATCAAGAGTAAAACCAAGATAAGCCAGAATAACGACGAAAAACACACTCTCTAAGCTAAGCACACTGACTAAACTAACAAACATGCTAGCTAGAAAGAAAATCTATCCTATCTAAAAATTTCTCCATACCCACCATTTAAGCATAATACCTCTTTAGGTAAAGTCCATTTCTGGGTTTACCCAAAGAGTCCCCATCAAAATCAACCAGCTCATAAGCCCCTTTTGCTAGCTTTCGCTTTACAATGTAGGGTCCATGCCACATAGGAACGAATTTTCCAACACCTAGCTTATCGTTAGCTTGATCATATAATAGCACTAGGTCTCCCTCCGAAAAACTTCGAGGGGTTACATTTCTATCATACTGAGCTTTCATTCGCTTCGCGTGAGTCTCGATAGCCAATGTAGCGTCACGTCGAGTCTCATCTAATTTAGCCAAGTACAATAAACGTTTCTCCTCTTCGGAAGTAGCTGGAAGTAATTCGACAACCATTTGAAGTGATGGGATTTCGCATTCAATGGGTAACACAGCTTCCAAGCCATAAACTAGCTGGAAAGGAGTGAACCCTGTTGAATTTTTCACTGAGGTTCGGTATGCCCATAGCGCTGAAAATAACATGTTGTGCCAATTCGACCGATGAACACCAATGGTTCGTCGGATCATGATAACCAGAACTTTGTTGATAGACTCAACCAAACCGTTGGCTTGCGGATAATAAGGAGTAGAGCTATCGTGGCGCAAACCAAGCTGGCTTGTAAGCTCAGTCATCATGATGTTTCGAAAATGGCTCCCATGGTCAGTAATGATTGCTTGTGGGACACCAAACCTAGTTATGATATGATTGAATACGAAAACTGCAGCTTTTTTGCCGCTTGCGTCGAATGTAGGCATCGCCTCGGCCCATTTAGTAAAATAATCAACCGCGAGGATGATATACGCATGCCCCCCGGCCGAGTGAGGGTTACAAGTAATAAAGTCGATACCCCATTTGGTGAATGGGCCAACGACAATTATAGGGTGGAGAGGAGCAGGTGGAGCGCGCATCTTGCGATCAAACACTTGGCAGTTGTGGCACTTCCGGACTGCAATGATACAATTTTTAAACATAGATGGCCAGAAGTAACCAGCGCGCAACACCTTCTGAGCTGTGGCATACCCAGACATATGACCGCCACATGCTCCAGAGTGACAATCATTTAAAACTCTCTCAGCCTCTTCGTGAGTTAAACAACGTCGAAAAACTAAGTCTGCCCCCCGGCGATAAAGTGTATCTCCAATAATTTTGTATTGCTGGGATTGAAACCGAATTTTTCGACGTTCCGCCTTTGAAGCTTCAGGCCGAAAGGTTTGGGTTTGGAGATAGATGATTATATCCCCGTACCACGGATCTAAAGTACTGATAAGAAACAAAGATTCGTCCGCAATGGACTCCTCTGCCACAGTCTCTGTGTCAGCACGCGGGAAATCACACATCAATTCCGCAAAAACTAAGGATTTCTTAGACTTGGACTTCTCGAACTCCAAGTCGAACTCTTGCAGGATAACGATCCATTTAGAGTACTTGCCCCCTAGCAGTTGTTTTGTCAAAATGTAAATCATAGGGTTGCAATCCGAAATAACTGTAGTTTTACGGAGAAGAATGTAGTGACGAAAACGCTGGACAGCTTGAACGGCTGCCAGGGCCAATTTCTCCACATGCGAATATTTTAGCTCAGTGGGATTTAAGGTCCTACTGAGATAATATATCACATGTTCCGCTCCGAATTCATCTTCTTGAACTAACACCATTCCAATGGTGGAATGCGAAGCTGCGAGGTATAAGAAGTAGTCTTGGTTGTAGTTGGGAGGATGCAACAATGGTGCATGGGTCAACGCGTGTTTAAGTGCATCAAAAGATTGTTGGGCAATCTCGTCCCAAAAGAATTGTGCGTTCTGTTTCAACAACCGTGTAAAACCTTTAGTGACCTCGGCGTAGTTTGGGATGAATCGGCGTAAAAAATTTGCTTTCCCTTGCAAACTTTGGAGTTGGCGCAAACTCGAAGGAGGAGGCAATTTGATGATAGCTTCGACCTTCGAGGGATCGACGCGAATGCCGGTTTTGAAACAACAAATCCCAGCAATCGACCTGTTTCTATACAGAAAACACACTTGTGGGGATTCAACCGAATTCGATAATGCCTACACCTCATAAAGATTGCTCGTAGGTGGACAAGGTGATCAGCTCGATGTAAAGAATGAGCAGGCAAATCATCGAGATACGGTTGCACAATGTGCTTGATGTCATGAAATGCATAAGACATCGCCCGTTGAAAAGTGGCCCCGGCATTCTTAAGCCCAAAAGGTAATTTGCAATAAGCAAATGTCCCCCATGGACAAATGAATGCCGTTTTTGGTTGGTCGGCAGGTAGAATATTGATTTGATTATAGCCCGAAAAACCATCCATAAAGGAAAACATTTCACTTCCGGCACAATCATCAATAATTTGATCGATATAAGGCGTAGGATAGTTGTCTTTTGGACAAGCTCGATTTATATCCCTATAGTCGATACAGATTCTTATTGTTCCTTGTTTCTTGTTAACCGGAACAATATTCGATACCCAATCCGTTAACGGGATCGGATAAATGAAACCTGCTTTCAACAGCTTTTCGACTTCTGCTTTAATCGCAGCCGCTTTTCGAGGGTGAATCTGACGCAACCGTTGCCGGACGGGTTTAGCATCCGGGTAGGTCTTTATTTCATGAACAACAATGGCAGGATCGATTCCCGGCATTTCCTCGTAAGACCAGGCAAACACATCGCGGAATTCTTGGAATAGGGCCTTGTAAGTTTGGATTTCTTCTTCTGTACAAGCGGCACCTATATGAATGTTTTCCTCAATTCCGGGCTTCACTGAAATATCAATGGGAATAGTACGAGAAATATTCCCTAAATTCAACTCTGAATCAGAATGTTTCGTTGGATCCTGAGCGTCTTTGACATATTCAGCGGTAAAGATAGATGAAAAATCATTTTCAAATGCATCATCCTTAGGTAAAAACGAAGATCTGTGATGGAGATCCTCCCACGGTAGATCGTCTACACTTAGGATTTCGCGAAGTTGTTCGTCAGATGACACGACTTCGGGAAACGCTATCCGTTCTAAGGTTGAGGTGAAAAGTGATTCTTCACTGACCACATTCATTTGGTCGATTTCGGTTGAACGCGAGTCGGTAAAAGACATGACAGCTTCATAAGCAATTTCATATGGACTCAAAGGCATAGCATCACCGAATGAGTCTATCTCAGAGTCAGATGGGACAATCCAAGGATCATCATAAATAATGTTGTCTGATGTAATCATATGAATTGTTGCAAATGAAGTTTCTACGCTGAGTGGAGGGAGAGGAAAAGTTCCCAGTAAACCGGAATCCTTAACTAAACCTACACCAACGTCCCTATAAGGGATTGTCGTCTTACCGACATGCTGGATACTTTCTGAAGAGGCTGGGTCGGATGAAAAGTATGTCAGCTGATCAATAGTCACGATCTTACCGTTATATGGAAACTTGATTACTCTGAAGACCGATGAAACGACCGCTGTCATAGCATATGACCAACTTCGACCCAAAAGAAGGTTGTAGTCTAGAGGGGCATCAACCACTTCCACATCCAGACTAACGGTTTTACCTTCTACCCCTATAGGCAATTCTTGTAGAATACCAAACGGACGGAACCCACGGCCATCAAAGGCCTTAAGGATGGTGGGGGATTGGTTCAACGAAGGAGAACCAAGCGATCTCCAACATTGAATCGACATAATACACGTAGAAGCTCCCTCATCAATCACAGTCCGATGAATAGGCCTGTTTTTGACTATCACTGGAATTTGGAAAGCCATTTGATGGGGGAGACGCGGTGTACTATTTTCTAGATCGAAGATTATCAGGTTCGGGTCCTGAACATCAACAGCTCCGATAGCCGACAAAAGTAATTTTCGTTGTGCTGGGCATGATTGCAGCACTTCTAACGCCGACATTGCTGAGGGTGAAACAGCTAAGTCCTCAACAATGTTGTAATTCTGGGCTGCTCTCGCATGTGGATTGAAAGCAGACCTTCGAAGTACACCCTTGGCGGGCGGTTTAATTACTAAGTCCGGGTTAGGTTTTTCGATCTGTAGTGGATCGGAACCAGGAGCTGAGGTTGATGGGTTAGAATGAGAAGATTCTGCTTCCTTACCATCAACAGGAGCCTTACTACCATAATCTTGCGATCGAGTCGCAATCCTCACATGAGACATCATCAAAATGGGTTCTTCACTGGCATTCGAAGAAGAACCTATCATCTTATTCTCCTGCTCCGGAAATGGATTTTTTAACACAGCAGGAGTGGGAGAACCTTTGACTATTTTCACAACCTCGGCCCGATGAGGGCAATCTCTCGTAAAATGATCCTCTTCACAAATAAGACAAGGATATCGAGGTTTGCGCTTTTCGTCATTGGTTTCCGACTTTTCAGTTTTCTCCTTCGGAGCCTTGTCTGCTTTAGCCTTCTTCTTTCCTTTCTTCTTTCCACCGTTTTTTGATTTGGCCGTAGATGACTCTACAGCGTGAATATCGGCGGTAAGTTCAGGAGAAGACTCTCCTGTCGGAGAATCAGGCAAAGTGATAATTGGAGTAGTTGAAGCCTTGGAAGACTTCTTCTTGCTCTTTGTATTCACGATACCAATCATACCATCAGCGGCATGAGATCCCGAAGGAGCAGCAACGATTTGATTCGACTTTGGAAGATCCGGAATCTTCTCGTGTAACGTACCCGACTGAGTGTAAACTAAGTCAAGGTATTGTGCCTGAGCAATGACTTGCTCCTCAGTAACTACTCCGGCCTTAGCTACATCTTCAGTAATCTTCGGTAATAATGATTTGACAAACCATTCAGCTAAGATTTGGTCCGGGATAAAAACTTTCACTAGTCTTCTTCGACGTCTCCACTCATGAATGTGATCAGAAATATACGTGGACGTCGATTGTTTTAGTGAAGTTAATAACTCTGTGCCGTTATCGTATCTGACTGGCAACTGAAAGTGAGTTAAGAACGAGGTAGCTAACTGGCTAAAATTGTAAAAAGAGGCCCGTGGTAACTCAATGTACCACTTGGCCGCGAGACCAATGAGTGTACGCTGGAAAAGACGTAAGCGGATCGAATCATCCGAGATAGAATTTGAAGCACACCAGAGGTGGTAAGTCATCACGTGATTGGACGGATCCTCTCCAGACTTACCTTCAAACTTGGGTATATCACTGGGCAACTTATTTGGCATTGGCGGCCAGAACTGAAGATATTGAATTAGATCGTTCGTTAGGCGCGTCAAGTCTGGTAAATCCAAAGTTGCGATAAACGGTAACTGCCGGTTAGGATCTCTAAAACTTTGGGTCACAATACCAGCCCCAGGAGGAGGATATCCAGGATAACTAGGAACAGGAGTCGCATTTGGGATATTATATCCTCCTGGAAAACCAGGATTAACCGGACCGTACTGGGGTTGTTGAGGTTGTTGATAAGTGTACCCAGGATACGGTTGATACTGGTAAACCGGTTGTTGGACAGCTTGCCCATGTTGGTACTGTCCCTGGTACGGAGGTTGAACAAATTGAGGTTGAGTAGTGACAACCGTACTTATACCAGGCTGACCTACAGGCATCTGGACCTTGGTTTGAATCGTAGATCCAGACAACGGTAAAGATGTCTGAGGTGTGGTAACAGGGACAGTAGAAACTGGAGCTGTCGATACTCCAGAAGTAAGTATGGTAGATGTAGCGGTAGTTGCAGCAGCCATTTGAGATGGAGTACTAGGTGCAATTGGCGGCTGAGTAACTACCGAAGTTACAGAAGTTTGAACATTTGACTGGACAGGTTGCGGTTGCTGGGTTGGACCAGAAACTACGGGTTGTCCAGCTTGAGGAACCATCTTTATACTTGGCTGCAACACCTGTTGACCCTGTGATGGATCCCACACTAACATTCCAGGATATTGACCCGTAACAGGTTGAGGATACTGAGATCCATAACCGGATTGAGGGTAGGATTGATAATTGTAAGGTGCAGTTCCCATACTTGGAACATATGACTGACCTTGAGGCGGTTGATAACCTTGACTCGAGTATTGACCTTGAGGTTGATAACCTTGAGGTAAATACTGATACTGGGGTTGACCTTGACCTTGAGGTTGGTACCCTTGAGGTTGATAACCTTGGGGTTGATACCCTTGAGGTTGCCATCCTTGAGGTTGATATTGATACTGAGGTTGACCCTGGGGTACATATTGAGGCTGGGGTTGACCTTGAGGCACGTATTGCACCATAGGTACATACTGACTTTGAGGTTGCCCCCCAGACACGAGTTGTGTACCTTGAGGTTGCCCCCCAGGCGTTAACTGCGGTTGCCCCCCAGGCGGTAATTGGCCACCTTGAGGTTGGGAAACGGGAACTGAACCTGACATCATGTAAATGTCTCCTACACCCAATGGTATATTACCACTGTTTCCAACAAATAACCCATGATCAACGGGTTGAGGAGATGCCCCCGCAAAGGTACCAGAAAGTGATTGATACCCAGTAGGAATAGAAGGACCGCCGTGTAAAAAAGATTCAGGACTTTGTGTAAACACGGACGACTGACCAGACATATTTACAGGAGTATGAATACCTCCAGGTGGAAAAGGAGTACGAGGTGTAGAAAAACCTACCCCTGAGTTGTCTAAAAAATTGGTTAATGCAAGGTACCAAGAAGTACTTCTAGGAGGACTGTAAAAGATGGATTCACGCTCCCTTAGATCAATAGTAAGTTGACCTTCAAGGTTAGAGACACCTATATCCTCCTCTGGAGCAAGTTCTTCTATAGCAATCAAACCAGTAGGAAGATTTTCGGTGATAATTCTTTCTATTCTCGGTGAATCTGGAACACTAGAAGTCGGAGTAACAGGTTCAGATATTTCAGGTTCTTCGCCTGTATCACTAGCAGACGAAAAACTACCAATAAGTTCAGAAACTGAAACAGCTTCGGGATTATAACCTATCTCTAAACTTTGGTAATCTGGATGGACTACCAAGGAAGATTCTCCTTCTTCAGGTGAACCTACTCTACTGTCACTAGGAGGAGTTACAAGGACCTTTAACCCTTCGTACTGACCCGGAATGTCTTCAGGAGATTCACCCCGCGATTTACGGAGTTTTCTTAACAAATCTATTCCGGTAACAATCTCAGGAGACTTGCCCCGAAGTCGACGGGACTGTCTCGGTAATTCCGCCACAGCTAAAAACTTTTAACTACTACACACGAAAACAAAATAAAATTTCAAATCAAACCACCTAAAGTCTCTAAAGAACCAAACAAATTTGAATCACACGCCTAAAGAATCTAGGGCGTCAAACCAAACACAAACAGTAGTCTTCCGGACCAAAAGCGCTAGTTGGTGATGAAGCCCAACCTCGCTGGAAGTGAAACCAATGGTGTGTAGACTCGACTCCAACCACTACAAAGATGCACCTAAGATGATTTACGCTACTTTCCTTTTTCAATGAAATTCTTAACTAAGAGAGTTGAGAGAATGCAAATTTTAGAGAAAACAACTTTCTTAATAAAGACAATCAAAGAAACAATTCTCTTTTCTTTTCAAGCACACAAACATGACCACTATTTACGTACACGAAAAACTCTTTTTCTTTTAAATCTTTTCAAAGCTACTTGAAACAAAACTTTTCAAAGGAGATATTTTTGTATTTTCTCTTTTAATAAAGCATATAAATCTATTGTAACAAAAATCAATCTTAAAAGCTATAAAAACTATGAAAACTTGACTCACAAGCAAATCAAAAAGGAAATTACTCTAAGCAAACCTAACAAGGCAAAAGCTCACAAAGATGATTCTAGGATGTTTTACTTGACCAAAATCAAATCAAGGACCAGCTAATGCAGAATCAAAAGACTAGTCAAAACAAAACTCAAATCTTTTTGTTCTTTTTGTAAAATGGAATTTAAGACTTAATCAACAAGCACTTCGAAATTCGCCAACGAGACAACTCAATGGTAAGTTGCTCACACAGGTAGACTTTATGACAGGTCTGACTTCTAAGAATGTTGACAAAACCAGAGAGATCTAAGGCTTGACAACTTCTACCGCCAAAGTCACTACAAGACCTACTCAAAAAGCAAACCCTAGGGCTTAAACTTCTATGAAGTCCACTAAAACACTCAATGCTATAGAAACAAGTTCAGGTGAAGATCTTTGACAAGGGACTAATGAATCTGGGCAGTAAAAACTAAGAAAAAACAAAATCTAAGAGTAAAAAAGCAAAAAATGGAGTTTTCTCAACTTTTAGTAGGGGGACGCAGGCGACCCGTTAGAACAGGTGCGGGCCCGCTCTGTGCACACAGAAACAGTGCGTCCAGGGACGCACTGTGCAGCACTCAGAGGGTGCGTCCTACTGAAAAACTCAAGAAAAACTAAAAGGATTCTAACTCTAAGCTAACCCACCCAAAGACAAAGTCACAGAGCCAAAAACCAGAAAAATAAACTAATTTTCTCAGAGCAAAGTTCATACAAAGGAAAAGACTTTTCACATTAATGGATTCCCCAGCGGAGTCGCCAATTTGTCAGGCGGAAAGAGTCGATTGTGCGGACACAACCAACCTCCCTAGGAGCCTAAGACTCTCTAGTGACAAACAAGACAAATAAGATCTATCCTTCTCTAAACATGCATTATGATATGAGATATCAAGTGTTTTGTTCTTACCTTTGTCCAAACGCTGTTGTAGAAGTCCAAGCTTTGTTGATCTGGATGAGCTCCTCCTTTTCTCCAAAACCTGTAATCACCAACAGTCAAACAATTAAATAGCACCTGATTATAACATAAAACAAAGCATATTCAACATGTAGACCAAGGAGTACATGAAATAACTCATAAACAACAAGTTATTGAGAAGAATGGACTCATTTGCATTAATAGGTAACAAAAAGAACAAATACAACCTGAGCCTTGGTGTTGTGCAAGTCCTTCCCAGGGTCCATCAAGAGTTCTCCTTTACTTTGACAAAGCACACCCACTTCCAAATAGAACAAGCAAAGATGGCAATCTCTCCTCACAAGCTTCTCAATGGGAGTCCTAATTCCTGCAGCATTTACCCTTAGAAAATGTATAGCTTCAACCTCTCCTCCTTCTGGCCCAATGCCTATATTTATAGTACTCAAGAGGAGGTTAATCAGGTCCACCATCAATGGGATAATCCCCTCTTTGGGTGGGATAGCTCCCTTATTGATGGGATAAGTTCCTCTTTGATAGGAGTGCATGAACCATCTGGAGGCGCCCAATACACGTCAAACAACCTTCTAGAATGCTCTAGAAATGACCACAAGTAACTTTTTAAAGATGAAACTTGCGCATTCTAACCTTTACAGGGGGACGCACCTGTCCCTTTACATACAGAGCGTCTTTGGACGCAGCTTTTGTGAACATTGGGAGCGTCCCCACAGGTAAGGTTGAGAGAACCTGCGTCCCCAGAGATAAATACATTTATACAAGACTTTCTCTCTTTTTTGAAGTTTGACATGGAGAGAAGAGGCATAAGACTTGCCTAAGAGGGTAGCATGACTATTGATTGAGCCATACTAACTGTAAGTAGTCATGGTGACATTTTTTAGTGTAACACACTATACCATCGCTCTTGAATTCCATCCCTATAATTCCTACAAACCCTAACCCTTGGATCGAGGACCTTGAATTAGTGGGGGTTTCTGAGCAACCACATACCTCTGCGTCCAGACCCCTAAAGAAGCATAAATGCTACAAGACTAAGGCTGACGACGTGATACTAAAACTTGAGGAGGATATACACTGGGGTGATACTATGGACTACGTTGATAGGGTTTTGGTCGGCAGAATCAGAGGTTGGAACTACTCGGTAGCTTGTTTGAAGACTTGGGCATCAGAGATTTGGGGTCATCACCTGGCAGACATCCCATTTGTTCAAACAATTGTGAGGGGATGGTTCGCATTGAGATTTGCTAGAGCAGATCATACGAATTGGGTCCTTTCATCCTATTGGCACTTTGAACATGCCCCTATGTTATTAAAGCGTTGGACACTGCTATTTGACCCAGAGATAGAGCAAATTGGTGTTGGCCCTATATGGATCAGACTACCTAGATTGACTTTACAGTATTGGTCTGAGGACATATTTAGAAGGATTGGAAACTCGCTAGGTACCTACACGGAGTATGATAAATCCTATCAGACTATGGGCATGATGTCATTCGCCAGGATATTGGTACATTTGGATACCAGAGGTGGACTGTAGGAGAATATCACAATTCAGTGGAGATCTTCCTCACACATAAAGCTGTTAGATTATGAAGGTATTCCATATCGATGTAGAAGATGTCATAAGGTTGGACATCTATTCAGGGATTGCCCACTCAATTGAAAGAACAAAAAGAGTGTTCAGGAAATGGACATGGAACCCTCAGTTGATCAGCCCCAACAGCCTACTGTTGTGGATCATACAGAGGAACACTTAAAGACCTGTGGTGATACAGTTGAGGTACATGCTGATGGTGTGAAGAAAAAGCGTGGAAAGGCTCCTATTCAGCCTTCCTCTCCACAATAACGTGATCCAGAGCAGCCCAGGGTGAAGTCTTCTCATCGGGTATGTCCATTTTTTCTCACTTACTTGTAACTTGTCATGTTGCATCTCATTCATATCATTTATATAATCATGCATTGGTTCCCCCTGCACACTCCTCCATGTCTCCCATCTCAGCCTCGATGGATCATTTGATCCTTCATCCTGCAGGATAGGCTTTGTCTTCCTTTCTGTCCTGCACCCTGCCTCCACCTCCTCCGACTTACACCTCCTGTCATCCCTCCACTTATCCACTCCCCATTCATCCTCCACCTTCCCCATCTGTATCCTCCTCCTCTAGATACCCTTTGCACTCTAAAGCCAAAGATAGAGGGCTGGATGCAATTGGCTTGGACACTGAGGCTTCTCCTGCTTCTCATAAGCCTACTAGGGGTCACCCCTCATCTCTCTCCAGAGCAAAATTTCAGGCTATGGAGGAGGTGGCCCTTGGGAAACAGAAAACCATTGACAGGGTTCTCAGAGTAAGGAATTCCCTCTCCCCACCCCCTCCATGAAGATTTTATCCTTTAATTGTCGAGGGTTAGCTAGCCCTGCCAAAAAACTAGCTCTGAGGTGACTCTTTTCATCTATTTCTATTGACATCATTTTCTTACAAGAAACCCTGAGTATGTCTAGTTCGATCACACCTTTGCTGGAATCATGGATGTCAGGTTGGACATTTCATGCTTTGGATGCATTTAGGCGATCTGGAGGTATTGCAATTGGTTTTCAAAACCAGACTATCAATTTAAGGAGTATCTGGGGTGGTGGTGGATTTTTAGGGGCAAACATATACTCTGCAACCCTGGAGAGTGAAATTAGAGTAATCAACGTATATGGTCCTTGTCAAGATAGGGGTGTATTTTGGAGACGGTTATTCAGCACCTCATTCATGCAGGTTGATAACATCATTCTTGGAGGAGACCTTAATTTCTCTTTGGGTTTCATGGAATCATGGGGACACTTGGCACAAGTGGATGGATTAACTGATGTTATCACAAACTTGTTGGAGGATCATCACTAGGTTGACATCCCATTAGCTAAGATTCAGTATACTTGGAAAAACAATCGCATTGGTGAACATAGTCTGGCCAGGAGATTGGATCGATTCCTCATCAAGGAAGAATTTCTCTCTAAACACCCCCATATCAGACAATGGGTTGGCACAGGAGGAATATCAGATCACCGACCAATATATCTGGAGCTGGATGACAGTGTACATAGAATCAGAGCTCCATAAAAATTCAACTCCTCGTGGCTTCGAGATCCCTCGTATATACAACTGGTGACTGAATATTGGCAAACTCATCTGATTAGGGATGATGAGGACACTGCTGATGGCTTTGTTTGCAAACTTAAGGATTCAAAGGGCATTTCCAAAGCATGGGCGCACAAGAAAAGGAAGCAAGAAGACAATACACTGAGAGAGGCGGAGCAAACCATCATACACCTTGAAGCAAACACTGATGGCACATATACCTCTCAGGAACAAAAACATCATATCTCCTCCCTCATCAAGCAAAGAACTCAAATTTTGAAAGACAGAGAGGAAAGTTGGAGACTTAGAAGCAAGGCGATTTGGTTAAAGGAAGGAGATGACAATACCAAGTTTTATCACAAGTTTTCTAATGGTCGGAAGGCCATCAATACTATTTGGGAGCTTCAAAATGAACAAGGACTCATTGTCAACACCTCCAAAGACTTGGCTAACTTAGCCACTTCACATTTTAAAGATATATACAAGGCCCCCCTGGGAGCCAATATACTGGAAGTTATGCATACAACAGAGCTTTTCCCACGATTTGTTGATCAAGAGGAAGCTGATGAGCTCACTAAGGAAGTGACAATGGGGGAACTTGAGGCCACTATTAAATGGTTCAAGAATGATAAGAGTCCAGGTCCAGATGGTTGGACCATCGAATTTTATATTGCATTTTTTGACATCCTTGGTAATGATCTACTTAAAGTGGTGGAGGATTGCAGAAGGACAGGTAGGATGTCCTCGACTATTAAATCAACATTTATAGCTCTCATCCCAAAATCAAACAATCCCTCATCTTTTAATGACTTTCGCCCTATATCCTTATGCAATTGTTTATATAAGATCATCGCCAAGATCATTGCCAATAGACTCAAACCTGTCCTTTCAGCTCATATATCCCCTGAGCAATTTGCATTTCTCCAACATAGACAGATTCATGAAGCCATTGGTACAGCCCAAGAACTACTTCACTCGGTTCACTTGAGAAAACTAAAAGGCATGATTTTAAAGGTCGACTTATCAAAGGCTTTTGACAGGGTAAATTGGTTATACATTAGAATGCTTTTAACACATCTGGGATTTCCCTTTATTTATATTAAATGGATTATGTGCTGCATTACTAATGTCACATTCAGTGTACTTCTTAATGGTGCTGCTACTCCCTTTTTCCTTGCGGAGAGAGGTCTTAGGCAGGGGTGCCCTCTATCCCCTCTACTGTTCCTTCTCATCATGGAAGGTCTGAGCAGAATCATAAGTGTTGAACACAGAAGGGGTCATATTGTGGGCATCAAAATCACAGATAATTGCACCCTCACTCATCTTCTTTTTGTGGATGATGTCCTTATATTCTTGAATGGGGGCATAGGAGATATATCTGCACTTCAGAATGCCTTTGGCCTCTTTCAGCAAGCTACAGGTATGGCTATCAATGTCAGCAAATCTACTTTGACTTCTCTTGGATGCTCTCAGCATGAAATCCAATTTGCTACGAGATGGTTCCCATTTACTCTACATAATATAGAATATGGTTTTATGTATCTTGGATACCAGTTGAAACCTCAAGGATACAAAATTACAGATTGGATCTGGCTTATCTCAAAGGTTGAAAACCATCTTAATATATTGTACCATCGATACCTCTCAAGATCAGGAAGGCTTGTCCTTATCAAAGCTATTCTGGAAGCAACACCAGTGTACTGGATGACCTTGGCATGGATTCCCAAAGGAATACTGGCTAGATTGAAAAGCATTTGCTACATATTTTTGTGGAAAGGAAATCATCGGGGGAGACTATTTGCATGGGTTAAATGGGACACCATTACAAGACCTAAGTTGTGGGGAGGTTGGGGTATAAAGAGATTGGACATTTTTTCTAGAGCCCTGGTAGCAAAGCTGGGCTGACAGGTCATTACATCTCAAAGTCCATGGACCAAGGTAGTCTATGCAAAATATATCAGCCCTGCTAATATCATGGACTACGTTCGACAGAATCAAAGGAGCAGCAACAACTTTTCTATCATTTGGAAGATGGTGATAAACTCTATCTCACTTATTCGAGATGGTCTAACTTGGAGAATTCAAGATGGTAATGCAGTTCGTATTGGAGAAGATCCTTGGATTGGATGTGGAAATGCCCATAGACTATCTGTAGATCTGATACGATATCTATCCAGCCAGGGCATTTCTCATATCAGCCATATTGCAGATCATAACAACACTACATTATTCCAACAGGCTTGGAAAACTTCCCTTGAGATTAATCTCCCCGCTCAGTGGCATCAGGAATGGCTAGATTACACAGATGCTCTTACACAAGCCCATATCCGGATTACTGATGGCGAGGATGAGATTATATGGGCCTTCGCTAAACATGGGAAATATTCGCCTAAGGATGGATATTTGAAGCTAATGGAACCTGTTAAACTGCAGCATAATGAGCACTTGTGGAAAGCTCTCTCGAAACTTAAGGCAACTCCTAGGTCACACATGCTCATGTTGTTCAAAAAGATCCCAACCGGACTCAACTTGATGAAGAGATCATATTATGGACCATTCTGGTGTCACCTCTGTAGAAGGGATGATGAGAGTACTGAGCATCTTTTTCTTGAATGCCCTATCATTACCAAACAATGGAATCAGATCACAACACACTACCCTTCTCTTAAATAATGGCAAGGCAGGAACATTACCAAAGCCTGTAACAATTGGTGTAGTGGACACAGTGGCAAGGACTGGAACATGCCATTAATTATGTGCTGGACTATTTGGATTGCTAGAAATCAGTCAATTTTCAACCTTAAGGCCCCTCATTGGCCTTCCATAATGACCAGGGTCATTACTGAATTTGACCTCCTTCCTGAAGAAAACTCTAACCCTCCCCCTAGAATTATACAGCCTGAAACCATTGATAAATCCATCCCATGGGCTTACTTTGATGGATCTGCTCAGGAAGGGGGATGTGGGGTGGTGGGGGGGGGGGGGCATATTATATATTAATGAATCACATTGCTTCAAAATCCAAATGATATTGGGGAGGGGCACTAATAACTTCGCTGAACTATGTGCTGCAAAATATCTCATACAATTTACACTAGAAAAACATTGCAATCATCTTCAACTTTTTGGGGATTCCAAAATAGTATGCAATTGGTTAAATAAAACATCACATTGCTCTGCATATTCATTGAGGCACATTTTGGCTGAGGCTCATAGACTTATATCATCTTTTGATTCATTTGTTTGTCATCACATTTACAGGGAGCACAACTCAGGGGCAAACTTCCTATCAAAGGAGGCAGCGCTCAGACATGATGATGATTGGTTAATTCAGGAAGAAATCGATGGAGTATTCTACCAGCATTATCATATACCCTTCATCAATCTGCATGCACATCAAGGGCTATAAGGCCATCATAGTTTTTGAACATTTGTATATATTTATATTTGCTTTCTCTTTATGATGCACTTGAACATATAGTATAGATTATCGATCTCTCCGTGAAGAGACAATGACCATTTTGGATGTTTATAGTTATCATTCTCTCTGTGAAGAGAAACTCACCATTTTTTGGGATGTTTTTTAGCGCTCCCTATGAGGGGACCATGTTTTTTGGTACCATTTTTGTATCACTTTTTTGACAGGCTATCAGCCACAATATGCATTTGCTACGGCATCTTCTTATTATTAATAGAAATTACGACTTTTTTCCAATGGAAAAAAATAAGATTTACAATGTAATGAAGTTATAAATGAAGAAGCCTCTTAGATAGAAAGAAGGTTCTTCTTATTTAAGAAGATTTGTAATGACCATGATGGAGATCTCCCTGGGAAACAAAACTGATTCAAATGTAATCTGATCTCAAAATCTTTCAAGAATTTAGTGGATCAACCTTCAATTACTCTTAATCTTCAGCAATGATTAATATAGTCTATAATGCTTACGGTCTATGTGAGAAAGAGGCCTTCGAGGGTCACAACAAATAGGGAGAGTGGACCTTCCAAGAGGAACTTTTCAGCTTCTACAAAACACAAATGATATGCAAAAATGATGCAAGGATTTATGCATAAAATCAGTACGGGTTAGTTGATAATTCTGACAGTGAAATTGAGGTCTCTTCAAAGCCAAATCAGATGACCAACAAGAAATGACACAAACACTACAAAGAACTAATCCAAACCCTTTATGGCCACTCTAGAAAATGATCACAAATTTCTAGTTAAAACTTATTCCGATTTAGGGGTAATTTTTATTAAGTATTTTATGCTTCATCTTCTTTAGAATCAATTTAAACCCTCTTTCAAGTCATGCCTTTTTCATCAGAGAAGGAAAATGTAAATGGAGCTCATAGCTTTGAGAGGAATAACTCAAAATTAGATAGATATTAGACTCACGGTTACCTCGGGAGGTTGGATTGGGTGGGGAAAGAAACATTATGAAAGTTTGCCAATCCACAAGACTAGTTTGAGCAAAATGCAAGCTTAATCAAAAGAATGAATTTAACAAACTCAAGCACAAAGAACCTCAACTATCAATGTACGTAGGAAAACAATTTATGAATATTTGATATCATATAGTCACATGCCCAAGTCATATCCAAGTTTTCCATAGCTATCTTCAATTGGCAAACTTGACAATTTTAGCATTTTAATAATAGCAAGGTAATCATTTATCTATCATATTCTTCACGTGGAAATATTTCTCTTGAGAAGCCTTATCAAGGAGTGGAATCAAACATTGATGTTTCTCACACTCTTGGCATTGCCACAGTTACTAGTTTCTGATTCTTGATATTGAAAACATCAAGCATGTTGAAAATGAACATCTCCAGAATAACTCGAGCATGCATACATCATAGCACAATCTTATTTGACATTATAAAGAATGGAAAAAAGGAGAAGTCAAAAAACCTAGTACTGTAAGTTTAGTGGGAGAGCAATACCACTTAAATCCTTTCTCCATTTCCACCGTTTATGATTTAACGGGTCAGTTTCTTTAACAGAGTCATTGGGCAATGGCAAACACTTGAAGACTGTGTGCCTTAAACACTATAACTTAAAATTAAAATAAATTTTTTAGATAATTTATTTTCTGATGATACTTTTCTGATGATGGTATCTAATTGAGACAAAAATAACCGAAACATCTCTGAAATCCTCGAGTGACTCCTCTGCAACTCTCAATATCCGTGGAACCTTTGGGAGAACAAAATTAAAAGGCGTTATGGAACCATTCTTTGGACTTAAATTCTATTTTCAATTTTTCCATATTTATCTCTTGTAGTTTCTTTATTTCCCGAAGGCAATGAATTCCAAGGCATATTGACATTTTCATTAAATTTTTATGCATTAGGCATTTTCATTATCAATTGAACTCCATGGAATACTTTTTCTCCAGGCCAATCAATTCCATGGCATATTGACATTTTCACTAAATTTTTATGCATCGAGCATCTTGTTTATCAATTGAACTCCATGGCATACATTTTCTCCAGGCCAATCAATTCCATGGCATATTGAATTTTTCATTAATTTTTTTAAATTTCATGCAGGCCAATCAATTTCATGGTATATTAACATTTTCATTAGATTTAAAAAAAAATCTAGGCCAATAAATTCCATAGCATATTTTGTGGTAGCATTACAATAAATCCTATCCTATTTGATCAGAAAAATGCTTTGGGCATTTTCAAGATCGATTGAACTCCATGGCATATTTCGTGATAGCATCAAAATAAAGCCAATTTTGTTTGACCTTTCAATTTGTCACCTATAAACCAGAAAAATACTTCGAGGCTTTGTTTATATTGTTTTGTTTCATGTAGATTTTTATTGTGGACTATTGATGAAGGAGAATTTCCATTTAGTAGAAATAGAATGACTTTGCAATCTTAATCAGATTTATGTTGTTTATATGTGCACATGCATCTATCCTGCAAGTTTCAGTAAGCAAGAATAATCCTTACACCAAACATTATGATAATAGGGAAGGCCAATTCTTATTTCTTAGTGCTACTTTTATTAGAAAACAAATCTTTTTGTGCTTGGTTTAAACTTTAAAAAGTAAAATATGTCATAGGATTTCGATATCCTTCTATTATTTTACATAGAATTACTCACACAAATTAACTTCAAGAGAAAACAGAGGTAGGCAAAGCAAGAAAACATACTCTCCAAGTCACTAATAAGTTGAGCATTAAGAAAACCCAAGTTACCACTTACCAGTAAGCCTAACATAAAACAAAGGAAAGCTAAGCAAGAAAACATACTCTTCAGGTCACTAATAAGTTGAGAATTAAGAAAACCTAAGTTACGAGTCACCAGTAAACCTAACATTTAGGGACTTAGAAAACATCCTAGCTGCAGTTAGAAGTTCTACATGTTTAAGTAGTTGCAATTAAAAAGTACCATGACAAAAGAACACATTATGCTATATGCATCCTTGCTGCAAGATTAAAAGCCATAAGGACTACAGAACTTGAATCTTCGCTCAATTCACCAATGTTGAGCACATCTTGATGATGTGCTTGATACATCCGAAATTTATTCTTGTTATGAGAGTACACTGTACACTTAATTTTTGTTTTCCTACTTAATTGATATATTTAAGCTTCTTTCTAGTAACAAAGTTTACTCATTTGTTTAAACTTTCTCAAAACGTATTGAATATCTTATGCAAATTTATTATGCAATACTCAATGAGTAACTTGTGCAGATTTATTGTCATAAGAAAAATGACCATTGATTTGTGTTTAGAACTTGCACTCACTCAATCTTAGTGGTTCGTTTTTGGAACTTACTAGGTGATTGGAGTATTGAATTCATGGCGTAGCGGAGCTCGCAGTGAGCGAAATCATCAGAAAAATAGAGGTAGCAGGAAGTGGTTGTGAAAGAACATTTGTAGCATCTATGCAACTGATTGAAGGTATGGCTTCTTGCAATATCTGTACTTTTGTCTTCTCTCTAGTTTCCTTTTGTGCAGTTTCCTCATTGTCACTTTTTTTCTTGTGTGTTGTTGTGTGTGTTTTAGATTTTAAGATGAATATGTCTCATGCTATCAATGTTTATACATTTATTTAGGTTGATTCACTAGATTTTAGTTTGCGTTTGGTTAGCAATGGATAATATTGTTCAATGACAAGAAGAGATGGTACGAAAATTGTAGTTCTAGTTTCTGTCTCCCTACTTTCAATCTAGATGATTATGGTGGTAAAGATTACCTCTCTATTGTAAATGGTATATGTTTTATTGTTGCATAAACAAATTCATACATTAATGTATCCTTATTTAATATTTCGGAATGAAATTTTTTTCGGTGTCTGTTAAAATCCTGTAGCAAATGGGAAGTCATAGAATGATTTTTAACCTACCTGTTACCACATGAATTGTCACCAAATAGTGCAAGACATGCATTTGAAAACAATTCTATGGAACTTGGAAAATAAACGAGTATCACCTTAATTTATCTTCCCACTCTTTGGGATGGTCCAAGATCGCTACAGGGGCTTCCCTAT
The DNA here is from genome assembly GCA_031772625.1 of Pinus tabuliformis. Classification (NCBI taxonomy): domain Eukaryota; kingdom Viridiplantae; phylum Streptophyta; class Pinopsida; order Pinales; family Pinaceae; genus Pinus; species Pinus tabuliformis. Next base: position 574,215,816 of record CM062814.1, read on the forward strand.
AAAATATTTCTCTTCTATGGCCTATGGTGCCCAACAACAAAAGGGATTGCTGATCCAAGTCTTACAATCGGATATAATATGATGATGATCTATTCTAGTCAAGCTGAAAATAAATATAATCAATAGAACAGAAAGTGAACTCACCAAGAACATATCTATATTCATGGCCTACACATTATGTGTAATCACGTTGTTACAAAGTCTTGCCTTAGGCGAATTAGAACCATCTCACCTAACTTGTATTTCTTGTCAACAACATCATTTCTCTTCTCGATAGTTTGTTAAAGTACATGGCTTTTGTGATTTCCTCATCATCTTCCTTTCTTTAGGTTCCTTCATGCTTTCGTTGTATGTCATAAGCTATTGGTTCGACATATAGAAACTTATATGGAAACTTCATTGTTTTCTCTTGAAGAGGCTCCTTGCAAATACGTGGGAGTAAGAATGTCAAGTTAGTTGCAAGTTCTATTCCACTTTGCTCCTGCTTTTGTTTCATTGCAAATACAACTTCCCTGTCCTGTTCCAAATACCCCAATCTTGCAACAACAAGACAATTGCATCTAGCTAGCCAATTTCAACAAAACAATTCATGAAATAACAATATAAACATGTCTGAAATATTTGATGTTGATAGTTACAAACCAAAAAAACAATGTGGTAATGATGCGACTATTGATGATGTCTTCAACACCAACAACCTTTTTAGACTTGAAGCATTTTCATACAGTCTAGACGATTGTCTTTTCAATGCAATTGAAGTCCTTTTGCATTTTCGATATACATCCACTGAATTGCAAAATTGCACAATAGACCACTTCTTGATGGCCTTGAACAAGGTCACATAGAAGCACTGTAATCATTCAATTACATGCTAGCACCTGATATCCTATATCAGCTTCATGGAATTTGTGACGTCGAAACATATTTGCGAAGAATGTGTCTTCCGGCTTCAAATGGTCCTATTGAGAATGAACAAGGACTATGGGGAGACACATTTTGCATACGTTGGCTAGCGAAATGGTTGAACTTATCAATAGGAATTTGGTCGTTAACAAAAATAAAGGTATTTTCTATTCAATTGAAACAAAATGACAAATCCATTGCATATATTGTTCTGTGATGAGAACCCCTTTAATAGGAACTATGAACCATTGTTATACAAAAAAATAGCTCAATCAATTGTAATGTGCAATGAATATCTTTCTCCTCCCTGCAAAGATCTACAAACCTATTGGGAAATAATGAATGATAAAATGCAAGGCCATAGATTGCATAGAGAGACTTTGATGTAGAATCCTTAAGACTTTACATTGTGCAGTCATTCTGTAATTCGATCATGTGCAAGCAAACATTGCATTGCATTGTTTGCAAAAATATCTATAAAAGGATGTCATAAAAGCTCAAAAAAAAGTTTCAAATTGGCAAATGTACCTCATGAATATGGCAATGCCATTTGAAAAAGGTGGAATAGAAGGCGGGCCGTTTTGTTTGCAATGGGTAGCAATATTATTCAAAGTAAACATACAAGAATGGTCCTCTATAACTAGGAGCATTGTCAATTACTACCAATGCAACAACTTTTCAAGTCAAACATACAATATAGTGTCATTTGAAATAGATGCATTTCACACCCATTACGCACCTTTGTCAATAGATGGACATACCAATAGAAGCAATGTACATTATCAAATTCTTCCAATAGAAACAACATCATTGCACACGCAATGTGGACCTATGTCAAAAAATGCACATGTGCATGAAGACAAATTGCAATATGGTATTACGCCAATGATAGAAGATAGAAATAATAGGTTCAATTTTGTATATTAAAACAACTATCATGATTACAAACAAAAAAAATATAAAAATTTATGCAAACAAAAATCACAGAATAAACATAATTGCTTATCCAAGAAAAACACTATAATAATTTACCTAGCCAACATAGAGGACACACCTGAGCAAAATTGTCCAATATGTAAACAATTACAGTTTCACAAGAATATGAATAGGATTGGAAAAGACTTTTAACAAATATACATAAATTTATCTAAAAAACATAGAAATATGCCCAAGAAAGTAATTTGCAAGGTTTGCAAAACAACACTTCGAAATGGAAAATTTCCACAATTTGTTGTACCTGAGAACATTAGGCAAAACAACCATTTCCAATTGTGGCCACACTCTCAGAACTTGAAGAACGTCTTGTAGCATTAAGAATTACATTTTCACAAATAAGACAATGAGGCCACAAACGATCACAAATGGGTTTAACAGGATCGATCATCAATGTTCCTGTTCAAACATACATTGTTCAAACTACACTTCCACAATCTATGGAAAACACAACAACAGTTTTTGTTGCATGGAAAAGATGATTGGAATATAAAAATGCATTTCAAACAGGAAAATTCCGTGTGCATATTGTCAATGTGACAGCATTGAAGGAACTATGTTCTCTGTTATCACTCCAAAAATTTCTCTAGAAGTTATTAAAGAAAGAAATGTTTAGAGGTAACCACAAACCTACTTTGGAGATTAGGATCTAGCTTGCCTAGTTCTCAGAGAGGGCTCTCTCTTTATGATTTAACTTTGTTTTAGTTAATTGATTTTGGGCTAGTTATTGTTGGACTTGGGTTTTGATTTGAATTTGGGTGGTGGGATCACTTACTTAGATGAAAAAAGGGTTGCTTTTACCATTGGGCTATGGGGTCAAATGCCAGACGAACAGGGCTGGATCAAGTTCTAAAAAACAGTGTCTACAAGGCAAGATAGAGGAGTTACTACAGATCTCAAAGCCTAGATAGTGAAATGGTTTCCTATCAGATCTAGGGATCAATTAAGGGTTCCTTAGACCGGATTATGAAGACAAATGCAAGAGGTCAACTGGGATGGGAGAGAAATTAAGAGTTCTCAAATCAGGATATCAGAGGAAAACATAAAAATGATTAATTGTGCAAAACAGAGTGTGCTTAAACAAATTCTGAGTTAAATTTCTAGTTAATTCATTCAAATTTGGATAACATTTAAGTTTATGAAACACATAAGAAAGTAACAAAATCAGAAAAAGAAGATACTTCACTGCAATAGCTCATATCATGAATCCTGTAATGCAATATTTTTATTACTTGCTCTAGTTCGTTGACTTGAAAATTGGTACAGTAACCCTTAGGTTTAAGATCAAAATAACTCTACAAATGTATAGAAATCCACACTCAATACTTCGAATTATGAATTATTTATACAAAAATATTTTACAACATATCCCAAACTATCTTGGGAACTAATCTAGGAGAAAGAAAAAACTTCATGCAAGAAGATAGAGACAATTATTAAACTAATGCTTGATGTCCTTGCTTATTAGGTTGTGCTAGCTTTAATATTTGATATTTTTCATTTTAATCTGCTTTGTTGTTTGGTCTTCATGCTGGATTCTCTATTCACTCTGGCCTTTCATTTGATACACTTTGACTTGGCTGACCTGTCAATGTCCTTTTACTGTGCCCTTTTACTTTTACTCTACATTTTACATTTTTACTGTGTATTTCAACAGTAAATCATTTAGTTCTTCCCATGTTTTAGCATCTGGTAATTGGATATTGAGCATATTCTTGTAGATCTCATCTGCCTATGTATACTTGGAAAAAGTAGGCTTATTGACAAAAGGTGTTTTACCTCATGTTGGAGGTAAAAAAAATTCTCAAAAGTTTGATACAATACTTTGCCAGTAGGTATACCCTTCATGGATGAAGTATTCACCTAATCTCTGGACACTTCTCGGATTTTTGTGTTATAGTCCTCCTGTGTCATCAGCTTATCATTTATAACCAAGGGATTCGGTAAACCTTTTTGCTTTAAAATCTCAAATTTGACCATGAATCTGTCAATGGCCAGTTGCATGGTTTGGCACTTATCCTCTAGGTTCAACATCAAATTCCTCTTGGTGAGGACTCTTTTAACCTCCAAAATTGTACCTGTTCTGTCAGGTATCTCTAATTCCTGCAGCTCATACTTGTTCTTGGAGTTGAGGAAGTGAATGATCCTTGTAGTTTCCTCTGGCATGACTCCAAGTTCTGATTTGATTATTTGAATGGATTTTGTAGCCTGCTTTATTAAATCAATCTGTTAAAAAATAACCTGTATGGATGGCCAAATAACATTGACAGAGTCAACGATATTGGCCCACAATTGATCCTTAGCCTGACCTAGAGGTTCATTCAGTGTCAGTTCCTTCTCAAGGATTTTGATTCTTTCGGTCATCCTTGTAAAGTTATGTTGTTCTTCTTTGTGCATGATTTGGGCAAGTTTGTAATGTATTTCCAGGCTGGTCACTTTCTCCTTAAGCTTGTGCATCTTAGTGGTCTGGATGGACATTTCTTCCATTGCTTTCACCGACCTGTTTTCCTCATCACCTGTAGACTTTGATGTTGTAAACCATGTTGCTGATGTAGTTGGTGTAGATGATGGTAGTGTAGTGCTATGGGAGCCAAGGATGCTGCCAAAGTAGAAGGTACAATAATGGTAACTGTTGGGATAACAGTTGCAGGGGCATCATCAAGACTAGCTTGCTTTAGCTGAATCAAGCTATCTAATTCTTTCTCCATCTCCTTTAATTGATCATTCAGTTGTAGCACTAGGTCCATCATCTCTTCATGATTAGTTTGGCTCTCCAAGACCTCCTTTGTTTGTGGGTGTTGTAAATGAGGAAGCTTAAGTTGTTTCTTGAGGGTTGCTATATCCTCATTCTTCTTTTTTATCAATTTCTCAGTAGCCTTAATGTCACTTAGATCATGGCCCAGTTCAATGGCCAAGTCCTCCAATGATTTTATCCTATGGTCTTTGGCCTGTGAGGAGGCCTTCTCTAATTTATACTAGGCTGTTACATTATCTAGTGAGTCTTGTAACCTGTGTGCAGCCATGGCTTTTCCTGTAAGGCTGGAGTAAATTATTTCTCCAGCCTGCTTTTGGAACTCTATTTGGTCAATGGGATGAACATCCCTGGCCAACACCTCAAAATCAGTCTTCTTATAGTCCGCCGAGGTCTTTGGTTGTTGAACACTGGGCTACAAAAATGATACCTACGTCTTTCATGCTTTGATGCCGAAGGCTGACATCAACCTGCTCTGATTGGCTGGTGTATGTTTGAAGTATTTGGCATATGTCTCTGCCTTCAACTTCTCATTCCTCATCTTTATTTCTTTGTACCTATCTTTGCTGTCCTTTTCTCTATTAGCTGGTCTGGAAAAGGAAGAAACCTCGAAAGTTTGTTGTCTCTCAATCATTTGAGTGTTGGAGGTTGATGGATGCTTTGTTTCACCTGATGCAGTGGTGACTTTGATTCTCTACCCCATTGTTTCAGTGTCAGTTATTTCCACTGATTCAATGTTCTCCTCCTGTTCAGACACAGGATTCAACTTGGGCCTTTTTTTAAGCTCAAACACCTCATTTGTAGTCTCCATGGCAGAAATGGATGCCTCTTCCCTATTCCTCTTTGGATTCTTCTCATCATTGGCTGGGGTCTTTAATACAGGATGACTATTCATTGGTTCCCCTAGTTTTGGAACTTGCAGGAAAGAACTCTTGTCAAATTGCTTTTCTAAATTAATGAGTGTGTTCTCTACATCCAAAACTATGTTATCCATATCAATCAATGTGTTTTCCAACCACTTAGATTGGATGCAAAAATGTTCAATGTCAAGTCTTGGGTGGTGGATGTAAGGTCCCAATTTGACCCTAAGTCTTAGCTTGTTTATGACCCCATGAGGGTCATATTGCCACATGAAGCTATTGCTGAATTTCATCTGTTGTAGTATCTTGTCAGCCTCTGTTCCAACCTCCCTGTTATTGAAAATGAATGGGCCCAATTGGTTTTTCATCTTAAACTGGGTCTTCTTCCTAGCAGATAGGAAGTGGACCTCATTAGAGTTGATGATTTTTATAAAATACTCAAGCACAAATATATGCATAGGGAGGTATTTGGGAAACTTATAAGGGGCTAGTTGGCGGCCATAAACCCTGATCTTAGTGTGGTTCTGGTATAGTTACCATTCTCCCACCTTGTTGTTCTTAGCCAATTGCTGGCTAATTCTAGGTTGAGTGTTACAGGTCAGCATGTTCATGACTGGGTATACAAATGAATCTATGAAATATTTATATGTAAATGTTGTGGAGTATTTCCGGATCAAGGGTGTCCAGAAGACTACTGATCTTTCTTTTCCCTTGGTATCCATCTTCTGGATGCTTACGAGAAAATAACACTTAAGAGTATTTGAAAACTCTTTCAATGGGCAGTCTTGTGAATTGTTCATGCATCTTGTCTGCAATGAATTGAGCATAATTGTACATGATAGTAGGAGGCTTTCCTAGGGTGAAGATGGATAGGAAGGCCAGGATAACCTCATGCACATGCTCATATGTGGTGTATCCTAAGATGCATGAGAAAATGGTGATTATATGTCTTCCTGTTTCTGAAAAATGGTAGCAACATAAGGTGGAATATTTGTAGGAGTATCGTTGTCTTCAATGATGGAAGTCTGGAAGATTTGCCTTATCTTAACCAGGTCTAGGGTGATATACAGGTCCAATAGATATCCAATGGATAGAGGGGTCTGATTAGGGCTAGGTTGGACTTGAAGCATTTGGTTGATGGACTCTGGTGTAATGGTGAATAAGAGCTGCTAGTTTGGAGCAACAATAGCTCTTTGGCTAGGGATATAACAAGCATGACAAAAATGTATGATATCAGGGAATGGGTGAACTTCTGGGAATAGGTATTTGGGTGAATTGGATTCCCAAAGGTGGATGTCATCAACATGGTTCAGGAATATGTCCTTACTCCAGTAGTGGAGCTTCAGAAGGTAGGCTGGGGTAGCAGTGTCTCTTATCTGGAAATCCTTGTCTGCTAGTGCCAAATGGTCGATGTCCAGGTGGGGGTTGACACAGGTCCGACGTCCAGAGAAGTCTGGGAAGCCATTTTTAGGGGGAAAGGTGTGAATTAGGCTTGTGTAGGTTGTAGCAGTGAGAATTTGAAAACTCTAGTGCAGTGAGAGGGTAATTTGCAGTTTGCAAAAGAGGGGTTTGGGTATTTAGGTGGAGATACTCTTAAATTTAAGGGAAAATTAATTAAATTCAATTAATTAATCTTTGAATTAACTGTATGCTTTCAAATTGAGAGGGTTGTTCTCATTTTTTTCTCAAAATACTTGGAAATTGGTGGTTCAAGCTACAAACTAGTTTTAATGGTGACTGTTGATGGTATAGTGCCTCCAGTTGTGCACTGGATGCTTGAATTGGGTGTTTGGAGCTTGTTCAGGAGGTAAAAAATGGTCAATTTCGATTGCAGGGGCTCAGGGTGGCGCAGGAAGGCTTAGGCAACATTCATAGTGCAAACGAGCGAAAGGAGTCGAAATGGGCTTCTCCGACATTTTAACCAGCAACGGTTAGAATTTGGCACGGAATTCATAAATGAATAGTGGATTGTTTTGGCTTTTGGAGGGCAGGCGATTTCAAGGGCCATTGCAATGCTTTTGGAGAGCGAGCGGTATTTCCTTGACAGCACGTGATTTCTCCTGGAGCTGCGACGTAGTAGAATAGGGCCCAAGGATCAATATACCCCTCATCCACAATCAAAACAACTAAGTTGACTTGGCTTCAAATGTTTGTTGACCATTCAAGAGAATGGTAAGGACTACACCTTTCACACAAGCTAGTGTGGAAGCCATCACAATCAAATAACTAAATAATACTTCTGGAAGGGTGAGACTCACTTTTCATGAAATAAGGTCCATACGGAGATTTGGAGTTCTACTAGTGTGTCGCCAATGTTGTAGAGGCTACTCCAAATTTTTGGCTTGCATGAAAATTTTGGAGCCTACCTTGGATCCTACAATCGAGGGTCCTTGGTCACTTGTTGGTAAACTGATGATCTCAAGCTTTCCCTCATTCATCTTAAGAGTTGTTCATGTTCGCATATTTATACAGCACGTGTCATCTTTGGGCATAGGTATTGTTGGTTTTCATTCAAAGGTAATTTTGTTTTGCTTCAATGAAAAGCATGTGTACATGAGTTGTCATCATCACATAGACATGTTTCACACTCATTTCACACACTCTTGTCACAAAGGTTGTTGCATCAAGTAGAGTATGCTTTAAACATTCTAGATGGTCTACGTTGTATCACTATGTATTTGTGTGTGATCATAGTAAACTCTTATCAATGTTTTACATATGTTTCATTAATCTCACACTTAGCCAATTTCCCAAGAAACTTGGCCTCGTCCAACTTCCTGAAACTATGCACTTTGCTTTTGCAACCCTCAAGATTTTTCCCTTTCCTGTTGGAAATGCACAATGCGCAGAGACCCCATCCTCCCTTGGCATCCAAAACTGCACACTGGTTTTCTCTAGTGTTCTTCACTCAGTACGAATCCACTGTCATCATAAATTGTGCAGTATTCTCCCTAAATTTCTCATTATACCTTGCAACCTGAAACTGCATTGATGTTTCCCGCGGAACCCATCCCGCACTAGTGCCTTACATCCAGAAAATGCATAGTATTTCCTCTTAGCTGTCCAGGCTGCAATACACTCAGAAACTATGCAGAGTTTTCTTCTTAGGACTCCATCCTGCAGCAGTGTCATGTGCCTTAAAACTACACAGTGCTGTCCAAGTTGCCCTATATCTCTTACATGCGGAAACTATGCAGATGGGCCTCCCATGGCCTCATCCTGGAAGCAGTCACTGCCCACTAAAACTGTGTTGATTTATCTCTCAGTGACTACAGGAAAAGGTGACATGTTGAGACCACTCCTAAGGAGTTGAGGAGAAGGAACAAGAGACTAAGTGATGGTAAAGGATTAGGACCACATTCAAACTCCGTCGAATGCATGATCATCTCGAGTGTAAGTATGGTAAGTAAAGAACACCTTTCAAAGTTCACCTCTTAGATGATTTTAGAGGATTGCTTTTCATTATCACATCATCCTGTCTTTAGTAACATGCATGTGTGAAAACACAAAATTCATTTCATGCATTTCTTCTACATGTCTTGCTTCCTTTTCATTTGTTTGACCAACTGTCGTCTTCAACATGTTGATTGCTATGTCATGCTTGCAACCTTGTTCTGGTGATGTTGAAGGTTTGCCTTTTTGTGTATGAGTTGTGTTCGCTATGTAAAAATCTAACGCACTCACACACGAAGTGGTAAACAATATCGCACAAGTGGCATCACGGTCGTTCAATGATCTATCTCAAGTGTCGCACTTGTCGCTCTTTAGACAGTCACACTGAGACATGTTGCCTTGTTGATTTGAGGGGTCTTTTCGTCGAGTCATGTTGAGTGTGTGTTTGCAAGTTCATGTATACATGAGTTCACTCGCTCACACACTTAGCCATTTTTCTGAAAATATATCGACCAGACCACCCTCCATTAACCGGACCTTCACTGAGTTTCACTGCGTAGTCTCAGCCCTCAGTGACTAAGCACTATTTCCCAGAACTGCACAGATATTGAGCCTTCTCTCCAGACAATCTGTACTGCGCAATCCTGAAATCAACTTGGCTGAATGTCACTCAGAACAATGTAGAAGTTTCCAAAGAATCCATCTTAGTCTGCATTTCCCACAAGCCTCCTGCTGGTCAACCGGAGAATTTTACTTAAGTAGTGACCCAGGGCTACACTCATCCCCAAATCTATGCAGAAGTTGCCACCCTGCCTCCTTGCACTACTTGAATAAATTTCATAGACATGAGGGATAGGCACCCATTTCCTATCACTGCATTGTCCCAGGAAATTTCACAGTTTTGATAGGCAGTCCCTGTGTTGGCCTGCTTGTCACTCCTCCTGAAAATTGTGCAGTATTAATGGACATTCTACCTGCTTCTCGGCACCCCGCTTAGGCTAGAAACTGCGCAGATATGTCTTGCATGACTGCCTCCCAGATCTCCAGAGTTCTAACCAGCAGGCTCCCGCAACCCTATCCCGACCTCCTCTAGAAATATGCACAGTTTTCACTACAAGTGTCTCCTGCTGCTTGCACTGCCTTCCTCGGAAAAACCGCACAATTATGCCTCCTAGCTGAGTCATATCCTATAGATGTCATTGTTGTTCTGCACTGCTCAACCCATCCTCTCAGTGACCTTTGCACAATTTTTCTCAACCCTCTCCCAGAACCTCGTATCCTGTCCTGACATGTGCTTTGCATCGTTTCAGAGCCTTGTTTTTTCTCCCAATCAACTGCACTTGGAAACAAAATACAATGCATCATGGTAGACTAGGGGATTTCTAGATTTGATGTCATCTCATCATAATTGATTGCAGAAACAAGTACATGGATGAGACTTGGCATGACGACGAACGAGGTGAACAAGGAGCGCATGCTAGAAGACTTGCTTGCAGTTGGACAAACACACAAAGCATAGATAGTAGCATGCAAAGGAGACACATGTGCATGCATTAACCATCAAACGAACACCAAGACCATTGAAGACTCTGCTCACTTTTCCATGCGAAGGTGAAGCTATGGTATACCACGGGCACACTCATCACTCATAAGTATAGCAGCTCGACACGAACAACACATCCAACATGTGCATACTAGCAGTGTTAGGTCGAGTTGTGTCATAAGTCACCTCAGCCACATCACTACTTTGGGTCATACTTTTGTAATCAATGTAATGTAACGTGGAAGTCCAAGAGACACAAGGATGAATTTAAAGAGTCATTTAAGTTGAACAGTCATGAGGGAAGTCGAAGAGTCACAAGGGCCAATTTCACCCTTGGTTATATATACCCCTCATTTGTACATGCAAACAAATTTTCACCTTGGCTCCTCCCACATAGCCTTGAGAGTCTGTAATCTTTTCTTTGAGGAGTGAGCAGTGGCTCCAATGCTCCACTATTGGGGCTAGTGATGTATGGTGTACGAATGTGTCTTGGAACTTTTGCTTAATTCAGAAGCCTGTCACAAGCCAACACATTTTCACACATGTATTGTATTCATTTGTAAGACTATTGTTTGGATGCTTGTAATGTATGTTGCTTTAACCTCTACTAAGATAGTTGAACTACTTCGGTTGTTTTAGTGCATATGTTGTTGGAAATGTGTTGTATCAGTTGTTATCATTGTCTCACCCATGTGGACTACTCCACCGGACACTAGATGGACTCATTCTTGTAAACTTGTTATAACAACCGTCATACTCGTGTGGACTACTCCGTTGGGTGTTGTACGTGCTATTTGTTCACCTTTGTGTATGTGACTGCCGCATTTGTGTGGACTACTCCAACGAAAGTTGTGCAGATCCTGTTGTTTGGTGTTTCTCTACCTAAGTTGGGAATACTCCCTTTTGACTTGAGACTCACTCTCACCCTCCCCCTCTGCAGTGAAAGAACTTTGACACAAGTGACACTAAGCACTCACCAGGCACATGAACCTCTTTTCTTGAAGACTAAGTACACCACTCTCATGTGCTAACAAGAAAGAGCTAAGGCATATATTTAAGATAATGGCACCCCCGGATGGTACTCCTACACCGTCCCCTAAATATTGGCAAATCCAACACCGTCAACACCTTGCCATTTTATGTGGATCAAATCTTCCTCACTTCAAGGAAATTATTTGCATCTATCAACAACAAATGAATAAATGTGAAATGTGGTATAATGCATTATGATATATTCTTAATGTATTGAGATATGCTAGATTATGCTTAAGCATTGTAATGGTATCTCTCAACACCGCCTATTCTTGGAATCATTTTCTCTTTGATCACTTAATTATCTATTTCTCCAACATTGTATTAGAGCTACTAGTTTAAATCACTAGCCTATTGCTTATGAGTCTTTTGGAGGTTTTCATTTAGATCACTCTTATTTAGTCATATCTATTTAATGAATAACTCTAGGATTTGACCTACAAACCATATATCAAAGATTAGATATACATATAAACATAATGTGTTCCAAGATAGAACTTACAATGATATTAAATAGAAATAATGAAGGAAAATGGGAACAAGATATAGAGACATTTAAAACAATGAGGCACTCTAGTAGCTTACAAAGACTACAATCCTAGATATGATGACCAATGAAAGTTTTTCATCAATGAGGAGATGGGTGAGGTAGTAGGGGCCATTACCACATAAATTTTGATCAAGTTTCACTTTCATACAAGTGGAATTGACTATCCTTTGTAGGTTTGGAGAAAGATAAAAATCTATTTGATAAGACTGACAAAATTCAAGTGATGCAAATTTAGGAAGAGTTAATTTATATTGACCCTCTTTCCTTTCAAAGAGTTAAATACTCCTTTACTTATGTTAAGTAGGTTCACTTGAAGTTGGGTGAATATGGAAAGTACATTCCAGAGAAAGATGATCATATCATTGAATGATCCTCTTAAACTTGTAGACACCCTATGGAGATTATGTTTGACATTTCATGTTAGTTGGGTTTCCATAAAATAAGGTGGTAGGGACTATACCTATGATTCTTTTTTTTTTTCTAATTAGGGTATACAGAAATTTTCTTAATGAAGAGAAATTATAGCTCAAGAAATATGCCCACTTACTAAAAAGAAGAGGTCAAAAATACTATAAAGAGACCAATCATGTAGTCAAAATAAGCTAATAAGTTGCATAACTAGAATGTAAATAAGAACCATAATGATTATACTTTAACTTCCAAAGGTAAAAAAGGAAAACTACCACTATCGTAGAAAATTTGGATATACATAAGATTGTTAGAATTAGACTAAAGATCTGGAAAAGAAGGTAAGGAACCTAAAAAGAAACACGTCGACTAGAAGCGCAACCAATGCTAATAGTAGAAACTTACAAAAGGTAAGGTAGATAAATGCATCATTTCTCTTAGTACAGTCCTCTCAATCCTTGAATACTCACACTTCACAAAGTGTGTGGATAGTCAAATCTAGTTTTACAAATAATATGGCTAAAGATGCTTCTATTATTTCTTCCTTATGTGAAGCTACCAAAAAAATATGTGTATTACATGATTATGCACTTAGTATTGCTAGTTTTGGAAATATTGAGTGTCGAAATAATGTCATCAATAATGTGTATCATGTACGCTTCATTTTTTGTATCTCGACTTACCCAAACTACTAAAAAGGTTGAATTCTAGCCAAATCAGTTTGTTAGGAAGGATGTAAAGAATTATTGAGAATTTATTACTCAATGAATTATTGATCCTAAGGATGAACTATACAAGGTACATGGCCTTCCTCAAAGAGATTCCAGATAGATTGCATTTATTTCCTAGACTAGTGACCACAAAAAAATTTAGCATGAATGACTTGAACACCTAGACTTCTGAATCATTAAACTCGTGGTGAAACATAACATGGTTACTATATTAGCTAAAATTACTCCACCTAATGGATTTTTTTTAAGGATGTGTCCTTGGAAAGAAAGACCAAAATCCTTTTGAAACAAGGAAAGCATGGTGAGATAAGAATTAATGGAGCTCGTCCATAATCATAACTATTTCATGAATGAACCAATAGTAGCACGTGAGAAGTATGCTTAATCCTTCAATGATGAGTATTTGAGGTATATTTTGATATATTTATTGAAAATAAGAGTTGTCTTTGAAAATTTTAATAAATTTAGGGTGTTGGAATAAACTCAATGTGGTCAACTTATAAAATGTTTGAGATCAAATTGCGGTGGGAAATATGTGTGTATACTATTTGAAGATTACTAGTTCTAGCGTGATACCTCATCAAAATGGATTTGTATAAAGAAAAAAATGAAATTTGGTGGAAATGGATGTACATTTGCTTCAACGCAAATCTCTGTCAATTCACTTATGGGTAAAAGTTGTTTAATGTTCATATTATCTTATAAGCATTAGTCAAGCTAAAGTTATTTCTTATATGACCCTATCAGGAAATGGAGTGGGTGAAAAACATTAGTAAAACACCTTAAAATATTTTTATGTATTATGTGGGCACACATTTCAAGCAATTGTATAGAGAAGTTGGATTTAAAATGCCATGCTTGCATTATGATGGAATATTTTGAAGGGTTGAAGGAACATTGTGCTACATGCTATAAAAATTGTGCTTGTACTCCATCCAAATTGTCGGTGGCCCTGAAAAAGAATGTTATGAAACCAGCTCACAAAAAGATAGATCAACGCCTTAAAATTCAGCCTCTTCGAGGGGGCAACCTCCTTTACATTACACAAATGAACAATTCTTGGATGATACAAATGACAAAACATCCTTTCTATATATAGGAGTCTAAGGGGTCATAATATAATCAGAGCCAACATAACAATAATAATGTAAGGGCACAATAATAACAATAGTGGGTTTCTATGGGGCACAATAATAACAATATGGGGACTACATGGGTACAACAATATAATAAGGGGGTTGTACTAATAACAATAAGGGGTTACACTAGTAGTATAGGGGCCTAACATGCCCCTCTCCTTCAAAAAGTGTTGTCCTCAACGCTTGAGTAGTTCCTGATGCTTTTGTATAAGATTTTTGTCCTCCCATGTGGAATCTTCAGCGGGTAAGTTCTTCCACTTATTGAGATACTTTGAAATTGATTGATTTCGTAGTTGTCGGGTTCTTGTTTCTATGACTTCTCCAGGTTCCAATATGATTTTTCCTTACTCTTCAAGTTCTGGAAATATTGTTTGAATTGGGATATTTTGCAACTTTTGAATGAGTGGCCACACTTCTTTGTCCTTCTTCCATTCATCCCTTGCTTCATTTATCCAATTTGGTTGGATAATAGAAATAGCACAAAACAATGCTTCCACATCCTCATTCTTTCTTGAGAGTGCATCTGCAACAAAAAATTTCTTCCCTTTTCTGTAGATGATGTCAAAGTCATAACCCAACATATTTGTGACCCATTATTTTATGTTCTTCTAATGATAATATTTTTTCTAAAATGTTTTTAAGACTATCATGATCCATTTTTACCTTGAAGTGTCTTCCCATTAGGTAAGGTCGCCATTTCTTAAGTGCATGTAGTATTTCCAACATTTCCTTCTCATAAATAGCTTGCTTGAGATGTAACCGTAAAAATACCCAATCACCTACATCAAAACATTTTTCACTGCGATGTTGATCTACCTGTTTTTCATTCAATTATGCACCAAAGTGGCATTATCCTTTAAAAGTTGGAGAACTTGTTGTTGATGCTCGATGTGATATTTCACTGCTTGAAACTTTTTCTTCTTGATATTTCTTTCTATCTTGAGAGTTTGAGGAGTGGTAATTTCTTCCAATGCTTTACAAGATATGGTCAGATTCATTTCTTGATGCTCGATGTGATCTTTCACTTCTTGAACATTTTTCTTCTTGATATGTCCTTCTATCTTGATAGTTTGAAGAGTAGTAGTTCCAGCCAATACTTTACAAGATATGGTTGGATTCATTTCTTCTTTCTCGATGTGATATTTCACTTCTTGAACCTTTTTCTTCTTGATATGTCCTTCTATCTTGAGAGTTTGAGTGGTAATTCTTGCCAATGCTTTACAAGATATGGTCGGATTCATTTCTTCTTTCTCTGGGGTTTGGGTCCTGGCGTATATCCTCTTCTTGTGATGTTTCTTGATCCTTTTCTTCCTCCGCTTCATACTCTATGTAAAATAATTTCTTCTCAGCACACTTATGACCTTCAGTGCATTTTATATCACAATTGTAACAAAGCCCTTTTTCTATTTTTTCTTCCAATTGTTGTGGTGTAAGCCTTGTGGGTTGTGGAAGGCTAGGAGAAGAAACAATTCCATAATTATAGTCATGAGTGGTGGGATTCCTTGTTTTCTTAATTTTGCTTTCAATTTTTATTACCAACTCGAATTCCTCCTCCAATGAATCAGGTTCCCAAAAACGAACCTCATGTTGAACGTTATCCTTTAAAGTCCCTATGAAGACATCAATCCTTTGCTTCTCTGGAATATAATTTATCCTTCTATTCAATTTTTGAAAGTCTTCAATGTGCTCTTTCATTGAACCCTTTTGTTTGAGATTTATCAATTGGCTAAAGAAGGAGTTTCTCTTTGTATCCTCATAATGTGCTATAATTTCCTCCATCAAAATTGACCACTTGACAAGTGGTTTACGAGAACAAAGCTCTTTATACCATAAAAATTGATTCAATTCTAAATAATTAGATGCAATACATACCTTTTGTAACAGTGGTACACCATGTAGATCAAAATATGTCTCCATCTGTAGTATCCAGTTTACCATTTCCTTGCCATCAAACTTCCTCATCTTGCTTTTTCTTGATTTTAGGAGCTCGAGCTTGAAATGATTGTAACTCTGTAATTTCGGATCTTCCAGTTCTGAAATTGTGACCGGCAGTAGCCCTTTGCGTCCTCTTTCTAATTCCACCAGTTTGATCCAAATGGGATTCTCCAAGGAAGAGTTATGCCAAATCTCCCACGGTTACCTAATTACAGACTAGTTCAGTAGATTGAACTTGTACAATGTGACACGTGTCATTTTTCAACCTCTGGATCTAAAAAATGTGCAAAAGAAACTAAAATCTGTCCTCTTTCTATAAATTCTTATGAAATTTCAATCTAATGCTCAGAGAGAAAGTTATGATGATTTTCCCTAGGTCACCTGTTTGGAATGTAATTCGGGGGTTTGCAAAAACCCTAACTTCCTCAGACTATATCTACGAAAATATAGCGAGATAGGATCTAAAATTCGGAGCCAAGGTTTAGACCCGTTTCTTCTCAAATGGGTTTTTTATTAGCTTCTGAAACTTTGTAGCGAAATAGTTATAGCAAAAATCCCATGATGACTTGTTTGGAGCAGCGAAACCCTTGAATCCATAGCTCTGATACCAAATGTTATGAAACCAGCTCACAAAAAGATAGAAAAGATAGATCAACGCCTTAGAATTCAGCCTCTTCGAGAGGGCAACCTCCTTTATGTTACATAAATGAACAATTCTTGGATGATACAAATGAAAATACCTCCTTTCTATATAGGGGAGTCTAAGGGGTCATAATGTAATCAGAGTCGACATAACAATAATAATGTAAGGACACAATAATAACAATAGTGGGCTTCTATGGGGTACAATAGTAACAATATGGGGACTACATGGGTACAACAATATAATAAGGGGGTTGTACTAATAACAATAAGGGGTTACACTAGTAGTATAGGGGCCTACCAAAGAATGCTATGCATATGGTATCTACAGTTTTAGTAGTCGTCGATCTGATAAGCATGTTAAAATCCATGACAGATCTTGGTATCTACGCGACAGATGTTTATCGTGTGGCTGCCTATATAGAATTAAGTTCAACGTAAATTATTGCAACGATTCAGAATATTAGAATATTCTAAAACGAATATTACTCTGAATATGAGGTCAGAAAGAGAAAAGAAATCAACACAAACTGTCGTCAAGTGCGTGATCCAATACCGACTTGATTGATGACGGGACCCACAGTTTGTTTGCCTGTAATTTCAGGTGAAATATTTTTCTGGTTTGGAAGACAGAAGGTAGTAGGGATGGAATTTGAGGGGTAAATGGTCAGAGATGGAAGGTAGCAAGGATGGAATTTGAGGGGTAAATGGTAGGGATGGAATTTGACGGGCAAATTGTTTATTATGAAATGAGAGATAAATATTTTGATTGTGAAATGATAGATGGTTTTTGGGCATGTGATGTTGATGGGCCATGGTATTGACTCATAGTATTGTAACAAAGCTTATTTACAAGTTAATAATATCCATGGTAAAGTGGAGATGAATATCCATGGTTATATTGTAAGTATCAATAGTTACAAATTTATTATTTTAATTTACTTGGTAAAATGGATCTTAATTTATAGCTACTATTTTTGTCTTATATATTTTAATGTGATAATTATAAAATATTTTGATTGTGAAAAGAGAGATAGTTTTTTGGTATGTCATATTGATGAGCCATACTATTGGCCCATGGTATTGCAAAAAAAACATATTTACAAGTTAATAATATTTATGGTAAAGTGAGTGAATATATATTACTTTTACCCTTTTATTATTATTTAATTTAGCCTAAATGTAAATATTTACAACTTCTTATAAATTAAACATGTTAATATCAATTCAACATATTTAGCCCACATGTATACTTTCTTAAATTACACCTACACATCCATCTTATAAATTAAACATATTAATAACAAATCAACATATTTAGTGTTGAGTATGGAGCATGATTGTTTAGAGGTCTTTGTTTCAGCGGGATGTATACCCCAGGAATTTTGTACACCCCTCCACGCGGGGAGGGGGGGGTGTGGGGGGGACTTGTCCCCCCTGCGGGGGTTCAGGGGGGCCGATCCTCCTCGGCTGGGGGGTCCGGGGGCCAGTGGTCCCCTGGTTTCGGGGGCAGTGCCCCCGAAGCTAAAAACAGATGTAAAAATTGCCTTGTAAAAGTATAGTAATCTCTAGTCAATCTGGGCCATTCATTAGGTGGATGATCTGACAGTAGAACTTATGTTTAGTTTAGGGCTTTTTTCCCTTGAAGGCAACCCCTCTCTTTGTATGAGGGCATTGTATTTGAGGCTGTGTAATAGATGTGTATTCTTCGAGCGAGAAGCAGAGAGGTGAGACTGTGAGAGAAAACAAAGGATATTACAGCGGATCTACTGTAGGTTGTGTCTCTTCATTGTGCTAGAAAATAGAAAGGAAGGACTGGTTGTTCGGGGTGGAAGTAGCCCAAACTAGGTGAACCACGTATATCTGTGTCTCTCTTATTTTATTTGTTTTCTGTGTTTATATTTCTGCAATATTTTGTGTGTTCCATTACTCTGTAATATATAGTTTTCTAACAACTGGTATCAGAGCCAAAGGTCTATTTGGCTGATAAACTCGCAGGAAAGAAGGGTTCCTCATTTGAGTGGGAGCAATGGCGAAAGATGGTAAGTTTAGGGTTGAGAAATTTAACGGCCAAAACTTCTCGCTGTGGAAGATGCAGATGGAAGATTATCTGTATCAGAAAGATCTATACCTACCATTGGGCAGAAAAACAAAGATGCCGATGGGTATGACAAATGAAGAATGGAACCTTCTTGATAGAAAGGCACTCGGAATAGTACAATTGTTCCTCGCAGTGTCAGTCGCCTTCAACATTTCGAAGGAAACAACGACAGAGGGTTTGATTAAGGCGTTGGAGAAACTATATGAAACCCTCGGCCTCAAACAAGGTATTTCTTATGAAACGATTATTTAATATGAAGATGTCGGAAGGTGGATCTGTTGCAGACCATTTAAATGATTTTAATACTATTACAAGTCAGTTCTGTTCTGTAGGGGTAAACTTTGATGATGAAGTTAAAGCTCTCTTATTCTTGTGCTCATTACCAGAAAGTTGTAATGGTTTAGTAATGGCCATTAGTAACTCTGTTTCTGGATCTAGTACTTTAAAGTTTGATGATGTTGTCGGTGCTATCCTTAGCGAGGAAATGCAACGAAAAAGCTTCGGTGAGACATCGGGTAATGCTTTGAGTGCAGAGTCTAGGGGAAGAAAAATGGAAAGAGGAAAGAGCTCAGGATATCGCAGTAAATCAAGGAAAGGCAGATCCAAGTCAAGATCGGGGATAGTGTGCTGGAAATGTGGAGAGAAAGGACACCTAAAGAAAGACTGTAGATATCAGAAGGGAAAAGGAGATGCACAACAAGAAAACAATCATGAAGCAAATGTGACAGGTGAGGTGTTACAATATGCTTTGATTCTTTCTTTTGAAAATATTACTGATTCCTTGGTGGTAGATTCAGGGGCCTCATTCCATGCCACACCTGATAAGAAATACTTTCATGACTATGTTTAAGGAGATTTTGGACAAGTTCATTTGGGTGATTATAAACCCTATAAAATTGTTGGAATGGGTAAGGTTCTTGTAAAATAGTAGAATGGAAACCAATGGCTACTAAAGGAGGTAAGGCATGTCCCAGATCTAAAGAAAAATCTGATTTCAACTGGGTAGTTAGGCGGTGAAGGTTGTGTGATAACTTTCACAGATAAAGCTTGGAAGGTCACCAAAGGAGCCTTGGTAATAGCAAAAGGAGAAAAGGTTGGTACATTTTATTTATGCAATGGTATTTCTAACTCTGTTAATGCTTTAACTTCCAAAGGAGCAGATGCAGCATTATGGGATCATAGGCTCGAACACATGAGTGAAAAGGGGATGAAGCTTCTTCACTCAAGGAATTTGTTGCCAGGTTTGAGGTATGTTGATTTGGACTTCTATGAGAATTGAATTTATGGAAAATAGAAGAGAGTCGGATTTCTCAGAGTTGGGAAAGAAAAGAAGAGCGAAAAATTAGAGCTTGTGCATACAGATGTATGGGGACCTGCTCAGGTATCATCTCTCGGTGGCTCTCGTTATTATGTTACTTTTATTGATGATGCAACTAGAAAAACTTGGATTTATGTATTAAGAATAAATCTGATGTATTTGATACTTTCAAGAAATGGAAAGCTTTGGTTGAGACTGAGACATGAGAGAAATTTAAGTGTCTTAGATCTAACAATGGAGGTGAATATTGCAGCAAAGATTTTGATAGGTACTATTCAAAGCATGGAATTCGCAGAGAGAATACAGTTCCAAGAACACCACAAGAAAATGTGTGTTAGAAAGAATGAAAAGAACAATCATGGAGCGTGCAAGGTGCATGAGATTTCATGCAAGATTGCCTTTACAGTTCTGGGCAGACGCTGTAGATACTGCTATTTATCTAATAAACAGAGGACCTTCAAGTTCCTTGGATGGTGGTGTTCCAGAGGAAGCATGGACAGGTAAAAAGGTAAAGGACTCCTTTTTAAAGCCTTTTGGTTGTGAGGCCTTTGTCCATATTGATAAAGAAAATAGAACAAAGCTTGAGGCAAAGTCAAAGAAATGTACCTTTATTGGATATGGTGTTAATGATTTTGACTATCGCTTATATGATTACGAGAATCACAAAATCATTAGGAGCAGAAATGTAATATTCAAGGAGAAGGTCTTGTATAAGAATCAGTTGCAGGAAAAGAAACACGAAAAAGAAAACAAGGAATACAAAATTCTTGATGAAATCACTAAAAAAGTAAAGGTGCTTGAAAATAATAATAATCAATAACCACAACAACAGCAACCACCACAACAACAACAGGCGCCCCAAACACCTGAAAGTGGTGTTAGAAGATCTACCAGGATAAGTAGACCCCTTGAACGATACTCTCCTTCATTATATTATTTATTGTTGGCTGATTCTGGTGAACCCGAATGTTATGAAGAAGCAATGCAGGTTGAAAGCAAGAAGAAGTGGGAGTTAGCCATGGAAGAAGAGATGGACTCCTTAAAGAATAACCAGACTTGGGACTTAGTCAGGTTGCCTGCAGGAAAAACTACATTGAAGAATAAATGGGTTTACAAGCTAAAGGAAGAAGATGGAGGAAAACAGAGGTACAAAGCTAGACTTGTGGTGAAGGGGTTTGCAAAGAAGAAAGGTATTGATTTTGATGAAATATTTTCTCCTGTTGTTAAAATGACTTCAATCAGAACTATTTTAAGTCTAGTAGCAGTTGAAGATTTGCATCTTGAGCAGTTAGATGTAAAGACAGCTTTTCTCCATGGGGATTTGGAGGAAGAGATATATATGCACTAGCCACAAGGATATGAAGTGAAAAGGAAGGAGAAACTAGTGTGCAGGTTGAAGAAGAGCTTGTATGGCTTAAAATAGGCTCCAAGGCAGTGGTATCTAAAATTTGACAAGTTTATGTCTGAACAAGGTTATACTAGATGCCACTCTGATCATTGTGTTTATTTGAAAAATCAAAATGATGGCAGCTATATTATATTGTTATTGTATATAGATGACATGCTTGTTGCAGGGTCTAACATGTAGGAAATAAATGTGCTCAAAAGAAAATTGGCAAATTCATTTGCAATGAAGGATTTGGGAGCTGCAAAACAAATCCTTGGTATGAGAAGAACTAGAGATAGGGAAAATCGTAAATTAACATTGTGTCAGAATGAGTACATACAAAAGGTGTTGAAAAGATTTAATATGCACAATGCAAAACCAGTTAGTACACCTTTTGCTAGCCATTTCAAACTTAGTAAGGAAATGTGCCCAAAGACCCAAGAAGACATGGATTATATGTCTAAAGTTCCATATGCATCAACAGTTGGAGGCTTAATGTATGCAATGGTCTACACAAGGCCTGATATTGCACATGCAGTAGGAGTCGTAAGCAGGTACATGAACAATCCAGGAAAGGAACATTGGATGGCAAAGAAATGGATTCTCAGATATTTGAAAGGTACTACAAATCAAGCATTACGCTTTGGTGGTGCAAACATTTCTCTACAGGGATATGTTGATGCAGATATGGTAGATGACAGAGATAACAAGAGGAGAACTACAGGATATGTATTTGCTGTAGGCGGAACGACTGTTAGTTGGGTTTCAAAAATCCAAAGTGTTGTTGCACTTTCAACAACAGAAGCAGAGTATGTTGCTGCTACAGAGGCTAGTAAAGAAATGATTTGGTTACAAAGGCTTATGGGTGAATTGGGTAAGGAGCATGATATGGGCACGTTATATAGTGATAGCCAAAGTACCATTCATCTTGCAAAGAACTCAACATTTCATTCCAGGACTAAACACATACAGCTCAAGTACCATTTCATATGAACAATGTTGGAAGATGGAGAGTTGAAGCTGGAAAAGATACACACTAGCCAGAATCCCGCAGATAAGCTAACAAAAGTTGTAACCAGGGAGAAATTGAGAATATTCTCAGTTTCAATTGGTCTTCAAGGATGACGATGAAGATGAGAAATAGCTAGGTCCAAAGAGAAGTCATTGTCCAACAAATGAAGCAGCAATGGAGTTGCTACAATTATTCTCCAAGTGGGAGATTGTTGAGTATGGAGCATGATTGTTTAGAGGTATTTGTTTTTGCCGGATGTATGCCCTAGGAAGTTTGTACACCCCTCCACACGGGTGGGTGTTGGGGGGACTTGTCCCCCTCGTGGGGGTTGATCCCCCCTGGTTGGGGGTCCGGGGGCCAGCGGGGGTTTCGGGGGTAGCGCCCCCGAAGCTAAAAACAAATGTAAAATTGCCTTGTAAAAGTATAGTAATCTCTAGTCAATCTGAGCCGTTCATTAGGCAGATGATCTAGCGGTATAACTTATGTTTAGTTTAGGGTTTTTTTCCCTAGAAGGCAACCCCTCTCTTTGAATGAGGGCATTGTATTTTAGGCTGTGTAATAGATGTGTATTCTCCAAGCGAGAAGCAGAGAGGTGAGACTGTGAGAGAAAATGGAGGATATTATAGCGGATATGCTGTAGGTTGTGTCTCTTCATTTTGCTAGATAATAGAAAGGAAGCACTGGCTGTTCGGGGTGGACATAGCCCAAACTGGGTGAACCACGTATATCTATGTCTCTCTTGTTTTATGATTTTTCTGTGTTTATATTTGTGCAATATTTTATGTGTTCCATTGCTCCGTAATATATCATTTTCTAGCATTTAGCCCACATGTATACTTTCTTACATTACACCTACACATCTCCCCTATATTGAAATGTAGAACCTCACTAATCACAACGATCGAATTTCTCGAGTTGAAAACCTCTATAAACTGGATATCTCTTGAGTTGCAAACCTAAATTTGATCCCTCTGGAAGCCTTATAGATCTGGATTTAAGATAGACCTAGAGTTAAGATTGATCTAGGCTAGTTTAATTATTAATTATAATTATTAATTTAATTTTTATTTTTATTTTTAAATAACATAACATAACAGAACATTACAACATCTCTTCCATATTGAGTTAAAGAGTAGTAGGCTCAAAAATAATATCTATATATATATATATATATATATATATATATATATATATATATATATATATATATATATATATATATATATATATATCAAAGATGGTTTTTGGGCATGCGTTATTGATGAGTCATGATATTGGCTCATGGTATTGTAACAAAACCTATTTACAAGTTAGTTTTTATGTGCTTATTAATAGAATTTAAATATGGCCATCAAATTATCTTTCTCATTTATATGGTAGAATGGATTTTAATTTATATCTTATATATTTTAATGTGATAGAGGGTTTAGATATATGTCAAAAATCATTATAGTTTTTTTTCTTTTAGATTTAATTAAAAATGTTATAAAATTAAATTCAAATAAAATATTTATAAAATGTTTTGATTGTGAAATGAGAGAATGTTTGAGGGCAATGGTATTGACCCATAATATTGTAACAAAGCCTATTGACAAGTTAATAATACCTATGGTAAAATGGGTGTGAATATCCATGGTTAAAAATATTGTTATATTGTAAGTTTATTGTAAGTATTAAAGTTTTTATATGTTTATTAATTAAATTTAAATATGGTTACAAAATCATTATTTTGATTTATGAGGTAAAATATATCTTAACTTATAACAAGTTACGTCGTAAGGCGTTTCCCTTTGAAATGAACTCTCCTCTGGTCCTTGTTGTCCTCACTAAGCACTATCAAATTAGGTGTTAGACAATTAAACTGGTTCCCTCTGTTAATCTCATAACTAACTCCTTATAGCTCAACTGACTCGCTCATTAATCTCATAACTAACTCTTACCGCTCAACTGACTCGCTCATTAATTTCAAAGACAGGGCGATACGTCTGCAAACGAGAGGCTAACGAAAGGTTGTTATCCATTTGGACTGAACAAGGGTTCGAGCCACCTTACTTTAGTATGCAGATACTTGATCCAAAGGAGAAATTGGTGGAAAAAGTCGCTCGCAGTGTTGAGATTGAAGAGGTGTTGTGAACGACACATTAGTTTCCCTCCCACCGGAAGAGAAAGTCAAGTTGTTCAAACCCCAGGCTCGCCGAAACTTTTAGGCAAGAAGAGAATGTGTGGCTAGCTAGAGAGAAGCTGCTAGGAAATATCGAAGGGTAGACAAGAACAACTTCACTCTCAATTCGCAGAGCCATCTTTTGATTTCATTTTTCTGAACTCACTTAACTGATAGAGTAATGTTTTCTTTACTGAATAATTACGTTTCCAAGAACAGAACAACCTAAACACACTTACCTTATGTGAGGTTATTATGGCCTCTAGACGATCTTTTCTCTCTTTCTTTTGCAGGAAACAAATGCCCTTCGTATTTCTTCTACAGGTATGAAAAGTGGTTGCATGTTTTGATCAAAGGGAATGCCAGAACACTGGAATTGTTCCTGTGCAACTATTGCTTCTTGGTTAAAGACGTTAAAATAGTAACTGTGGCAATCTGAATTAGGAATCCTTCCCCGGAAATTTATCATGCTATGATCAAATCCATCAAGGTTGTAGGATATGATTCCCTGATGTAGTCCATGTACATTGTTGAGGACAGAGTGCTTCAAATGTTGAATCTGCTTTCCATTTTTCAGAAACTCTCACAACTCTTGGAACTTCATTCGATTCTTGAAATAAACAATCCACTTCTCTCTTTTTGTATATATGAGATTACTGGTAATTTCTCCATAGGTTATCAAATGGATTCGAGGGATTTTAATGAGATTGCTGAAAATTTATCTACAAGCTATCAAATGGATTATTTGCAAGAGACTCAAGGAATGTTGCAAAGTCATAAAGAACACATACGTTGCAATAGGGATTCTGTTCCCAAACTTGATGCAACAAAAATTGAAACTAGCAGTTAAATTATGGCTCAAGTAGAAGAAATTAAAGAATCTGTGCTGGCAGTACAACAACAGTTGGATCTACTTTGGCCATGTTTTTTACTAGTTGTGAGATAGGCCATAGAGCTTTGTTATCTTTTCAAAATGGCATTAAACCTGAAATCAATTCTAGAATCAGGTGTTACGGCTCCTCCACTTCTCTAACATTTTGTTAGTAGTACTACTTTAAAATATACCAAGTTAAAAATAAATATATTTAGGACTACTTCATACATTAAAATGTCTTAGGTTGGTTGATAAATTTTAAAAAAAATTTAAGTAATTGGGATGAAAATTTTCCCTCGATATGCATTTTGAACTTGAGGTTCGTGCCCACTGATGAAAGATTCATTTTTTTGATCCAAATCAAATCAGAATGCCCACACTTTCTCAATTCCAGACTGCTGCATAAAAATAGGAAACCATAAGTTGAGGCTATAAAAAACAGTTTTTAATAAAGATATCAAGGCCTGCAAATAATTCAAAAATAATTCATCGCTACAATCGAGTATGAATACATCCATGAGTAGAGGTTATCAAGCTCATAGTTTCTTATTGAAGATGTCAAGGCATGCATGACCTAAATGTAAAATAAAAAAATATAATTCATTGTTCCAACTGAGTATGCATTCATCTCACCTTTTGATTTCACTATGTTTTATATTAATAGCCTGAACAAATTTAATATTTTTCTAAGTAATGCTTAGAATATCATGGAAATTAATCAATGTTATAATATTATCTTAAGTCTTAATCTAAATTTAAATATTTTAAAGAGTAGTTATTTTATCTTTTGATTTCATGTATTAGTTCTTTTATATTAAAAGATAAAAATGAGATCCCTTGCATTATTTAATAAATATATTAAAATAAATTTATATTATAATTATTTATTTTCATTCAATTTAATTTTTCCAGTTAAAACAACACTTATATAATTTCATTCAATTTAATTTTTCCAGTTAAAACGACATGAGAACATTCATTCCACTGTAAAAACGCCCTGCAATCAATAGTTGTTGACATGGTGGAGAATCTATTTAACATATCAATCCATGCCTTTATAGAAAAGAAAACTTCCAAGATGAACATTATGGGTATTTTCCATATCTCAAGCATAAGGTGATACCATTTTTTGATCTTAGTAAATGGTATAAAGCATAATTTTTTTTTTTCTCGGTTTTACTTAAATCCTTTTTAAGTGGTTGGAAGATTTTGGCTACCTAATTCTCTTTTAAGTGGTTGGAATATTTTGGCTACCTTATCATTCTGTGTAGTGTGTTTTCTAATAAGACATTGATTCCAAATTCCATTATACATGAATGTTTTTTTTCCATTACAAAGGCTTAAGATGTTAGTGAAATGTTTTTTTCCATTACAAAGGCTTAAGATGTTAGTGCAATGTTTTTTCCATTACAAAGACTTAAGATGTTAGTGCAATGTTTTTTTCCATTACAAAGGCTTAAGATGTTAGTGCAATGTTTTTTTCCATTACAAAGACTTAAGATGTTAGTGCAATGAGATTTATTTAAGCTAATGTAAAAATTCAACACATCTAGGATGATTTTTTATTTATTTATTGACCTATTTTTCCTAGACACAAATTTTAATTAGGTAATGGACAAATTTAGAGGTTTTTTTTCTCACTTTATATGGGTTTCATCTTGTCGGTTGTCAAGAATCTTGTGCAATTGATGTTGCATATCTATTTTGGACAAGAAAATTGGTGTTTGATGATGCATATCTATTTTGGACAAGAAAATTGGTGTTGGCCAGCCAATAATTTTGGTGGCAAATTCTGCCAATAAGTTTGGTGGAAAATTCCGCCATGAATACTGATAAGATCAAAATTTATGGAGTTGTGTATGGGTAGATTCGATGGCAAAAGTAGCATAGATTGAGATAGAAAGAGAAAATGAGGATGAAGGCGCGAAGATTATTTCTAAACGAACAATTAATTTATAAGTTCCAAAAGAGTTGTTTGTTGATTCTCGAATACTTGCCATTAAGCATGCTATTTTTGATGGAATTGAATGGAGCTCTTGTAACTGGGGAGAAACTGCTTCAAATTTGTACAACCTAAAATCATTTAACCTTGCAAACTAATTGAGGAAATCAAACAAATTGATGAAATCATGACCAGGGAGGACAAGTTAATTCACTTTTTAGGAGTTAAGTTGGGATAAACTTGTATTATAGTCTTGAGTGTAGAAAACTAATTATATAACATCAATGAACACAATTTCAGAAGTTGAGTTGGGACAAGCTTGTACTATAGTCATGAGAGTAGCAAAGTAATTATATAACATCAATGAACATAATTCAAAGGGAAAATAAATCATGATGGGGGAGGACAAGTTAATTTAGTTTTCATGAGTTGAGTTGGGATAAGCTTGTACTATAGTCCTGAGAGTAGAAAAATAATTATATAACATCAATGAACACAATTTCATTAGTTGAGTTGGGATAATATTATACTATAGTCCTGAGAGTAGCAAAGTAATTATATAATGTCAATGAACACAATTCAGAGGGAAAACAAGCAGCAAAGCCAGGTGCAGATACATTGAGTGATTGAGCTGAAAATTCTTACCTTAGCAATTAAGGTGAAAAGTCTAAGTAATATACATGATCACTCCAAAGAAAGGTTTTTCCACTCCAGATAAATGATGTTCAACTTACACATAATTTTCTGGCAATTAAACCAAGAGTCGCCAATTTAAGCAATTACAGTAGTTTCATTTGATAGCATGTCTTGCAACCAACCAATTTTGACCAGTGACTATCAACAATAATCCTACTGTAAATGTATCCTCTAAGGGCAAAGCCAACCAAAAGACAGTTGTCTGAGTATTGTTACTTCAGAATATGGGTAGATTCTTTGAGGCCTTGCCTGAATATGTTTGAATAGAATATTTACCGTCAAGGACTCATATGCTGCACTTTTCAGGGGAACATCTTCTGGTAAAAAAATACGCTAATAATTATTTGTAAGCCCATTTTCCATAGTCACCATGTTAGGCTGCATGAGTATGGTTTTCTTCTTTTTCAAAAGCAATGAATATCCCACTGAACTATAGTTATTAAAAGGAGGCCCTCCAAATAAATATGCATCTGCATACTCAACTATTTTAGCACGTAATGCAATACTTGTTGCACCCCAGTAAGGCCCTATGAAATGAGGGTGTGTCTCTAGGAAACTGCAATAATCAGTGCACCCCAGTAACTCCCTATGATTTGAGGGAGTGTTTCTATAACTTGTCCCTTAGCAGATGGCATTACAACCACATCATAACCCAATGCATATGCCAATTCCAGAAATAAATTCAAATAATGGCTAAGGCAATAAAACACCAATGCAAACAAAAAGTGAAATTCGTGAGAGAATTGTTTAGTGAACAAAAAATTGGACCAAAGCCTAGAATGTAAAAAGATTAACAAATCTCAAGAAAAATATAATTTATTTTGCAGGAAATGGTTGGTCAGACACCCTAGATATGAATACAAATCAGTATATTCTTGTAAGTTGTTTTTGGAATTAAATTGTGAGAAAGTGAAATGTCTAAAGTGTCTCATGAACAACTATCATATGAGAAAAATTATGAAAACGGTTCATAACATTATAAATAATTACAAAATCTTACGTTCTTAAAATCATAACTATATAACTTACTTTGTCAAAATTAGTATGAATGTTAAAATCCAACTTCTCAGAATACCAAAATTGTTCAGATGTTAGCATTGGAAAAAGGAGATCAAAATCATTTGTCACTATTAGTCCTCTCAGAATTTAGAAAGTTATTTTACAACAAATAGTAAATAAGATAAAAACTATCTACTCAAAGAACTAGAATGCAAATTTCATAAATTGTGTATTTCAGTACAATTTAAAAATCACTACTGGAACCTAGACCTAGAACTGTAGGAAGGGATGACTTTGCAACTCGAAGGGATGCTTTCTCTGGAACCGCAGGAAGGGATGAATTTGCAACTCGAATGTTTGGTTGTGTTATATTCTTTCCATGAATAGCCCACGTAGTTAGCATCTGTTGATATTAAAATTTCAGATGAAGATGAGTGCATCAGTTTGTTGTGTTCTCTATAAGATTCATGGGATAGTGTGGTTATTGCAATAGGTAGCAATGAAACTGCCTTGCATCTTGATGAAATAGTCTCATCCTTGCTGACGGAGGAGATGAGATGGAAAAATATGGAGAGCCAGAATGGTGATGCCTTATCTTTACGAGGATGGTCCCAAAACAGAAACAAAAATAAGTCATCGAGTGGGAGATCTAAATCTAGAGGGAGATCTAAATCTCTAGTAAAACATGTAAAGGTGGTGTGTTGGAAATGCAGAAAGGAAGGGCACTACAAAAGAAACTGTAAATCTAAAGATCTTGATAAAGGAAAGGGATCTGATGATGCTCCTTCTGCAGAGGCAAAAACCACCTCAGATGAAGGTGGGGATGTGTACTTGGCTTCTTCAAGTACAAATGTAGATCATGAGGCATGGTTGATTGACTCAGGTGCATCCTTTCACTTCACTCCCCATAGAGAGTGGTTTTGTGAGTATGAGAAATATGATGGTGGTGATGTCTTCTTAGGGGATGATAGGAAGGCTAGAATCATTGGTTGTGGAAAAGTGAAGTTGAAGTTGCAAGGTGAAAGGGTTAGAACACTTCCGTGTGTTCTGCATATTCTTGCATTGGCCAAAAATATGATTTTGGTAAACAAGTTGGATGATGCAGGTGTAAAAACAGTGTTCGAGAAGGATACCTACAAGATGGTTCGGGGAGCACTGGTATTGATGCGGGGAGTTCGGATTGGAACTCTGTACAAGCTACAAGTAGCACAGTTGTTGATGGGATCAACGTTTCTGTGGTTCCTGAAAGTGGAGCAGAAAATATAGTGGTCTCTGGAGAGAAGACCATGATGTGGCATCAAAGGCTTGGACATATTGGAGAGAAGGGCCTTCGAATACTTCATGGTAAAGGTATGGTAGAAGGTATGAGTAATAGCTCTCTGGATTTTGATTTCTGTGAAAATTGTGTATATGGTAAGTAGAATCGGGTGAGTTTTCCCTTTGGTGGTAAGAGGGAAAAACATATTAGAGCTTGTGCATAATGATGTGTTTGGACCTGTGAAGATTCCATCACTGGTTAAGTCTGTGTAGTATGTATCATTTATAGATGACTTCTCAAGGAATACATGGATATATTTCCTTAAGAATAAATCTAAAGTCTTTGACAGGTTTAAAGAATTCAAGGCTCTGGTGGAAAACCAGACAGAGAAGAAGATAAAATTACTGAGGATAGAAAATGGTGGAGAGTTTTGTAGTAAGGAATTTGAAGAATTCTGTAAGAAGTGTGGTATAGCACGACGGAAGACTACTCCATATACACCTTAGAAAAATGGAGTTGCAGAAAGAATGAAAAAGCGTTGATGGAAAGGGCAAGAAGCATGCTCAGTGGTGTCAGGTTAGGATAGGAATTCTAGGCAGAGGCGATGGAGATAGCATGTTACCTGGTCAACATATCACCTTCATCAACGTTGGAGGATAAAACTCCACAAGAGGTATGGATTGGTAAGAAACCCTCTCTTTCACATCTGAGGGTATTTGGATGTGATGCATATGTACATGTTCCAAAGGAGAAACGAACCAAGTTGGATAGTAAATATGAAAAGTGCATCTTTATTGGGTATAAGGATGGTTTAAAGGGTTATAAGCTTTGGAACCCAGTAACAAGGAAGGTTGTGTACATCTAAGATGTGGTGTTCATAGAGGTGAAAGATGTTATTAAACATGAAGTCCAACCAAAGGAACCTGAGAAGATAGAGTTTGAGCTAAAGGAGAAAGAATCTGACTCTACAACAGAGGAGGAATCAGAGGATGAAGAGCCACAAACTCCAGGTGTGAGAAGATCAGTTTGAGAAAGAAGACAACCAGAAAGGTATAGTCCATCTACTTTCTGTTCAAATTTTTCTTTATCTATTACTAATGATGATCCCAGAACTGTGAAGGAAGCAGTAGATTCAGAGGATGGAAAACTCTGGAAAGAGGCCATGGTTGATGAAATGGCATCTTTGCACAAAAATGAGGCTTGGGATCTGGTGGAGTTGCCCGTTGGAAGGAAACCCATTGGCAACAAATGGGTGTTCAAGAAGAATACAAATGCAGAAGGAAAGGTGGAGAAATACAAAGCTCGGTTGGCAGCAAAAGGTTATTCCCAGGTGTCGAGAATTGATTTTGGTAATATTTTTTCTCCTGTTGCCAAGGTAACTTCTATTAGATTACTTTTATCTGTTGTTGCTGCTTTTGATTTTGAGGTAGAATAGATGGATGTGAAGACAACATTTCTTCTCGGGGATCTAGAAGAGGAAATCTACATGAAGCAACCTAAAGGTTTTGCGGTGAAGGGTAAGAAGGAACTAGTATGCAAGTTAAAGAAGTCTCTGTATGGGTTAAAATAGTCACCAAGGATGTGGTATCAGAAATTTGATACATTTATACGGGGACTTGGCTTCACCAGAAGCAAAGCAGATCACTGTGTGTATTTTAAATTAATTGGTGACCGTGTTATTTATTTGGTCTTGTATGTGGATGATATGTTGCTGGTTGGAAATGACAAAGAAATTATCCAGGATTTGAAGACCCAATTTTCCTCCAAATTTTACATGAAAGATCTTGGTGCTGCAAACTATATTTTGGGCATGGAAATTAAAAGATATCAGGCAAAAAGGAAGCTCTAGTTAAACTAGAGGAAGTATGTCGAGACAATATTGCAGAGATTTAATATGCAGGATAGTAAACCGGTGAAGGTTCCTATTCCTGTAGGTGTAAAGTTATTTCTTGAACAATGTTCCAAGACACAAGAAGAGGAAGAGGACATGTCACGTGTTCCATATGCAAGTGAAGTCAGTAGCCTGATGTATGCAATGGTTTGTACTAGACCAGACATTGCACATGCAATGGGAGTATTGAGCAGGTTTATGTTAAAACCAGGAAAGGATCATTGGACAACAATGAAGCGGGTTTTCAGGTATTTGCGTGGCATTAGTTATTATGGTTTGTGCTACCAAGGAAGACTAGGATTGGACAGAGTATTGGATATTCATGGCTTTGTTGATGCAGACTGGGCTGGAGATCTGGATCAGAGAAGATCTACAAGTGGGTATGTGTTTAACCTATTTGGAGGTGCAGTCAGTTGGATGAGTAAGAAACAATCTGTAGTGGCACTATCAACTATAGAGGTAGAATACATGACAACCACTCATGCAAGCAAGGAAGTAGTTTGGTTGCAAATATTTTGCTCAAGTATGCGGTTAGTACATGGATCTATAAGGATAGACTGTGACAGCCAAAGTGCAATTTTCTTGGCAAAGAACCCTGCATATCATTCAAAGACAAAGCACATTGATGTTCAGTATCACTTTGTGAGGGATATGATAGAAGACAAAAAGGTGTTGCTGGTAAAGGTGGACACTTTAAAGAATACTGCAGATGCATTGACAAAATCTGTGAGCTCTCAGAAGTTCTCTTGGTGTAGAGAAACAATGGGCGTTGTAGGGCTGGATAAATGACTAAGATCTCTTGTGGAAATAAAACAACAAGTGGGAGAATGTTGGGTTGCGTTATATTCTTTCCACGACTAGCCCACATAGTTAACTGAGGGGTTGGGGGGAGCCCCTTCATTTCGCCGATTGCGTAGTGGGGGGGTCACAGGGGGTTTGAGGGGTGCAAGTGACCCCACTCTATGGGGTCCAGGGCAGTACCCTGGAAAATTTTGGTTTTGGAACCTATGTTAGGGTGGGCGAACCCACCTATGGTTTTGTGCATGATTTTCTCGCATGTTTTTGGATGTAATGGTTTTCGGTCCATGGTATTGGATGCTTCGGAATGTATGAATATGTATTATAACATTGAAAGGAACAAAATGAAAAATCAAGTTGGTAGTCCTGGTTTTGGGATCTAGGGGAAATCTCTGTGTAGATGTGTTTTATGTGCTATGCTCTCACATTGTTTATTTTCTGTGTTTTAGAATTCGTATGCAGGTAATTTCTATATGGGGTTAAAACCTACATCGAAGGGATGCTTTCTCTGCTTGATCAACTCACACCCTCTATTTATTCCCATAAGCACCACAACTAGCAGCAATTTACTCCAATTGAATCAAAGTCAATTGTATACTCCACATCACAATCATAATCATCAGGATCTTGCTCACCACAAAGGTTGGACTCTGGATCACGATCTCAAAGTTGAAGCTCACTGCGAAGGTCAGACGCTGAAAATCCTCTATCATGCTACAAGAAGAATATCCCTAACATGCGTGAATATCCTAAATGTTCTTTCTTCGTTGATCTCTCTAAGAACTCCCATGAGGCCCATCAAGTGTCTTAGAGTTGATTAGATACCACTATTATGAACCAAATATAGAATCTGGACTGTAATTGAAAATCTGGCCCTTACCTACCCTTAATTGAAAACATGAAATTGGGGCTACCACATATCCTTATCCAAAGAACCAAGCCTCTAATTATACTAATGGAGACGTGTATCAATGGAAATGCCTATGCAGATTACTCACATATAAGTTTGATCTAGAACCATTACCATATGAGGGTGAACGGTTCAGTTTAGCTGAGGTGATGAAAGGAAAAAATATGGTCCAGGATGCAGTTGTGAATGAAAATAAGTTCTTGGATTGAGCACTTACTAAAGAAGTTTCATAGGGTTTTATATTATTTTTAACCTTTTACTATTATTTAACTGAGATGACATGTAAACGTTTACAAATCCTTTACATCTTAAACATATTAATATAAATTCAACATATTGAGCCAACATGTAATTTTTTTTACATATTTTACTAAAAAATCAGTGATAAAATGGTAAAAACATTTAGAGAGAGAATATATATATATATATATATATATATATATATATAGATATATATATATATATATATATATATATATATATATATATATATATATATATATATATATATATATATATATATATATATATATATATATATATATATATATATATATATATAGTTGAACTATTTTAGTTGTTATAGTGCATATGTTGTTGGAAATGTGTTGTATCATTTGTTATCATTGTCTCGCCCGTGTGGACTACTCCGTTGGACATTAGACGAACTCATTCTTGTACACTTGTTATAATGATCGTCATACCCATGTGGACTACTCTGTTAGGTGTTGTACATGTTAGCTGTTCACCTTTGTGTATGTGATTGTCGAATCTGTGTGGACTACTCCACCGAAAGCTGCACATATCCTATCATTTGGTATGTCTCTACCTGAGTTGGGACTACTCCCTTTCAACTTGAGACTCACTCTCACCCTCCCCTCTCCAATGAAAGAACTTTGACACAAGTGAGACTAAGCACTCACCAGGCACACAAATCTCTTTTTTTGAAGACTAAGTATACCACTCTCATGTGTTGACAAGCAAGAGCTAAGGCATATCTTTAAGATAATGGAAATCGGGCTATCATACTGGATGGTACTCCTATACCAAATGGTGTGTGGTCTAGTTGGGCCTTCATATCAGGGAGATCGCCTAAATGTTGGTGGATCCAACACGTCAACTCCTTTCCATATTATGTGGATCAAATCTTCCTTACTTCAAGGAAATTATTTACATTTATCAACAACAAATGAATACTTGTGAAATGTGGTATAATTCATTATGATATTTTCTTAATGTATTGAGCTATTCTAGATTATGCTTAAGAATTGTAATGGTATCTCTCAACACCGCCTATTGTTGGAATCATTTTCTCTTTGATCACTTAATTCTCTATTTCTCCAACATTGTATTAGAGCTACTAGTTTAAATCACTAGCCTATTTCTTATGAGTCTTTTGGAGGTTTTAATTTATATCACTCTTATTTAGTCATATCTATTTAATGATTAACTCTAGGATTTGACCTACACACTATATATAAGGGATTAGATATACATATCAACATAATGTGTTCTAGGATAAAACCTACAATTATATTAAATAGAAATAATAAAGGAAGATGGGAACAACATATAGATACATTTCTAAATAATGAGGCACTCTAGTAGCTTACACAGACTACAATCCTAGATATGGAGGATGACCAATGGAAGTTTTTCATCATTGAGGAGAAGGGTGAGGTACTAGGGTCCATTACAACATAAATTTTGATCAAGATTCACTTTCATACAAGTGGAATTGATTATCCTTTGTATGTTTGGAGAAAGATAAAAATCTATTTGATAAGACTGACAAAATTCAAGTGATGCAAATTTAGGAAGAGTTAATTTATATTGATCCTCTTTCCTTTCAAAGAGTTAAATACTCCTTTACTTTTGTTAAGTAGGTTCACTTGAAGTTGGGTGAATATGGAAAGTACATTCCAGAGAAAGATGATCACATCATTGAATGATCCTATTAAACTTGTAGAAACTCTATGAAGATTATGTTTGACATTTCATGTTAGTTGGGATTCCATAAAATAAGGCGGTAGGGACTATACCTTTGATTCTTTTTGGTTTTCAAATTAGGGTATACTGAACTTTTCTTAATCAAGAGAAATTATAGCTCAAGAAATATGCCCACTTACTAAAAAGAAGAGGTTAAAAAGACTATAAAGAGATTAATCATGTATTCAAAATAAACTAATAAGTTGCATCAACTAGAATGTAAATAAGAACCATAATGATTATACTTCAACTACCAAAGGTAAAAAAAGGAAAACTACCACTATTGTAGAAAATTTGGATATACATAAGATTGCTAGAATTAGACTAAAGATTTGGAAAAGAAGGTAAGGAATCTAAAAAGAAACATGTCGACTAGAAGAGAAACCAATGTTAATAGTACAAACTTACTAAAGGTAAGTTAGATAAATGCATCATTTCCCTTAGTATAGTCCTCTCAATCCTTGAATACTTGCACTTCACAAAGTGTGGATAATTAAGTCTAGTTGTACAAATAATATGGCTAAAGATGCTTCTATTCTTTCTTCCTTATGTGAAGCTACTAAAAAAATATGCGTATTACATGATTATGCACTTAGTATTGCTAGTTTTGGAAATAATGAGTGTCGAAATAGTGTCATCAATAATGTGTATCATGTAACTAACTTCATCTTTTATATCTCAACTTACCCAAACTGCTAAAAAGGTTGAATTCTAGCCAAATCAGTTTGTTATGAAGGATATGAAGAATAATTGAGAAGTTATTTCTAAATGAATCCTTGATCCTAAGGATAAACTATACAAGGTACATGGCCTTCCTCAAAGAGATTCTAGATCGATTGCACTTATTTCCTACACTGGTGACTAGAAATTTTTTTAGCATGAATGACTTGAACACCTAAACTTCTGAATCATGAAACTCGTGGTGACACATAACATGGTTATTATACTACCTAAAATTACTCCACCTAATGAATCTTTTTGAAGGATGTGTCCTTGGAAAGAAATACCAAAATCCTTTTGAAACCAGGAAAGCTTGGTGAGATAAGAATTAATGGAGCTTGTCCATATTGATAAGTATTTCATGAATAAACCAATAGTAGCACGTGAGAAGTATGATTTATCCTTTAGTGATGAGTATTTGAGGTATATTTTGATATATTTATTGAAAATAAGAGTTGTCTTTGAAAATTTTAATGAAATTAGGGCGTTGGAATAAAGTCAATGTGGTCAACTTATAAAATGTTTTAGATCAAATAGTGGTGGAAAATATGTGGGTATACTATTTGTAGATTACTAGTTCTACCATGATACCTCATCAAAATGGATCTGTTGTCGAGTGCGTGATCCAATACCGACTTGATTGATGATGGGACACACAGTTTGTTTGCCCGCAATTTCAGGTGAAAGATTTTTCTGGTTTGGAAGACGGAATTGGTGGGGTAAATGGTCAGGGATGGAATTTTACGGGCAAATTGTTCATGACGAAGGTGATTTGTCCTTCTGTATAAATTTACAAAATTTACAAAAAAAATTTATTCACATTGTAAAAATAAGTAGAAATATGTAAAAACCATCAAATTTAAAAATAAGTCTATTTTGAAATTCCACTCTAAAAGGTAGCCAGCTCAAATGTGCATTACCTGTAACTTTCCAATGTTGAAACACCGAATAAATAAATAAATAAATAAATAAAAATCATAAAACTAATAATTATATTTTTCCATGGGATGTAGAATACACGACGATGGGGTGGTCTGTTAAGGTACTCCATGGTTAAAATGTCACTGGTTTGAAACTCCATGTGTAAACAAGCCAGCCATGCTAAAAGGTTGGTGTGGCTTGGGTTGGGTGCGATCCTCGAGTGACTTTGACGTCTTCGATGGCCTTGGGTCTCGGCTACTCAAGTCATAGGTTAGGTGTGGCTAAGGATACAAATGAGCTGAGGATGGGTATTGGCTACCTAGCTATGAAAAAGTATACTGTGAAGAATAAGTACCCCCTTCCACTAATAGAAGATTGC
This sequence comes from Pinus tabuliformis, assembly GCA_031772625.1. NCBI lineage: Eukaryota > Viridiplantae > Streptophyta > Pinopsida > Pinales > Pinaceae > Pinus > Pinus tabuliformis. The sequence continues at coordinate 574,254,053 of CM062814.1, forward strand.
TTCAACAAGTTTTCTAAGGGAACAGTGTCACAAAGATGGATTTGAAACAATGTTACTATCAAGTCTAGATAGCAGAGGGTGATGAAGTGAAGATAGCCATGGTAACGAGGTATGGAAGTTATGAATTCTTAATTATGCCTTTTGGTTTGTGTAATGCTTCTGCTACATTTTCATCTTTGATGAATGAAGTTCTACGTTTGTACTTAGATAAGTTTTTTGTAGTATAATTCGATGATATGATAGTGTTCAATGATAATTTGGAAGAGAATAAGAGGAACTTGGGAAAAAAAATTGAGGCACAAAGGCAAAATTAGTTGTACTTAAAGAATGCTAAGTATATATTCACACAAAAGGAGATACCAATTTTGGGTCATTGGGTTGGTCAGGGATGTACTTGCATAAAACCTGAGAAGATAAAGGTGATAGTAAATTGGGAGGAGCCTCGTAAGGCATATGATGTGAGAGCCTTCACTTGGATTACCAATTACTACCAAAAATTTGTGGGGGGATTTTCAAAGATAGGCTCCTTATTGGTATACTTACTGAGGAAGGATAGACCATGGAAGTGGACAGAGAAGGGTAGAATTTCACTTGAGGAACTCAAATGTAAGATTGTGATAGCTCTTGTATTGAAACTATCAGATTATGAGAGATCATTTGAGGTGCAGACAGGTGCATCTGATTTTTCCATAGGAGTTTTAATGCAAGATGATCACCCTGTAGAATTCAAGAGAAGGAAGTTGTAGTATTGGGGGAGGAGGTATCTTATCCATGTGAAAGAGACGGCAACAATAGTACACTATCTTCAGGTGTGGAGACACTATATTTTGGGGAAGCTATTTATGGTCCAGACAAATAACATCACATTGAGCTACTTTGCTAGCCAACCAAAGTTGTAACTGAAGCAAGCTTGATGGCAAGACATTTTGGCTAAGTTTTACATGATGATTGAGTATAGTCTAGGGAAACTCAATGTAGTTGCATATGCCTTGAGAAGGAAGGAAGAGTTGGCAGCGATTAAGGAAGATGAAGAGAACCTGCCTACTCTAGAGAGAGTCAGATTGAGTTTGTTGAAGAGATACAAAGATGAATTTGTGATGGGTTGTAGAATGATACTACAATGAGGAACATAATGAAGTAGGTGGACTCATGAAGTAACACTTAAAAGAGTATCATAAGTCGCCTTGGGTTGTCCATCCAAGATAGCAGAAAACACTAGAATTGTTGGAGATAGGTCAGTTTTGGGGAAGCATGAGGCAATATGTGGAGCATGTGCAAACTTGCATTATATGCTAGCACAATATGTCTGAACTAGAGGACATGAAAGATTATTGCATCCTTTAACAATTCCAGATAGACCATGGGCAAGTGTCTTAATGGAATTCATCTCATAGTTGTCAATGGTGCAAAGGTATAATGAGGTGTTGGTAATTGTCAACTGATTCTCTAAGGATGCCATCTTCTTACCTACAAAGGTAGCATGCAATGAAGAGGAAGTAGCAAAGGATTTCTTTTGAAATGTGGTGAAATATTGGGGTCTTTCATTGAGCATTATGTCATATAAAGATATAAGATACACGAGGAAGTTTTGGGCCTCATTATTCAAACTTTTGGGGCTTACTACATAGTTATAGATTTTATCTGCAAATAGATGGAAAAGAAGAGCATATCAACTCCCTACTAGCATTAGAGGAAATTCTAGCTTAAAAGTGACCTCCTAAGGAAAAATAATAAAATAAGAGTTAAAATAATAAAATAAGAGTTATGAATTTTGGAGGGAAAATAAGAAAACTACTTTTTAAATTTTATTTTTAGCTTGTTTCCTTATAGGTTTACTCAGATTTGAAGTGTAGACACTTATTCGATGCGAAATTAAATTTCACATCCAACGAGTACCCATTATGCACACTTTTGAGAACACCCACATTGATAAAAAATAAGATACATTAAAAAAGTGTGTTGAACATGCATTTTTTATGTGTCTTCTTTTTTTATCAATGTGGGTCTTCTCAAAAGTATGCATAATGGGTACTCGTTGGATGTGAAATTTAATTCCACATCCAATGACTGTCTACACTTGAAATTTGAGTAAAACTTTAAGGAGATAAGCCAAAAATACAATTAGAAAAAATAGCTTTTCTTCTTTTTCCTCCAAAATATTTACATGTACCTCTTTTTAAATTTAAAGGATTTTGATTGGTTTACATATTATGACATGGAAATTACATGAAATTTTCATGGGCACTTTTAGGCTGAAATTTCCTCTAATGAGGATTACCTCAGGAATTATGTGAGGGCCAATCAGGAGAATTGGTGAAGCTTATTGGATGCAACTCAATTCAGTTACAATCTGCAAAAGAGTGCTTCTATGGGATACAATCCATTCGAGTTGGTTAATGGTAAGATTCATATTAACCCATATATGGTCATGCGGGGATACAATGGAAGGAGTCCCTTAGCTCTAAAGTTCATGAACCATTCGTAGGAAATGATGGAGATAGCTTGAGTGAACTTAATAGATGTAGTAGAGAGGATGAATAAGTTTTCAAACACAAATAAGAGGGATGAAGAGTTCAGTGTGGGAGATATGGTATTTTTCAAGATGACCAAGGAGTAGTTGCCACCGCCAGTTGGGATGTCTAGATCACATGCGAGGAGGTTTGAGGGTTCATTCTGAGTTGTGGAGAACATTAATGGTGTTGCCTATAAGCTAGAGTTTCCTTTCCATTTGAGATATTATTATCCAAGTATTCCATATCAGTCAATTGAAGAAAGGCAAGGTGGATATAGAGGATCTAAGTAGAGAAAAACCACCATGAACCCTAGCATTAATTATTGATCATCCAAAGTTAGAGCTTGAGGAGATCATAGGCTATTAGAATTCGGGCTTTGGAAACAATAAGAAGAGAGAACTCTTCATTAAATAGAATGATGCTCCAGAAGGGAATGGATGGGAGACCTATGAGTCCTTGTGGAGATGGGAGAAGGAGTTGAGGGCTATTGAGAGGAGGCATTGGTTAGAAATTCTAGGGCTATCATGGATGGCAACACATTAGGGTGGGAAAGGATGGCAATCCCTAGGGTACCAAGGTGTACCCTTGTCTCATCCATGCACCAAATGTGTGCCTAGAAGCCTTGCTGAGATGAGGTGTCATGGGAAACACCATCATCGTAAGAAATGTGATGAGGATAACACACAATTTGCAATGTTATGGGAGGAAATTGTCAAAAAACCAAGAAGAAAGACTTAACATGTTGGATTGGTGGACGATAGGACAATGAATGAGTGAGTGACAGATCTGTTGTGTGTGGAGCATGATTGTTCAGAGGTCTTTGTTTCAGCCAGATGTATACCCTAGGAAGTTTGTACACCCCTCCACGCGGGGGGGGTGCGGGGGAGAGTTGTCCCCCCGCGGGGGTCCGAGGGGGCCGATCCCCCCGGCTGGGGGGTCTGGGGGTCAGCAGTCCCCCAGCGGGTGCTCGGGGGCAGTGCCCCCGAAGCCAAAAATAGATGTAAAATTGCCTTGTAAAAGTGCAATAATTTCTAGTCAATCTGGGCCGTTCATTAGGCGGATGATCTGACGGTAGAACTTATGTTTAGTTTAGGGGTTTTTTCCCTAGAAGGAAACCCCTCTCTTTGTATGAGGGAATTGTATTTGAGGCTGTGTACTAGATGTGTATTTTCCGAGCGAGAAATGGAGAGGTGAGATTGTGAGAGAAAACAAAGGATATTACAGCGGATCTGCTATAGGTTGTGTCTCTTCATTTTGCTGGATAATAGAAAGGAAGGACTGGCTGTTCGGGGTGGACGTAGCCCAAACTGGGTGAACCACGTATATCTGTGTCTCTCTTGTTTTATGTGTTTTCTGTGTTTATATTTATGCAATATTTTATGTGTTCCATTTCTCCGTAACATATAATTTTATAACAAGATCAAGTGACAAAGTGTGTAGCTGCTTGATCCTACTCTTCCTTGATTTATATTTTCTTTCCTTTGCCTTATTGGTCCTTCCTTTTCTTTCCTTGATCCAATGCTATAGTGCTCTAAGAAAAACTCCAAGTGTCCAAGAGTGTGAGAGAGAGGGAATAGAGAGATAGTTCCAAAACTGAACTGATAAAATGTTACAAACTGTTCCTTAGAAGCCTTTTTATTAATGAGACCTCTATTTTCTTCAGTTTTCCATTTTCCTTCATTTTCCTCCTCACATGAAACCTGTGACCTTTCACCTTCTTTTTATCCTAATTTCTATTTTTTTCATAAATAAAATGTCAATTAATAGCACTTTTCCTTTTCAAAGCCTTTGCCATTTCCTTTGTCAATTTCCTTAGCCATAATAAACAAAATGAACACCCAGACTAGGATGTTTTTTCCAACACTCAGTTTGGAATACATGTCCCATGACCTTGGTTATTATTTTTCCTTTATTAAATTTATCTATATGGAATTTTGACTAGGGTTGTTACAGTTGTTCAGGGATGTATTTTCATGCCCCTTGAGAAGATAGAGGTGATAATAGATTGGGAGGAGCCTCATAATGCATATGATGTGAGTGCCTTCACTTGGATGACCAATTACTACCAAAAATTTGTGGGGGATATTCAAAGATAGGCTCCTTATTGATACACTTACTAAAGAAGGATATACCATGCAAGTGGATAGAGAAGGGTATAATTTCACATAAGGAACTCATATGTAAGATTGTGATAGCTATCCTATTGAAATTGTCAGATTATGAGAGATCATTTAAGGTGCAGACAGATGCATATGATTTTTCCATAGGAGTTTTGATGCAAGATGATCACCCTATAGAATTAAAGAGTAGGAAGTTGTAGTATTAGGGGAGGAGGCAGCTTATCCATGTGAAAGAGATGGCAAAAATAGTACACTATCTCCAAGTGTGGAGACATTATATTTTGGGGAAGTTATTTGTGGACAAGACGGATAACATCACATTGAGCTACTTTGCTAGCCAACCAAAGTTGTCTCTGAAGAAAGCTTGATGGCAAGACATTTTGGATAAGTTTTACATAATGATTGAGTATATGCCAAGGAAACTCCATGTAGTTGTGGATGCCTTGAGAAGGAAGGAAGAGTTGGCAACAATTGAGGAAGATGAAGAGAACCTACCTACTCTAGAGAGAGCCAGATTCAGTTTGTTGAAGAGATAAAAATAAGAATTAGTGATCGATTGTAGAATGATACTACAATGAAGAACATAATGAAGTAGGTGGACTCATGAGGGAACTCTTGAAAAAGTGTTATAACTCACCTTGGGTTGTCCACCAAAGATAGTAGAGAAAACTAGCATTGTTGGAGAGAGGTTAGTTTTTGGGAAGCATGAGGTGAGATGTGGAGGAGTATGTGCAAACTTGCATTATCTGCTAGCACATTAGGTTTGACACTAGAGGAAATGCAATATTATTGCATCCTTTACCGATTCCAGACATGCCATGGGCAAGTGTCTCAATGGAATTCATCTCATAGTTGTCAATGGTGCAACGATATAATGAGGTGTGGTCATTATCAACTGAGCTTTTAAGGATGTCGTCTTCTTACCTATAAAATTAGCATGAAATGAAGAGGAAGTAGCAAAGAATTTCTTCTGAAATGTGGTGAAATATTGGTGTCTTTCATTGAGCATTGTATCAGATAGTTGTATGAGATTCACAGGGAAGTTTTAGACCTCATTATGCAAACTTGTGGGGGTGTAGTTGCTACACAAGTGCTACATAATTATAGCTTTCATATGAAAACATATGAAAAATAAGAGCATATCAACTCCCTACTAGAGGATTACGTCAGGAATTATGTGAGGGCCAATCATGAGAGCTGGTGAAGCTTATTAGATGCAACTCAATTCAGTCACAATATGAAAAAGAGTGCTTTTATGGGATATAGTCCATTCGAGTTGGTTAGTTGGAATATGCCTATTACCCCATATATGGTTATATAGGGATACTATGGAAGGAGTCCCTTAGCTCTAAAGTTCATGAACCATTGGTAGGAGATGTTGGAGATAGCTCGAGTGCACTTAACAGATATAGTAGATATGATGAAGAAGTTGCCAAACACAAATTAGAGGGATGAAGAGTTCAGTGTGGGAGATATGGCATTTTTCAAGATGGCCTAGGAGTAGTTTCCACCGCTTGTTGGGATGTCTAGATCACATGCGAGGAGGTTTGAGGGGTCATTCTGAGTTGTGGAGAAGATTGGTGATGTAGCCTATAAGCTAGAGATGCCTTTCCATTTGATAAATAGTCATCAAAGTATTCCATATCAGTGAATTGAAGAAAGGTGAGGTGGATATAGAGGATCTGAGCAGAGAAAAACAACCATGTGCCCCGACATTGATTATTGATCATCCAAAGTTATACCTTGAGGAGATCATAGGCTACCATAACTCGGACATTGGAAATAAAAGGAAGAGAGACTACTTCATTAAATAGAATGATGCTCCATAAGAGAATGGATGGGAGACCTATGGGTCCTAATGGAGATGGGAGAAGGAGATGAGGGTTATTGAGAGGAAGCATTAGTTGGAAATCCAAGGGATATCATGGATGGAAACAACTCAGGGTGGGAAAGGATGTCAATCCCTAGGGTACCAAGGTGTACCCTTGTCTCATCCATGCACCAAACGTGTGCCTAGAAGCGTTGGTAAGATGAGGTGTCATGGGAAACACCATCGTCGTAAGAAACGTGATGAGGATATCGCACAATTTGCAATGTTATGAAAGGAAAGTGTCAAAAAACCAAGAAGAAAGACTCAACACGTTGGATTGGTGACATGATGGGACAAGCGATGGGTGAGTGATGGATTGATTGACCAAGTGTGTAGATGAGAGCACATCAGCTGAGACAAGGTGGAACAACATGGGAAGGAGTAATGGGCATATTAGGCACTTCATGCAAGCACTTAGAAAACATGATGAGGTCAACCAACCTATGGTGCATTGACCCATATAGGGAACCCAGCCTGAGCAAATGTGGAAGCAACCACATAGAGGAAGAATGGCCCATATATATGTGTAGTTTCACAATGTTAGGGGATCATCCAAAATACACCAACCAAAGTCACATTACAAAAGAGGACTTGGAACAAGTGTGAAGGAGGAGTGTGATGAATATAAAGGCGCCAAATGGTTAGTTTAGTGCTTGCATTTATAAGGATCTAGGCGAGCCTTGAGTTTGAATTGAGATGGGTTAAGTAGGGTGTCGAGTGATTGAGGTGGGGTTTGGCGAGTGGGGAAAATGTTTTGTGGTATTATCGCTAGGTTCTTGGCTATGTACTCTTGTTGACCGAGCCTTTTCCTTGGTGAATCATTGTAATTTTTGGTTCATTAATAAATCAAAATTCTAACACCAAATTTATCTGTGCATTTAAATTTGGGAAAAACAGTTTTTGGCGCTTACTATTAATTTCTATCCAATGGCGGTTACTATTAATTTCTATCGTTGGAAGTCGAATCAATTACTGTTAGATTTTTATCGTTGTAATTCTGGTTAATCTAATATTCTGTCTTTTGACTGTAAAATTGACAGAATAAATAAAACCAGAGACAATCCCCAGAAAATCAGCTGAGCGTTGGATATGATGACACGTATGGCGGTTTTTCAGAGAGTGGTGGTTTCGATTCGAACCATGGGCGTGTGAAATATTATTGCATATCCCCGCAATATGGAGGTGGAGGAATTGCCTGGACAGTTAAAAGTGGCTGGAATTCGGGTAAAAAAAATTCAAAAAACCTTGTAGAGGCAGAATCGTGTTTTTTTGGTGGAAATGGATTCAACACCATCAAAAACGTCTAAGAGAATCGTGTTTTTGAAGTTTAACAACTATAACTTGGATTTACAAAAATCGCTGCTTAATCATACTATGTTATATTTCTATATATGGAGAAAGAGATTTTAAATGAATTTTTTTTTTAAGACTATATTGAAGAATATTATATATTTTATGTGTGTTTTTTTAAATGATTCTATGGAAATTTGTAAGTCATTTTTTTTTTTCCATACGATTGTGTTTTTAAATAAAGAAAAGCTATTATTTTGAATTTAAAAATAAATTTAGTATTTTTATTATTTGTAATGTAATAACATAATTTTAAGTTAAAATGTAAATATTTTGATTAGTCGAAAGAGCCCAATTCATAACTCATCTAATTTTAGATGAGAATTTGAATTTTCTTTTCAATTATTTTGAATTGAAATTTTGTTATTTGTAACCCTGTTGAGTTATGAAATAGAGTTTTTTATAGTAGTTTTAACAATGTTGAGTTATAGAGTAGAGTTTTAATTGATGTTGAGTTTTTTTTTTTTTTTTTTTTTTTATTTTATTTTATTTTTATTTTTTTGTTTTTTTAACAAGGTCGGATAGTGAATTGATTACCAAAAGTTGTGATGGAGCAAGCTCCTATTACAATCGGTTGTACCATAAAAAGAAACTAAACAATAAAAAGGGAGCATAGTACCTTCTCCTATGCATGATTTGAAAACTTCATATATTTTTATGACTATTCTTGAGTACTTCCTAGCATACTGACCTACTAATAAAGCAAATTTACATATCATGGATTCTCTAAGAAATTTTCATGGCTTGTAGACTGACTACCCGTGAGATCGCTATTTCTTCTTGTCATAGTTGACCGAATTCTCTCCTTCATTGCTCATAATGTTGTTTTTGTAGTATGTCACTACTTCTTCTAAGTGCTTGCATTTAGTTTCTAGCGCCATGATCTCTTCTTTCTGCATTTCCATGTTCCTTTTCTGGTAGCTATACTCCATTCTCATTTCAGATTTGATATCCTTAAGTGACTCTTGTAGTCGATTGATCAGAAATTTGTTCGCTTTGCATTCTGGACATGCATCATCCCTCGCTGCCTTTTCAATGGGGTTGAATTCCATTTGATTTGTTTTCTTCTTCTTCCTCTTGTGCTGCTTTCTATTCCTTGTATTGTTGTGCTTCATGTGTCTTGTTTTACCTGAGATAATCTTTCTTCTGCTGTTGCTACCTGCCTATCTTTTTTCCTGCACTTTACTGCTTGTTGTAGCTTGGCTATCCTGAATGTGACAGTTAGGAAGAAGGGTTGTTGAGGAGGGAGGAGTTAAGAGCCGGGGATGATCGTTTGTGGGGGAGTGCAGATGGGAGTTGAGGATTTGCGCAGCAAGGATGGGTGGAAGTTTGGAGGAGATGAGAGGATGCTAGATTCATGGGCAGTGAAGAATAAATAGGGAGGAGCTTAGGAAAGGTGGAGACGCTTGGAGCAGAACAGGGGAGATGAAGAGTGATTCAAACATACAACTTTGCCTTGAACTAGAGTTGCATGATATGTTGCATTTCCAAATGTATTTGTAGAAGTTGGGGGCTGCCCAAAGGCTTTCGCCGATGGGATGGATTGCTGCATGGTTCTTGTGACCAAGATCGCGATCGTCATTGCTGCTAACACTAATGTGATTTTTGAGCTGCTATGATGTTTCCTCTGAGCTCTCGTGACATTCTGCTTGTCATTGCAAAGATATGCCTTTCACTGATTTCTGGCTGCTTCTTTTTTTTAATTTCTTTTATGAGTGTGCTTTGTTCCTTGTTTTTGATAGAAATCATGCTTATGATCTTTTGATGAAGGTTATGGGACATAGTTGGTTTTCCCGAACACTCCCTTCATTTCCTTTCACTGCTTGATTAGTGAAATGGTTTGCCTGTTGGTTGTGGGTTCGCAAGACATGTCTGAAGATTACATCTCCAAAACCTTCTAAATTCTTCCTGATTCTCCTATATATTTTATTCATGAACTCATTGCTTGGATTTTTGTGATGGGTCATTGCCTCTATTATTATGGCTGAGTCTCCTATTATAATGGGATCTTGTATTGCTCTTTTTTTTTATTATTCTTGTTCCCATTAATGGGTTGTAGGCTTCGGCCTTATTATTTGAGACTTCTCCAAGTCCCCATTCATATGTAACATTTTCTTTCTCTGATTTCTCTGATGTAACAATGTCTTCTCTGATTTCTTTTTCCAAGTTGTGAGTTCCTCTTCATTCATTCTCATTTTCCAGCTATTTTCTAAAGTTGTAATCCTTTGTCCTTTTTGTCCATTGTTATTTATTATGGCTTTGTTGAGCCATTCTCACTCTTCTTGTTGAAGAGTATTATACTTTGTTGATGTTGTTCCCTTGACATTGAGGATTTCAGAAGTTAATCCCCAAGTTTTTGAGAGGGTTTTCCCTGTTCTTGGAGTCTGGTTTTTGAAGATGCACTTGTTTCTCGTTAACCAAATTTTCCACCAAAAACTATTGGGATGCATTTCCGGATCCTCTGTATTGTTAATTTCTTCTTTGTTGTATATGGATAGGTCTTCTCCAAATTTTGGAGAAAATCCGGCAAAGGCTTTTCAAAATTTATATTGATTTCAATAGGGCTTATGAGCTACTGCCAACGCTCTTCGGCGAAAATGCATTCTTGAAATAAATGTTGAATGGTTTCTTCAGCTTGCAAGCACACTGGGCATCATGATGGGCCTTGGAAGCCTTTCTTTTTTAAGTTTTCGCTAGTCAAGATCTTCCCTATTAAGAGAGTCCATATAAACATTTTGATCTTAGGCAAGCTTTCTGATTACCAAATTGTCTTCCAAAATTCCCAGTCTTGTTGATTTGGTTGTTCTTGTAGGATTTTGTATCCAGTCTCGACTGTGTGTTTTCCACCACTTGGATCCCAGAGGAAGTCATCTTCCTCATCATAGCTTATTGGTGTTGCCCCTTTTAGAAGCTGCCTTACTTTTCCCCATTGCACCTCCAGATTTGCAGGGATTGTTAAGATTTGCCAATCTTGCCAATCTCTTTGGACTTTGGTTCCAAAGAGAGATTGAGTGAATATTATTTAGACCTTTTCCTATCATCCAGTTTTGAATGCCTTCAATTTCTGGGTGATTCTTTAGTGATGCTTTTCCCATAATTCTATCCTCACAAATTGATATTGTTTTTCCATTGCCTGGGATTTTAGAGATGTAGTTACTCATTAAAGGAATTCTCTTTTTTACTAGCTTTCAGGCTTGAGTACATTGTCTTGATGGGATATTTCAAGCAGTGTTTTCCTAGAGCCGTCCATGTATTTTGAGATGAGTGTTTTTTTCCACTAGCTCTCTTTTCCTGTGATCAGTCTCCATATTACTTTCATTCCCAGGGCTGCATTCATGAGCCCAGGTAGCCAGATTGATAAGCCTCCTTGTTCATATGGTAAAACTACTTGGTCCCACCTGACCAAGCTGAATTTTTTGTTTTCTTGCTTCCTCCCCTGCCATAAAAAGTTTCTTAAGATTAACTCCATTTGTTTTTGGGAACTTGCTGGGGCCAAGATTATTGCATATTGGTCGATAGGCAGTGCTGCCAGGAGTGCTTTCATTAATATTACCCTTCCTACCATATTTAGACACATCATTCCCCAGCTTTGGATTTTGTTTTTCACTTTTTCAATCTGTTTGGTCCATATTTCTGCCTTCATATTTTCTTTTGAGATAGGGAGTCCCAAGTAAAAGAAGCGAGTCCATTTTTCCTGTATGGAGATTTCTAGGATTTGTGAAATCCTTTGCATGCTTCGAAGAGGGGTATTCCATCCATAGATTCTGCATTTTGTGTTATTTAAGAGCCCACCTAAAACCTGTAAGAAATCATCCAAAATTCTTTTGAACCTTCTTGCAATTATTGTTGATGCCCCTCCCAGCAACAGGGTGTAATCAACAAATAGAGAATGGTTTATTGTTTGTACTCCTCTTGCGATTCTGAGCCCAGTGATGTTTCTTTCTTTTCTTTGATTTTCCAAGGCTATGCTTAAAAGTTCTGCCATTATAATATATAGGAAGGGAGATAGAGGGCATCCTTGTCTGAGGCCTCTTGTGCTTTAGAAAAATTCGTTGGGCCTTCCATTTATGAGAGGAGAAATCCAAGGAGTGGAGATGCAAGCCTAGATGACTTCTGTTATTTCTCTTGAAAATCCAAGTTTCTTGAGGACTACCATTAGATATGGGAGGCTGACCCTGTCAAATGCATTTGCCATATCCAATTTGATTATGGTTCCTTTTTCTTTTCTTTGCATACTGGAACGTACAACGTCCTGTACAATAATTACATTATCTATGATTTGCATGTTGGGCATGAATCCTCCTTGGTTTTCAGATATGATTATTGGAAGCACTTCCTTGATTCTATTTGCAATTATTTTTGTTATTTTCTTATAAGAGGAATTACAAATAGAGATGGGACAAAATCTATTGAAAGTGGAAGGATTGGATTCTTTTGGGACTAAAGCGAGGTAGGGGGATTTTGTATTGCTTCCTATTTTTTTTTAAGACATTCTTCACCATTCTTAAGAAGTCCATTCTAATTGTATTCCAATGGAATCTGTAGAATGCTATTGTAAAACCATTTGGCCCTAGGGCTTTGTCTGGATGTAGGCTGCATATGGCCGCCACTACCTCTTCTTCTGTTATCTCTTTTCACATTTCTGCGTTTTGGTCTTTTTTGATTTTTTTTCTTTTGTATGTTGTAGGAAGTTTTCATATTCAACCATTTCTTCTTTAGCTGAAAGTAAATTTTTAAAGTGCTTGTGGGCTTCTTTTTTTAGTTCCTCTGCACCTTTGACCTCTTGACCGTCAACTTGTATTTTTTCTATTTGATTTCTTGCTCTCCTTATGTTCATAGTATTATGGAAAAAGGAGGTGTTTTTATCCCCTACCTTGAGCCATAGGCTTCTAGAATTCAGTCTAACATCTTCTTCTTCTTTCCTGTTTTCCTTGTATATTTCCCAAAATATCTCCTTCTCTCTTAGATAATCTTGCTTGTCTTCTTCTTTACTTTCTTTTTCAATTTGCATGTTGTCCATTTCCTTGATTTTCCATTTTTCCCATCATTATTGCCACCTATTTATGATCAAATGCTGTGGTATGTAAAATTTTTGATTAAATAGAGATTTGCACTGCTGCTATGTTTTCTTGAATCAGAATTCTATCTAGCCTTTCTTTAATGTTGTTTTTTCCCACTCTTTTGTTGCTCCAGGCATATTTTCCATTGTTTGGGGGGATGTCTATTAAGTTGCTTTGTTCCATTATCTCTTCTAGAGCATCCCTGGATGGGTCTGTGTGATATGTCCCTCCAAATGTTTCTTCTATACTTCTTACTAGATTTAAGTCTCCTCCTAGAATTATTTTCCCAGTTTGTGTTTCTTTTAGTGCTTCCTTTATGGTGTCCTGGCATTGCTCTTTTTCCTTGTAGTGGTTGGGAGAATATATGTTTATGAAACTGTACTTCTCTTTTGTGCTTATTTGCATTAGGTCAGTTTGTATCCAGTGCTGATATTTTTTTTGTTGTATCAATTCTTAGAGCCCTTTCTTCCATATTGCGCAGATTCCTCTTGATGCTCCTGTTACCTGTATTGCTTCCCCTTCATAATTTTTTTGAATTTTTTTTAATATTTTCAGTTTCATGGCTATTTGTTTTTGTCTCCTGAATCATAAGAATGTCTAGATTTTCTTTTGCCACAATCTCTCTTGTGGAATTTTCTTTAAAGGATGATCCCATTCCTCGGCAATTCAAGGAGACCATTATCATTATTTGCTTGTTGGGTGTTGCAAGGGACCTTTCCCTCTTTGTTGGTTTTTATCATTGTTTCCTGAGCTCCTTGCCAAGAAGGATTCCATTGGCTGCTGCGTTCCTCATGCCATTTCCTTTGTTGCCACTTCATCCCTTAGTTCTTTGTTTGACTTTCTTCTTGCTTTTTTTTGATATTCTACATTTTGAAGTGTTTCCTTTGATTGATTTCTTGTTAGAATTCTGTCTACTGAGGGAGGGGGAGGAGTTTGGGTGTTTGAGATCAAAGGGGATGATGGCGGGTTAAGAGTATTGCGGGGGCGGGGGCGGGGGGGGGGGCGAGGGCGGTGGATCCGGATCTAGATTTATGTCTGGAGGATGGGGGGGCTGAGGGGTCCAATGGCTCAAAAGGATTTAGGCTAATGAGAGGATTGTTTTCTGCTTTTGGTGATAGAGAGAGGGGGTCAAATGATATGAGGGGTTGCGAAGAAGGATGAGTGGGTTGTTTGTTTGCTGTGTTCTTTCTTTTAAGCTGTTCCCATTTGGCTTCCGAACCTTTAATCTTTTCATTTTCATTTTCTTTTTTTTTGTACATCTATTAGTAAAATGGCCATATTTGTGACATAGCTTGCATTTGAAGGATATTTGTCCATAATCCAACTATTGTATATGCGTCCACTGATCCACTTTGATCTTGATCGCTTCTGGAAGCCCTTTCCCTAGATCCACTTCTACGCAGATTCTGGCGCATGGATGCATATTTCCCTTTGGCTCGCACCTATCTATGTATTTCCCGACTGAATTTCCTATACCTTTAACTGAGTTATCTCCCCAGCAGTGGAGGGGAAGATGCGGCAACCTGACCCAGACTGGAACAACACTGGGTACATCCATTTCTGGATCAAAGTCTGGTGTCCATCTGTTTAGGTACAGTCCCATTGTATCCATAAAGTATGGGCCATTCCTAAATATCAGATCATGATCCTCCTTGGTTTCAAAGTGGAAGGTGTAGTACCCTCTTCCATAGAACCCGATTGAAATTTTCCCATTTATTGACGTAGTCCAATTCCTTTCTACCCATTTTTGGAAGGTCTTGGGTAAGGGCCATAACCCAGTAAACTGCCCGACTAATCCACACTCTGCCAGGGATAATGCTGCTCTACGAGGGAGAGCAGGGGAAAGTGAGATTTCAGAGATGTCTTCCAATCTTTTAACAAACTTAGTTATTAACAGTCGATTCTTTGCCAGACCCATTGCATAAATGAGAGAGGCGAAAGCTTTTGTTGTTCCTTAATTTTCTTGCTAGTGATCAGAGAGAGGGTCTTTGTCGTCTGGTGTATCCATCTTGCTTGATACTTAGCAGCAAGAGGTCACTAAGGGGCAGCTATGTGTCGCGTTGTCTGGCTAGGGCTGCCCAAATCCTTAGCGACAGTGCACTCGGAAGCGCAAGACCCTCCGGACCTTACCCTTTCTTATTGCCTACAAGAAATCACCCACCTGAAGAACTAGACCTCTTATACTTAGACCATTTACTGAATGAAGCGCTTAGGCAACGCTTTTTCTCTTAATTGATGTTGAGTTTTAATAAATTAAAATTGAAGTAAAATTTTTCATGGTATCTTTAATAATGTTGGGTTATAGAGTAGAGTTTTAATTAATACGTTCTAATAAAATAAAATAGATTAATTTGGGTCGGAAAATGAAAAAAATAAAAATATGATTTTATAATAAATATTTAGAATAAGATAAAGTTATTATAAATATTTCTTTTGGAAATTTGATATAATAGAATTTTTTTTATAATTTGTCAAATATCAAGTTTCCACTTGTTTTTTTTTCAAAATTTATTATCATTTTATCATATATAAATTTACATTGTGATGCAACTTCAATAATTCCTGAAATTTATGTTAGTTTTATATTAAAATTTGTGAGAGGATATTATATTTCAACGTCACATATGTTTTATACCAAGTGTTTCAATCCATCACATTAAATTGTTGCAAATGGTAGTCGTGGATCCCATGTGTCATACTCTCACAAAAGTTGAGCCATATGTAATATTGTGGTGGCAGATTGGGTAGTTGGTCGGTCAACTTATGTGAGGATAACAAGTTAGGTAGTTGTTTCTATCTTATTATCCATGCCCCACGTTATAATTTATTCAAAAATAGGTTGACCCTTCAATTAAATTCATGTTGACCAAAAATTTGTGAAAAACATATAAAGTGGACATTAGAACTTATAAATAATTTATTTTTTACAATTATTAAATTAAATTTATTTAATTTTTGATTGTTGCAAAAGGGAGGGACTCTTATTTAGTAATCATTACTCTAGACTCATTAAATAATGACAACTCATTTGCACCATGTAGAAAATGATGAGTGACATGACATGTTATTGTAAAGCTGTAGTCTAACTAGCCGGAGGAATTGCTTGGAAATTTATGGAAATTCTGGTCACATTTAGAGAAAATTTGGAAAGGATTTTTGTAAGCGCAAGTTATAGTTGTTAAACTTTAAAATTTTAGGTGTCCTAGACGTTTTTGATGGTACTGAATCCATATCCACCATCAAAAACATGATTCAAACACTACCTCTACAAGATTTAAAAAAAAAAAATTGCTTGTATTCCAGCCACTTTTGGCCGTCCGGGCAATTCCCCTGCCTTGGTTGATGACTCCTATTGTAAATATTTTTTATAACTATTTACAAACAAATAAATATATCTTTCAATAACTACCTATTTAAATATGCATAAACTTTATATACATTAGACTTTATTGCTTCTTATTATGAACTTAATCTTTAGTACAATTAAAAAAAGTTATATAAAATATAAAAATTCTAATAAAGTATTTATTGAGTCTGCAATGTGTGAAATCATCTCATTGATTACGAGGCACTTAATTTTCATTACCATCATTTGAACATATGGTTACTGCGAATCATGTTCCCAACATCGAGATGGATTTCAGACTTTCGAGGTAATCAATTCGCTAATTAAATGCTCTTAGGTGGCTCTATTCTCCATTGCGGTGTTAATATATTATCCATTGTAGCATTTTAATATTGTCCATTTGTCATTAATATATTCTAGCAGTGATAGCATACATTAGTCTAATCGCAAAAGTGGAAAGATGGATTTCAGTGTTTCGAGGTAATCAATTCGCTAAATAAATGCTCTTTGGTGGCTCTATTCTCCATCGCGGTGTTAATATATTATCCATTGTAGCATTTTAATATTGTCCATTTGTCATTAATATATTCTAGCAGTGATAGCATACATTAGTCTAATCGCAAAGGTGGAATACTGGAATAATGATAGCCATACGATAGTCTTATGGCGATGACTGCAATACAGATAGTCCATCTCCATGTCATTACATTATCTTTATTATGAATCAGGTTCAGAGCATCGAGATGGATTTCAGATGCAACTTTTCTTTTTGGGTAATCTGTGATTAAACTCATATCAGATTTTATACTCTTCCACTTTTCCTTAATGGAAATCACTAGAAGAATAGAGGTAGCAGGAACCTATCACTAAAGAACTCATGTAGTAGGTAGCAGAGGTAACGGAACTGACATTGAGCGATATCACCAGAAAATAGAGGTAGCAGGAATTGGAAAGAACATTTGTAGCATCTGTGCAACTGATTGAAGGTATGGCTTGCTACAGTATTTGTACTTTTGTTTTCTCTCTGGTTTTCTTTTGTTTCCTCTCTAGTTTTCTTTTGTTCAGTTTTCTCATTGTAACTTTCTTTCCTCTGTGTTGTTGTGTCCGTTGTTCACTTTTCTCTAGTTTTCTTTTGTTTCCTCTCTGGTTTTCTTCTGTTCATTTTGCTCATTGTAACTTTCTTTCCTCTGTGTTGTTGTGTATGTTGTTCACTTATAGAGTGGATAACTCACTCCCACTACCAGTGCTGTAGAATGCACACATTACTTATATGTAATTAGACATTAGGGCTGTAAAATGCACATCGGTTATCTGCAATTAGGGTTTTTTCTCGAGTGTGATTTTAACCATCTACTATTTCACATTGCTGATGAAAGAACCAAACGGTATTCCGAGTCATTTTCGGTCGGTGGTCACCGAATCTAGGCTGGGCTTAGATATTTTGGTGAAACTCTAAAATTTCCTAAACATTATTGAAATGTACTTTAAATTCCTCAAATTCCACTCTGAAACTTTAAGTTGTGATAAACAATGTGGAATTGGTTGGGCTAAGATATTTTGGTGGAATTCTAAAATTTGTCGAATGCCATTGAACTTTCCTTTAAACTTCTCAAATCTCACTCTGAAATTTTAAGTTGAGGTAAACAATGTGGAAATGGAAATCACCGTTGTTCGAATCTGGGCTCAGACATTTTCCTAAAATTTTTGCAATGCCATTGAACCCTTCGTGTTAACATCGAACCAAGCTACTTTTATTCTCATTGAGTTTTAAAATTTCTCTAAAATCTGAACTAAACAATGTTGGAGATATGAGTATATGTCTAGGCAGTATTGTCGGTTATCACTTTCTCACATAGTAAATAAAGTATAATACTAGATGATAAATACCCACTATGATAGTTTGTTGACTTAGGGCTTTGATGTTGTTACAATTCACTGTCTAACCCTAAATATCAACCTTTAGTGAGAAAACAGATCATGTTCTCAATTATTTCTTTTGGTAAGTGGAAATGCTTGTTTTAGATGCATGGGGAGATGGGAACTAGAACTTAGTATTATGGCGGTATAGCCCACATTAATGTGGGGATTGCCAAATTTGACCAATTTATACACACAATAAACTCTCTATGCTGAAGCAGGGTGTGAACCCTTATTTATGTTTGTGGGGATGTATCAATTTCTGGATGATTGTGGGGATTTTATTTTCTCTTTTTTTTTTGGGTAAATTATACATATAGAGTTCTTTGAGACATGCTCTGTTGATTTTCTTCAGCTTAACTGTCATGTTCGAGTCTTGAGGGGTAGCTATTTCAATAGAATTGCCTAAGTCATGCTCTTGGCCTCATCCCCTTGAAACTAATGCATGGCAATGGGTGTCTGTCTCTCTATCTCACTCTCACTCACTCACTCATTTGACTCTGGAGGAGTGTCTATTTCAGCAGAATTGCCTCTCATCCCCTTTGAAACTCATACCTAACGGGTGGGGAAGACCACAACGATAATGTAACATGGTGGACAGTTAACATTATCTCGATAGTCTATTGCCTTTTGTCTATTTGTTAGGTCTGTTATGTTTTTCAACGTTGTCACCACCTTTCTAAAAATGGAGAAACTATAGGAGATAAATATGGAAAAATCGAAAATATAGTTTATGTCCAAAGAATGGTTCCATAACGCCTTTTAAGTTTGTTCTCCTAAAGGTTCCACCGAAAAAGACAGGTGCAGAGGGGATTCACTCAAGGATTTCAGAGATGTTTTGGTTATTTTTGTCTCAATTAGATACCATCATCAGAAAAGTATCATCAAAGAAAATAAATTATCTAAAATTTTCATTTTAATTTTAAGTTATAGTGTTTAAGGCACACAGTGTTCAAGTGTTCGCCATTGCCCAATGAATCTGTTAAAGAAATTGACCAATTAAATCATAAATGGTGTCACTGGAAAAAGGATTTAAGTGGTATTGCTCTTCGACTAAACTAACAGTACTAGATTTTTTGACTTCTCCTTTTGTTTCATTCTTGATAATGTCAAATAAGATTGTGCTATGTTGTATGCGTAGTTGTAGATTAAGGAACTAAGTGATACTACTTCAATTAAAGATGTTGCTAGCCAATTGCTTGCCACTTGAGAAATATCACTTGAAAACACTCACTCTTCATTCAATAATAGATCAATAAGTCACCACAATATCATGTACCTCTAGTTAATTTATGTGATTAGAGTGTTTTCACCTTATGAAACAGTGCTTAGGAACTAGTGACCTTTAAGTACATGTAAGCACAAGTAATGAAAGACCACTAACAATAGTTCAAATAAGAAACAAATTGATTGTAGATATAATGCAAATGGATTTAAAATAGGGAGAAGCTGAGGGTTAGTATCAACACATGCAATGCGATCAATCATTAGAGGCTACCTTTTAAGCTGTCAAATGCAAGGTATAAGAGACAAGTAGAAAATTTTAGAGGTGTAAAGAATGCACCAGCTCCTAAAAGTACCACTGTCAAGGTGAGATAAGCCTACTCCATCTTACTAGTCAGCCTGGGTCAATCAACTGTGACTAAATTTAGATTAGTGAAAGAATTAGTAAGCTAGTAGATTAGTTTTCCCTGTTAAATCAGGAGATAGAGGATGCCAACGGACCAAAATCCGAAGCTTCCCAAAAGAAAGATTCGCTTCTATTAATGAAGTTACAATTGAAGAATCCTCTTAGATAGAAAGAAGTTTCTTCTTCTTTAAGAAGATTTATAATGTAATGAAGTTACAAATGAAGAAACCTCTTAGATAGAAAGAAGGTTCTTCTTCTTTAAGAAGATTTACAATGACCATGATTCCCTGGGAAGAAAAATTGATTCAACTATAATCTGATCTCAAAATATTTCAAGAAATTCAGTGGATCAACCTTCAATTACTCTCAGCCTTCAGCAATGATTAATATAGTCTAGAATGCTTACATCCTATGTGAGGAAGAGGCCTTCGAGGGTCACAACAAATAGGGAGAGTGGACCTTCCAGGAGGAAGTTTTCAGCTTCTGTAGAACACAAATGATATGAAAAAATGATGCAAGGATTTATGCATAAAATCAATACGAGTTAGTTGATAATTTTGACAGTGAAATTGAGGTCTCTTCAAAGCCAAATCAGATTACCAACAAGAAATGACACAAACACTACGAACTAATCCAAACCCTTTACAGCCACTCCAGAAAATGATCACAAATTTTTAGTTAAATCTTATTATGATTCAAGGGTAATTTTTTTATTAAGTTTTTTATGCTTCATATTCTCTAGAATCAATTTAAACCCTTTTTCAAGTCACACATTTTTAATCAAAGAAGGAAAATATAAATGGAGCTCATAGCTTTGAGAGGAATAACTCAAAATTAGACAGATATTAGACTCATGGTTACCCTGGGAGGTGGGATTGGGTGGGTAAAGAAACATTCTGAAAGTTTTCCAATCCATAAGACTACTTTTAGAAAAATGCAAGCTTAATCAAAAGAATGAATTTAACAAAATCAAGCACAAATAACCTCAGCTATCAATGTACGTAGGACAACGATTTATGAAGATTTGATATCATATAGTCACATGTTGAAGTCATATCCAAGTTTTCCACAACTATCTTCAATTGGCATACTTGACAATTTTAGCATTTTAATAATAGCAAGTAATCATTTATCTATCATATTCTTCATGTGGAAATACTGCTCTTGAGAAGCCTTATCAAGGAGTGGAATCAAACATTGATGTTTCTGACACTCTTGGCATTGCCACAATTACTAGTTTTTAATTCTTGATATTGAAACCATCAAGCATGTTGAAAATGAGCATCTCCAAAATAACTCGAGCATGCATACAACATAACACAATCTTATTTGACATTATCAAGAATGGAACAAAAGGAGAAGTAAAAAAATCTAGTACTGTAAGTTTAGTGGGAGAGAAATACCACTTAAATACTTTTTCCAGTGCCACCGTTTATGATTTAATGGGTCAGTTTCTTTAACAGAGTCATTGGGCAATGGCGAACACTTGAAGATTGTGTGCCTTAAACACTATAACTTAAAATTAAAATGAAAATTTTAGATAATTTATTTTCTTTGATGATACTTTTCTAATGATGGTATCTAATTGAGACAAAAATAACCAAAACATCTTTGAAATCCTTGAGTGAATCTCCTCTGCAACTCTCAATATCGGTGGAACCTTTGGGAGAACAAAATTAAAAGGCGTTATGGAACCATTCTTTGGACATAAATTGTATTTTCAATTTTTACCATCTTTATTTCCTGTCAATTACTACCAATGCAACAACTTTTCAAGTCAAACATACAATATAGTGTCATTTGAAATAGATGCATTTCACACCCATTACGCACCTTTGTCAATATATGGACATACCAATAGAAGCAATGTACATTGTCAAATTCTTCCAATAGAAACAACATCATTGCACATGCAACGTGGACCTATGTCAAAAAATGCACATGTGCATGAAGACAAATTTCAATATGGTATTTTGCCAATGACAGAAGATAGAAATAATAGGTTCAATGTTGTATATTAGAAACAACTATCATGATTACAGACAAAAAAATATAAAGATTTATGCAAACAAAAATCACAGAATAAACATAATTGCTTATCCAAGAAAAACCCTATAACAATTTACCTAGCCAACATAGAGGACACACCTGAGAAGAAATGTCCAATATGTAAACAATTATAGTTTCACAAGAATATGAAGAGGATTGGAAAAGACTTCGAACAAATATATGTAAATTTATCTAAAAAACATAGAAATAGGCCCAAGAAAGTAATTTGCAAGGTTTGAAAAACAACACTTCGAAATGGAAAATTTCCACAAATTGTTGTACCTGAGAACATTAGGCAAAACAAACCATTTCCAATTGTAGCCACACTCGCAAAACTTGAAGAATGTCTTGTAGCATTAAGAATTACATTTGCACAAATAAGACAATGGGGCCACAAACAATCACAAATGGGTTTAAAAGGATCGATCATCAATGTTCCTGTCTAAACATACATTGTTCAAAATGCACTTCCATAATCTATGGAAAACATAACAACAATTGTTGTTGCATTGAAAAGATGATTGGAATATAAAAATGCGTTTCAAACAGGAAAATTCCATGTGCATATTTTCAAGGTGACAACATTGAAGGAACTATGTTCTCTCTTGTCACTCCAAAAATTTCTCTAGAAGTTATTAAAGAAAGAAATGTTCAGAGGTAACCACAAACCTACTTTGGAGATTAGGATCTAGCCTACCTAGTTCTCAAAGAGGGCTCTCTCTTTATGATTTAACTTTGTTTTAGTTAATTGATTTTAGGCTAGTTATTGTTGGACTTGGGTTTCGATTTGAATTTGGGTGGTCGGATCACTTAGATGAAAAGAGGGTTGCTTTTACCATTGGGCTATGGGGTCAAATTCCAGACAAACAGGACTGGATCAAGTTCTAAAAAAAAGTGTCTATAGGGCAAAATAGAGGAGTTACTACAGATCTCAAAGGCTAGATAGTGAAATGGTTTCCAATCGGATCTAGGGATCAACTAAGGGTTCCTTAGACTAGATTATGAAGAGAAATGCAAGAGGTCAACCGGGATGGGAAAGCAATTAAGGGTTCTCAAATCTGGATATCAGAGGAAAAAATAAAAATGATTAATTGTACAAAACAGAGTGTACTTAAACAAATTCTGAGTTAAATTTCCAGTTAATTCATTCAAATTTGGATAACATTTAATTTTATGAAACACGTAATAAAGTAACAAAATGAGACAAAGAAGATACTTTACTGTAATAGCTCATCTCATGAATCCTGTAATGCAATATTTTTATTACTTGCTCCAACCTGTTGACTTGAAAATTGGTACAATAACCCTTAGGTTTAAGATCAAAATAACTCTACAAATGTATAGCAATCCACACTCAATACTTCAAATTATGAAGTATTTATACAAAAATATTTTACAACATATCCCAAACTATCTTGGGAACTAATCTAGGAGAAAGAAAAATCTTCGTGCAAGAAGATAGGGACAATTATTAAACTGATGCATGTTGTCCCTACTTATTAGGTTGTGCTAGCTTTAATCTTTGATATTTTGCCTTTTAATCTACTTTGTTGTTTGGTCTTCACGCTGGATGCTCTATTTACTCTAGCCTTTCATCTGATACACTTTCATATGATACACTTTGACCTGGCTAACTTGTCAATATCCTTTTACTGTGTCCTTTTACTTTTACAGTACATTTTACATTTTTACTATGTATTTCAACAGTAAATCATTTATTTTTTCCCATGTCTCAGCATCTGGTAATTGGATATTGAGCATATTCCTGTAGATCTCATCTGCTTCTATATACTTGGCAAAAGTAGGCTTATTGACAAAAAGGTGTTTTACCACATAAGTTTGATACAATACTTTGCCAGTAGGTATACCCTTCATGGATGAAGTATTCACCTGATCTCTGGCCACTTCTCGAATTTTTTTGTTATAATCCTCCTGTGTCATCAGCTTATCATTTATAACTAAGGGATTCAGTGAACCTTTTTGCCTTAAAATCTCAAATTTTACCATGAATCTGTCAATGGCTAGTTGCATGGTTCGGCACTAATCCTCTAGGTTCAACATCAAATTCCTCTTGGTGAGGACTCTTTTAACCTCCAAAATTGTACATGTTCTGTTAGCTATCTCTAATTCCTACAGCTCATACTTGTTCGTAGAGTTGAGGAAGTGAATGATCCTTGTAGCTTCCTCTGGCATGTCTCCAAGTTCTGATTTGATTCTTTGAATGGCTTCTGTAGCCTGCTTTATTAAATCAATCTGTTAAAAAATAACCTGTATGGATGGCCAAATATCATTGAGAGAGCCAATGATATTGGCCCATAGTTGCTCCTTAGGCTGACCTAGAGGTTCATTCAGTCTCAGTTCCTTCTCCAGGATTTTGATTCTTTTAGTCATCCTTGTAAACTTATGTTGTTCTTCTTTGTGCATGATTTGGGCAAGTTTGTAATCTGTTTCCAGGCTAGTCACTTTCTCCTTAATCTTGTTCATCTCAGTGGTCTAGATGGACATTTCTTCCATTGCTTTCACCAACTTGTTTGCCTCATCACCTGTAGGCCCCGTTGTTGTAAACCATGTTGCTGATGTAGTTGGTGTAGATGTTGGCAGTGAAGTGTTGTAGGAGCTAAGGATGTTGCCAAAGTAGAAGGTATAACAATGGTAACTGTTGGGATAACAGTTGGAGGGGCATCATCAAGACTAGATTGCTTTAGCTGAATCAAGCTATCTAATTCTTTCTTCATATCCTTTAACTGATCATTCAATTGTAGCACTAGTTCCATCATCTCTTCATGATTAGTTTGGCTCTCTAGGACCTCCTTTGTTTGTGGGTGTTGTAAATGAGGCATCTTAAGTTGTTTCTTGAGGGCTGTTATATCCTCATCCTTCTTTTTTATCAATTTCTCAGTAGCCTTAATGTCACTTGGATCATGGCCCAGTTCAATGACCAAGTCCTGTAACCTGTGTGTTAGCTGAGGTCTTTGGTTGTTGAACACTGGGCTGCAAAAATGATACCTGCATCTTTCCTGCTTTGATGTCAAAGGTTGACATCAACCTGCTTTGGTTGGCTGGTGTATGTTTGAAGTATTGGGCATATGTCTCTGCCTTCAACTTCTCATTCCTCATATTTATTTCTTTGTACCTATCTTTGATGTCCTTTTCTCTGTCAGCTGGCCTAAAAAAGGAAGAAACCTCAACACTTTGTTGTCTCTCAATCATTTGAGTGTTGGAGGTTGATGGCTGTTGTGTTTCACCTAATGCAGTTGTGTCTTTGCTTCTCTACCCCATTGTTTCAATGTCAGTTATTTCCACTGATTCAATGTTCTCCTCCTGTTTAGACACAGGATTCAACTTGGGCCTTTTTCTAAGCTCAAACAACTCATTTATAGTCTCCATGGTAGAACTGGATGCCTCTTCCCTATTCCTCTTTGGATTCTTCTCATCATTGGCTGGGGTATTTAATATAAGATGAATATTGATTGTTTCCCCTAGTTCTGGAACCTATAGGAAAGAACTATGGTCATATTACTTTTCTAGATCAATGAGTGTGTTCTCTACATCCAAAACTGTGCTATCCATATCAATAAATGTGTTTTCCAACCACTAATATTGGTTGGAAAATTGTTCAATGTCAGGTCTTGGGTGCTGGATGTAAGGTCCAAATTTGACCCTAAGTCTTAGCTTGTTTATGACCCCATGAGGGTCATACTGCCACATGAAGCTATTGCTAAATTTCATCTATTGTAGTATCTTGTCAGCCTCTGGTCCAACCTCCATGTTATTTAAAATGAATGGGCCCAATTGGTTTTTCATCTTAAACTGGGTCTTCTTCCTAGCAGATAGGAAGTGGACCTCATCATAGTTGATGATTTTTCTAAAATACTCAAGCGCAAATATCTTCATAGGGAGGTATTTGGGCAACTTATAAGGGGCTAGTTGGCAACCATAAACCCTGATCTCAGTGTGGTTCTGGTATAGGTACGATTCTCCCACCTTGCTGTTCTTAGCCAACTGTTGGCTGATTCTAGGTTGATTGTTACAGGTGAGCATGTTCATGACTGGGTATACAAATGAATCTATGAAATATTTATAGGTAAATGTTGTGGAGTATTTCTAGATCAAGGGTGTCAAGAAGACTACTAATCTTTCTTTTCCCTTGGTATCTGGCTTATGGATGCTTACGGGGAACTTATCTGGTTGGTAATACAAAAACATGTGAAATAACACTTAAGAGTATTTGAAAACTCTTTCAGTGTGCAATCTTGTGAATTGTTCATGCATCATGTCTACAATGAATTGAGCATAATTGTACATGATAGAAGGAGGCTTGCCTGGGGTGAAGATGGATAAGAAGGCTAGGATAACCTCATCCACATGCTCATCTATGGTGTATCCTAAGATGCATGAGAACATGGTGATTATATGTATGCCTGTGTCTGAAAAAATGGTAGCAGCATAAGGTGGAGTATCTGTAGGACTATGGCAGTCTCCTATGATGAAATTTTGGAATATTTGCCTTATCTTAACCATGTCTAGGGTGATATACAGGTCCAATAGGTATCCAATGGATAGAGGGGTCTGACTAGGGCTAGGTTGGACTTGAAGAATTTAGTTGATGGACTATGGTGTAATGGTGAATAAGAGCTGCTGGTTTGGAGCAACAATAGCTCTTTGGCTATGGATATAACAAGCATGACCAAAATGAATGATATCAGGGAATGGGTGAACCTCTGGGAATAGGTATTTAGGTGATTTGGATTCCCAAAGGTGGATGTCATCAGCATGGTTCAGGAATCTGTCCTTACTCCAGCAGTGGAGCTTCAGAAGGTAGGCTAGGGTAGGAATGTCTCTCATCTGGAAATCCCTATTTGCGAGTGCAAAATGGTCGGTGTTCGGGTGGGGGGTTGACACGGGTCTGACGTCCAGAGAAGTCTGGGAAACCATTTTTAGGGGGAAAGGTGTGGTTAGGCTTGTGTAGGCTGTAACAATGAGGCTTTGAAAACTCTAGTGCAGTGAGAGGGTAATTTGCAATTTTCAAACGAGGGGTTTGGGTATTTAGTTGGAAATACTCTTCAATTTAAGGAAACATTAATTAAATTCAATTAATTAATCTTTGAATTAACTGTATGCTTTCAAATTGAGAGGGTCGTTCTGGATTTTTCCCAAAATACCTGGAAATTAGTGGTTCAGGCTGAAAACTAGTTTTAATGGTGACTTTAGATGGTACGATGGCTCCAGCTGTGCACTGGATGCTTGAATTGGGTGTCCAGAGCTTGTTCAGGAGGTAACGAGGTCAATTTTGGTTGCAAAGGCTCAGGGTGGTGTAGGAAGGCTTAGGCAACATTCATAGTGCAAACGAGCGAAAAGAGTCGAAATGGGCTTCTCTGGCATTTTAATTGGCAATGGTTAGAATTTGGCGCAGAATTGATAAATGAACAATGGATGGTTTTGGCTTTTGGTGGGCAGGTGATTTTAGGGGCCATTGCAACGCTTTTGGAGAGCGGGCGGTATTTCCTTGAGAGCACGCAATTTCACCTGGAGTTGCCACATAGCAGAATAGGGCCCGAGCATCAATATACCCCTCATCCACAATCGAAAAAACTAAGTTGACTTAGCTTCGAATGTGTGCTGACCGTTCAAGAGAATGGTAAGGACTACACCTTTCACACAAGCTAGTGTGGAAACCATCACGATCAAAAAACTGAACAATACTTCCAGAAGGGTTAGAATCGCTTTTCATGAAATAAGGTCCATACAGAGATCTAGAGTTCTACTAATGTGCCGCTAATGTTGTAGAGGCTACAACAACCCTCGAAAATTTTGGCTCGCATGCAAATTTTGGAGCCTACCTTGGATCCTACAATTGAGGGTCCTTGGTCACTTGTTGGTAAGCTGATGATCTCAAGCTTCACCTCATTCATCTTAAGAGTTGTTCATGTTCGCGTCTTTTTTACAACATGTGTCATCTTTGGGCATAGGGATTGTTGGTTTTCATTCAAAAGGAATTTTGTTTTGCTTCAAGGGAAAGCATGTGTGCATGAGTTATCATCATCGCATAGACATGTTTCACACTCACTTCACACACTCTTGTCACAAAGGTTGTTGCATTAAGTAGAGTATGTTTTATACATTCTAGATGGTCTACGTTGTATCACTATGTATTCGTGTGTAATCATAGTCGATTCTTATCAATGTTTTAAATATATTTCATTGATATCACACTTAGGAAATTTCCCAAGCAACTTGGCCTCGTCCAACTTCACGGAACTATGCACTTTGCTTCTGCAACCCTCAAGGTTTTCCACTTGCCTGTTGGAAATGCGCAGTGCGCAGAGACCCCAGCCTCCCTTGGCATCCAAAACTGTACACTAGTTTCCTCCAGTGTCCTTCACTTAGTATGAACCCACTGTCATCATAAATTGTGTAGTATTCTCCCTTAATTGCTCAGTCTACCTTGCAACCTGAAACTACATAGATTTTTCCCCTTGGAACCCATCCCGCACTGGTGCCTTACATCCATAAAATGCATAGTATTTCCTCTTAGCTGCCCAGGCTACACTGCACTCAGAAACTATGCAAAGGTGTCCTCCTAGGACCCCATCCTACAGCAGTGTAATGTGCCCTAAAATTGCACAGTGTTGTCCAAGTTGCCCTATATGTCTTACATGCAGAAACTGCACAAATGGGCCTCCCATGGCCTCATCATGATAGCAGTCACTGCCCACTGAAGCTGCGTTGATTTATCTCTCAGTGACTACAAGAAAAGGTGACATGTTGAGACCATTCCCAAGGAGTTGAGGAGAAGGACCAAGAGACTAACTGATGGTAAAGGATCAAGACCACATGCAAAATTTGTCGAATGCATGATCATCTCGAGTGTAAGTATGGTAAGTAGAGAACACCTTTCAAAGTACACCTCTTATATGAGTTTACAGGATTGCTTTTCATTTTGATATCATCTTGTCTTTAGTAACATGCATGTGTGAAAACACAAAATTCATTTCATGCATTTCCTCTACATGTCTTTCTTCCTTTTCTCTTGTTTGACCAACTGTCGTCTTCAGCATGTTGATTGCTATGTCATGCTTGCGACCTTGTTATGATGATGTTGAAGGTTTTTCTTTTTGTGTATGAGTTGTGTTCTCTATGTAAACATCTATCGCACTCACACATGAAGCGGTAAAAAATGTCGCACAAGTGTCATCACGGTCATTCAATGATCTATCTCAAGTGTCGCACTTGTCGCTCTTTAGACAATCACCCTGAGACATGTTGTCTTGTTGGTTTGAGGGGTCTTTTCATCGAATCATGTTGAGTGTGTGTTCGCAAGTTCATGTATACATGATTTAACTCGCTCACACACTTAGCCATTTTTCCGAAATTCTATTGACCGGACCACCCTCCATTAACCGGACCTTCACTGAGCTTCACTACATAGTCTCAGCCCTTAGTGACTAAGCACTGTTTCCCAGAACTGCGCAGATATTGAGCCTTCTCTCTAGACAGTCTGCACTATGAAATATTGGAATCAACCTGGCTGAATGTCACTGAGAACAACGGAGAAGTTGCCCAAGACGCCATCTTAGTTTGCATTTCCCTCAAGCCTCTTACTGGTCAACTAGAGAATTTTACTTAAGTAGTGACCCAGGGCTACACTCATCCCCAAATCTATGTAGAAGTTGTCACCCTGCCTCCTTGCACTGCTTGAATAAATTGCATATACATGAGGGACAAGCATTCGTTTCGTGTCACTGCATTGTCCCAGGAAAGTTCGCAGTTTTGATAGGCAATCCTCGTGTTGGTCTGCTTGTCACTCCTCCTGAAAATTGCGCAGTTTGCATGGATATTCCACCTACTTCTTGGCACCCTGCTCAGCCTAGAAACTGTGTAGATATGTCTTGCTTGACTGCCTCCCAGATCTGCGCAGTTCTAACCAGTAAGCTCCTGCAACCCGATCTCGACCTCCTCTATAAATTTGCGTAGCTTTCACTACCAGTGTCTCCTGCTGCCCGCATTGCCTTCCTCGGAAAAACTGCGCAATTATGCCTCCCAGTTGAGCCAAATCCCATAGATGTCATTGTTGTCCTGAAATTCTCAACCCATCCTCTTAGTCACCTCTGTGAAATTTTTCCCGACCGTCTCTCGGAACCTCGCATCCCGTCTTGACATGTGCTTTGCATCGTTTTAGAGCCTTGTTTTTTCCCCCAGTCACCTGCACCCGGTAACAAAATACAATGCATCATGGTAGACTAGGGGATTTCTAGATTTGATTTCGTCTCGTCATAATTGATTGCAGAAACAAGTACATGGATGAGACTTGGCGTGATGATGAATGGGGTGAACAAGGAGTGCATGCTAGAAGACTGCTCGCACAAACCATAGAAAGTAGCATGCAAAGGAGACACATGTGCATGCATGAACCATCAAGCGAACACTGAGACCATTGAAGACTCTGCGCACTTTTCCATGTGAAGGTGAAGCTATGGTACACCATGGGCACACTCATCACTCATAAGTATAGTAGCTTGCACGAACAACACAACCAACATGTGCATACTAGCAGTGTTAGGTTGAGTTGTGTCATGAGTCACCTCGGCCACATCACTACTTTGGGTCATACTTGTGTAATCAATCTAATGTAACGTGGAAGTTCAAGAGACACAAGGATGAAGTTAAAGAGTCATTTAAGTCAAACAATCATGAGGGAAGTCGAAGAGTCACAAGGGCTAGTTTCACCCTTGGTTATATATACCCCTCATTTGTACTTGCAAACAAGTTTTCACCTTGGCTCCTCCCACATAGCCATGAGAGTCTGTAATATTTTCTTTGAGGAGCGAGCAGTGGCTCCAATGCTCCACTATGGGGCTAGTGATGTATGGTGTACGAATGTGTCTTGGAACTTTCGCTTAATTTAGAAGCCTGTCACAAGCCAACATGTTTTCACACATGTATTGTATTCATTTGTAAGACTATTATTTGGATGCTTATATTGTATGTTACTTTAACCTCTACTAAGATAATTGAAGTACTTCAGTTGTTTTAGTGCATATGTTGTTGGAAATGTGTTGTATCAGTTGTTATCGTTGTCTCACCCATGTGGACGACTCCACTGGACACTAGATGGAATCATTCTTGTAAACTTGTTATAACGATTGTCGTACTCGTGTGGACTACTCCGCTGGGTGTTTTACGTGCTATTTTTCACCTTTGTGTATGTGATTGCTGCATATGTGTGGACTGCTCCACCGAAAGTTGCGCAAATCCTGTCATGTGGTGTTTCTCTACCTAAGTGTGGAATACTCCCTTTTTACTTGAGACTCACTCTCACACTCCCCCTTTGTAGTGAAAGAACTTTGACACAAGTGACACTAAGCACTCACCAGCCACACGAACCTCTTTTTTTGAAGACTAAGTACACCACTCTCATGTGCTAACAAGCAAGAGATAAGGCATATATTTAAGATAATGGAAACCAGGCAATCATACCAGATGGTACTCCTATGCCAAATGGTGTGAGGTCTATTTGGGACTTCATACCTGAGAGATCCCCTAAATGTTGGCAGATCCAACACCGTCAACACCTTTCTATTTCACGTGGATCAAATCTTCCTCACTTCAAGGAAATTATTTGCATCTATCAACAACAAATGAATAAATTTGAAATGTGATCTAATGCACTATGATATGTTCTTAATGTATTGAGCTATGCTAGATTATGCTTAAGCATTGTAATGGTATCTCTCAACACCACATATTCTTGGAATCGTTTTCTCTTTGATCACTTAATTGTCTATTTCTCCAACATTGTATTAGAGCTACTAGTTTAAATCACTAGCCTGTTGCTTATGAGTCTTTTGGAGGTTTCCATTTAGATCACTCTTATTTAGTCATATCTATTCAATGAATAACTCTAGGATTTGACCTACAAACTATATATCAAAGATTAGATATACATATAAACATAATGAGTTCGAGGTTAGAACTTACAATGATATTAAATAGAAATAATAAAGGAAAATGGGAACAAGATACAGAGACATTTCTAAACAATGAGGCACTCTAGAAGCTTACAAAGACTACAATCCTAGATATGATGACCAATGGAAGTTTTTCATCATTGAGGAGATGGGTGAGATAGTAGGGGCCATTACCACATAAATTTTGATCAAGTTTCACTTTCATACTTGTGGAATTGACTATCCTTTG
Source organism: Pinus tabuliformis (assembly GCA_031772625.1). NCBI lineage: Eukaryota > Viridiplantae > Streptophyta > Pinopsida > Pinales > Pinaceae > Pinus > Pinus tabuliformis. The sequence continues at coordinate 574,286,105 of CM062814.1, forward strand.
TAGGTTTGGATAAAGATAAAAATCTATTTGATAAGACTGACAAAATTCAAGTGATGAAAATTTAGGGAGAGTTAATTTATATTGATCCTCTTTCCTTTCAAAGAGTTAAATACTCCTTTGATCAGGAAATGGAGTGGGTGAAAAACATTAGTAAAACACCTTAAAATATTTTTATGTATTATGTGGGCACACATTTCAGACAATAGTATAGAGAAGTTGGATGTAAACAACCATGCTTGCATTATGATGGAATATTTTGAAGGGTTTAAGGAACATTGTGTTACATGCATGCTTGTACTCCATCCAATTTGACAGCGGCCCTGAAAAGGAATGTTATGCATAGGGTACCTACAATTTTAGTAGGCATCGATCTGATGAGCATGTTAAAATCCATGGCGAATCCTGGTATCTAGACGACAGATGTTTATCGTGTGGGTGCTTATATAGAATTAAGTTCAGCGTAAATTATTGCAACAATTCGAAATATTATAATATTCTAGGGATCAACTAAGGGTTCCTTAGACCAGATTATGAAGAGAAATGCAAGAGGTCAACCGGGATGGGAAAGCAATTAAGGATTCTGAAATTTGGATATTAGAGTAAAAAATAAAAATGATTAATTGTACAAAAAAGAGTGTACTTAAACAAATTCTGAGTTAAATTTCCAGTTAATTCATTCAAATTTGGATAACATTTGATTTTATGAAACACATAAGAAAGTAACAAAATGAGACAAAGAAGATACTTTACTGTAATAGCTCATCTCAAGAATCCTGTAAAGCAATATTTTTATTACTTGCTCCAGCCTGTTGACTTGAAAATTGGTACAATAACCCTTAGGTTTAAGATCAAAATAACTCTACAAATGTATAGCAATCCACACCCAATACTTCAAATTATGAAGTATTTATACAAAAATATTTTACAACATATCCCAAACTATCTTGGGAACTAATCTAGGAGAAAGAAAAATCTTCATGCAAGAAGATAGGGACAATTATTAAACTCATGCTTGTTGTCCCTACTTATTAGGTTGTGCTAGCTTTAATCTTTGTTATTTTGCCTTTTAATCTAGTTTGTTGTTTGGTCTTCACGCTGGATGCTCTATTTACTTTGGCCTTTCATCTGATACACTTTCATCTGATACACTTTGACCTCGCTGACTTGTCAATATCCTTTTACTGTTCCCTTTTACTTTTACTGTACATTTTACATTTTTACTGTGTATTTCAACAGTAAATCATTTAGTTTTTCCCATGTCTCAGCATCTGGTAATTGGATATCGAGCATATTCCTGTAGATTTCATCTGCCTCTGTATACTTGGCAAAAGTAGGCTTATTGACAAAAAGGTGTTTTACCACATGCTGGAGGTAAAACAAATTCTCAAAAGTTTGATACAATACCTTTCCAGTAGGTATACCCTTCATGGATGAAGTATTCACCTGATCTATGGAACCTTCTCGAATTTTTATATTATAATCCTCCTATGTCATCAGCTTATCATTTATAACTAAGGGATTCAATAAACCTTTTTGCCTTAAAATCTAAAATTTGACCATGAATCTGTCAATGGCCAGTTGCATTGTTTGGCACTTATCCTCTAGGTTCAACATCAAATTCCTCTTGGTGAGGACTCTTTTAACCTCCAAAATTGTACATGTTCTGTTAGCTATCTCTAATTCTTGCAGCTCATACTTGTTCTTGGAGTTGAGGAAGTGAATGATCCTTGTAACTTCCTCTGGCATGTCTCCAAGTTCTGATTTGATTCTTTGAATGGCTTCTGTAGCCTGCTTTATTAAATCAATATGTTCAAAAATAACCTGTATGGATGGCCAAATATCAATGACAAAGTCAATGATATTGGCCCACAGTTGCTCCTTAGCCTGACCTAGAGGTTCATTCAGTGTCAGTTCCTTCTCCATGATTTTGATTCTTTCGGTCATCCTTGTAAACTTATGCTGTTCTTCTTTGTGCATGATTTGGACAAGTTTGTAATCTGTTTCCAGGCTAGTCACTTTCTCCTTAATCTTGTTCATCTCAGTGGTCTGGATGGACATTTCTTCCATTGCTTTCACCAACTTGTTTGCCTCATCACCTGTAGGCCCTGTTGTTGTAAACCATGTTGCTGATGTAGTTGGTGTAGATGTTGGCAGTGAAGTGTTGTGGGAGCTAAGGATGTTGCCAAAGTAGAAGGTATAGCAATGGTAACTGTTGGGATAACAGTTGGAGGGGCATCATCAAAACTAGATTTCTTTAGTTGAATCAAGCTATCTAATTCTTTCTTCATATCCTTTAACTGATCATTCAATTGTAGCACTAGTTCCATCATCTCTTCATGATTAGTTTGGCTCTCTAGGACCTCCTTTGTTTGTGGGTGTTGTAAATGAGGCAGCTTGAGTTGTTTCTTGAGGGCTGCTATATCCTCATCCTTCTTTTTTATCAATTTCTCAGTAGCCTTAATGTCACTTGTATCATGGCCCAGTTCAATGACCAAGTCCTCCAATGATTTTATCCTGTGGTCTTTGGCCTGTGAGGATGCCTTCTCCAATTTATACAGGGTTGTTACATTATCTAGTGAGTCCTGTAACCTGTGTGTTAGCCGAGGTCTTTGGTTGTTGAACACTGGGCTGCAAAAATGATACCTGCATCTTTCCTGCTTTGATGTCAAAGGTTGACATCAACCTACTCTGGTTGGCTGGTGTATGTTTGAAGTATTGGGCATATGTCTCTGCCTTCAACTTCTCATTCCTCATCTTTATTTCTTTGTACCTATCTTTGATGTCCTTTTCTCTGTCAGCTGGCCTAGAAAAGGAAGAAACCTCAACACTTTGTCGTCTCTCAATCATTTGAGTGTTGGAGGTTGATGGATGTTGTGTTTCACCTGATGCAGTTGTGTCTTTGCTTCTCTACCCCATTGTTTCAATGTCAGTTATTTCCACTGATTCAATGTTCTCCTCCTGTTCAGACACAGGATTCAACTTGGGCCTTTTCCTAAGCTCAAACAAATCATTTGTAGTCTCCATGGTAGAACTGGATGCCTCTTCCCTATTCCTCTTTGGATTCTTCTCATCATTGGCTGGGGTATTTAATATAAGATGAATATTGCCTGCAGGAAAGAACTATGGTCATATTGCTTTTCTAGATCAATGAGTGTGTTCTCTACATCCAAAACTGGCTATCCATATCAATAAATGTGTTTTCCAACCACTAATATTGGTTGGAAAACTGTTCAATGTCAGGTCTTGGGTGGTGGATGTAAGGTCCCAATTTGACCCTAAGTCTTAGCTTGTTTATGACCCCATGAGGGTCATACTGCCACATGAAGCTATTGCTAAATTTCATCTGTTGTAGTATCTTGTCAGCCTCTGGTCTAGCCTCCGTGTTATTCAAAATGAATGGGCCCAACTGGTTTTTCATCTTAAACTGGGTCTTCTTCCTAGCAGATAGGAAGTGGACCTCATCATAGTTGATGATTTTTCTAAAATACTCAAGCGCAAATATCTTCATAAGGAGGTATTTGGCCAACTTATAAGGGGCTAGTTGGCAACCATAAACCCTAATCTCATTGTGGTTCTGGTACAGGTACCATTCTCCCACCTTGCTGTTCTTAGCCAACTGTTGGTTGATTCTAGGTTGAGTGTTACAGGTCAACATGTTCATGACTGGGTATACAAATGAATCTATGAAATATTTATATGTAAATGTTGTGGAGTATTTCTAGATCAAGGGTGTCAAGAAGACTACTAATCTTTCTTTTCCCTTGGTATCCAGCTTATGGATGCTTACGGGGAACTTATTTGCTTGGTAATACAAAAACATGTGAAATAACACTTAAGACTATTTGAAAACTCTTTCAGTGTGCAGTCTTGTGAATTGTTCATGCATCATGTCTACAATGAATTGAGCATAATTGTACATGATAGCAGGAGGCTTGCCTGGGGTGAAGATGGATAGGAAGGCCAGGATAAGCTCATCCACACGCTCATTTGTGGTGTATCCTAAGATGCACGAGAACATGGTGATTATATGTCTCCCTGTGTCTGAAAAATGGTAGTGGCATAAGGTGGAGTATTTGTAGGAGTATGGCAGTCTCCAATGATGAAATTCTGGAAGATTTGCCTTATCTTAACCAGGTCTAGGGTGATATACAGGTCCAATAGGTATCCAATGGATAGAGAGGTCTGATTAAGGCTAGGTTGGACTTGAAGCATTTGGTTGATGGACTATGGTGTAATGGTGAATAAGAGCTGCTGGTTTGGAGCAACAATAGCTCTTTAGCTAGGGATATAACAAGCATGACAAAAATGAGTGATATCAGGGAATTGGTGAACTTATGGGAATAGGTATTTGGGTGATTTGGATTCCCAAAGGTGGATGTTATCAGCATGGTTCAGGAATCTGTCCTTACTCCAGTAGTGGAGCTTCAGAAGGTAGGCTAGGGTAGCAGTGTCTCTCATCTGGAAATCCTTGTCTGCTAGTGCCAAATGTTCAATGTCCAGGTGGGGGGTTGACACGGGTCTGACGTCCAGAGAAGTCTGGGAAACCATTTTTAGCGGGGAAGGTGTGATTAGGCTTGTGTAGGCTGTTACAATGAGGCTTTGAAAACTCTAGTGCAGTGAGAGGGTAATTTGCAATTTGCAAAAGAGGGGTTTGGGTATTTAGGTGGAAATACTCTTCAATTTAAGGGAAAATTAATTAAATTCAATTAATTAATCTTTGAATTAACTGTATGCTTTCAAATTGAGAGGGTCGTTCTGGATTTTCCCCAAAATACTTGGAAATTGGTGGTTCAGGCTGAAAAATTGTTTTAATGGTGACTCTAGATGGTACAATGGATCCAACTGTGCACTGGATGCTTGAATTGGGTGTCTGGAGCTTTTTTAGGAGATAAACGATGGTCAATTTCGGTTGCAAAGGCTCAGGGTGGCACATGAAGGCTTAGGCAGCATTCACAGTGCATACGAGCAAAAAGAGTCGAAATGGGCTTCTCCGACATTTTAATCGGCAACAATTAGAATTTGGCGCGGAATTCATAAATGAACAATGGATGGTTTTGGATTTTGGTGGGCAGGCGATTTTAGGGGCCATTGCAATGCTTTTGGAGAGCGGGCGGTATTTCCTTGAGAGCATGCGATTTCACCTGGAGTTGCCACATAGCAGAATAGGGCTCGAGCATCAATATACTCCTCATCCAAAATTGAAAAAAATAAGTTGACTTGGCTTCTACTGTGTGCTGACTGTTCAAGAGAATGGTAAGGACTACACCTTTCACACAAGCTAGTGTGGAAGCCATCACGATCAAAAAATCGAACAATAATTCCGAAAGGGTTAGAATCACTTTTCATGAAATAAGGTCCATACAGAGATTTGGAGTTCTACTAGTGTGCCGCCAATGTTGTAGAGGCTACAACAACCCTCGAAAATTTTGGCTCGCATGCAAATTTTGGAGCCTACCTTGGATCCTACAATTCAGGGTCCTTGGTCACTTGTTGGTAAGTTGATGATCTCAAGCTTCCCCTCATTCATCTTAAGAGTTGTTCATGTTCACGTCTTTATACAACATGTGTCATCTTTGGGCATAGGGATTGTTGGTTTTCATTCAAAAGGAATTTTGTTTTGCTTCAAGGGAAAGCATGTGTGCATGAGTTGTCATCATCACATAGACATGTTTCACACTCTTGTCACAAAGTTTGTTGCATCAAGTAGAATATGTTTTATACATTCTAGATGGTCTACATTGTATCACTATGTATTCGTGTGTGATCATAGTCAATTCTTATCAATGTTTTACATATATTTCATTGATCTCACACTTAGCCAATTTCCCAAGCAACTTGGCCTCGTCTAACTTCTCGGAACTATGTACTTTGCTTCTGCAACCCTCAAGATTTTCCCCTTGCCTGTTGGAAATGCGCAGTGCGTAGAGACCCCAGCCTCCCTTGGCATCCAAAACTGCACACTGGTTTCCTCCAGTGTCCTTCACTCAGTATGAAACCACTGTCATCATAAATTGTGTAGTATTCTCCCTTAATTGCTCACTCTACATTGCAACCTGAAACTGCATAGATTTTTCCCCTTGGAACCCATCCCGCACTAGTGCCTTACATCCATAAAATGTATTGTATTGCCTCTTCGCTACCCAGGCTACACTACACTCAGAAACTATGCAAAGGTGTCCTCCTAGGACCCCATCCTACAACAGTGTCATGTGCTTTAAAACTGCATAGTGTTGTCCAAGTTGCCCTATATGTATTACATGCAGAAACTATGTAGATGGGCCTCCCATGGCCTCATCCTGACAGCAGTCACTGCCCACTGAAGCTACGTTGATTTATCTCTCAGTGACTACAAGAAAAGGTGACATGTTGAGACCATTCCCAAGGAGTTGAGGAGAAGGACCAAGAGACTAAGTGATGGTAAAGGATAAGGACCACATGCAAACTTCGTCGGATGCATGATCATCTCGAGTGTAAGTATGGTAAGTAGAGAACACCTTTCAAATTAATCATCCTGTATTTAGTAACATGCAGGCGTGAAAACATAAAATTCATTTCATGCATTTCCTCTACATGTCTTTCTTCCTTTTTGCTTGTTTGACCAACTGTCGTCTTCAGCATGTTGATTGCTATGTCATGCTTGCAACCTTGTTCCGGTGATGTTGAAGGTTTTTCTTTTTCTGTATGAGTTGTGTTCTCTATGTAAACATCTATCGCACTCACACATGAAGTGGTAAACAATGTCGCACAAGTGTCATCACGATCATTCAATGATCTATCTCAAGTGTCACACTTGTCGCTCGTTAGACAGTCACACTGAGACATGTTGTCTTGTTGGTTTGAGGGGTCTTTTCATCGAGTCATGTTGAGTGTGTGTTCGCAAGTTCATGTATACATGATTTAATTCGCTCACACACTTAGCCATTTTTCCGAAAATCTATCGACCGACCACCCTCCACTAACTGGACCTTCACTGAGCTTCACTATGCAGTCTCAGCCCTTAGTGACCAAGCGCTGTTTCCCAGAATTGCACAGATATTGAGCCTTCTCTCCAGACAGTATGCACTACGCAATCTTGGAATCAACCTGGATGAATGTCACTGAGAACAACGCAGAAGTTGCCCAAGAAGCCATCTTAGTCTGCATTTCCCGCAAGCCTCTTACTGGTCAACGGAGAATTTTACTTAAGTAGTGACCCAGGGCTACACTCATCCCCAAATCTACGTAGAAGTTGTCACCGTGCCTCCTTGCACTACCTGAATAAATTGAATAGACATGAGGGACAGGCATCCATTTCGTGTCACTGCATTGTCCCAGGAAATTTCGCAGTTTTGATAGGCAGTCCCCCTGCTGGCCTGCTTGTCACTCCTCCTGAAAATTGCGCAGTTTGCATGGACAGTCCACCTACTTCTTTTCACCCCGCTCAGCCTGGAAACTATGTAGATATGTCTTGCTTGATTGCCTCCCAGACCTGCATAGTTCTAACCAGCAAGCTCCTGCAACCTGATCTCGACCTCCTCTATAAATCTGCATACTTTTCACTACCAGTGTATCCTGTTGCCCATATTGCCTTCCTCGGAAAAACTGTGCAATTATGCTTCCCAGTTGAGCCAGATCCCACAGATGTCATTGTTGTCCTTAACTTCTCAACCCATCCTCTCAGTCACCTCTGTGAAATTTTTCCCGACCGTCTCCCGTAACCTCGCATCCCGTCCTGACATGTGCTTTGCATCGTTTTAGAGCCTTGTTTTTTCTCCCAGTCACCTGCACCCGGAAACAAAATACAATGCATCATGGTAGACTAGGGGATTTCTAGATTTGATGTCGTCTTGTCATAATTGATTGTAGAAACAAGTACGTAGATGAGACTTGGCGTGACGACGAATGGGGTGAACAAGGAGTGCATGCTAGAAGACTTGCTCGTAGTTGGACAAACACACAAAGCATAGAAAGTAGCATGCAAAGGAGACACATGTGCATGCATGAACCATCAAGCGAACACCGAGACCATTGAAGACTCTGCGCACTTTTCCATGTGAAGGTGAAGCTATGGTACACCACGGGCACACTCATCACTCATAAGTGTAGCAGCTCGACACGAACAACACAGCCAACATGTGCATACTAGCAGTGTTAGGTCGAGTTGTGTCATGAGTCACCTCGGCCACATCACTACTTTGGGTCATAATTGTGTAATCAATGTAATGTAATGTGGAAGTTCAAGAGACACAAGGATGAAGTTAAAGAGTCATTTAAGTCGAAGAGTCACAAGGGCCAGTTTCACCCTTGGTTATATATACCCCTCATTTATACATGCAGACAAATTTTCACCTTGGCTCCTCCCACATAGCCTTGAGAGTCTGTAATCTTTTCTTTGAGGAGTGAGCAGTGGCTCCAATGCTCCACTACTGGGGCTAGTGATGTATGGTGTACGAATGTGTCTTGGAATTTTCGCTTAATTTAGAAGCCTGTCACAAGGCAACATGTTTTCACACATGTATTTTATTCATTTGTAAGACTATTCTTTGGATGCTTGTAATGTATGTTGCTTTAACCTCTACTAATATACTTCGGTTGTTTTAGTGCATATGTTGTTGGAAATGTGTTGTATCAATTGCTATTGTTGTCTCACCCGTGTGGACGACTCCACCGGACACTAAATGGACTCATTCTTGTAAACTTGTTATAACGACTGTCATACTCGTGTGGACTACTCCATTGGGTGTTTTACATGCTATTTTTCACCTTTGTGTATGTGATTGCCGCATCTGTGTGGACTACTCCATCGAAAGTTGCGCAAATCCTGTCATGTGGTGTTTCTCTACCTAAGTTGGGAATACTCCCTTTTTACTTGAGACTCACTCTCACACTCCCCCTTTGCAGTGAAAGAACTTTGACACAAGTGACACTAAGCACTCACCAGCCACACGAACCTCTTTTTTTGAAGAATAAGTACACCACTCTCATGTGCTAACAAGCAAGAGATAAGGCATATATTTAAGATAATGGCAACCGGGCAATCATACCAGATGGTACTCCTATGCCAAATGGTGTGAGGTCTAGTTGGGACTTCATACCTAAGAGACCCCCTAAATGTTGGCAGATCCAACACCGTCAACACCTTGCTATTTTAAGTGGATCAAATCTTCCTCTCTTCAAGGAAATTATTTGCATCTATCAACAACAAATGAATAAATCTGAAATGTGATCTAATGCATTATGATATGTTCTTAATGTATTGAGCTATGCCAGATTATGCTTAAGCATTATAATGGTATCTCTCAACACCACATATTCTTGGAATCATTTTCTCTTTGATCACTTAATTGTCTATTTCTCCAACATTGTATTAGAGCTACTAGTTTAAATCACTAGCCTGTTGCTTATGAGTCTTTTGGAGGTTTTCATTTAGATCACTCTTATTTAGTCATATCTATTTAATGATTAACTCTAGGATTTGACCTACAAACTATATATCAAATATTAGATATACATATAAACATAATGTGTTCCAGGATAGAACTTACAATGATATTAAATAGAAATAATAAAGGAAAATGGCAACAAGATATAGAGACATTTCTAAACAATGAGGCACTCTTGTAGCTTACAAAGACTACAATCCTAGATATGATGACCAATGGAAGTTTTTCATCATTGAGGAGACGGGTGAGATAGTAGGGGCCACTACCACATAAATTTTGATCAAGTTTCACTTTCATACAAGTGGAATTGACTATCCTTTGTAGGTTTGGAGAAAGATAAAAATCTATTTGATAAGACTGACAAAATTCAAGTGATGCAAATTTAGGAAGAGTTAATTTATATTGATCCTCTTTCCTTTGAAAGAGTTAAATACTCCTTTGATCAGGAAATGGAGTGGGTGAAAAACATTAGTAAAACACCTTAAAATATTTTTATGTATTATGTGGGCACACATTTCAGACAATTGTATAGAAAAGTTGGATGTAAACAACCATGCTTGCATTATGATGGAATATTTTGAAGGGTTTAAGGAAAATTGTGCTACATGCTATAAAAAGTGTGCTTGTACTCCATCCAATTTGACAGCAGCCCTGAAAAAGAATGTTATGCATAGGGTACCTACAATTTTAGTGGGTGTCGATCTGATGGGCATGTTAAAATCCATGGCAGATCCTGGTATCTACGCGACAAATGTTTATCGTGCGGGTGCTTATATAGAATTAAGTTCAATGTAAATTATTGCAATGATTCAAAATATTATAATACTCTAAAACGAATATTACTCTGAATCTGAGGTCAGAAAGAGAAAAGAAATCAACAAAAATTATCTTTGAGTGCGTGATCCAATACCGACTTGATTGATGACGTGACCCACAGTTTGTTTGCCTACAATTTTAGGTGAAAGATTTTTTTGGTTTAGAAGACGGAAGGTAGTAGGGATGGAATTTGAGGGGTAAATGGTCAAGGATGGAATTTGACGAGCAAATTGTTCATTGTGAAATGAGAGATAAATATTTTGATTGTGAAATGAGAGATGGTTTTTGGGCATGTGGTGTAGATGAGCCATGGTATTGACTCATAGTATTGTAACAAAGCTTATTTACAAGTTAATAGTATCCATGGTAAAGTGGAGATGAATATCTATGGTTATATTGTAAGTATTAATAGTTACAAATTTATTATTTTAATTTATTTGTTAAAATGGATCTTAATTTATAGCTACTATTTAAGTATTATATATTTTAATGTGATAATTATAAAATATTTTGATTTTAAAAAGAGAGATAGTTTTTGGGAATGTCATATTGATGAGCCATACTATTGACCAGTGGAATTGCAAAAAAAAAAACATATTTACAAGTTAATAATATTTATGGTAAAGTGAGTCTGAATATATATTACTTTTACCCTTTTATTATTATTAATTTAGCCTAAATGTAAATATTTACAACATCTTATAAATTAAACATGTTAATATCAATTCAACATATTTAGCCCACATGTATACTTTCTTACATTACACCTACACGTCTGTCTTATAAATTAAACATATTAATAACAAATCAACATATTTTCTTACATTACACCTACACATCTCCCCTATATTGAAATGTAGAACCTCGCTAATCACAACGATCAAATCTCTCTAGTTGAAAACCTCTATAAACCAGAGACCTCTCGAGTTGCAAACCTCTATAAAGCAATCAAGTCTCTCTAGTTGCAAACCTATTTTTTTAGTGCAAAATTTGTGGAAAGGTTTCCACGAGGAGAAATTTGATCCCTCTGGAAGTCTAATAGATCTAGAGTGAAGATTGATCTAGGCTAGTTTAATTATTAATTAAAATTATTAATTGAATTTATTAATTGAATTTTTATTTTTATGTAATTTTATTGAGTCAAAATGTTTTGCTTATTTATTTTTGTATATTTATTTTTATTTTTATTTTTAGATAACATAACATAACATAACATTACATTACAACATCTCTTCCATATTGAGTTGAAGAGTAGTAGGCTCAAAAATAATATATATATATATATATATATATATATATATATATATATATATATATATATATATATATATATATATATATGTCAAAGATGGTTTTTGGACATGCAGTATTGATGAGTCATGATATTGGCTCATGGTATTGTAACAAAGCCTATTTACAAGTTAGTTTTTATGTGCTTATTAATAGAATTTAAAATTGGTTATCAAATTATCCTTTTAATTTATATGGTAAAATGAATTTTAATTTATAGCTAATATTTATATCTTATATATTTTAATGTGATAGAGGGTTTATATATATGTCAAAAATCATTATAGTTTTTTTTCTTTTAGATTTAATTAAAAAACGTTATAAACTTAAATTCAAATAAAATATTTATAAAATGTTTTGATTGTGAAATGAGAGAATGTTTTTGGGCAATGGTATTGACCCATAATATTGTAACAAAGCTTATTGACAAGTTAATAATACCTATGGTAAAATGGGTGTGAATATCCATGGTTAAAAATATTGTTATATTGTAAGTATTAAAGTTTTTATATGTTTATTAATTAAATTTAAATATGGTTACAAAATCATTATTTTGATTTATAAGGTAAAAAAGATCTTAACTTATAACTAGTTATGTCGTAAGGTGTTTCCCTTTGAAATGAGCTCTCCTCTGGTCCTTGTTATCCTCGCTAAGCACCATCAGATTAGGTGTTAGACAATTAAAATGGTTCCATCTGTTAATCTCATAACCAACTCATAGCTCAACTAACTCGCTCATTAATCTCATAACTGACTCTTACTGCTCAACTGACTCACTCATTAATTTCAAAGATAGGGCGATACCTCTGCAAACAAAAGGTTAATGACAAGTTGTTGTCCATTTGGATTGAACAAGGGTTCGAGCCGCCTTACTTTAGTATGCAGATACTTGATCCAAAGGAGAAATTGGTGGAAAAAATCGCTCGCAGTGTTGAGATTGAAGAGGTGTTGTGAATGGCACATTAGTTTCCCTCCCATTGGAAGAGAAAGTCAAGTTGTTCACAAACCCCAGGCTTACCAAAACTTTTAGGCAAGAAGAGAATGTGTGGCTAGCTAGAGAGAAGCTGCTAGGAAATATCGAAGGGTAGACAAGAACAACTTCACTCTAAATTTGCAGAGCCATCTTTTGATTCGATTTTTCTGAACTCACTTAACTGATAGAGTAATGTTTTCTTTACTGAATCATTACATTTCCAAGAACAGTACAACCTAAACACACTTACCTAATGTGAGGTTATTATGGCCTCCAGACGATCTTTTCTCTCTTTCTTTTGCAGGAAACAAATGCCCTTCGTATTTCTTCTACAGGTATGAAAAGTGGTTACATGTTTTGATCAAAGGGAATGCCATAACACTGGAATTGTTCCTGTGCAACTATTGCTCCTTGGTTAAAGATGCTAAAACAGTAATTGTGGCACTCCGAATTAGGAATCCTTCCTCATAAATTTATCATGTTATGATCAAATCAATCAAGGTTGTAGGATATGATTCCCTGATGTAGTCCATGTACATTGTTGAGGACAGAGTACTTCAAATGTTGAATCTGCTTTTTATTTTTCAAAAACTCTCATGGCTTTTGGAACTTCATTTGATTCTTGAAATAAACAATCCACTTCTGTCTTTTGTATATATGAGATTACTGGTAGATTCTCCATAGGTTATCAAATGGATTCGAGGGATTTTCATGAGATTGCTAGATATTTATCTACAAGATATCAAATGGATTATTTGCAAGAGACTCAAGGAATGTTGCAAAGTCATAAAGAACACATATGTTGCGATAGGGCTTCTGTTCCCAAACGTGATGCAAAAAAAATTGAAACTGACAGTCAAATTATAGCTCAAGTAGAAGAAATTAAAGAATCTATGTTGGCAGTACAGAAACGGTTGGATCTACTTTGGCCATGTTTTTTACTAGTCGTGAGATAGGCCATAGAGCTTTGTTATCTTTTCAAAATGGCATTAAACCTGAAATCAATTCTAGAATCAAGTGTTAAGTGTCCAAGAGTGAGAGAGAGAGGGAATAGAGAGAGAAATCCAAAACTGAACTGATAAAACGTTACAAAATGATCCTTAGAAGCCTTTTTATTAATGAGGCCTCTATTTTCTTCAATTTTCAATTTTCCTTCATTTTCCTCCTCACATGCAACCTGTGACCTTTAACCTTCCTTTTATCCTAATTTCCATTATTTTCATAAATAAAATGTCAATTAATACCTCTTTTCCATTCCAAAGCCTTTGCCATTTCCTTTGTCAATTTCCTTAGCCATAATAAACAAAATGAACACCCACACTAGGATGTTTTTTCCAACACTCAGTTTGGAATACGTGTCCCATAACCTTGGTTATTATTTTTCCTTTATTAACTTTATCTACATGGAATTTTGACTAGTGTTGTTATAGTTCTATAGGGATGTATTTTCATGCCCCTTGAGAATATAGAGGTGATAGTAGATTGGGAAGAGCCTCATAGTACATATGATGTGAGTGCCAAAATTTTGTGGGGGATATTCAAAGATAGGCTCCTTATTGATGCACTTACTAAAGAAGGATATACCATGGAAGTGGACAGGGAAGGGTATAATTTCACATAAGGAACTCAAATGTAAGATTGTGATAGCTATCGTATTGAAATTGTCAGATTATGAGAGATCATTTAAGGTGCAGACAGATGCATATGATTTTTCCATAGGAGTTTTGATGCAAGATGATCACCCCGTAGAATTCAAGAGTAGGAAGTTGTAGTACAAGGGTCCATTACAATATAAATTTTGATCAAGATTCACTTTCATACTAGTGGAATTGATTATCCTTTGTAGGTTTGGAGAAAGATAAAAATCTATTTGATAAGACTGAGAAAATTCAAGTGATGCAAATTTAGGAAGAGTTAATTTATATTGATCCTCTTTCCTTTCAAAGAGTTAAATACTCCTTTACTTATGTTAAGTAGGTTCACTTGAAGTTGGGTGAATATGGAAAGTACATTCCAGAGAAAGATGATCATACCATTGAATGATCCTATTAAACCTGTAGACACTCTATGAAGATTATGTTTTACATTTCATGTTAGTTGGGATTTGATAAAATAAAGCGGTAGGGACTATACCATTGATTCTTTTTGGTTTTCAAATTAGGGTATACTGAAATTTTCTTAATCAAGATAAATTATAGCTCAAGAAATATGCCCACTTACTAAAAAGAAGAGGTTAAAAAGACTATAAAGAGACCAATCATGTATTCAAAATAAACTAATAAGTTGCATCAACTAGAATGTAAATAAGAACCATAATGATTATACTTCAACTACCAAAGGTAAAAAAAAGGAAAACTACCACTATTGTAGAAAATTTGGATATACATAAGATTGCTAGAATTAGACTAAAGATCTGGAAAAGAAGGTAAGGAACCTAAAAAGAAACATGTCGACTAGAAGAGAAACCAATGTTAATAGTACAAACTTACAAAAGGTAAGGTAGATAAATGCATCATTTCCCTTAGTACAGTCCTCTCTATCCTTGAATACTCGCACTCCACAAAGTGTGTGGATAATCAAATCTAGTTGTACAAATAATATGGCTAAAGATGCTTATATTCTTTCTTCCTTATGTGAAGCTACTAAAAAAATATGTGCATTACATGATTATGCACTTAGTATTGCTAGTTTTGGAAATATTGAGTGTCGAAATAGTGTCATCAATAATGTGTATCATGTACCTAACTTCATTTTTTATATCTCAACTTACCCAAACTACTAAAAAGGTTGAATTCTAGCCAAATCAATTTGTTATGAAGGATATGAAGAATAATTGAGAAGTTATTACTAAATGAATCCTTGATCCTAAGGATAAACTATACAAGGTACATGGCCTTCCTTAAAGAGATTCTAGATCGATTGCACTTATTTCCTAGACTGGTGACTAGAAATTTTTTTAGCATGAATGACTTGAACACCTAAACTTCTGAATCATGAAACTCGTGGTGACACATAACATGGTTATTATACTACCTAAAATTACTCCACTTAATGAATCTTTTTGAAGGATGTGTCCTTGGAAAGAAAGACCAAAATCTTTTTGAAACCAGGAAAGCATGGTGAGATAAGAATTAATGGAGCTTGTCCATATTGATAAGTATTTCATGAATAAACCAATAGTAGCACGTGAGAAGTATGATTTATCCTTCAGTGATGAGTATTTGAGCTATATTTTCATATATTTATTGACAATAAGAGTTGTCTTTGAAAATTTTAATGAATTTAGGGCGTTGGAATAAAGTCAATGTGGTCAACTTATAAAATGTTTTAGATCAAATAGTGGTGGAAAATATGTGGGTATACTATTTGTAGATTACTAGTTCTAGCATGATACCTCATCAAAATGGATCTGTCGTTGAGTGCATGATCCAATACTGACTTGATTGATGACGGGACACACAGTTTGTTTGCCCGCAATTTGAGGTGAAAGATTTTTCTGGTTTGGAAGACGGAATTTGAGGGGTAAATGGTCAGGGATGGAATTTGACGGGCAAATTGTTCATGACGAAGGTGATTTGTCCTTCAATATAAATTTACAAAATTTACAAAAAAAAATTATTCACATTGTAAAAATAAGTAGAAAGATGTAAAAACCATCAAATTTAAAAAATAAGTCTATTTTGAAATTCCACTCTAGAAGGTAGCCAGCTCAAATGTGCATTACCTGTAACTTTCCAATGTTGAAACACCGAATAAATAAAAAATAAAAAAATAAAAAACATAAAACTAATAATTATATTTTTCCATGGGATGTAGAATACACGACAATGGGGTGTTCTGTTAAGGTACTCCATGGTTAAAATGTCACTGGTTTGAAACTTCGTGTGTAAACAAGCTAGCCATGCTAAAGGTTGGTGTGGTCTGGGATGGGTGTGATCCCCGAGTGACTTTGACGTCTTCGATGCCCTTGGGTCTCAGCTACTCAAGTCATAGGTTAGGCATGGCTAAGGATACAAATGAGCTGAGGATGGGTATTGGCTACCTAGCTATGAAAAAGTAGACGATGAAGAATAAGTACCCCCTTCCACTAATAGAAGATTGCTTCAACAAGTTTTCTAAGGGAAAAGTGTCACAAAGATGGATTTGAAACAATGTTACTATCAAGTCTAGATAATAGAGGGTGATGAAGCAAAGATAGCCATGGTAACAAGGTATGGAAGTTATGAATTCTTAATTATGCCTTTTGGTTTATGTAATGATCCTGCTACATTTTCATCCTGGATGAAAGAAGTTCTACATTTGTACTTAGATAAGTTTTTTGTAGTATAATTCGATGATATCATAGTGTTCAATGATAATTTGGAAGAGAATAAGAGGAACTTGCGAAAAAAATTTGAGGCACAAGGGCAAAATTAATTGTACTTAAAGAATGCTAAGTATATATTCACACAAAAAGAGATACCAATTTTGGGTCGTTTGGTTGGTCAGGGATGCATTTGCATGCACCCTGAGAAGATAAAGGTGATAGTAAACTGGGAGGAGCCTCGTAAGGCATATGATGTGAGAGCCTTCACTTGGATGACCAATTACTACCAAAAATTTGTGGGGGGATTTTCAAAGATAGGATCCTTATTGATAGACTTACAGAAGAAGGATAGACGATGGAAGTGGACAAAGAAGGGTAGAATTTCACTTGAGGAACTCAAATGTAAGATTGTGATAGCTCTTGTATTGAAACTATGAGATTATGAGAGATCATTTGAGATGCAGACAGATGCATTTGATTTTTCCATAGGAGTTTTAATGCATGATGATCACCCTGTAGAATTCAAGAGTAGGAAGTTGTAGTATTGGGGGAGGAGGTATCTTATCCATGTGAAAGGGATGGCAACAATAGTACACTATCTTCAGGTGTGGAGACACTATATTTTGGGGAAGCTATTTATGGTCCAGACAAATAACATCACATTGAGCTACTTTGCTAGCCAACCAAAGTTGTAACTGAAGCAAGCTTGATGGAAAGACATTTTGGCTAATTTTTACATGATGATTGAATATAGTCCAGGGAAGCTCAATGTTGTTGCATATGCCTTGAGAAGGAAGGAAAAATTGGCAATGATTGAGGAAGATGAAGAGAACCTGCCTACTCTAGAGAGAGTCAGATTGAGTTTGTTGAAGAGATACAAAGAAGAATTTGTGATGGGTTGTAGAATAATACTACAATGAGGAACATAATGAAGTAGGTGGACTCATGAGGTAACTCTTAAAAGAGTATCGTAACTCGCCTTGGGTTGTCCATCCAAGATAGCAGAGAACACTAGCATTGTTGGAGATAGGTCACTTTTGGGGAAGCATGAGGCAATATGTGGAGCATGTGAAAACTTGCATTATATGCTAGCACAATAAGTCTAAACTAGAGGACATGCAAGATTATTGCATCCTTTAACAATTCCAGATAGACCATGGGCAAGTGTCTTAATGGAATTCATCTCATAGTTGTCAATGGTGCAAAGGTATAATGAGGTGTTGGTAATTGTCAACCGATTCTCTAAGGATACCATCTTCTTACTTACAAAGGTAGCATGCAATGAAGAGGAAGTAGCAAAGAATTTCTTTTGAAATGTGGTGAAATATTGGGGTCTTTCATTGAGCGTTATGTCATATAGAGATATGAGATTCACGAGGAAGTTTTGGGCCTCATTATTCAAACTTGTGGGGCCATAGTTTCTACATAGTTATAGATTTTATCAGCAAATAGATGGAAAAGAAGAGCATATCAACTCCCTACTAGCATTAGAGGAAATTCTAGCCTAAAAGTGACCTCCTAAGGAAAAATAATAAAATAATAGTTAAAATAATAAAATAAGAGTTATGAATTTTGGAGGGAAAATAAGAAAACTACTTTTTTAATTTTATTTTTAGCTTGTCTCCTTATAGGTTTACTCAAATTTGAAGTGTAGACACTCGTTCGATGCGAAATTAAATTTCACATCCAACGAGTACCCATTATGCACACTTTTGAGAACACCCACATTGATTAAAAAATAAGATACATTAAAAAAGTGTGTTGAACATGCATTTTTTATGTGTCTTCTTTTTTTTATCAATGTGGGTCTTCCCAAAAGTATGCATAATGGGTACTCGTTGGATGTGAAATTTAATTCTGCATCCAATGACTGCCTACACTTGAAATTTGAGAAAAAATTTAAGGAGATAAGCCAAAAATACAATTAGAAGAAATAGCTTTTCTTCTTTTCCCTCCAAAATATTTACATGTACCTCTTTTTAAATTTAAAGGATTTTGATTAACTGACATATTTTGACATGGAAATTACATGAAATTTTCATGGGCATTTTTAGGCTGAAATTTCCTCTAATGAGGATTACCTCAGGAATTATGTGAGGGCCAATCAGGAGAATTGTTGAAGCTTATTGGATGCAACTCAATTCAATTACAATCTGCAAAAGAGTGCTTCTATGGGATATAGTCCATTCGAGTTGGTTAATGGTAAGATTCATATTAACCCATATATGGTCATGTGGGGATATGATGGAAGGAGTCCCTTAGCTCTAAAGTTCATGAACCATTGGTAGGAAATGTTGGAGATAGCTTGAACGCAGTTAATAGATGTAGTAGAGAGGATGAATAAGTTTTTAAACACAAATAAGAGGGATGAAGAGTTCAGTGTGGGAGATATTGTATTTTTCAAGATGACCAAGGAGTAGTTTCCACCGCCAGTTGGGATGTCTAGATCACATGCGAGGAGGTTTGAGGGTTCATTCTGAGTTGTGGAGAACATTAATGGTGTTGCCTATAAGCTAGAGTTTCCTTTCCATTTGAGATATTATTATCCAAGTATTCCATATCAGTCAATTGAAGAAAGGCAAGGTGGATATAGAGGATCTAAGTAGAGAAAAACCACCATGAACCCTAACATTAATTATTGATCATCCAAAGTTAGAGCTTGAGGAGATGATAGGCTATTAGAATTCGGGCTTTGGAAACAATAGGAAGAGAGAACTCTTCATTAAATAGAATGCTGCTCCAGAAGAGAATGGATGGGAGACCTATGAGTCCTTGTGGAGATGGGAGAAGGAGTTGAGGGCTATTGAGAGGAGGCATTGGTTAGAAATCCTAGGGCTATCATGGATGGCAACAAATCAGGGTGGGAAAGGATGTCAATCCCTAGGGTACCAAGGTGTACCCTTGTCTCATCTATGCACCAAATGTGTGCCTAGAAGCCTTGGTGAGATGAGGTGTCATGGTAAACACCATCATCGTAAGAAACATGATGAGGATATCGCACAATTTGCAATGTTATGGGAGGAAATTGTCAAAAAACCAAGAAGGAGGACTCAACATGTTGGATTGGTGGACGATAGGACAATCAATGAGTGAGTGATGGATCAAGTGACCAAGTGTGTAGCTGCTTGATCCTGCTCTTCCTTGATTTATATTTTCTTTGCTTTGCCTTATTGGTCCTTCCTTTTCTTTCCTTGATCCAATGCTATAGTGCTCCAAGAAAAACTCCAAGTGTCCAAGAGTGTGAGAGAGAGGGAATAGAGAGAGAGTTCCAAAACTGAACTGATAAAATGTTACAAACTGATCCTTAGAAGCCTTTTTATTAATGAGACCTCTATTTTCTTCAATTTTCCATTTTCCTTCATTTTCCTCCTCACATGAAACCTGTGACCTTTCACCTTCTTTTTATCCTATTTTCCATTATTTTCATAAATAAAATGTCAATTAATAACACTTTTCCTTTCCAAAGCCTTTGCCATTTCCTTTGTCAATTTCCTTAGCCATAATAAACAAAATGAACACCCACACTAGGATGTTTTTTCCAACACTCAGTTTGGAATACGTGTCCCATGACCTTGGTTATTATTTTTCCTTTATTAAATTTATCTACATGGAATTTTGACTAGGGTTGTTACAGTTGTTCAAGGATGTATTTTCATGCCCCTTGAGAAGATAGAGGTGATAGTAGATTGGGAGGAGCCTCATAATGCATATGATGTGAGTGCCTTCACTTGGATGACCAATTACTACCAAAAATTTGTGGGGGATATTCAAAGATAGGCTCCTTATTGATACACTTACTAAAGAAGGATATACCATGGAAGTGGATAGAGAAGGGTATAATTTCACATAAGGAACTCAAATGTAAGATTGTGATAGCTATCGTATTGAAATTGTCAGATTATGAGAGATCATTTAAGGTGCAGACATATGCATATGATTTTTCAATAGGATTTTTGATGCAAGATGATCACCCTATAGAATTCAAGAGTAGGAAGTTGTAGTATTAGGGGAGGAGGCATCTTATCCATGCGAAAGAGATGGAAAAAATAGTACACTATCTCCAAGTGTGGAGACATTATATTTTGGGTAAGTTATTTATGGTCAAGACAGATAACATCACATTGAGCTACTTTGCTAACCAACCAAAGTTGTCTCTAAAGAAAGCTTGATGGCAAGGCAATTTCGATAAGTTTTACATAATGATTGAGTATATGCCAAGGAAACTCCATGCAGTCGTGGATGCCTTGAGAAGGAAGGAAGAGTTGGCAACAATTGAGGAAGATGAAGAGAACCTACCTACTCTAGAGAGAGCCAGATTCAATTTGTTGAAGAGATAAAAATAAGAATTAGTGATCGATTGTAGAATGATACTACAATGAAGAACATAATGAAGTAGGTGGACTCATGAGGGAACTCTTGAAAGAGTGTTATAACTCGCCTTGGGTTGTCCACCAAAGATAGTAGAGAAAACTAGCATTGTTGGAGAGAGGTTAGTTTTTGGGAAGCATGAGGTGAGATGTGGAGGAGTATGTGCAAACTTGCATTATCTGCTAGCACATTAGGTTTGATACTAGAGGAAATGCAATATTATTGCATCCTTTACCGATTCCAGACATGCCATGGGCAAGTGTCTCAATGGACTTCATCTCATAGTTGTCAATGGTGCAACGGTATAATGAGGTGTGGTCATTATAAACTGAATCTCTAAGGATGTCATCTTCTTACCTATAAAATTAGCATGAAATGAAGAGGAAGTAGCAAAGAATTTCTTCTGAAATGTGGTGAAATATTGGGGTATTTCATTGAGCATTGTGTCAGATAGTTGTACGAGATTCACAGGGAAGTTTTAGACCTCATTATTCAAACTTGTGGGGGTGTAGTTGCTACACAAGTGCTACATAATTATAGCTTTCATCTGAAAACATATGAAAAATAAGAGCATATCAACTCCCTACTGGAGGATTACGTCAGGAATTATGTGAGGGCCAATCATGAGAGCTGGTGAAGCTTATTAGATGCAACTCAATTTAGTTACAATATGAAAAAGAGTGCTTTTATGGGATATAGTCCATTGGAGTTGGTTAGTTGGAATATGCCTATTACCCCATATATGGTTATACACGGATACTATGAAAGGAGTCCCTTAGCTCTAAAGTTCATGAATCATTGGCAGGAGGTGTTGGAGATAACTCGAGTGCACTTAACAGATGTAGTAGAGATGATGAAGAAGCTGCCAGACACAAATTAGAGGGATGAAGAGTTCAGTGTGGGAGATATGGTATTTTTCAAGATGGCCAAGGAGTAGTTTCCATCGCTTGTTGGGATGTCTAGATCACATGCGAGGAGGTTTGAGGGGTCATTCTGAGTTTTGGAGAAGATTGGTGATGTAGCCTATAAGCTAGAGATTCCTTTCCATTTGATAAATAGTCATCCAAGTATTCCATATCAGTGAATTGAAGAAAGGTGAGGTGGATATAGAGGATCTGAGCAGAGAAAAACAACCACGTGCCCCAACATTGATTATTGATCATCCAAAGTTATACCTTGAGGAGATGAAAGGCTACCAGAATTCGGACATTGGAAACAATAGGAAGAGAGAGTACTTCATTAAATAGAATGATGCTCCATAAGAGAATGGATGGGAGACCTATGAGTCCTAATGGAGATGGGAGAAGGAGATGAGGGTCATTGAGAGGAAGCATCAGTTGGAAATCCAAGGGATATCATGGATGGAAACAACTCAGGGTGGGAAAGGATGTCAATCCCTAGGGTACCAAGGTGTACCAAGGTGTGAAATATTATCGCATATCGCCACAAAACGGAGGTGGATGAATTGCCTGGACGGTTAAAAGTGGCTAGAATTCCGGCAAAAAAAATTCAAAAAACCTTGTAGAGGCAGAATCGTGTTTTTTTGGTGGAATTGGATTCAACACCATCAAAAACGTTTAAGAGAATCGTGTTTTTGAAATTTAACAACTATAACTTGGATTTACAAAAATCCTTGCTTAATCATACTGTGTTATATTTCTATATATGGAGAAAGAGATTTTAAATGATTTTTTTCTTTAAGACTATATTGAAGAATATTATATATTTTATGTGTGTTTTTTTAAATGATTCTATGGAAATTTGTAAGTCATTTTTTTCCATACGATTGTGTTTTTAAATAAAGAAAAGCTATTGTTTTGAATTTAAAAATAAATTTAGTATTTTTATTATTTGTAATGTAATAACAGAATTTTAAGTTAAAATGTAAATATTTTGATTAGTTGAAAGAGCCCAATTCATAACTCATCTAATTTTAGATGAGAATTTGAATTTTCTTTTCAATTATTTTGAATTGAAATTTTGGTATTTGTAACCTTGTTGAGTTATGAAATAGAGTTTTTTTTATAGTATTTTTAACAATGTCGAGTTATAGAGTAGAGTTTTAATTGATGTTGTGCTTTTAATTTTTTTTAAACAAGGTCGGATAGTGAATATATTACCAAAAGTTGTGATGGAGCAAGCTCCTATTACAATCGGTTGTAGCATAAAAAGAAACTAAACAATGAAAAGGGAGCACAGTACCTTCTCCTATGCATGATTTCAAAACTTCATATATTTTTATGACTATTCTTGAGTACTTCCTAACATACTGACCTACTAATAAAGCAAATTTACATATCATGGATTCTCTGAGAATTTTTCATGGCTTGTAGACTGACTGCCCCTGAGATGGTTGTTTCTTCTTGTCATAGTTGACTGAGTTCTCTCCTTCATTTCTCATAGTGTTGTTTTTGTAGTATGTCACTGCTTCCTCTAAGTGCTTGCATTTAGTTTCTAGCACCATGATCTCTTCTTTCTGCATTTCCATGTTCCTTTTCTGGTAGCTATACTCCATTCTCATTTCAGATTTGATATCTTTAAGTGACTCTTGTAGTCGATTGATCATAAATTTGTTCGCTTTGCATGCTGGACATGCATCATTCCTCACCACCTTTTCAATGGGGTTGAATTCCATTTGATTTGTTTTCTTCTTCTTCCTCTTGTGCTGCTTTCTATTCCTTGTATTGTCGTGCTCCCTGTGTCTTGTTTTTCCTGAGATAATCCTTCTTCTGCTATTGTTGCCTGCCTATCTTTTGTCCTACACTTTAATGCTTGCTGTAGCTTGGCTATCCTGAATGTGACAGTCAGGAAGAAGGGTTTTTGAGGAGGGAGGAGTTAAGAGGTGGGGATTACCGTTTGTGGGGGAGTGCGGATGGGAGTTGAGGATTTGCACAGCAAGGATGGGTGGAAGTTTGGAGGAGATGAGAGGATGCTGGATTCGTGGGCAGTGAAGAATAAACAGGGAGGAGCTTAGGAAAGGTGGAGATGCTTGGAGTAGAACAGGGGAGATGAAGTGTGATTCAAACATACAACTTTGCCTTGAACTAGAGTTGCATGATATGTTGCATTTCCAAATGTATTTGTAGAGGTTGGGGGCTACCCAAAGCCTTTCACCGATGGGATGGATTGCTGCATGGTTCTTGTGACCAAGATCGCGATCGTCATTGCTGCTAACACTAATGCGATTTTTTGAGCTGCTATGATGTTTCCTCTGAGCTCTCGTGACATTCTGCTTGTCATTGCAGAGATATGCCTTTTGCTGATTTCTGACTGCTGCTTTTTTTTTAATTTCTTTTATGAGTGTGCTTTGTTCCTTGTTTTTGATAGAAATCATGCTTATGATCTTTTGATGAAGGTTATGGGACAGAGTTGTGATATTCCTCATGGTTTTCCCGAACACTCCCTTCATTTCTGTTCACTGCTTGATTAGTGACATGGTCTGCCTGTTGGTTGTGGGTTCGCAAGACATGTTTGAAGATTACATCTCCAGAACCTTCTAAATTCTTCCTAATTCTCCTATATATTTTATTCATGAACTCATTGCTTGGATTTTTGTGACGGGCCATTGCCTCTATTATTATGGATGAGTCTCCTATTATAATGGGATTTTGTATCGCTCTTTTTTTTTATTATTCTTGTTCCCATTAATGGGTTGTAGGCTTCGGCCTTATTATTTGAGACTTTTCCAAGTCCCCATTCATATGTAACATTTTCTTTCCCATCCGGATAAAAAATAATTCCCCCTGCCCCTGCCTTTCTAGGATTATGTTTTGAGGCCCCATCAAAGTAGAGACAATGTCTTCTCTGATTTTTTTTTTCCAAGTTGTGAGTTCCTCTTCATTCATTCTCATTTTCCAGCTATTTTCTGAAGTTGCCATCCTTTGTCCTTTTTGTCCATTGTTATTTATTATGACTTTGTTAAGCCATTCTCACTCTTCTTGTTGAAGAGTGTTATAGTCTGTTGATGTTGTTCCCTTGACATTGAGGATTTCAGAAGTTAATCCCCAAGTTTTTGAGAGGGTTTTCCATATTCTTGGAGTTTGGTTTTTGAAGATGCACTTGTTTCTCGTCAACCAAATTTGCCAACAAAGAACTACTGGGATGCATTTCTAGATCCTCTGTATTATGAATTTCTTCTTTGTTGTATATGGATAGGCCTTCTCCAAAGTTTGGAGAAAATCTGGCAAAGGATTTTCAAAATTTATATTGATTTCAATAGGGCTTATGAGCTGCTACCAGCACTCTTCGGCGAAAATGCATTCTTGAAATAAATGTTGAATGGTTTCTTCAACCTGCAAGCACATTGGGCATCATGATGGGCCTTGGAAGCCTTTCTTTTTTAAGTTTTCACTGGTCAAGATCTTCCCTATTAGGAGAGTCCATATAAACATTTTGATCTTAGGCAAGCTTTCCGATTACCAAACCATCTTCCAAAATTCCCAGTCTTGTTGATTTGGTTGTTCTTGTAGGATTTTGTATCCAGTCT
Source organism: Pinus tabuliformis (assembly GCA_031772625.1). Taxonomy (NCBI): domain Eukaryota; kingdom Viridiplantae; phylum Streptophyta; class Pinopsida; order Pinales; family Pinaceae; genus Pinus; species Pinus tabuliformis. The sequence goes on from CM062814.1 coordinate 574,311,766, forward strand.
CGACTGTGTGTTTTCCACCACTTGGATCCCAAAGGAAGTCATCTTCCTCATCATAGCTTATTGGTGCTGCCCCTTTTAGAAGCTGCCTTAATTTTCTCCATTGCACCTCCATATTTGTAGGGATTGTTGAGATTTTCCAATCTCGCCAATCTCTTTGGTTCCAAAGAGAGATTGAGTGAAGAGTATTTAGACCTTTTCCTATCATCTATTTTTGAACGCCTTCAATTTCTGGGTGATTATTTAGTAATTCTTTTCCCATAATTCTATCCTCCCAAATCGATATTTTTTTTCCATTGCCTGGGATTTTAGAGATGTAGTTGCTCATTAAAGGAATTGTCTTTTTTACTAGCTTCCAGGCTTGAGTACATTGTCTTGATGGGATATTTCCATTAAAAAGTGTTTTCCTAGAGTCGTCCATGTATTTTGAGATGAGTGTTTTTTTCCACTAACTCTCTTTTCTTGTGATCAGTCTCCATATTACTTTCATTCCCAGGGCTGCATTCATGAACCCAGGTAGCCGGATTGATAAGCCTCCTTATTCATATGGTAAAACTACTTTCTCCCACCTGACCAAGCTGAATTTTTTGTTTTCTTGCTTCCTCCCCTGCCATAAAAAGATTCTTAAGATTAACTCCATTTGTTTGTGGGAACTTGCTAGGGCCAAGATTATTGCATATTGGTAGATAGGCAGTGCTGCTAGGAGTGATTTAATTAATATTATTCTTCCTACCATATTTAGCCACATCATTCCCCAACTTTGGATTTTGTTTTTCACTTTTTCAATTTGTTTGGTCCATATTTCCGTTTTCATGTTTTCTTTTGAGATAGGGAGTCCCAAGTAAAAGAAGTGAGTCCATTTTTCCTATATGGGGATTTCTAGGATTTGTGAAATCCTTTGCATGCTTCTGGGAGGGGTATTCCATCCATAGATTCTGCATTTTGTGTTATTTAAGAGCCCACCTGAAACCTATAAGAAATCATCCAAAATTCTTTTGAACCTTGCAATTATTGTTGATGTCCCTCCCAGCAACAGGGTGTCATTAGCAAAAAGAGAATGGTTTATTATTTGTACTCCTCTTGCGATTTTGAGCCCGGTGATGTTTCTTTCTTTTCTTTGATTTTCCAAGGCTCTGCTTAAAATTTCCACCATTATAATATATAGGAAGGGAGAGAGAGGGCATCCTTGTCTGAGGCCTCTTGTGCTTTGGAAAAATTCGTTGGGCCTTCCATTTATGAGAGGAGAAATCCAAGGAGTGGAGATGCAAGCCTAGATGACTTCTGTTATTTCTCTTGAAAATCCAAGTTTCTTGAGGACTGCCATTAGATATGGGAGGCTGACCCTGTCAAATGCATTTGCCATATCCAATTTGATTATGATTCCTTTTTCTTTTCTTTGCATACTGGAATGTACAACTTCCTGTACAATAATTACATTATCTATGATTTGCCTGTTGGGCACGAATCCTCCTTGGTTTTCAGATATGATTATTGGAAGCACTTCCTTGATTCTATTTCCAATTAATTTTGTTATGTTCTTATAAGAGGAATTACAAATAGAGATGGGACGAAATCTATTGAAAGTGGAAGGATTGGATTCTTTTGGGACTAAAGCGAGGCAGGGGGATTTTGTATTGCTTCCTACTTTTTTCTAAGACATTCTTCACCATTCTTAAGAAGTCCTTTCTGATTGTATTCCAATGGAATCTATAGAATGCTATTGTAAAACCATCTGGCCCTGGGGCTTTGTTTGGATGTAGGCTCCATATGGCAGCCACTACCTCTTCTTCTGTTATCTTTTTTCACATTTCTGCATTTTGGTCTTTTTTTTTTGTATGTTTTAGGAAGTTTTCATATTCAACCATTTCTTCTTTAGCTGAAAGAAAATTTTTAAAGTGCTTGTGGGCTGCTTTTTCTAGTTCCACTGCACCTTTGACCTCTTGACCGTCAACTTGTATTTTTTCTATCTGATTTCTTGCTCTCCTTATCTTTATAGTATTATGGAAAAAGGAGGTGTTTTTATCCCCTGCCTTGAGCCACAGGCTTCTAGATTTAAGTCTGGCATCTTCTTCTTCTTTCCTGCTTTCCTTGTATATTTCCCAAAATATCTCCTTCTCTCTTAGATAATCTTTCTTGTCTTCTTCTTTACTTTCTTTTTCAATTTGCATGTTGTCCATTTTCTGTTGCAGCTCTTTTTTCCTCTTTTTTTTTTCGTTTGCTCTTACCCATTCCTTTAGCTTGGCACTTAATTTTTTAAATTTTGTTTCCCAAATATATTGGGGTGATCTTGTTACTCTTGGCGCCCATGCTTCCTTGATTAGTTCGCTGATTTTTGTAGAGTGGTCCTTGATTTTCCATTTTGCCCATCATTATTACCACCAGTTTATGATCAAACGCTATGGTATGTAAATTTTTTGATTTAATAGAGATGTGCAGTGCTGCAATGTTTTCTTGAATCAGAATTCTATCTAGCCTTTCTTTAATGTTGTTTTTGCTCACTATTTTGTTGCTCCAGGTATATTTTCCATTGTTTTGGGGGATGTCTATTAAGTTGCGTTGTTCCATTATCTCTTCTAGAGCATCCCTGGATGGGTCTGTGTGATATGTCCCTCCAAACTTTTCTTCTATACTTCTTACCAAATTTAAGTCTCCTCCTAGAATTATTTTCCCAGTTTGTGTTTCTTTTAGTGCTTCCTTTATGGTGTCTCGGCATTGCTCTTTTTCCTTGTAGTGGTTGGGAGAATATATGTTTATGAAACTGTACTTCTCTTTTGTGCTTATTTGCATTAGGTCCATTTGTATCCAGTGTTGATCTTTTTTTTTGTTGTATCAATTCTCAGAGCCCTTTCTTCCATATTGTGCAGATTCCTCTTGATGCTCCTGTTGCCTGTATTGCTTCCCCTTCATAATTTTTTTGAATTTTTTTTAATATTTTCAGTTTCATGGCTATTTGTTTTGGTCTCCTGAATCATAAGAATATCTAGATTTTCTTTTTCCACAATGTCTCTTGTGGCATTTTCTTTAAAGGATGATCCCATTCCTCGGCAATTCTAGGAGACCATTATCATTATTTGCTTGTTGGGTGTTGCAAGGGACCTTTCCCTCTTTGTTGGCTTTTATCATTGTTTCCTAAGCTCCTTGCCAAGAAGGATTCCATTGGTTGTTGCGTTCCTCATGCCATTTCCTTTGTTGCCGCTTCATCCCTTAGTTATTTGTTTGAATTTCTTCTTGCTTTTTTTTGATATTCAACATTTTGAAGTGTTTCCTTTGACTGATTTCTTGTTAGAATTCTATCTACTGAGGGAGGGGGAGGAGATTGGGTGTTTGAGATCAAAGGGGATGATGGGGGGTTGAGAGTATTTGGGGGGTGGGGGGGAGGGCGGTGGATCTGGATCTGGATCTAGATCTATGTCTGGAGGATGGGGGGGCTGAGGGGTCCAATGGCTCAAAAGGATTTAGGCTAATGAGAGGATTGTTGTCTGCTTTTGGTGATAGAGAGAGGGGGTTAGATGATATGAGGGGTTGCGAAGAAGGATGAGTGGGTTGTTTGTTTTTCGTCTTCTTTCTTTTAACTTGTTCCCATTTGTTTTCCGAACCTTCAATATTTTCATCTTCATTTTCATTTTTTTTGTACATCTATTAGCAAAATGGCCGTATTCGTGACATACCTTGCATTTGAAGGAGATTTGTCCATAATTCAACTGTTGTATATGCGTCCACTGATCCACTTTGATTTTGATCACTTCTGGAAGCCCTTTCCCTAGATCCACTTCTACGCAGATTCTGGCGCATGGATGCATATTTCCCTTTGGCTCGCAGCTATCTATGTATTTCCCGACTGCATTTCCTATAGCTTCAATTGAGTTATCTCCCCAGCAGTGGAGGGGAAGATGCGGCAACCTGACCCAGACTGGAACAGCACTGGGTACATCCATTTTTGGATCAAAGTCTGGTGTCCATCTGTTTAGGTACAGTCCCCTTGTATCCATAAAGTATGGGCCATTCCAAAATATCAGATCACGATCCTCCTTGGTTTCAAAGTGGAAGGTGTAGTACCCTCTTCAATAGAACCCGATTGAAATTTTCCCATTTATTGACGTAGTCCAGTTCCTTTCTACCCATTTTTGGAGTCTTGGGTAAGGGCCATAACCCAGTAAACTGCCCGACTAATCCACACTCTGCCAAGGACAGTGCTGCTCTACGGGGGAGAGTAGGGGAAAGTGAGATTTCAAGGATGTCTTCCAATCTTTTAACAAACTTTGTTAATGACATTCGATTCTTTGCCAGACCCATTGCAGAAACGAGAAAGGCGAAAGCTTTTGTTGTTCCTTAATTTTCTTGCTAGTGATCAGAGAGAGGATCTTTGTCTTCTAGTGTACCCATCTTGCTCGATCCTCAGCAGCAGGAGGTCGCTAAGGGGCAGCTGCGTGCCACGTTCTCTGGCTAGGGCTGCCCAGATCCTTAGTGATAGTAGCAACGCGTTTTCTCTTAATTGATGTTGAGTTTTAATAAAAAAAAATTGAAGTAAATTTTTTCATGGTATCTTTAATAATGTTGAGTTATAGAGTAAAGTTTTAATTAATACGTTTTAATAAAAAAAATAGATTAATTTGAGTTGGAAAGTGAAAAAAAATAAAAATATGATTTTATAATAAATATTTAGAATAAGATAAAGTTATTATAAATATTTCTTTTGGAAATTTGATATAATATAATTTTGTTTATAATTTGTAAAATATCAAGTTTCTACTTGTTTTTTTTCAAAATTTATTATCATTTTATCATATATAAATTTGCATTGTGATGCAACTTCAATAATTCCTGAAATTTATGTTAGTTTTATATTAAAATTTGTGAGAGGATATTATATTTCCACATCACATATGTTTTATACCAAGTGTTTCAATCCATCACATTAAATTGTTGCAAATGGTAGTCGTGGATCCCATGTGTCATACTCTCACAAAAGCTGAGCCATATGTAATATTGTGGTGGCAGATTGGGTAGTTGGTCGGTCAATTTATGTGAGGATAACAAGTTAGGTAGTTGTTTCTATCTTATTATCCATGCCCCACATTATAATTTATTCAAAAATAGGTTGACCCTTCAATTAAATTCATGTTGACCAAAAATTTGTGAAAAACATATAAAGTGGACATTAGAACTTGTAAATAATTTTTTTTTTACAATTATTAAATTAAATTTATTTAATTTTTGATTGGTGCAAAAGAGAGGGACTCTTATTTAGTAATCATTACTTCAGACTCATTAAATAATGACAACTCATTTGCACCATGTAGAAAATGATAAGTGACATGACATGTTATTGTAAAGCCGTAGTCTAACTAGCTGGAGGAATTGCTCGGAAAGTTATGGAAATTCCGGTCACATTTAGAGAAAATCCGGCAAGGATTTTTGTAAGCGCAAGTTATAGTTGTTAAACTTCAAAATTTTAGGTGTCCTAGATGTTTTTAATGGTGCTGAATTCATTTCCACCATCAAAAACATGATTCAAACACTACCTCTACAAGATTTTTAATTTTTTTTTTTGCCTGGATTCCAGCCACTTTTGGTCGTCCGGGCAATTCCTCTGCCTCGGTAGACGACTCCTATTGTAAATATTTTTTATAACTATTTACAAATAAATAAATATATCTTTCAATAACTACCTGTTTAAATATGCATAAACTTTATATACATTAGACTTTATTGCTTCTTATTATGAACTTAATCTTTAGTACAATTAAAAAAAGTTATATAAAATATAAAAATTCTAATAAAGTACTTATTGAGTTTGCAATGTGTGAAATCATCTCATCGATTACGAGGCACTTAATTTTCATTACCATCATTTGAACATATGGTTACTGCGAATCATGTTCCCAACATCGAGATGGATTTCAGACTTTCGAGGTAATCAATTCGCTAATTAAATGCTCTTCGATGGCTCTATTCTCCATTGTGGTGTTAATATATTATCCATTATATTATTTTAATATTGTCCATTTGTCATTAATATATTCTAGTAGTGATAGCATACATAAGTCTAATCGCAAAAGTGGAAAGATGGATTTCAGTCTTTCGAGGTAATCAATTCGCTAAATAAATTCTCTTTGGTGGCTTTATTCTCCATAGAGGTGTTAATATATTATCCATTGTAGCATTTTAATATTTTCCATTTGTCATTAATATATTCTAGCAGTGATAGCATACATTAGTCTAATCGCAAAGGTGGAATACTGGAATAATGATATTCATACGATGGTCTTATGGCGATGACTGCAATACAGATAGTCCATCTCCATGTCATTACATTATCTTTATTATGAATCAGGTTCTGAGCATCAAGATGGATTTCAGATGAAACTTGTCTTTCTGGGTAATCTGTGATTAAATTCATATTAGATTTTATACTCTTCCACTTTTCCTTAATGGAAATCACTAGAAGAATAGAGGTAGCAAGAACCTATCATTAGAGAACTCATGTAACAGGTAGCAAAGTTAACAGAACTGACATTGAGCGATATCACCAGAAAATAGAGGTAGCAGGAACTGGAAATAACATTTGTAGCATCTGTGCAACTGATTGAAGGTATGGCTTGCTACAGTATTTGTACTATTGTTTTCTCGCTGGTTTTATTTTGTTTCCTCTCTGGTTTTCTTTTGTTCAGTTTTTTTATTGTAACTTTCTTTCCTCTGTGTTGTTGTGTCCATTGTTCACTTTTCTCTAGTTTTCTTTTGTTTCCTCTCTGGTTTTCTTCTGTTCATTTTTCTCATTGTAACTTTCTTTCCTCTATGTTGTTGTGTATGTTGTTCACTTATAGAGTAGATAACTCACTCCCACTACCAGTGCTGTAGAATGCACACATAATTAGACATTAGGGCTGTAAAATGCACATCGGTTATCTGCAATTAGGGTTTTTTTCTCGAGTGTGATTTTACCATCTACTATTTCACATTGCTGATGAAAGAACCAAACGGTATTCCGAATCATTTTCGGTCAGTGGTCACCGAATCTTGGTTGGGCTCAGATATTTTGGTGAAACTCTAAAATTTCCTAAATGTTATTGAAATGTACTTTAAATTCCTAAATTCCACTCTGAAACTTTAAGTTGTGATAAACAATGTGGAATTGGTTGGGCTCAGATATTTTGGCGGAATTCTAAAATTTCTTGAATGCCATTGAATTTTTCCTTTAAACTTCTCAAATCTCACTCTGAAATTTTAAGTTGAGATAAACAATGTGGAAATGGAAATCACCGTTGTTCGAATCTGCGCTCAGACATTTTCCTAAAATTTCTGCAACACCATTGAACCCTCTGTGTTAACATCGAACCAAGCTACTTTTATTCTCATTGAGTTTTAAAATTTCTCTAAAATTTGAACTAAACAATGTTGGAGATATGAGTATAGGTCTAGGCAGTATTGTCGGTTATCACTTTCTCACACAGTAAATAAAGTATAATACCAGATGATAAATACCCACTATGATAGTTTATTGACTTAGGGCTTTGATGTCGTTACAGTTCACTGTCTAACCCTAAATATCAACCTTTAGTGAGAAAACAGATCATGTTCTCAATTGTTTCTTTTGGTAAGTGGAAATGCTTGTTTTAGATGCATTGGGAGATGGGATCTAGAACTTCGTATTATGGCGGTATAGCCCACTTTAATGTGGGGACTGCCAAATTTGACCAATTTATACACACAATCAGCTCTCTATGCTAAAGCAGGGTGTGAACCCTTATTTATGTTTGTGGGGATGTATCAATTTCTGGATGATTGTGGGGATTTTATTTTCTCTTTTTTTTTGAATAAATTATACATATAGAGTGATTTGAGACATGGTCTGTTGATTTTCTTCAGCTTAACTGCCAGGTTCGAGTCTTGAGGGGTAGCTATTTCAATAGAATTGCCTAAGTCATGCTCTTGGCCTCATCCCCTTAAAACTAATGCATGGCAATGGGCGTCTGTCTCTCTATCTCACTCTCACTCACTCACTCATTTGACTCTAGAGGGGTGTCTATTTCAGCAGAATTGCCTGTCACCCCCCTTGAAACTCATACCTAACGGGTGGGGAAGACCACAATGATAATGTAACATGGTGGACAGTTAACATTATCTCAATATTCTGTTGCCTTTTGTCTATCTGTTAGGTCTGTTATGTTTTTCAACGTTGTCACCACCTTTCTAAAAATGGAGAAACTATAGCAGATAAATATGGAAAAATTGAAAATACAATTTATGTCCAAAGAATGGTTTCATAACGCCTTTTAATTTTGTTCTCCTAAAGGTTCCACCGAAAAAGACAGGTGCAGAGGATATTCACTCAAGGACTTCAGAGATGTTTTGGTTATTTTTGTCTCAATTAGATACCATCATCAGAAAAGTATCATCAAAGAAAATAAATTATCTAAAATTTTCATTTTAATTTTAAGTTATAGTTTTTAAGGCACACAGTGTTCAAGTGTTCGCCATTGCCCAATGACTCTGTTAAATAAATTGACCCATTAAATCATAAATGGTGTCACTGGAAAAAGGATTTAAGTGGTATTGCTCTCCCACTAAACTAACAATACTAGATTTTTTGACTTCTCCTTTTGTTTCATTCTTGATAATGTCAAATAAGATTGTGCTATGTTGTATGTGTAGTTGCAGATTAAGGAACTAAGTGATACTACTTCAATTAAAGATGTTGCTAGCCAATTGCTTGCCACTTGAGAAATATCACTTGAAAACACTCACTCTTCATTCAATAATAGATCAATAAGTCACCACAATATCATGTACCTCTAGTTAATTTATGTGATTAGAGTGTTTTCACCTTATGAAACAGTGCTTAGGAACTAGTGACCTTTAAGTACATGTAAGCACAAGTAATGAAAGACCACCAACAACAGTTCAAATAAGAAACAAATTGATTGTAGATATAATGCAAATGGATTTAAAATAGGGAGAAGCTGAGGGTTAATATCAACACATGCAATGCAATCAATCATTAGAGGCTACCTTTTAAGCTGTCAAATGCAAGGTATAAGAGACAAGTAGAAAATTTTAGAAGTGTAAAGAATGCACCAACTCCTAAAAGTACCACTGTCAAGGTGAGATAAGCCTACTCCATCTTACCAGTCAACCTGGGTCAATCAACTGTGACTAAATTTAGATTAGTGAAAGAATTAGTAAGCTAGTAGATTAGTTTTCCCTTTTAAATCAAGAGATAGAGGATGCTAAGGGACCAAAATCCGAAGCTTCCCAAAAGAAAGATTCGCTTCTATTAATGAATTTACAAATGAAGAATCCTCTTAGACAGAAAGAAGTTTCTTCTTCTTTAAGAAGATTTATAATGTAATGAAGTTACAAATTAAGAAGCCTCTTAGACGGAAAGAAGGTTCTTCTTCTTTAAGAATATTTACAATGACCATGACAAAGATCTCCCTGGGAAGAAAAATTGATTCAACTGTAATCTGGTCTCAAAATATTTCAAGAAATTTAGTGGATCAACCTTCAATTACTCTCAGCCTTCAACAATGATTAATATAGTCTAGAATGCTTACATCCTATGTGAGAAAGAGGCCTTCTAGGGTCACAACAAATAGGGAGAGTGGACCTTCCAAGAGGAAGTTTTCAGCTTCAGTAGAACACAAATGATATGAAAAAATGATGCAAGGATTTATGCATAAAATCAATATGAGTTAGTTGATAATTTTGACAGTGAAATTGAGGTATCTTCAAAGCCAAATCATATTACCAACAAAAAATGACACAAACACTACAAAGAACTAATCCAAACCCTTTATAGCCACTCCAGAAAATGATCACAAATTTTTAGTTAAATCTTATTCCGATTCAGGGGTAATTTTTTATTAAGTTTTTTATGCTTCATATTCTCTAGAATCAATTTAAACCCTTTTTCAAGTCACACCTTTTTCATCAGAGAAGGAAAATATAAATGGAGCTCATAGCTTGGAGAGGTATAACTCAAAATCAGACAGATATTAGACTCATGGTTACCCTGGGAGGTGGGATTGGGTGGGTAAAGAAACATTCTGAAAATTTGCCAATCCATAAGACTACTTTGAGCAAAATGCAAGCTTAATCAAAAGAATGAATTTAACAAAATCAAGCACAAAGAACCTCAGCTATCAATGTACGTAGGACAACAATTTATGAAGATTTGATATCATATAGTCACATGCCGAAGTCATATCCAAGTTTTCCACAACTATCTTCAATTGGCATACTTGACAATTTTAGCATTTTAATAATAGCAAGTAATCATTTATCTATCATATTCTTCATGTGGAAATACTGCTCTTGAGAAGCCTTATCAAGGAGTGGAATCAAACATTGATGTTTCTCACACTCTTCGCATTGCCACAGTTACTAGTTTTTGATTCTTGATATTGAAACCATCAAGCATGTTGAAAATGAGCATCTCCAGAATAACTCGAGCATGCATACAACATAAAACAATCTTATTTGACATTATCAAGAATGGAACAAGAGGAGAAGTCAAAAAATCTAGTACTGTAAGTTTAGTGGGAGAGAAATACCACTTAAATACTTTTTCCAGTGCCACCGTTTATGATTTAATGGGTCAGTTTCTTTAACGGAGTCATTGGGCAATGGTGAACACTTGAAGACTATGTGCCTTAAACACTATAACTTAAAATTAAAATGAAAATTTTAGATAATTTATTTTCTTTAATGATACTTTTCTAATGATGGTATCTTATTGAGACAAAAATAACCAAAACATCTCTAAAATTCTTAATTGAATCTCCTCTGCAACTCTCAATATTGGTGGAACCTTTGGGAGAACAAAATTAAAAGGCGTTATGGAACCATTCTTTGGACATAAATTGTATTTTCAATTTTTACCATCTTTATCTCCTGTCAATTACTACCAATGCAACAACTTTTCAAGTCAAACATACAATATAGTGTCATTTGAAATAGATGCATTTCACACCCATTATGCACCTTTGTCAATAGATGGACATACCAATAGAAGCAATGTACATTGTCAAATTCTTCCAATAGAAACAACATCATTGCACACGCAATGTGGACCTATCTCAAAAAATGCACATGTGCATGAAGACAAATTTCAATATGGTATTTCGCCAATGATAGAAGATAGAAATAATAGGTTCAATGTTGTATATTAAAACAACTATCATGATTACAGACAAAAAAATATAAAGATTTATGCAAACAAAAATCACGGAATAAACATAATTGCTTATCCAAGAAAAACCCTATAACAATTTACCTAGCCAACATAGAGGACACACCTGAGCAGAAATGTCCAATATGTAAACAATTACAGTTTCACAAGAATATGAAGAGGATTGGAAAAGACTTCGAACAAATATATGTAAATTTATCTAAAAAACATAGAAATATGCCCAAGAAAGTAATTTGCAAGGTTTGCAAAACAACACTTCGAAATGGAAAATTGCCACAAATTGTTGTACCTGAGAACATTAGGCAAAACAAACCATTTCCAATTGTAGCCACACTCTCAGAACTTGAAGAACGTCTTGTAGCATTAAGAATTACATTTGCACAAATAAGACAATGGGGCCACAAACAATCACAAATCGGTTTAAAAGGATCAATCATCAATGTTCCTGTCCAAACATACATTGTTCAAATTGAACTTCCATAATCTATGGAAAACACAACAACAATTGTTGTTGCATTGAAAAGATGATTGGAATATAAAATGTGTTTCAAACAGGAAAATTCCGTGTGCATATTGTCAATGTGACAGCATTGAAGGAACTATGTTCTCTGTTGTCACTCCAAAAATTTCTCTAGAAGTTATTAAAGAAAGAAATGTTTAGAGGTAACCACAAACCTACTTTGGAGATTAGGATCTAGCCTGCCTAGTTCTCAAAGAGGGCTCTCTCTTTATGATTTAACTTTGTTTTAGTTAATTGATTTTAGGCTAGTTATTGTTGGACTTGGGTTTTGATTTGAATTTGGGTGGTCAGATCACTTAGATGAACAGAGGGTTGCTTTTACCATTGGGCTATGGGGTCAAATGCCAGACAAACAGGACTGGATCAAGTTCTATAAAAAAGTGTCTATAGGGCAAGATAGAGGAGTCACTACAGATCTCAAAGGCTAGATAGTGAAATGGTTTCCAATTGGATCTAGGGATCAACTATGGGTTCCTTAGACCAGATTATGAAGAGAAATGCAAGAGGTCAATTGGGATGGGAAAGCAATTAAGGGTTCTCAAATCCGGATATCAGAGGAAAAAATAAAAATGATTAATTGTACAAAACAGAGTCTACTTAAACAAATTCCGAGTTAAATTTCCACTTAATTCATTCAAATTTGGATAACTTTTAATTTTATGAAACACATAATAAAGTAACAAAATGAGACAAAGAAGATACTTTACTGTAATAGCTCATCTCATGAATCCTGTAATGCAATATTTTTATTGATTTCAGGGATCTGTGGCTTGAATCTTTTGAAATCATGATCGGAGAATCCACAGTTTTAAGATTTTGTATCAACGTTTCAAATCCCAAATGGGATCCATCATCAGGATATGAGAATGATGATGAGCAGAAGAGCAACAAAGAATTGATAAATAGTGATGAGGATAAAACAATTAGAATGACAAACTGTCGACTGTCATAATTTTTATATAATATTAATTAATTATTAATTTGTTTAATTAATTTTATTAATTTCATTAATTTTATAATTTTATAATATTAATTAATTTTAATTTTTATAATTTTAATTCATTTTTATGATTTTATAATTAATTATTTTATAATTTTATGATTTTAATTAATTTTAATTTTTGTAATTTTAATTAATTTTTTATTAATTTGATTTATTAATTTGTTTAATTTAACTTTGTTTTAATAATATTAAACCTAGAATTAAATGAAAATAACCTTAACTTCTAATAAGGAAATAACTTATACCTAGAGCTAAAGGAAATTAAAAATTATTTAAAAATTAACTCTAAAGAGTAATTAATTAATAAATTATTTTATTAATATTATAAGAAATTTTTATTAATTTATATTAATATTGAATTGTTATATTAATTTTGATTTATTTAATTTAAAATGATATAATAATATTAGTTTAGTTTTATTAAAATAATACCTAGAACTAAATGAAAAAAATCATTATACCTAGAACTAAAAAGAAAAGAAAATAACTTATACCTAGAGCTAAAGGAAATTAAGAATTTTTTTCTCTAAAAAGTAATTAATTAATAAATTGTTTATTAATATTATATGAAATTTATTAATTTGTATTGAATTGTTATATTAATTTTGACTTATTTAATTTAATATGATATAATAATATTAGTTAGTTTTATTAAAATAATACCTAGAACTAAATGAAAATATCATTATACCCAGAACTGAATTTAAAATTAATAATCAGCTTTATTAAAATTAAACCTAGAACTAAATTTAATAAGATATAATATTATTAATTAGCTTTCCTAGAACTAAATGAAAACAATATTAACTTTAATTATGATTAAAGTTAATATTATTTTCATTTAGTTCTAGGAAAGCTAATTAATAATATTATATCTTATTAAATTTAGTTCTAGGTTTAATTTTAATAAAGCTGATTATTAATTTTAAATTCAGTTCTACGTATAATGATATTTTCATTTAGTTCTAGGTATTATTTTAATAAAACTAACTAATATTATTATATCATATTAAATTAAATAAGTCAAAATTAATATAACAATTCAATACAAATTAATAAATTTCATATAATATTAATAAACAATTTATTAATTAATTACTTTTTAGAGAAAAAAATTCTTAATTTCCTTTAGCTCTAGGTATAAGTTATTTTCTTTTCTTTTTAGTTCTAGGTATAATGATTTTTTTCATTTAGTTCTAGGTATTATTTTAATAAAACTAAACTAATATTATTATATCATTTTAAATTAAATAAATCAAAATTAATATAACAATTCAATATTAATATAAATTAATAAAAATTTCTTATAATATTAATAAAATAATTTATTAATTAATTACTCTTTAGAGTTAATTTTTAAATAATTTTTAATTTCCTTTAGCTCTAGGTATAAGTTATTTCCTTATTAGAAGTTAAGGTTATTTTCATTTAATTCTAGGTTTAATATTATTAAAACAAAGTTAAATTAAACAAATTAATAAATCAAATTAATAAAAAATTAATTAAAATTACAAAAATTAAAATTATAAAATTATAAAATAATTAATTATAAAATCATAAAAATGAATTAAAATTATAAAAATTAAAATTAATTAATATTATAAAATTATAAAATTAATGAAATTAATAAAATTAATTAAACAAATTAATAATTAATTAATATTATATAAAAATTATGACAGCCGACAGTTTGTCATTCTAATTGTTTTATCCTCATCACTATTTATCAATTCTTTGTTGCTCTTCTGCTCATCATCATTCTCATATCCTGATGATGGATCCCATTTGGGATTTGAAACGTTGATACAAAATCTTAAAACTGTGGATTCTCCGATCATGATTTCAAAATATTTTTATTACTTGCTCCAGCCTGTTGACTTGAAAATTGGTACAATAACCCTTAGGTTTAAGATCAAAATAACTCTACAAATTTATAGAAATCCACACTAAATACTTCATATTATGAAGTATTTATACAAAAATAGTTTACAACATATCCCAAACTATCTTGGGAACTAATCTAGGAGAAAGAAAATTCTTCATGCAAGAAGATAGGGACAGTTATTAAACTAATGCTTGTTGTCCCTACTTATTAGGTTGTGCTAGCTTTAATCTTTGATATTTATCCTTTTAATCTACTTTGTTGTTTGGTCTTCACGCTGGATACTCTATTTACTTTGGCCTTTCATCTGATACACTTTGACCTGGCTAACTTGTCAATATCCTTTTACTGTGCCCTTTTACTTTTACTGTACATTTTACTTTTTACTGTGTATTTCAATAGTAAATCATTTAGTTTTTCCCATGTCTCAGCATCTAGTAGTTGGATATTGAGCATATTCCTGTAGATCTCATCTGCCTCTGTATACTTGGCAAAAGTAGGCTTATTGACAAAATGGTGTTTTACCACATGCTGGAGGTAAAACAAATTCTCAAAAGTTTGATACAATACTTTTCCAGTAGGTATACCCTTCATGGATGAAGTATTCACCTGATCTCTGGCCACTTCTCGAATTTTTTTGTTATAATTCTCCTGTGTCATCAACTTATCATTTATAACTAATGGATTTAGTAAACCTTTTTGCCTTAAAATCTCAAATTTGACCATGAATCTGTCAATGACCAGTTGCATGCTTTGGCACTTATCCTCTAGGTTCAAC
Organism: Pinus tabuliformis; assembly: GCA_031772625.1. Classification (NCBI taxonomy): domain Eukaryota; kingdom Viridiplantae; phylum Streptophyta; class Pinopsida; order Pinales; family Pinaceae; genus Pinus; species Pinus tabuliformis. The sequence goes on from CM062814.1 coordinate 574,327,137, forward strand.
ATCAAATTCCTCTTGGTGAGGACTCTTTTAACCTCCAAAATTGTACATGTTCTATTAGCTATCTCTAATTCCTGTAGCTCATACTTGTTCCTTGAGTTGAGGAAGTGAATGATCCTTGTAGCTTCCTCTGGCATGTCTCCAAGTTCTGATTTGATTCTTTGAATGGCTTCTGTAGCCTGCTTTATTAAATAAATCTATTCAAAAATAACCTATATGGATGGCCAAATATCATTGACAGAGTCAATGATATTGGCCCACAGTTGCTCCTTAGCCTGACCTAGAGGTTCATTCAGTGTCAGTTCCTTCTCTAGGATTTTGATTCTTTCGGTCATCCTTGTAAACTTATGTTGTTCTTCTTTGTGCATGATTTGGGCAAGTTTGTAATTTGTTTCCAAGCTAGTCACTTTCTCCTTAATCTTGTTCATCTAAGTGGTCTGGATGGACATTTCTTCCATTGCTTTCACCAACTTGTTTGCCTCATCACTTGCAGGCCCTGTTGTTGTAAAACATGTTGCTGATGTAGTTGGTGTAGTTGTTGGCAATGAAGTGTTGTGGGAGCTAAGGATGTTGCCAAAGTAGAAGGTATAGGAATGGTAACTGTTGGGATAACAGTTGGAGGGGCATCATCAAAACTAGATTTCTTTAGCTGAATCAAGCTATCTAATTCTTTCTTCATCTCCTTTAACTGATCATTCAATCGTAGCACTAGTTCCATCATCTCTTCATGATTAGTTTGGCTCTCTAGGACCTCCTTTGTTTGTGGGTGTTGTAAATGAGGCAGCTTAAGTTGTTTCTTGAGGGCTGCTATCTCCTCATCCTTCTATTTTATCAATTTCTCAGTAGCCTTAATGTCACTTGGATCATGGCCCAGTTCAATGACCAAGTCCTCCAATGATTTTATCCTATGGTCTTTGGCCTATGAGGAGGCCTTCTCCAATTTATACTGGATTGTTACATTATCTAGTGACTCCTGTAACCTGTGTGTTAGCCGAGGTGTTTGGTTGTTGAACATTGGGCTACAAAAATGATACCTGCATCTTTCCTGCTTTGATGTCAAAGGCTGACATCAACTGCTCTGGTTGGCTAGTATATGTTTGAAGTATTGGGCATATGTCTCTGCCTTCAACTTCTCATTCCTCATCTTTATTTCTTTGTACCTATATTTGATGTCCTTTTCTCTGTCAGTTGGCCTAGAAAAGGCAGAAACCTCAACACTTTGTCGTCTCTCAATCATTTGAGTGTTGGAGGTTGATGGATGTTGTGTTTAACCTAATGTAGTTGTGTCTTTGCTTCTCTACCCCATTGTTTCAGTGTCAGTTATTTCCATTGATTCAATGTTCTCCTCCTGTTCAGACACAGGATTCAACTTGGGCCTTTTTCTAAGCTCAAACAACTCATTTGTAGTCTCCATGGTAGAACTGGATGCCTCTTCCCTATTCCTCTTTGGATTCTTCTCATCATTGGTTGGGGTATTTAATATAAGATGAATATTGATTGGTTCCCCTAGTTCTGGAACCTGCAGGAAAGAACTATGGTCATATTGCTTTTCTAGATCAATGAGTGTGTTCTCTACATCCAAAACTGTGCTATCCATATCAATAAATGTGTTTTCCATTCACTAATATTGGTTGGAAAACTATTCAATGTTAGGTCTTGGGTGGTGGATGTAAGGTCCCAATTTGACCCTAAGTCTTAGCTTGTTTATAACCCCATGAGGGTCATACTACCACATGAAGCTATTGCTAAATTTCATTTGTTTTAGTATCTTGTCAGCCTCTAGTCTAGCCTCCGTGTTATTTAAAATGAATGGGCCCAATTGGTTTTTCATCTTAAACTGGGTCTTCTTCCTAGCAGATAGGAAGTGGACCTCATCAGAGTTGATGATTTTTCTAAAATACTCAAGCGAAAATATCTTCATAGGGAGGTATTTGGGAAACTTATAAGGGGCTAGTTGGTAACCATAAACCCTGATCTTAGTGTGGTTCTCGTACAAGTACCATTCTCCCACCTTGATATTCTTAGCCAACTGTTGGCTGATTCTAGGTTGAGTGTTACAGGTTAGCATGTTCATGATTGGGTATACAAATGAATCTATGAAATATTTATATGTAAATGTTGTGGAGTATTTCTAGATCAAGGGTGTTAAGAAGACTACTAATCATTCTTTTCCCTTGGTATCTAGCTTATGGATGCTTACAGGGAACTTATCTGCTTGGTAATGCAAAAACATGTGAAATAACACTCAAGATTATTTGAAAACTCTTTCAGTGTGCAGTCTTGTGAATTGTTCATGCATCATGTCTACAATGAATTGAGCATAATTGTACATGATAGCAGGAGGCTTTCCTGGGGTGAAGATGGATAGGAAGGCTAGGATAACGTCATGCACATGCTCATTTGTGGTGTATTGATCCAGGTGGATGTTGGTGGCCACCCACCTATCCCATTTGAACCCCCACAACTGTCTCTTTCAGCTTTTTCAGTTTCCTAAATTGTCGCACAGTTTACTATTTTTAGTAGTTTTTCGGGTCCTGAACTTCCAGAGCCGTTTTGAGGCCCAAAACGACGTTTTTTTGGGAATCTGGGGCAACATGGGTCCATGGACCGATGTTGCCTCCCAAAGTGGTAGTACTCGGATAGATCTTTCTAACGAGCTATCGAACGCGTCAAACAGAGATCGTATGCCAAAGTTACTACCCGGGGAAATTGATGTACCAATTTACCCAAACGGGGCCCACAATTTGGCGTTTCATCTTCTAGGGTTAGGTTTCGGGATGTGAAGGGTTTTCCATTGTTTCTCAACAATAAATAGGCCTTCGAGCCTCATTGTAACACAGTTCAGAACAGTTCAGAGGCATGTAGCCACCACATCTCTTCTCAGAGATAAGCTACCATCGCCCTAGCTGGTTTATTTCCATTTCTGGTTGTAAGCATATTTCAGTATTTTCCATTAATGAAATGAAGTATTACTTCCGCTGCATCTTTGTGTATATGGTTATCTCTGTAATTTGTTGCGTTCCTGTTTAAATCCGGATCAGTGGTATCAGAGCGGTCTGCTTTTTCTCTATTTTTCTTTGCATGTCCCCAACGAGGTCGGGATATAAGGAGTTAGGGCTTGAACTGGTCGAACCTTTGCAAGACCAGCCTCGCAAATCCCGACGGCCTCCCATGGCGGATGAGAAGAAAGACGAGGGGGCAGGAGATCCTATCAAAATCTTGCTCGAAGAAGTGCTCGAGCGGCAAAGGAATGCGATGATGGATAGCTTTGCGCAGATCCTTCAGCGGCTACCTAGAGGCGACGCATCGGCTTCCAACAGCGACTCTGGAAACGCCACACCGTTTAAGGTACAAGTTAATTTTGAAATCCCCATATTCGAGGGTCAGATAGACGCAGATGCCGTAGATAAATGGTTAAATCTGCTAGAGGGTTATTTTTCTGTTCATGAATTTTCGAGTCGGGAAAATATTGTTTTCGCTCTTCTCAAATCAGCCCCCCACGTCAAGGACTGGTGGGAAACCTACTGCGAGCAGAAGGATGAAATTACAGGCTCACTATTTTCAGCCGCACCCACTTGGAATGACTTCTGGGATGCCATCAAGGAGCAGTACTACCCTGTCGGAAGCTATGAGGACAAATACATCAAATGGACCACACTGCGGCAGGGACGAGACCAATATTTGCCAGAGTTCACAAACATTTTTCATACCCTTCGCACACAGTTGGGTATCAAAGATTCTGAGCTGCATCTAGTACTCAAATATCGTTGCTGCCTACACAGATACATCCAAGAAGAGATGGTGTTCTTGAACATCTCCTCGCTCGGCACGGCGTACCGATATGCTGTCAAAATCGAGCAAAAGTTCAAACAGAAGAAGCGAGACTTTGGATCTGCAAATCCGAAGCCCAAAGGACAAAGCCAAGGCGGGGTGACCCAAGACAACCCGTCGACACTGCAAGAAAAGAACAACACCACGAAGCCGAAGAAGGACACAGGAAAATGGTGTGAGTTCCACAAGAGTCCCACTCATAACACAAGTGAGTGTCGGACCAAGCAGCCGCTGGTGGCCGACTTGAAGGCTTCCGAATCAGATGCATGTTCCGACCCTGAGCCAGAACCCGACAAGGGGAATGGCAAAGGGAAGCAGATCATTGATGCAGATCCCAGCGCCACTGTTGCCACTGCCAAGATCCAGAAGAATGAACCTATAGATCCAGAAGAGGGGGAGCATCTTTTCCACTCACAGATGTGGGTGAAGGGTTCGCCGCTGCAATTCATTGTCGACAGTGGCAACCAAAAGAACCTCATTTCAACAGAGGTCGTGAAGCAGTTGGGCCTACTGACTACACCGCACCCGCAGCTGTACAGTATCGGGTGGCTTCACGAAGGACGAGATCTGAAAGTTCGCCAGCAGTGCCGCCTTCCCTACAGCATCAAGCCCTTCACAGACGAGGTATTGTGTGATGTTACACCTCTGGATGTTTGTGATGTACTATTAGGCCAACCATACTTGTGGAGGCGACATGCTGTGTATGAGTCAAGGCCTCGCGCTGTTATTATTTCTTTGGGTGATTCATTATACAAGATATCGGAGGTAGCCCCACCTACCGCCACCTCTTTGATCACTGCTAAGAAAGGCAGCAAGCTCATCTCACAGACTAGAAAATTCATCTGTCTGGCTCACTTCGAAAATAAGGGGAAGATCGTTGCTACATCCATGACCCCTGCAAAGGGTTCCTCCATGCAGCAGCAGCAGCAAAGGGATACGGTCATGACAAAACACAGGAACAACTTCTCCTCACCCACATGGGTACCACACAAGTTTCAGGTGGGCAACAAAGTCTGGTTGCATCGACAGAAAGAACGCCTTACCAGAACCCATCAGAAGCTCAGACCACTCCGACATGGTCCTTACAGTAGTACCAAGGCTATGGGGAACAATGCTTTGGAGCACATCATTCCTCCATTCCTTCGCTTGCACCAAATGTTCAATGTGGACCCTCGTCGACCATGCCTCCCACCATCACTGGACACATCAGAGATTGCAGGACAAGTTCAGCAGATGGAGGAACTCAACGCAATGGGGACCATTGCTTCCTAAGGGGGGAGGAATGATCCAGGTGGATGTTGGTGGCCACCCACCTATCCCATTTGGACCCCCACAACTATCTCTTTTAGCTTTTTCAGTTTCCTAAATTGTAGCACAGTTTACTATTTTTAGTAGTTTTTCGGGTCCTGAACTTCCAGAGCCGTTTTGAGGCCCAAAACGACGTTTTTTTGGGAATCTGGGGCAACATGGGTCCATGGACCGATGTTGCCTCCCAAAGTGGTAGTACTCGGATAGATCTTTCTAACGAGCTATCGAACGCGTCAAACGGAGATCGTATGCCAAAGTTACGACCCCGGGAAATTGATGTACCAATTTACCCAAACGGGGCCCACAATTTGGCGTTTCATCTTCTAGGGTTAGGTTTCGGGATGTGAAGGGTTTTCCATTGTTTCTCAACAATAAATAGGCCTTCGAGCCTCATTGTAACATAGTTCAGAACAGTTCAGAGGCATGTAGCCACCACATCTCTTCTCAGAGATAAGCTACCATCGCCCTAGCTGGTTTATTTCCATTTCTGGTTGTAAGCATATTTCAGTATTTTCCATTAATGAAATGAAGTATTACTTCCACTGCATCTTTGTGTATATGGTTATCTCTGTAATTTGTTGCGTTCCTGTTTAAATCCGGATCATGTATCCTAAGATGCATGAGAACATGATAATTATATGTTTGCCTGTGTCTGAAAAAATGGTAGCAGCATAAGGTGGAGTATTTGTAGGAGTATGGTGGTCTCCAATGATGAAATTTTGGAAGATTTTCCTTATCTTAACCAGGTCTAGGGTGATATATAGGTCCAATAGGTATCCAATGGATAGAGGGGTCTGATTAGGGCTAGGTTGGACTTGAAGCATTTGGTTGATGGACTATGGTGTAATGGTGAATAAGAGCTATTGGTTTGGAGCAACAATAGCTCCTTGTCTAGGGATATAACAAGCATGACAAAAATGAATGATATCAGGGAATGGGTGAACTTCTAGGAATAGGTATTTGGGTGATTTGGATTCCCAAAGGTGGATGTCATCAGCATGGTTCAGGAATCTGTCCTTACTCCAGCAGTGGAGCTTCAGAAGGTAGGCTAGGGTAGCAGCGTCTCTCATCTGGAAATCCCTGTCTGCTAGTGCCAAATGGTCAATGTCCAGGTGGGGGGTTGACACAAGTCTGACGTCTAGAGAAGTCTGGGAAACCATTTTTAGGGGGAAAGGTATGATTAGGCTTGTGTAGGCTGTAACAGTGAGGCTTTGAAAACTCTAGTGCAGTGAGAGGGTAATTTTCAATTTGCAAAAGAGGGGTTTGGGTATTTAGGTGGAGATACTCTTCAATTTAAGGGAAAATTAATTCAATTCAATTAATTAATCTTTGAATTAACTATATGCTTTCAAATTGAGAGGGTCGTTCTGGATTTTTCCCGAAATACCTGGAAATTGGTGGTTCAGGCTGAAAACTAGTTTTAATGGTGACTATAGATGGTACGGTGGCTCCAGCTGTGCACTGGATGCTTGAATTGGGTGTCCGGAGCTTGTTCAAGAGGTAAAATATGGTCAATTTCGGTTGCAGAGGCTCAGTGTGGCGCAGGAAGGCCGTTGGGACTCAGAAATGTCATATTTTCATCCACCTTTTTCTTCACTATTCCTTATATTTCATCATCCCATTAACCTTTTATCATATCATTTTCATAAATACATTTGGGTTTCACCTTCTTATTTTCCATTTTATTCATTTTTGTATTACAAGTGAATTTATGATTAAATATTAGAAAACATACATATTTTTATATATATATCTCAAGAATATGTGAGTTTTGTGATGTGTAGGAAATATGTGAAGAATTAATATCTCCTCCACCATATTAAGGAGATAATTATGCAATCTTATTCCTAAGGAGAAAATCATGGAGGATTTGGTTGGCATATCTTATCATATTCCTAAGGAGAAGATCATGGAGGATTTGGTTGGCATATCTTATCCAATTTCTAAGGAGAAGATCATGGAGGATTTGGTTGGCATATCTTATCCAATTTCTAAGGAGAAGATCATGGAGGATTTGGTTGGCATATCTTATCCAAGATATGTGAGAGATTTATGGAGGATTCAAAGGGATCATATTTTGTAATAATGGGAAAGTAGTTAAAAATGCTTGAGAGATTTTTGGGATCATATTTTGTAATAATGGGAAAGTAGATTAGTGGATTATAATTATGAGTTTGTTACTCATCCCGTTGTATAAATAGGAGTACAATCTCCTCCATTTGTAATCTGTAAGTTTTTGTAATCTTAGAATTTTTGAGTATGTAATCTTAGAAGCTTAGAGTTGTAATCTTAGAGTTGGTTTGTAATGGAGATTTTGAAATAAAGGATCATACTTCAATTTTGCTTCTACATCTGAGTCTCCATTGAAGTGGTGTGCTTGTGGAGTTATGGAGGGCCCCCATGGCCTCACTTGCATTCTTATTTGTTTATAATTTATTTTATGTTTTTGTTTGATTTCAGCTTTCAAGTTTTGTTAAATGTTCTAATATTGGAAGAGTCTTATTTGAAGGTGTTCTTGTAAGAGAACCATAAGATATCATACAATTATTAGATCTAGGTTTATTTCATTTCATCTTTTAATTTCTTATTAGATGTTCTAATGTTGGAAGAGATCTTGTAGAATATGTTCTTGTAAGAGAATCATAGATCTCAAACAATTGTTAGATCTAAGTTTGATTAGTTATTGAAAGAGATCTTAATGAATATGTTCTTGTAAGGGGACTTTAAGATCTTGGACAAATTAGGAATCTTTGTAGATCTATATATTTTAGATAAACACCTCTAAGTTTACCTTCCTGGGTTGACATTAAATTAAACTCTAATTTGCATCCGCATTTTAGACCACACATTTTGGCGCCGTTGCCGGGGAAGTGCAACTAGAAGGATTTAGTAATTATTTCATGCATTTGTTTTAATGGGCTAATTTGTGGAACTTGGTGACAATAGGTTCATAAAGGAGTTCAAAGTTTGGAGCATTCTTTTTTTTCATTTTCACACATATATAATTTAAATTCAGTTTTTATTTTAAACCCCCCATTTCTCACTAATCCATCTATGGATGAGGGCTTTGACAATGTTGAACAGGTACTTCTTGGAGAGCAAGGACAATAACCTTGAGCCAACTCTAAGACAGGATTCTCACATACTTGCAAAACATAATGTAAAATTTTTAAATCTTGATGTGAGCATGTTCGAATTTTTAGTCCGTAGATGGCTTCACTGGAAGCATGCTTTTACTTAGAAAATAGAACATCTTTTAAGTTAATATAGAATAGATTAGAAAAATAAAATGAGATCTCATTAGAAGTCATTATCATTAGAAGCTTTTAGTTTTGTTTTCAAAGAAAATAAATCATCATGAATAAATTCAGTGGCACATCTTTGCATTTCTATGTCTTGTTTCTGTATCACGGGTGAGCCAGGAGCCTGATTATCGGAAAGATTTGTCTTCCGAGAGTCTAAATGTCCCCGCGACATTGCAGAAAGAGTGTAGATAATGCAAGGTTTTGTCACAGATCTTAATTGTGTTTTTTTGTTGTAGATTTTAATAGTGTTTTATCCATCCACGCTAACCTGCATAAATAAATAAAAAAATAAAAAAAATCAAGAGATTAGTATGCTCTCTTCCCGCGCTTCGTGCGATCTAGAAGACCAGAAAATCTATTGATTTATTTCAAATAAAAATACTCTTGCTGGAGAACTAATCTTCAATGCGACAATAAAGAATTTTGTGAGTAAGTGAAAGATCATCTTAAAATTTCAATAATGAGCTCACCCTCATAATCAATTTCTCCATCCTTAAGATCTGATTCATATTTGGAATCAAGGGCCATGACAACACATTCATTGTGCTTTTCTACTTCTCCAATTTACATATTTTTGCTATTCCCATCATAACCATCTTGGCTGACCGTCTCACCATCATTATCATTGACAAGCCCTTCAACTTTACGGTTACCTTGACTGTTGCGTCTTTCAGAGTCACGCTGAACTTATTCTATATACACAGCCTCGCGATACCCATCTGTCACTAGACCAGCAGCAGATACCAGGATCTGCCATGGGCTTTAACATGCTCATGGGATCGTCCATGACTAAGACTGTACGTGCTCTATTCATAGCATTCTTTTTCATTGGCGCTGCCAAATTGGATGGAGTACTATCTGATGATAACAACTTCTACCTTGATTTCTTCTACTTTGTTTAGCAGTGGCGAGGATCCTCTTGCCATACAAAGGCTGGCTGCTGCTATCCTATAGCGGGAAAGCCTCCGTCCAATTTCACGATTCACAGTCTGTGGCCAGAATTCAATGATGGCTACTATCCTGTTAATTGCCCCAGCAGTTCCTTCAATTCTTCACAAATCAGTGATTTGAGAGACAAGATGAATCAGTATTGGGGATCGTTGGATTGCACGAGCAGTAACAGTTTGAAATTATGGGAACAAGAGTGGGAGGAGCACGGGACTTTCTCGGAGAATGTGCTGATCCAACATGATTATTTCGCAGCTGCCCTTCGGTTCAAAGAGCAAGTCGATCTTTTGGGTAAGTTGGAGAAGGCGGGAATACGACCAAACGGAGGAGCATACTTTTTTAGTAACATCCAAAAAGCACTACCAGAGGCAAGAATTGAATGTAATAAGGTCGAATCAGGAGGCGATCAGATATATCAGATTTATTTGTGTGTGCTTCTCATTTTATTCCTTGCCCCAAATTGCCTTAGAGCCTGTGCACTTCCCCGCTTATCGTATTTCCTTCTTGTTAGGTTTAGAGTATGCATTCAAACAAACAGATTCATTCATGCTATGATTCTCAGATATAGTATTTTCCGTTTTGATATTGACAATATGCCTTTCAATGAAAGAAGATCGAAAATTAGAAACATCATTTTATTGGATTGTAAAAAAAAAAAATTGATTTTTTTTTTTAATTTTGTTATTAAAAAAAAAAAATTGACTTTCATTCTTTTGTTTTGTTTTTTTTTTTCTTTTTTTTTTTATAAAAAATAAAATAATAATAATAATAATAATTCACAAAATTCATGCAGGTTTGAAAATAAAAAAAATGGAACACTTGGAAACAAATTTTGAGGATCGATTTATCAAACATTTGGAGGATTCTATAAATGATGATTATCTTGTTTCAATAGCTTCAAGTTGGCATTAAATATTCATGATGAATGCTTTTATATCACATACTAATATGCAGAACACAACAGATCTTTCTAATGCCAATCTTTTTGCCGAGCATATTTCATCTGACACAAACAGGGAGTATTACTTTTCATGGTTATTTTTAAGAATGGATTGATTTTAATATCATGATTAAGTCAATTTCAACACTTTGATTGTCCTTAATATGTTTTATTTGGTATGAAATTTTTGCGTAAGAATCATGAAGGAAATGGCCATTTCTTCTTGAACACACTTATGTTTTCTTTCTGCCAAGCTTTTTTTTACAGGTTACAGGATAATCAAGTGATCATAAGGAGATTACATTGTGACGACAATTGGTCTTCCAAAGACTCAATTCATGAAAAATTCTAAAGACAAATCCAACTCCACAACCACAACCTTGCACCTCCCTTTTTGAAGCAGATTTTGAATTCCACCAATTGTAAATCCATAAAGCATGACATTTCCATATCCATTTTTCACAGCAAGAGTTCATCTTCATACACCATGCATTTCCTTACATCCATTTTTGGACGCTTGAAGGAGCTAATTCTTCACTGCACATATCATGACATTTTCCACTCCACAACGATCCTTTTACGTCATGATTACAACTCCTTGTTTTACAATGATGATAAAACTCATTCCCTTTCCATGATTACATTGCCTTGTTTTCCTCACCATGCTGATCCACACTACCTGTCTGTGAGTTCTTTCCATTTATAGTCCTACCAAATCTTTTTGTACAAACTCGCGTTCACTGATGTGGGATTCCTTAAGGCCCACCTTTCAACAAGTCTTGCCCCATCAACATCAGCACCTTATCTGGGAAATAGACTAGAGTTCCTTTTGAGTACCTAGAGGCTTACATGCCTTAATGGCAAGTTCTCTCGCTGACGATCATGGGAATACATCAATGTCCTTTGATCTTCAGATCTTGCAAGTGGCTCGACCTCAACACATCCATTCACACTTCGCAAGATGTACTCGGGTACCTTGGCACTCATTGACATCAATGGTGAGTTGCCTCACATTGGTTAACGGCATACATCAATGGCCGGTAATCCAATGATTTCTATTCATGCTCGACATCGACGCATTCTTTCGCATGATTAGAATTGTACCAAGAAGTTTAGTAACAGGTGAAGACTATACACTTTTTCACGACTTCCTCAGCAGTTACAGCAGCATGAATTCTAATCTATGAGAGTACCACAGTTCCACTTTCAGCATTTATCTTTTCCATGATTCAGCATCAGCAGTTTAGATTCCTTCATTTCCCAGGATCCAGTAACAACAACATCAGTCACATTTTCCTGATCTAGCAGCAGCAGCAGCAGCTACATTCCTCTTGCATAGTTCATCATTCTTTGGTAAGTAGAGGTATGTTGTTTTCTAATCTTTAATCATGCAATTCCTTATATGCTAACTTGAATATTTTGGAAAATTCCCTCACCATGCTACATTTCCTTTCATGATCCATGTCAAGTTGCATGATGACATGCAACCAATTCAGTTGAGGGGGCGGGAGAACTATATTCACTTCCATGATTCCATTTCTTCACCACACTACATATTCACTTCCATGATTCCATTTCTTCACCACTATCACTCCATTTTTTCTCATTTACCATTCACCAACATTTATTTTCCAAGGATACTTTGTTGCACTTTGCTTCATACATAATATTGGCATGCTTCATTAATATTACAAAAGGGCTTTCTTATGCACATTGATAGCTTATGATTTCCAGTGAGTGTTTACATTATTATTGAAGAAAAGAGAACAGAAAACGAAATGAATGTTGTTAACACAAGAACCAACATTCTTTGTATTCATGGTTTTCACACAAGAACCAACCATAAGAAAATGTAAGTTGTTACTCATGTCTTTCACATATCCTGGAAACATTCATTATTAAAGACATCATCATGTAAAGCCAAAGTTGTTCAAGATGCCAAATGTTCTTAAAGAGACCCATGCATGGTTGCATGAGGACATGCAACAAGTTCAGTTGGGGAGGATGTTGGGACTCAGAAATGTCATATTTTCATCCACCTTTTTCTTCACTATTCCTTACATTTCATCATCCCATTAACCTTTTATCATATCATTTTCATAAATACATTTGGGTTTCACCTTCTTATTTTCCATTTTATTCATTTTTGTATTACAAGTGAATTTATGATTAAATATTAGAAAATATACATATTTTTATATATATCTCAAGAATATGTGAGTTTTGTGATGTGTAGGAAATATGTGAAGAATTAATATCTCCTCCACCATATTAAGGATATAATTATGCAATCCTATTCCTAAGGAGAAAGTCATGGAGGATTTGGTTGGCATATCTTATCCTATTCCTAAGGAGAAGATCATGGAGGGTTTGGTTGGCATATCTTATCCAAGATCATAGATCTCAAACAATTACTAGATCTAAGTTTGATTAGTTATTGAAAGAGATCTTAATGAATATGTTCTTGTAAGGGGACTTTAAGATCTTGGACAAATTAGGAATCTTTCTAGATCTATATATTTTAGATAAGCACTTCTAAGTTTACTGACATTAAATTAAACTCTAATTTGCATCCGCATTTTAGACCACACAAAGGCTTAGGTAGCATTCACAGTGCAAACGAGTGAAAAGAGTCGAAATGGGCTTCTCCGACATTTTAATCAGTAATGGTTAGAATTTGGCGCGGAATTCATAAATGAACAATGGATGGTTTTGGATTTTGGTGGGCAGGCGATTTCAGGGGCCATTGCAACGCTTTTGGAGAGCGGGCGGTATTTCCTTAAGAGCACGCGATTTCACTTGGAGTTGCCACATAGCAGAATAGGGCCCGAGCATCAATATACCCCTCATCCACAATCGAAAAAACTAAGTTGACTTGGCTTCGAATGTGTGCTGACTGTTCAAGAGAATGGTAAGGACTACACCTTTCACACAAGCTAGTGTGGAAGCCATCACGATCAAAAATCTCTCAAGCTAGTGTAGTTTGCATGGACAGTCCACCTACTTCTTAGCACCCCGCCCAGCCTAGAAACTGTGTAGATATGTCTTGCTTGACTGCTTCCCAGATCTGCGCATTTCTAACCAGCAGGCTCCTGCAACCCGATCTCGACCTCCTCTATAAATCTACGTAGTTTTCACTACCAGTGTCTCTTGTTGCCCACATTGCCTTCCTTGGAAAAACTGAGATATTATGCCTCCCAGTTGAGCCAGATCCCACAGATGTCATTGTTGTCTTGAACTTCTCAACCCATCCTCTCAATCACCTCTGTGAAATTTTTCACGATCGTCTCTCGGAACCATGCATCCCATCCTGACATGTGCTTTGCATTGTTTCAGAGCCTTGTTTTTTCTCCCAGTCACCTGCACCCAGAAACAAAATACAATGCATCATGGTAGACTAGGGGATTTCTAGATTTGATATCGTCTCATCATAATTGATTGCAGTAACAAGTACATGGATGAGACTTGGTGTGACGATGAACGGGGTGAACAAGGAGTGCATGCTAGAAGACTTGCTCTTAGTTGGATAAACACCCAAAGCATAGAAAGTAGCATGCAAAGGAGACACATGTGCATGCATGAACCATCAAGCGAACACCGAGACCATTGAAGACTCTACGCACTTTTCCATGTGAAGGTGAAGCTATGTTACACCACGGGCACACTCATCACTCATAAGTATAGCAGCTCGACACGAACAACACAGCCAACATGTGCATACTAGCAGTGTTAGGTCGAGTTGTGTCATGAGTCACCTCCGCCACATCACTACTTTGGGTCATACTTGTGTAATCAATGTAATGTAACATGGAAGTTCAAGAGACACAGGGATGGAGTTAAAGAGTCATTTAAGTCAAACAATCATGAGGGAAGTCGAAGAGTCACAAGGGCCAGTTTCACCCTTGGTTATATATACCCCTCATTTGTACATGCAAACAAATTTTCACCTTGGCTCCTCCCACATAGCCTTGAGAGTCTATAATCTTTTCTATGAGGAGCGAGCAGTGGCTCCAATGCTCCACTACTGGGACTAGTGATGTATGGTGTACAAATGTGTCTTGGAACTTTCGCTTAATTTAGAAGCTTGTCACAAGCCAACATGTTTTCACACATGTATTGTATTCATTTGTAAGACTATTCTTTGGATGCTTGTAATGTATGTTGCTTTAACCTCTACTAAGATAGTTGAACTACTTCAGTTGTTTTAGTGCATATGTTGTTGGAAATGTGTTGTATCAGTTGTTATCGTTGTCTCACCCGTGTGGATGACTCCACCGGACACTATATGGACTAATTCTTGTAAACTTGTTATAACGACCATCGTACTCATGTGGACTACTCCACTGGGTGTTTTACATGCTATTTTTCACCTTTGTGTATGTGATTTCCGCATTTGTGTGGACTACTCCACTGAAAGTTGCACAAATTCTGTCGTGTGGTGTTTCTCTACCTAAGTTGGGAATACTCCCTTTTTACTTGAGGCTCACTCTCACACTCCCCCTTTGCAGTGAAAGAAATTTGGCACAAGTGACACTAAACACTCACCAACCACACGAACCTCTTTTTTTGAAGACTAAGTACACCACTCTCATGTGCTAACAAGCAAGAGATAAGGGATATATTTAAGATAATGGAAACCGAGCCATCATACTCGATGGTACTCCTACGCCAAATGGTGTGAGGTCTAGTTGGGACTTCATACCCAAGAGATCCCCTAAATGTTGGTAGATCCAACACCGTCAACACCTTGCTATTTTATGTGGATCAAATCTTCCTCACTTCAAGGAAATTATTTGCATCTATCAACAAAAAATGAATAAATTTGAAATGTGATCTAATGCATTATGATATGTTCTTAATGTATTGAGCTATGCTAGATTATTCTTAAGCATTGTAATGGTATCTCTCAACACCACATATTCTTGGAATCATTTTCTCTTTGATCACTTAATTGTCTATTTCTCCAACATTGTATTAGAGCTACTAGTTTAAATCACTAGCCTGTTGCTTATGAGTCTTTTGGAGGTTTTCATTTAGATCACTCTTATTTAGTCATATCTATTTAATGATTAACTCTAGGATTTGACCTACAAACTTTATATCAAAGATTAGATATACATATAAACATAATGTGTTCCAGGATAGAACTTACAATGATATTAAATAGAAATAATAAAGGAAAATGGGAACAAGATATAGAGACATTTCTAAACAATGAGGCACTCTAGTAGCTTACAAAGACTACAATCCTAGATATGATGACCAATAGAAGTTTTTCATCATTGAGGAGACGGGTGAGATAGTAGGGGCCATTACCACATAAATTTTGATCAAGTTTCACTTTCATACAAGTGGAATTGACTATCCTTTGTAGGTTTGGAGAAAGATAAAAATCTATTTGATAAGACTGACAAAATTCAAGTGATGCAAATTTAGGAAGAGTTAATTTATATTGATCCTCTTTCCTTTCAAAGAGTTAAATACTCCTTTGATCAGGAAATGGAGTGGGTGAAAAACATTAGTAAAACACCTTAAAATATTTTTATGTATTATGTGGGCACACATTTCAGACAATTGTATAGAGAAGTTGGATGTAAACAACCATGCTTACATTATGATGGAATATTTTGAAGGGTTTAAGGAACATTGTGCTACATGCTATAAAAAGTGTGCTTGTACTCCATCCAATTTGACAGCAGCCCTGAAAAAGAATGTTATGCATAGGGTACCTACAATTTTAGTAGGCGTCGATCTGATGAGCATGTTAAAATCCATGGCGGATCCTGGTATCTACGCGACAGATGTTTATCGTGCGGGTGCTTATATAGAACTAAGTTCAGCGTAAATTATTGCAACGATTCAGAATATTATAATATTCTAAAACGAATATTACTCTGAATCTGAGGTTAGAAAGAGAAAAGAATCAAGAAAAATTATCTTTGAGTGCATGATCCAAAACCAACTTGATTGATGACGTGACCCATAGTTTGTTTGCCTGCAATTTCAGGTGAAAGATTTTTTTGGTTTGGAAGACGGAAGGTAGAAGGGATGGAATTTGAGGGGTAAATGGTCAGGGATGGAATTTGACGAGCAAATTGTTCATTGTGAAATGAGAGATGGTTTTTGGGCATGTGGTGTAGATGAGCCATGGTATTGACTCATAGTATTGTAACAAAGCTTATTTACAAGTTAATAATATCCATGGTAAAGTGGAGATGAATATCTATGGTTATATTGTAAGTATTAATAGTTACAAATTTATTATTTTAATTTATTTGGTAAAATGGATCTTAATTTATAGCTAATATTTAAGTCTTATATATTTTAATGTGATAATTATAAAATATTTTGATTTTGAAAAGAAAATTGTTTTTGGACATGTCATATTGATGAGCCATACTATTGACCCATGGAATTGCAAAAAAAAAAACATATTTACAAGTTAATAATATTTATGGTAAAGTGACTCTGAATATATATTACTTTTACCCTTTTATTATTATTTAATTTAGCCTAAATTAAATATTTACAACATCTTATAAATTAAACATGTTAATATCAATTCAACATATTTAGCCCACATGTATACTTTCTTTCATTACACCTACATGTCTGTCTTATAAATTAATCATATTGATAAAAAATCAACATATTTTCTTACATTACACCTACACATCTCCCCTATATTGAAATGTAGAACCTCGCTAATCACAACGATCAAATCTCTCTAGTTGAAAACCTCTATAAACCAGATATCTCTTGAGTTGCAAACCTAAATTTGATCCCTCTGGAAGCCTGATAGATCTGGAGTTAAGATTGATTTAGGCTAGTTTAATTATTAATTATAATTATTAATTTAATTTTTATTTTTATGTAATTTTACTGAGTCAAAATGTTTTTCTTATTTATTTTTGTATATTTCTTTTTATTTTTATTTTTAGATCACATAACATAACATAACATAACATTACATTACAAAATCTCTTCCATATTGAATAGAAGAGTAGTAGGCTCAAAAATAATATATATATATATATATATATATATATATATATATATATATATATATATATATATATATATATATATATGTAAAAGATGGTTTTTGGACATGCCGTATTGATGAGTCATGATATTGGGTCATGGTATTGTAACAAAGCCTATTTACTAGTTAGTTTTTATGTGCTTATTAATATAATTTAAATATGGTTATCAAATTATCCTTTTAATTTATATGGTAAAATGGATTTTAATTTATAGCTAATATTTATATCTTATATATTTTAATGTGATAGAGGGTTTATATATATGTCAAAAATCATTATAGTTTTTTTCTTTTAGATTTAATTAAAAAATGTTATAAAATTAAATTCAAATAAAATATTTATAAAATGTTTTGATTGTGAAATGAGAGAATGTTTTTGGGCAATGGTATTGACCCATAATATTGTAACAAAGCCTATTGACAAGTTAATAATACCTATGGTAAAATGGGTGTGAATATCCATGGTTAAAAATATTGTTATATTGTAAGTATTAAAGTTTTTATATGTTTATTAATTAAATTTAAATATGGTTACAAAATCATTATTTTGATTTATAAGGTAAAAAAGATGTTAACTTATAGCTAGTTACGTCGTAAGGTGTTTCCCTTTGAAATGAACTCTCCTCTGGTCCTTGTTGTCCTCGCTAAGCACCATTAGATTAGGTGTTAGACAATTAAAATGGTTCCCTCTGTTAATCTCATAACTAACTCATAGCTCAACTAACTCGCTCATTAATCTCATAACTGACTCTTACTGCTCAACTGACTCACTCATTACTTTCAAAGACAAGGCAATACCTATGCAAATGAAAGGTTAACGGAAGGTTGTTGTCCATTTGGATTTAACAAGGGTTCGAGCTGCCTTACTTTAGTATGCAGATACTTGATCCAAAGGAGAAATTGGTGGAAAAAATCGCTTGCAGTGTTGAGATTGAAGAGGTGTTGTGAATGGCACGTTAGTTTTCCTCCCACTGGAAGAGAAAGTCAAGTTGTTCACAAACCCCAGGCTTATCGAAACTTTTTGGCAAGAAGAGAACGTGTGGCTAGCTAGAGAGAAGCTGCTAGGAAATATCGAAGGGTAGACAAGAACAACTTCACTCTGAATTCGCAGAGCCATCTTTTGATTCGATTTTTCTGAACTCGCTTAACTGATAGAGTAATGTTTTCTTTACTGAATAATTACATTTCCAAAACAAAAACAACCTAAACACACTTACCTAATGTGAGGTTATTATGGCCTTTAGACGATCTTTTCTCTCTTTCTTTTGTAGGAAACAAATGCCCTTCGTATTTCTTCTACAGGTATGAAAAGTGGTTGCATGTTTTGATCAAAGGGAACGCCATAACACTGGAATTGTTCCTGTTCAACTATTGCTCCTTGGTTAAAGACGTTAAAATAGTAATTGTGGCACTCCGAATCAGGAATCCTTCCCCATAAATTTATCATGTTATGATCAAATCAATCAAGGTTGTAGGATATGATTGCCTGATGCAGTCCATGTACATTGTTGAGGACAGAGTACTTCAAATGTTGAATCTGCTTTTTATTTTTCAAAAACTCTCACGGCTCTTGGAACTTCATTTGATTCTTGAAATAAACAATCCACTTCTCTCTTTTGTATATATGAGATTACTGGTAGATTCTCCATAGGTTATCAAATGGATTCGAGGGATTTCCATGAGATTGCTAGATATTTATCTACAAGATATCAAATGGATTATTTGCAAGAGACTCAAGGAATGTTTCAAAGTCATAAAGAACACATATGTTGTGATAGGGCTTCTGTTCCCAAACTTGACGCAAAAAAATTGAAACTGATAGTTAAATTATAGCTCAAGTAGAAGAAATTAAAGAATCTATGTTGGAAGTACAGAAACTGTTGGATCTACTTTGGCCATGTTATTTACTAGTTGTGAGATAGGCCATAGAGCTTTGTTATCTTTTCAAAATGGCATTAAACCTGAAATCAATTCTAGAATACGGTGTTATGGCTCCTCCACTTCTCTAGCATTTGGTTAATAGTACTACTTTAAAATATACCAAGTTAAAAATAAATATATTTAGGACTACTTGATACATTAAAATGTCTTAGATTGGTTGATAAATTAAAAAAAAAAAAAAATCTAAGTAATTGGGATGAAAATTTTCCCTAGATATGAATTTTGAACTCGAGGTTGATGCCCACTGATGAAAGATTCATTTTTTTATCCAAATCAAATCAGAATGCCCATACTTTCTCAATTCCAGACTACTGCATAAAAATAAGAAACAATAAGTTGAGGCTATAAAAAACAGTTTTTAATAAAGATATCAAGGCCTGCAAATAATTCAAAAATAATTCATCGCTCCAATCGAGTATGAATACATCCATGAGTAGAGGTTATCAAGGTCATAGTTTCTGATTAAAGATGTCAAGGCATGCATGACCTAAATGTAAAAGAAAAAATATAATTCATTGTTCCAACAGAGCATGCATTCATCTCACCTTTTGATTTCACTATGTTTTATATTAATACCCTGAACAAATTTCGTTGGGTCCCTATAATACTAGTGATTACCCCATTACTATTGTAGTTATACCCCTTATTTATATTGTTGTGCCCCTATTACCCCCATATTGTTATTTCTGTGCCCCATAGAATCCCTCTATTGTTATTTTTGTGGCTTTATATTATTATTGTTAGGTCGGCTGGATTATATTGTGACTCCTTAGACTCCTATATATAGAAAGGAGGTTTTGTCATTTGTATCATCCAAGAATTGTTCATTTATGTAATGTAAAGGAGGTTGCCCCCTCGAAGAGGCTGAATTCTAAGGCGTGGATCTATCTTTTCTATCTTTTCTTGAGCTGGTTTCATAACATTTGGTATCAGAGCTTTGGATTCTAGGGTTTCGCTGCTCCAAACAGGTCATCGTGGCATTTTCGCTATAACTTTTTTTCTGTGACGTTTCAGAAGTCGCAAAAAAAACCCATTTGAGAAGAAATGGCGCTGAACCTTGGGTCCGAATTTCAGAGCTTTTAGCCTGATATGTTTGGAGATATGATCTGAGGAAGTTGGCCTTTTTGCAGACTCCTGAATTACATTCAAAACAGGTGACCTGGGGAAAATCGTCATAACTCTCTCTCTGAGGATCGGATTGAAATTTCGTAAAAAGGTACAGAAAGAGGACAGACTATAGTTTCTTGTGTGTGTGTTTCAGATTCAAAGGTTGAAACAGTGACTCGTGGCACGTCGTACAAGTTCGCTCTACTGAACCAGTCTAAAAGCAAGTCACTGTGGGAGATTTCACATAACTCTTCCTTGGAGAATCCAATTTGGCTCAGACTTGTGGCATTGGAAAGAGGACATAGAAGGCTACTACAGGTAGAAATTTCAGAACTGGATGATTTGAAATTACAGAGATACATCAGATTCAATATCAGGCTTCTATAAAGTGAAAAAAGGTGTGTAGTTTTTTTTTTAATTTTTGTGTAAGCTTGGTTTAACAGAATTCAAAGGGCATAGTAAAGCATTATTATCGGTAACTGATGCCCCGAGGAAAGAAAATGCAAACACCTAGTAAGGAACCTGAAAGCTCTAGCATGACTCATGAAGAAGAGGAAGAAATGCTACATGATATATCAAAATTACAAGAACAAGTGCAACAAATGTCACGCTCACAAAAGCTAACAGAAGCTAAGATAAGTGGCGTGGAATCTAAGATAAAGGGCATGGAAGCTAAGATGGATGATTCGAAGACAGATTTGAAGAGAGACATGGCAGATTTGAAGATAGATTTGAAGACAGATATGGAAGAATTGAAGAAGTTGCTACAAGAAAGTGTCACTAATGGTGAAAAGGTAGTAAAGGAAACTCATGATGAGAACAAAAGAAATGTTAATCATGATACCATAGACGCTAATGTTGGATCGAAGACTCACCATGTTCCAAAAATCGATATGAGGAAGTTTGATGGCAAGGATCCCGCCACATGGATATTACAGATGGAGCAATTCTTCGATCTCAATAATGTGCAAAACACACAAAAGGTACGTATGGCAACTTTATATTTGGAACCAAATCAGTTTGTATGGTATCAATGGCTTTCTCTCGTAAACAATTTATCACTTGGGCAATTTTTACGGAAGAATTGATAGCACATTATGAGGATACAAAAAGCAACACTTTTTTTAGCCAATTGATAAGTCTCAAACAAAAGGGTTCAATAATGGAGCACATTGAGGAGTTCCAAAAATTGAACATAAGGGTAAAAGATATTCCAGAGGAGCATAGGATTGATGTGTTCATAGGGTCTTTAAAGGATAATATCCAACATGATGTGCGCCTTTGGGAACCTGATTCATTAGAGAAGGCATTCAGGTTAGCAAGAAAAATGGAAAGCAAAATTATGGCAACTAGGAAGCATACCATTCACAACTATAAAGACGGAAGTGTTGTTGCCCATAGTCTTCCACAACCTACAAGGTTGACACCACAACAATTGGAAGAAAAAAGAGCAAAAGGGCTTTGTTACAATTGTGATAGCAAATACACAAAAGGTCATAAGTGTGCTGAGAAGAAATTATTCTACATAGATTGTGAAGAGGAAGAAGAAAAGGAGCAAGAAAGGTCAAAAGAAGAGGATATATTCCAGGAACAAAGCCTAGATGAAGAACAAATAAATCCGACCATATCTTGTAATGCATTGGCGGGAATTACCACTCCTCAAACCATCAAGATAGAAGGACAAATCAAGAAGAAAAAGGTAATAGTGTTGATTGATTCAGGAAGCACCCACAATTTTATTCATTGTAGGGTAGCAAAAGAATTGAATTGCTTCCTATATCCAGCACCAGAGTGTCAAGTGATGATTGCAAATGGAGGAACAATAAATTGCTCTGGAAAGTGCCATAATATCAAGCTATCCATGGGAGAATATGTATTGACTAGCCCAATGCTTTCCATTCCAATGGGAGGTGCTGATGTTGTACTAGGAGTCCAATGGCTACAATCCTTGGGTACAATAGCTTTTAATTTTCAAGAACTTTTCATGAAATTTTCTGTGGAAGGAAAGGAAGTTGAATTAAGGGGTATTGCAGGGAAACCAGGAAAGATAATCAGCTCTAATGGCATGACAAAGCTTCTAAAAAAGGAGCAAAGAGGTGTAATTGCACAATTATGTTCGCTAGATGTTTCCACATTGGAATCATCTATTTCTCCAGATCTCCAAAAAGTCCTGGACAATCATTCCAAGGTATTTGAGACTCCCAAAGGTCTCCCACCTATGCGTGATCATGATCATGCTATTCATCTGATTCCAGGAAGTGTTCCTCCAAACATCAGGCCGTACAGATATCCCTATGTCCAAAAAAGTGAAATTGAACGTATGGTTGCAGAAATGCTAGAGGCTGGTATAATTCAACCGAGTCAAAGTTCTTTCTCAGCTCCAGTAGTATTGGTGCACAAGAAGGATGGATCATGGCGCATGTGTCCAGATTATAGGGAGCTCAACAAGCTCACTATTAAAGATAAGTTCCCCATTCCTGTCATTGATGAATTACTGGATGAATTGCATGGATCAATTTACTTCACCAAGTTGGATCTTCGTTCGGGATATCATCAAATCAGAATGAAGATTGAAGACATTCCGAAAACGGCATTTAGAACTCATGAGGGTCATTATGAATTTTTGGTCATGCCTTTTGGCCTTACCAATGCACCTTCAACATTTCAAGGTTTGATGAATTCAATTTTCAAACCATTCCTTAGAAAATTTGTGTTAGTATTTTTTGATGATATACTAATCTACAGCAAGTCTTGGAAGGATCATGTTGAACATGTTGACAGGGTGCTACAACTATTGGAGGAGAAACAATTATATGCAAAAAGATCCAAATGTTTCTTTGGAGTCCAGGAGGTGGAATATTTGGGTCATATTGTATCTCATGAAGGAGTTAAGGTAGACCCTAGCAAAATTAAAGCCATTAAGGAATGGAAAATCCCCACATCCATAAAGCATCTGCGAGGATTTCTTGGGTTGACAGGGTATTATCGCAAGTTTGTTAAGAATTATGGGAGAATAGCAGCACCTCTAACAACATTATTGAAGAAAGATTCATTTTCATGGACTCCGGAAGCAACAAAGGCCTTTGAACATCTTAAAGAGGCAATGTGCCAAGCACCGGTCTTAGCTACACCGGACTTCACAAAAACCTTTATTGTGGAATGTGATGCTTCAGGAAATGGAATTGGTGCTGTTCTAATGCAAGATGAAAGACCCATTGCTTTTGAAAGTCGTCCAATCAAGGGAAAGTTTTTAAGCAAAGCTATTTATGAGAAGGAAATGTTGGCAATACTCCATGCACTTAAGAAATGGCGACCCTACCTAATGGGAAGACACTTCAAGGTAAAAACGGATCATGATAGCCTTAAATACTTTTTAGAACAAAGATTATCCTCTGAAGAGCAACAAAAGTGGGTCACAAAGATGTTGGGTTATGACTTTGAAATCATCTACAAAAAAGGGAAGCAAAATGTGGTGGCAGATGCACTCTCAAGAAAGGATGAGGATGTGGAAGCATTGTTGTGTGCCATTTCTATTATCCAACCAGATTGGATAAACGAAGCAAAGGAGGAATGGAAGAATGACGAAGAAGTGTGGGCACTTATTCGAAAGCTACAACAAGATTCCAGTACTTCTGATACATTTAGCTGGCAAAATGATTCGTTATGGTACAAAGATCGCTTATACCTCTGTAAGAATTCCCAGCTAAAACAAAAGATTCTTATGGAATTGCACACTTCTCCCTTAGGAGGGCACTCAGGATTTTTAAAAACTTACCACAGGGTTAAGAAGGAATTTTTTTGGGATGGCCTTAAATCAGATATTCAAAAGTTTGTGGCGGAATGTTTGGTTTGCCAACAAAATAAAGTTGAAACAATTAAGACACCGGGTCTATTACAACCTTTATCCATTCCAAGCCAACGTTGGGAGGAGGTTTCAATGGATTTTATCACAGGTTTACCCAAGTCTGAGGGAAAGAGTGTCATCATGGTGGTAGTTGACAGACTTACCAAGTATGCACACTTTTGTGCATTATCACATCCATTTAAAGCCAGTACAGTTTCTACTGCATTTATGGAAACAATTCAAAAGCTACATGGAAACCCAAAGATTATTGTAAGTGACAGAGATCCCATTTTCACTGGAAATTTTTGGACAGAATTATTTTCTTGTCTTGGTACTCAGTTAGCTCATAGCTCATCTTATCATCCTCAATCTGATGGGCAAACTGAGATAGTAAACAAATGTTTGGAAGGATATCTTCGTTGCTTTGTATCTGATAAACAGACACAATGGGTCAAATGGTTGCCTCTGGCTGAATGGTGGTATAACACTTCCTTCCATACAGCAACAAAAATGACCCCATTTATGGCACTTTATGGGTATCAACCACCATCCATCACATCATATTTAAGAGAAAATTCTAAGGTTCAGGCAGTGGAACATCACATCGAACATCAACAACAAGTCCTCCAACTCTTAAAGGATAACCTCGTGTTGGCACAAAATAGAATGAAACAACAGGCAGATCAACATCGCAGTGAAAGAAGTTTTGATGTAGGTGATTGGGTATTCCTACGGCTACAACCATATAAGCAAATGTCCCTAAAGCAAGCTAAGAAGGATAATAAATTATCACCAAAGTATTATGGTCCGTACAAGGTGTTGCAAAAGATTGGTACTATGGCATACAAATTGGAGCTTCCTGCAGCTTCTCGATTGCACCCAGTTTTCCATGTTTCATGTTTAAAGAAGGTTATAGGCGACAAGCTCCCAGTTCAAACAATATTGCCAGAACTTGACGAGGAAGGAAAAATTATATTGGAACCGGAAGCAGTCACAGAAACAAGAACTCGACAGCTACGAAATCGATCAATTTCAGAGTATCTTATCAAGTGGAAGAACTTATCCGCTGAAGATTCCACATGGGAGGATGAGAATTTTATGCAGAAGTATCCAGAACTACTCAAGCGTTGAGGACAACACTTTTTTGAAGGAGAGGGCATGTTGGGTCCCTATAATACTAGTGATTACCCCATTACTATTGTAGTTATACCCCTTATTTATATTGTTGTGCCCCTATTACCCCCATATTGTTATTTCTGTGCCCCATAGAATCCCTCTATTGTTATTTTTGTGGCTTTATATTATTATTGTTAGGTCGGCTGGATTATATTGTGACTCCTTAGACTCCTATATATAGAAAGGAGGTTTTGTCATTTGTATCATCCAAGAATTGTTCATTTATGTAATGTAAAGGAGGTTGCCCCCTCGAAGAGGCTGAATTCTAAGGCGTGGATTTATCTTTTCTATCTTTTCTTGAGCTGGTTTCATAACAAATTTAATATTTTTCTAAGCAATGCTTAGAATATCATGGAAATTAATCAATGTTATACTATTATCTTAAGTCTTAATCTAAATTTAAATATTTTAAAGAGTAGTTATTTTATCTTTTAATTTCATGTATTAGTTATTTTATATTAAAAGATAAAAATGAGATCCCTTGCATTATTTCATAAATCTATTAAAATAAATTTATACTATAATTATTTATTTTCATTCAATTTAATTTTTCCAGTTAAAACAACACTTGTGTATTTTCATTCAATTTATTTTTTCGAGTTAAAACAACATGAGAATATTCATTCAACTTTAAAACACCCCGCAATCAATAGTTGTTGACATGGTGGAGAATCTATTTAACATATCAATCCATGCCTTTATAGAAAAGAAAACTACCAAGATGAACATTATGGGTATTTTCCATATCTCAAGCATAAGGTGTTACCATTTTTTGATCTTAGTAAATGGTATAAAGCAGAAGTTCTTTTTCTTTTTCTTTTTTTCTGGGTTTTACTTAAATCTCTTTTAAGTGGTTGGAAGATTTTGGCTACCTAAATCTCTTTTAAGTGGTTGGAATATTTTGGCTACCTTATCATTCTATGTAGTGTGTTTTCTAATAAGACACTGATTCCAAATTCCATGTGTAGTGTGTTTTCTAATAAGACACTAATTCCAAATTCCATTATACATGAATTTTTATTTTTTTTCCATTACAAAGACTTAAGATATTAGTGCAATGTTTTTTTTCCATTACAAAGGCTTAAGATGTTAGTGCAATGAGATTTATTTAAGCTAATGTAAAAATTCAACAGATCTAGGATGATTTTTTATTTATTTATTGACCTATTTTTCCTAGACACAAATTTTGATTAGATAATGGACAAATTTAGAGATTTTTTCTCACTTTATATGGATTTCATCTTGTCGATTGTCAAGGATCTTGTGCAATTGATGTTGCATATCTATTTTGGACAAGAAAATAGGTGTTTGATGATGCATATCTATTTTGGACAAGAAAATTGGTGTTCACCAGCCAATAATTTTGGTGGCAAATTCTGCCAATAATTTTGGTGGAAAACTCTGCCATGAATACTGATAAGATCAAAATTTATGGAGCTCGTGTATGGGTAGATTCGATGGAAAAGTAGCATAGATTGAGACAGCAGAGAAAGTAAAATGAGGATGAAGGCGCGAAAATTATTTCTAAACAAGCAGTTAATTTATAATTTCCAAAAGAGTTGTTTGTTGATTATGGAGTACTTGCCATTGAGCATGTTGTTTTTGATGTAATTGAATGGAGCTCTTGTAACTGGGGGAGAAACTGCTTCAAATTTGAACAACCTAAAATTAGTTAACCTTGCAAACTAATTGAGGAAATCATGATCGGGGAGGACAAGTTAATTCACTTTTCAGGAGTTGAGTTGGGACAAACTTGTACTATAGTCGTGAGAGTAGAAAAGTAATTATATAACATCAATGAACACAATTCAAAGGGAAAATAAATCATGATCGGGGAGGACAAGTTAATTCACTTATCATGAGTTCAGTTGGGATAAGCTTGTACTATAGTCCTGAGAGTAGAAAATTAATTATATAACATCAATGAACACAATTTCAGGAGTTGAGCTGGGATAAGATTATACTATAGTCCTGAGAGTAGCAAAGTAAATATATAATGTCAATGAACACGGAAAACAAGCATCAAAGCCAGGTGCAGATACATTGAGTGATTGAGCTGAAAATTCTTACCTTAGAAATTAAGGTGAAAAGTCTAGGTAATATACATGATCACTCCAAAGAAAGATGTTTCCACTCGAGAGAAATGATGTTCAACTTATGCATAATTTTCTGGAAATTAAACCAAGAGTCGCCAATTTCAACAATTATAGTAGTTTCATTTGATAGCATGCCCTGCAACCAACGAATCACTACAACAAAACAGGCAATTTACGCCAGATTTAGCACTAGATTTTAGTGTATTTTTCTCTCCATTGGGATGAGCAGCCTAGCACTAAATCTGGCTATATTGTACAATTTTTAAAGCGTCATTTTTTGCGCCAAATTTTGCATCATTTTTTTACACCAAATTTTGCATCATATTTTGCACCAAGATTTGCATTTGGTTTTACAACAGGTTTTGCTTCTAGTTTTGTGCCATTTTTTGCATCATTTTTTGCTTCCTGTTTTGTGCCATTCTTTGCTTCTATTTTTGTGTCATAATTTGCATCAAGTTTTACACCATCTTTTGCATCTAATTTAGTGCCTTTTTTTACATCGAGTTTGTGCCAGTTTTTGCATCCAGTCTTATGCCATTTTTTGCTTCTAATTTTGTACTTATTTTTACATCTATTTTTGCACCAATTTTTCTTCCTTTTTTTATACCATTTTTTGCATCTAATTTTGCACCATATGTTGAATCTAATTTAGTGCCTAATTTTTCATCCATTTTTTCATCCACTTTTTCGTTTCATTTGTCTCCCTTTTTTGCATCCTATTTGCACCTAGTTTTGCATCATTTGTTGCATCCAATTTAGCATCATTTTTAACAATATTTCTTGCATCCAATTTTGCATCCTTTTGAGCATCTAAATTTTCACCCTATGTTGGACGATGTGTTGCATCCACCTTTGAATCCCATTTTTTGTCTAATGTTACATTCAATTTTGAGCCATTTTTTCGTCTACTTTTGCATTTGTTTTTGCACCAAGTTTTGAATCATTTGTTGCACCTCATTTTGCATCCAAATTTGATCCATTTTTATGCCCATTTTCGTACTATTTTTTCTACATTTGTGTCCAAATTTTCACCATTTTTTATGTCCAATTTTGCATCCTTTTTGGCATCCAAATTTGCATCCTTTTTTCTGCCACATTTTGTGTCCACATTTGCATCTCATTTTGCACCTAGATTTTAGTTTGAATTTTCATCTAGTTATGCATCATTTTTGGCATCCTTAGTTTCACCCTTTTTTAGTCCCATTTTGATTCTTGTTTTGTGTCTTTTCTTACATCCTTTGTGCACCCAATTTTGCATCTTAATTTTACACCATTCTTTGCATCCTCATTTTGGTGTCCATTTTTGCATCCTTGTTTGCGCCCAATTTGGTATCTTTTTGTATGCCCTATTTTGTTCCCTTCTTTGTGTCTAGTTTTGCACCCTTTTTTAATTCTACTTTAAAACCCTTTTTGTCTCATTGTTTGCATCTTGTTTTGATGGCTAGTTTAACATCCAATTCTACTCCCAATGTTGCATCGATGGTTACATCCACTTTTGGCTTCTTGTTTAGAGTTTTACTTTTATTTCCATTTTACTAATTTTATTACATAGTGAAATATATTACAGTTTCTAAATATCATTTTGCTGTAGGATTTAATGCACAGTTAGATGAACATAAAACCCCCTCAGTTTATCCCAGAAACCTAAGATAGACTGATTAAGAGAAAGGTTGTTTTAAGGCTCAGGATTCTTAGTAGATCAAGATGTAGAGTATAGATTAAGAAAATAAGAATGAATTCATGTGAGTCCTCACATGCAGGTCTTGTTGGAGTTTTTAGTGTAGTTGGGAAGTGCTCCTAGATAGCTCCAAATCTTGGTCCTACACACAAGATAAAGAACAAAGAAAACTTCACAACATAATATCTTGATAATTGAAACTATCATAAACATATAAATATTACTGAATAAATAAATATAAACCAAAATCCCATACATTCATTAGTTAAATAGGATAAGTAAAGAATGAATAGTAGCATATGGAAGGAAGAACAACTAATCTATATTAATAAAGGAGTTGGAGGAAAGTTACAACCATCACATGCAGTTGCAACAACACCTCCCCCAACTCCTAGATCCAAAACCATCCCTCTCAAGATAGATTTCAACAGCGTGACAATACATGAATTCCCATCATTTCCTCAATGGCCAAGCCTCCAATATATAGGAAAGTGAAGGTTATGAAGATTTCCCAAATTCCTCATTAGTTCAATTTTGGTAAAAGCTTTTGGGTGAATAATGTTTCCTCATATAAAAATGGCATTTTCTACTTTTTAGATGCTTTGTGCTTAGGAAAAGCTTCCCCATGCTTTATGGCTCTTTCCCACTTTTGGATGCTTTTATTTTTTAGGAAAGATCTAAAGATGAGGATAAAGAGATCACATTCCGCCATATGAGTTTCCGAAAGTGAACAAGAGTGTCAAATTCTAGTTAACTCGAGCTTTTTTCCTCGCATTAGAGGAATTTTCATTTTAAAATGTTAACATTGAATTTCCATGTCATAATGTGTAAGCCAATCAAAATCCTTTAAAATTTAAAAGACATACATGTGTGACTAGGCAGTGAATTTTTTTTAATAATATAACTTACCTAATTTAAGTGTGAATGGTGCCCAAGTGACCCAAAACTATATTAAATATTAAAAATAAAATTAATATCTTAATCTATAAAAGTTAGAATATCGAGAATATTTTTAATGAAGGGTAAATCATGGTGTGTTAAATAAATAAATTTAAATATAAAATCCTAAATCCTAAATTTAATTTAAATTTTAAATTTACTTTCTTAATTTAAATTTTGTTAAATATTGTATTGATAAATTAATTTAAATGTAAAATATAAATATATAGTTATTTTGATAAAAGTGCATTTATTTGAGTAACTTAAATTTGTATTTTAAATTTTCCTTCTAAATTTAAATTTTCTTAAATCTTGTGTTAATAAATTAATTTCAATATAAAATACATGTAAACAGTTATTTTTGATAAAAGTGACATTTATTTGGGTAATTTAAATTTAAATTTCCTTTAAATTTAAATTTAAATTTCTTTTAAATTTTGAATTTGTTTTTTTTAATTTAAATTTACTTTTTTAATTTAAATTTTATTAAATCTTGTGCTAATATATTAATTTAAATATAAAATACATATACAGTTATTTTGATAAATGTGACATTTATTTGGGTAATTTTGGTAAAAGAATAATAAAAATGATATATTAAAAAATTGTCTACATGGCATTATTTTATTAGTTTCTTAATTTTTTCTTAGGTGGTTATTTTTTTAGTTGAAAATTCCTCTAATGTGAGAATTTTGGTAACAAAAGTTAGATGAAGGGGACAACTTGTTATAGACTAGGATACCATGGTCCTCATGGTACATAACTTGTATTATAGGCTTATATACTTTAGGAGAAAGGGGTATTTCAACCAACAACATAGTATTCTCCTCCAAGATGATCAGGAGGTATTTTCATGTATAACACATTTAAGAATATATCACAATTCAAATTCATAACTTAGTATTTGTAAACAAATTTAGGGGTAATTGACAACATTCATAAAAAATATAGCAGTATCCTCATATATAACAATTCTCCATCAAAAAATCATTGACAATTTTCAATATACATATATTACTACTAAATCAACATTTATTGCAAATATCATTATTCCAAGGTAAATTCACAACATTACATCCAAAAATAGTAATATCATCATACATAATCATTCTCCATAAAAAAGCATTGACAGGTTTCAACACATATATAAAGTAACAAGATAATACTAATAATATCCTCATCATCTTTAATCAAATCAACTAAGATTCAAATGTGTGATTATCATATCAAAATATTTCATGAACACCATTATTCTAAGGTAAATTCACAACATCCATCAAAAGATAGTAATATCATCATACATAATAATTCTCCATCAAAATAATGTTGATAATTTTCAATATATACCTAAAATAACAAGACAAAAATGATAATATCATCATCATATTTAATCAAATCAACTAAAAGTCAATGTAAGATTACAAAATAAAAATGTTTCATAGATATCATTATGCTAAGGTAAATTCACAACATCCATAAAAAAATAGGAATCTCATCATACATGATAATTCTTCATAAAAAAATTGTAAACAATTTTCAACATATTCATAAGGTAACAAGATAGTACCGATAGTATCATCATCATTATTCAAATGAAGTAAAATTGAAATGTATGATTACCATATTAAGACATCCAACTAAATATAAAAAAATAATGCATGGCTAGCTAGCACCACGAAGATCATCGTCAATCTCATCCTCATGATCATTTCCATGATCATCATCCTGACCATCCTGATAATATCATCCACATAATCATTACCAATGCCATCGCCATCCTCATCATCATCATCTCTAATATATGATGTAATCTAAACATAGTCTATATCATCATCTTCGTGGTCATTACCTATAGCACTCTGGAAAAGAAATCAATATTACACGTTAGTACTAGATATATTGGAGATCCAACTAATATTACACTTGTAATTCACATTAAGTAGTAGAAGCATTTTTTAATCCATATGAAGTAGGTACCCATTTGTTCTTCATATTATATTGTGAATGTTTCTTATGATTTCCATGCAGAATTGGTAAATTCATATTTACTCGAAGCTTTATTTCAAATTACAATTGTAATTCAGATTAGAAATAGAAGAAATTTTAACAAAAAAAGAATTCACATGAAAAAGTAAATTGTTTTTAATGAAAAATAAGTCGCATACAATATGAATGTCACATGAAATATTGAGTTGTTTTTAATGCATGTACTTTTATCTATAATAAGATGGATCCTAATGTTCGTTCGAGAACAAATGCTCACAAATAATTACTTCATTTTATCCATTATCACACTTAATCCATTATACCTAGTGACAACAATGATTCCATTCAAATTGCTTTGAACTCCCTAAATATAATGTAAAAGAGAAAACTCCACGACCACAACCATGATCGCAACCCCCTCCCTTGCCTCGTCCACCATCAAAGACAATGAACTTGGAGTTATGACCACAATAGCAACCCCTCTCTTGCCTTGTGTCCACCATTAGAGGCATTGAACTTGGAATTAAGAGTACTTATGTTTTCTTTGCTCTAATTAATCTCCAAGGAATCAAAACTTGATCAATATATCAAGAACTCCATCAAGGAATAGATATATCATAAGAGAAGCTCAATAGGCTTTGCCAAAAGAGTGTGAAATAACACTTATCTCTGTTTTATGAAATAACTCGAGTGAGTGGAATGAATGGTGGGAAACACTTACCAAGGAAAGGAATATTTTTGGTATGTCCTTATTTCTATTATTATTTTTGCTTCTTAGAATGGAGGGAAGTGTTTAAAAAAATTATAAAAAATATTTTAAAATTATATATATATATATATATATTTTGTAGGCTTTATATATATATATATATATATATATATATATATATATATATTTGCTTAAGTTTAGGTTTTTTTTTTAATATATATTTAGTTTAGTAATTTTTTTATTTTCTAAAAAAAGATATTTAGTTTCTGGTTTTTTTTATAACAAAAATTGTATTTTCTTTTTATAAAAATGGATTTTAAACATCCATTCATGCTAACTTTGTGATTTTATGATATATGTTTAAATTATATATAAAAGGTATCTTAATGCCATGCGTTCTGTCGTTGAGATGGGTATTATACATCTCTTCCTTGCTAAGTTATAGAATGTGCTTGGGTTTTCTTAATGCAATAAAATTAATTCTTCTATCCATTATATCTTGAGATGTTCAACTTGCACCTAATAAACCAATAAAGTTAAAATAGGTTTGCCTTTGTCCTTTGTAGATTTCTTTCCCCATTGATCCTTGTCTTAATAGATTAATTGTCTTATGGTGGCTTTGAGTGGTCACTCCTATTAGTTGCGTGCTTTTTAGTTTTATGTTAGTGACATTTCCTAGGATTGATAACATGTTATTTAATTTATGAAAATGTGTTATTTTCCATATTATTGTTAAATATTAATATTAAATATGTTGGTTTTGAACACGGTTTAGCAAAAAGTTCCCAAAAGGTTTATAGATTGTAATTTATAATGTAATGCTTCATTGCTTGATGAAATTGTTTTGAATATTTTTTTTAAAGATTCATTGATTGATGAAATTTTTATGGATTTTTTTTTAGTATATTAACTTGTATGTGATAAAGTCAAAAGTCACCTCTTTTTGAGATTTTCATTGGTTAATTTCCCTTAAGGCTATCAAGTTCACCATTCAGTTCCAGGTTAAGAAAATATAGGAGTCATGAAGTGGCATTGTCCAATAACTTAAATCTTAGAACATGTTTTTTTTAGTCACATTATACTTCCTTTCTGTGTAAATTCTCCATGAAAATAGTCTCATGGAACATGAGGGACCTCAATAGTAAAGGAAAACAAATACTCCTAAAAGAAAAATGGTACGCAAAGCACCCATCAATAATGTTGATATAAGAAATAAAAATATTAAGTGAGGTTCTACCTCATATAATTAGAAAATGGGGAAGGAATTTCCAAGTAGTAGTGATTGATGATTAGATATACTTGGGTGGAATGACTATCATTTGGAATGATCAGGACATCAAGGTTACCAATATGTTTACCTCTTTTCACATTATGACAATATAATTTTAGTTAATTGACATATAGGACTACTACCATGTATCCAATGTCTATGACTCCAATATCACAAATGGAAAACCTCTATTCCTCAATTCTATTTCCATTACAAGTAATTTATACTCCCCATCTCCGTGGATTATCGGAAGTGACTTCAATATTATCAAGTGTCTCGAGGAAAAGAAAGGATAAATAACAATGTTTACCAAGAGATTTTGTAAGATATACCATCAAGGTCCTAAAGTAGTATCCATTAAAGTTCTCAAGCAATGAGTCTCCAACCCACACATGTGGATCAATGACATGTAATACATGTGTGTGTGGTGACTAACTTAACACTGTTCTAATAACTCCACAAACATAAGTATTCCATTCTGTCACATGATTGACTGTAGTGTGACATAAGTAAACCAAGAGTAGACATGAAACCCTTAGGCAAGAAAAATTCCCTAGATCCTCAATTAGGTTCTTAAATGATGAAGTGAAAATGAAAGGGGAAAAGACGACTTCATGATTTAACCATCACAAACATGCAATCAAGTGTGACTAGGAGTGTATATATTCATATGTTTTCCAAAGAGGGTGTGAATACATGAGTTACCATTCATTGGGCCTTATTTTTCTTTCTTTTGATTTTTCTTATATATAGGACTTAGGGAATAAGGTTTTCATAAGTTTTGAACAACTCATAGATATAATATTTACATAAATTTTCACTTTAACCTTAGAGTTTAGACTTAGATAAATCATTATAGTGTATCTTTAATGATTTTGGCTTTCACTTTTTTATTTTATTTCATCACAAATGACAAAAGGGGAAATATTTTGCCACAAATCTATGAATGCTCAATCATAAAGGCATCATGTGATGAAAACAAATTAATGATGTTATTCAATATAAAAATGATGGGTATTCTTGAGAAACGCTTATGCTTGTGGATGTCTCCTCCATGGTTGAGAGGGAGTGAGCATTGACACCATATTATCCATTTGTCATGTACTATGGCTGAGACTAACAGTCGTAAGCCTACTAAAGACACTAGTAGGGAGAATGGTGGATTAGATAAACATCTGGGACCAATATTCTTTGAGAATTTGTGCTTTGACTAGGACTAACCACCATAAGTCAAGTACATTAATCCAAGATAAGAATAGTCATGAGGATCGACATTTCTTGGTGTCAAATATTATGACAGTGGATTAGGAAATGATCATGTGAGGACATGCCTGATGAACATCCTAGTGCGGTAAGTGCCTAAAGAGGTAGTGGTGTCCAAATTTATGCCTCCCAACATTGTGCTATGATCTAATGGAGAGATATAACTTGTTAGTCAAGGCCTTTCTATTTTGACAATGTTGGCTATGATGATGTAAATCATCGTTGATGCTTATCAATCTAGATCCCTTCTTATATGAATATTTCAACTTGAGAGTACTTTTTTGTCTCATTATGAATATCTCCCTAGTTTAGAGGGAGTGTCATCATCTTCATTATCATCATCATCATCACCACCATCAATCTCATCATTGCATTATCGTCATAATCACCATTCATGTCGTCGTCATCATCATCATCATCATGATTATGGACATTGTCATCAATTTTTCATAATTATAGGTGTTGTAAGAAATATCATCAACCCAAAAAATATTACGAGTGCTCAAAAAGGGTTGTTAGGACACATGATATATGCAAGAGAAATGACAACTTTATTTTTTAGAGATAATCGATGATCATCATCATCACTACCATTATCATCGTCATTATAATTTTCATCATCCCCATCATCATAATAAATGTAATTTCTATCATCATTGTTGTCAACTTTGTTATGAACATCATAATCATCATTCATGCCATTATTGTTGCTGATGATGACCAAGATGAAAATAATGATAATGATGATCAAATGATGATGACTTGGAAGATGACTCTAAAGATAATGATTATGATTATGAGCATGACAACATTTAAAAATTGGGAATATTGTCTAGGGTCGTTAGCATCGCCATCATCATTGTCATTATAACCCCCATCATCTTTATCATCATTTTGATTATCATAATAATCACAATTCATGTTATCGTCATCATCTTCATTATCATCATCGTCATAATTATTGACATTGTCATCAGTTGTTCATAATTGTTAATGTCATAAGAAATATCATCAATGCAAAAAAAAAATGTGTTGGAAAATGGATGCAAAAGTCAAAAAAAAAATGGGGGCAACAATAGATGTAAAATTGGATGAAGAGTGGACACAACATAAGTAGATGCAAAACAAGACAGAAAAATTGACACAAAAGTGGATGAAAAAGTAGATGCAATAGTTGATGCAAACTTGGACACAAAATAGGATGCAAACATGGATGAAAAAGTGGAAGAAAACATGGGTGTAATAGTAGGCATAAAAATTAGCATGAATTGTTGTGAAATAAATGGGGATACAACAATGAACAAAAAAAAAGACACAAACTTGGATGCAAAAAGGAGGAAAAATTGGATTAAAAAATGGATGTAAACATGGACCAAACATGGGTGCAATAGTGGACACAAAATTAGATTCAAAATTGGACGCATCAGAAGTGGATGTAAAAGTAGATGCAAAATGGGATGCAAAAAACATAAAAATTATTTGATGCAAAATTGGACACAAAAGAGGATGCAAATGTGGATGCAAAATTGGAAGAAAATGTGGGTTTCAATGATAGGCACAATATATGGCACAACAAAAGTGGATGTAATAAAAAACACAAAAAAAGATGCAAAAGTGGATGCAAACATGGGTGAAACAGCAGAAACAAAATTGGATGAAAAATATGGATGCAATGGAAGTAGATGCAAAATAATATACAAAATGAGATGCAAAACCCAACACAAAAGTGGATGCAAAAATAGATGCAATATTTTGATGCAAAAGTGGATGCAAAATTGGAAGCAAACATGGGTACAATAGTAAGTACAAAACATGGTAGAAATAGTGTCACAACAAAAGTGGATGTAATGATAGATGCAAAAAAAGAAGCAAATGAAGATGAAAAATAAGATGCAAAAGTGGACGTAAAGTTTGGCACCTAATTTTTTGGATGCAATAAATGATACAAAAGTTGGTGAAACAAAATTAGGTGCCAAACTTGATGCAAAACATGGGGCAAAGGATGGCACAAAACTTGGCATAAAACCTGGCGTAAAACCTGGTGTAAAACCTGATGTAAAACCTATTACAATACCTGGTGCTAAACTTGGTGTAAGACTTGGTGAAAAACTCGGTGCAAAATTTGCATCAAGTTCTGCACCATATTTGATAAATGGACACAAATAGTACCAAAAATGGGCTCTAGACACAAAAAAGGAAGAAAAAAGGGACTCTAATCATAGGGTTTTGTTGTAGTGAATTTTGACTAGTGACTATCAACAATAATCCTACTGTAAATGTATCTTGTAAGGGAAAAGCCAACCAAAAGACAATTGTCTGAGTATTTTTACTTCAGAATATGGGTAGATTCTTTGAGGCCTTGCCTGAATATGTTTGAATAGAATATTTACCGTCAAGGACTCATATGTTGCACTTTTCAGGGGAACATCTCTGGGTACAAAAATACGCTAATAATTATTTGTAAGCCCATTTTCCATAGTCACCATGTTAGGCTGCATGAGTATGGTTCTATCCTTTTTCAAAAGCAATGAATATCCCACTGAACTATAGCTATTAAAAATACGCTAATAATTATTTGTAAGCCCATTTTCCATAGTCACCATGTTAGGCTGCATGAGTATGGTTTTCTCCTTTTTCAAAAGCAATGAATATCCCACTGAACTATAGCTATTAAAAATAGACCCTCCAAATAAATATGCATCTGCATACTCAACTATTTCAGCACGTAATGCAATACTTGTTGCACCCTAGTAAGGCCCTATGAAATGAGGGTGTGTCTCTAGAAAAATACAATACTTGGTGCACCCCAGTAACTCCCTATGATTTGAGGGAGTGTTTCTGTAAATTGTCCCTTAGCAGATGGCATTATAGCCACATCATAACCCAATGCATATGCCAATTCCAGAAATAAATTGAAATAATGGCTAAGGCAATAAAACTCCAATGCAAACAAAAAGTGAAATTCGCGAGAGAATTGCTTAGCGAGCAAAAATTTGGACCAAAACCTAGAATGTAAACAAATTAAGAAATCTCAAGAACAATACAATTTGTTTTGTAGGAAATGGTTAGCGAGACACTAGATATGAATGCAAATCAATATATGCTTAGAAGTTGTTTTTGGAATTAAATTGTGAGAAAGTGAAATGTCTAAAGTGTCTGATGAACAACTATCGTATGATAAAAATTATGAAAACGACTCATAACGTTATAAATAATTACAAAATCTTACATTCTTAAAATCATAACTATATAACTTACTTTGTCAAAATCAGTATGAATGTTAAAATCCAACTTCCCAGAATACCAAAATTGTTCAGATGTTAGCATTGGAAAAAGGAGATCAAAATAATTTGTCACTATTAGTCCTCTCATAATTCAGAAAGTTATTTTACAACAAATAGTAAATAAGATAAAAATTATCTACTCAAAGAACTAGAATGAAAATTTCATAAATTGCATATTTCAATACAATTGAAAAATCGCTACTAGAACCTGAACCTGGAACCATAGGAAGGGATGACTTTGCAACTCGAAGGGATGCTTTCTTTGGAACCGTAGGAAGGGATGACTTTCCAACTCGAAGGGATGCTTTCTTTTATCGATCAACTTACACCCTCTATTTATTCCCATAAGCACCACAACTGGAAGCAATTTACTCCAATTGAATCAAAGGCAATTGTATACTCCACATCACAATTATAAACATGGGATCTTACTCACCACGAAGGTCGAACTCTAGATCACGATCTCGAAGTTGAAGCTCACCGCGAAGGTCAAACTCTGAAAATCCTCCATCATGCTACAAGAAGAATATCTCTAACATGCATGAAAATCCTAAATTATGTTCCTTTGTTGATCTCTCTAAGAACTCCCATGAGGCCCATAAAGTGTCTTAGAGTGGATTAGATACCACTATTATGAACCAAATACAAAATCTGGACTGTAATTGAAAATCTGGCCCTTACCTACCCTTAATTGAAAACTTGAAATTGGGGCTACCACATATCCTTATCGAAAGAACCAAGCCTTTAATTGTGCTAATGGAGATGTGTATTACATTTAACATTAATAATATTTTTTCGCTCAAATTGGGCTATAGTTAGATCACATAACATGTCACATCATTTTTCATCTATACTCTTCCTCCACATGCTCTACCGACTTATGACGTTTCCTTTGCAACATCTGGTGCAAATGAGGATTACCTCAGGAATTATGTGAGGGCCAATCAGAAGAATTGGTGAAGCTTAGCAACTCAATTCAGTTACAATCTACAAAAGAGTGCTTCTATGGGATACAATCCATTCGAGTTGGTTAATGGTAAGATTCATATTAACCCATATATGGTCATGTGGGGATACCGTGGAAGGAGTCCCTTAGCTCTAAAGTTCATGAACCATTGGTAGGAAATCTTGGAGATAGCTTGAGTGAAGTTAATAAATGTAGTAGAGAGGATGAATAAGTTTTCAAACACAAATAAGAGGGATGAAGAGTTCAGTGTGGGAGATATGGTATTTTTCAAGATGACCAAGGAGTAGTTTCCACTGCTAGTTGGGATGTCTAGATCACATGCGAGGAGGTTTGAGGGTTCATTCAAAGTTGTGGATAACATTAATGGTGTTTCCTATAAGCTAGAATTTCCTTTCCATTTGAGATATTATTATCCAAGTATTCCATATCAGTCAATTGAATAAAGGCAAGGTGGATATAGAGGATCTAAGTAGAGAAAACCCACCATGAACCCTATCATTAATTATTGATCATCCGAAGTTAGAGCTTGAGGAGATGATAGCCTATTAGAATTCGGGCTTTGGAAACAATAGGAAGATAGAACTCTTCATTAATGATGCTCTAGAAGAGAATGGATGGGAGACCTATGAGTCCTTGTGGAGATGGGAGAAGCAGTTGAGGGCTATTTAGAGGAGGCATTGGTTAGAAATCCTAGGGCTATCATGGATGGCAACAAACTAGGGTGGGAAAGGATGTCAATCCCTAGGGTACCAAGGTGTACCCTTGTCTCATCCATGCACCAAATGTGTGCCTAGAAGCCTTGGTGAGATGAGGTGTCATGGGAAACACCATCATCGTAAGAAATTTGATGAGGATATCGCACAATTTGCAATGTTATGGGAGGAAATTGTCAAAAAACCAAGAAGAAAGACTCAACATGTTGGATTGGTGGATGATGGCTCAAGTGACCAAGTGTGTAGCTGCTTGATCCTACTCTTCCTTGATTTATATTTTCTTTCCTTTGCCTTATTGGTCCTTCCTTTTCTTTCCTTGATACAATGCTATAGTGCTCCAATAAAAACTCCAAGTGTACAAGAGTGTGAGAGAGAGGGAATAGAGAGAGAGTTCCAGAACTGAACTGATAAAACGTTACAAACTGATCCTTAGAAGCCTTTTTATTAATGAGACCTCTATTTTCTTCAATTTTCCATTTTCCTTCATTTTCCTCCTCACATGAAACCTGTGACCTTTCACCTTCTTTTTATCCTAATTTCCATTATTTTCATAAATAAAATGTCAATTAATAGCACTTTTCCTTTCCAAAGCCTTTGCCATTTCCTTTGTCAATTTCCTTAGCCATAATAAACAAAATGAACACCCACACTACGACGTTTTTTCCAACACTCAGCTTGGAATAGGTGTCCCATGACCTTGGTTATTATTTTTCCTTTATTAAATTTATCTACATGGAATTTTGATCAGGGTTGTTACAGTTGTTCAGGGATGTATTTTCATGCCCCTTGAGAAGATAGAGGTGATAGTAGATTGGGAGGAGCCTCATAATGCATATGATGTGAGTGCCTTCACTTGGATGACCAATACTACCAAAAATTTGTGGGGGATATTCAAAGATAGGCTCCTTATTGATACACTTACTAAACAAGGATATACCATGGCAGTGGATAGAGAAGCGTATAATTTCACATAAGGAACTCAAATGTAAGATTGTGATAGCTATCGTATTGAAATTGTCAGATTATGAGAGATCATTTAAGGTGCAGATAGATGCATATGATTTTTCATAGGAGTTTTGATGCAATATGACCACCCTATAGAATTCAAGAGTAGGAAGTTGTAGCATTAGGGGAGGAGGCATCTTATCCATGCGAAAGAGATGGAAAAAATAGTACACTATCTCCAAGTGTGGAGACATTATATTTTGGGGAAGTTATTTGTGGTCAAGACATATAACATCACATTGAGCTACTTTTCTAGCCAACCAAAGTTGTCTCTGAAGAAAGCTTGATGGCAAGACATTTTGGATAAGTTTTACATAATTATTGAGTATATGCCAAGGAAACTCCATGTAGTTGTGGATGCCTTGAGAAGGAAGGAAGAGTTGGAAACAATTGAGGAAGATGAAGAGAACTTACCTACTCTAGAGAGAGCCAGATTCAGTTTGTTGAAGAGATAAAAATAAGAATTAGTGATCAATTGTAGAATGATACTACAATGAAGAACATAATGAAGTAGGTGGACTCATGAGGGAACTCTTGAAAGAGTGTTATAACTCGCCTTGGGTTGTCCACCCAAGATAGTAGAGAAAACTAGCATTGTTGGAGAGAGGTTAGTTTTTGGGAAGCATGAGGTGATATGTGGAGGAGTATGTGCAAACTTGCATTATCTGCTAGCACATTAGGTTTGACACTAGAGGAAATGCAATATTATTGCATCCATTACCGATTCCAGACATGCCATGGGCAAGTGTCTCAGTGGACTTCATCTCGTAGTTGTCAATGGTGCAACGATATAATGAGGTGTGGTCATTATCAACTGAATCTCTAAGGATTTCGTCTGCTTACCTATAAAATTAGCATGAAATGAAGAGGAAGTAGCAAAGAATTTCTTCTAAAATGTGGTGAAATATTGGGGTCTTTCATTGAGCATTGTGTCAAATAGTTGTATGAGATTCACAGGGAAGTTTTAGACCTCATTGTTCAAACTTGTGGGGGTGTAGTTGCTACACAAGTGCTACATAATTATAGCTTTCATTTGAAAACATATGAAAAATAAGAGCATATCAACTCCCTACTAGAGGATTACGTCAGGAATTATGTGAGGGCCAATCATGAGAGCTGGTGAAGCTTATTAGATGCAACTCAATTCAATTACAATATGGAAAAGAGTGCTTTTATGGGATATAGTCCATTGGAGTTGGTTAGTTGGAATATGCCTATTACCCCATATATGGTTATACACGGATACTATGAAAGGAGTCCCTTAGCTCTAAAGTTCATGAACCATTGGCAAGAGATGTTGGAGATAGCTCGAGTGCACTTAACAGATGTAGTAGAGATGATGAAGAAGTTGCCAGACAC
The DNA here is from genome assembly GCA_031772625.1 of Pinus tabuliformis. Taxonomy (NCBI): domain Eukaryota; kingdom Viridiplantae; phylum Streptophyta; class Pinopsida; order Pinales; family Pinaceae; genus Pinus; species Pinus tabuliformis. The sequence continues at coordinate 574,369,848 of CM062814.1, forward strand.
AAATTAGAGGGATGAAGAGTTCAGTGTGGGATATATGGTATTTTTCAAGATGGCCAAGGAGTAGTTTCCACCGCTTGTTGGGATGTCTCAATCACATGTGAGGAGGTTTGAGGGGCCATTCTAAGTTGTGGAGAAGATTGGTGATGTAGCCTACAAGCTAGAGATGCCTTTCGATTTGATAAATAGTCATCCGAGTATTCCATATCAGTGAATTGAAGAAAGGTGAGGTGGATATAGAGGATCTAAGCAGAGAAAAACAACCACGTGCCCCAACATTGATTATTGATCATCCAAAGTTATACCTTGAGGAGATCATAGGCTAATAGAATTCGGACAATGGAAACAATAGGAAGAGAGAGTACTTCGTTAAATAGAATGATGCTCCATAAGAGAATGGATGGGAGACCTATGAGTCCTAATGGAGATGGGAGAAGGAGATGAGGGTTATTGAGAGGAAGCATCAGTTGGAAATCCAAGGGATATCATGGATGGAAACAACTCAGGGTGGGAAAGGATGTCAATCCCTAGGGTACCAAGGTGTACCCTTATCTCGTCCATGCACCAAATGTGTGCCTAGAAGCGTTGGTGAGATGAGGTGTCATGGGAAACACCATCGTCGTAAGAAATTTGATGAGGATATCACACAATTTGCAATGTTATGAAAGGAAAGTGTCAAAAAACCAATAAGAAAGACTCAACACGTCGGATTGGTGACATGATGGGACAAGAGATGGGTGAGTGATGGATTGATTGACCAAGTGTGTAGATGAGAGCACATCAGCTGAGACAAGGTGGAACAACATGGGAAGGAGTAATGGGCATATTAGGCACTTCACACAAGTGCTTAGAAAACATGATGAGGTCAACCCAACCTATGGTGCACTGACCCATATAGGGAACCCAGCCTGAGCATATGTGGAAGCAACCACATAGAGGAAGAATGGCCCATATATATGTGTAGTTGCACAATGTGAGGGGATCATCCAAAATACACCAACCAAAGTTGCATTACAAAAGATGACTTGGAACAGGTGTGAAGGAGGAGTGTGAGGAATATAAAGGAGCCAAATGGATTAGCTTAGTGCTTGCGGTTATGCGAATCTAGGCGAGCCTTGAGTTTGAATTGAGACGGGTCAAGTAGGGTGTCGAGTGATTGAGGTGGGGTTTGGCGAGTGGGGAAAAGGTTTTGTGGTATTATCTCTGGGTTCTTGGCTATGTACTCTTGTTGACCGAGCCTTTTCCTCGGTGAATCATTGTAATTTTTGGTTCATTAATAAATCAAAATTCTAGAGGGCCATTCCTTATGAGCTTGTGCGTGTGTATGATGACATTACTGTTTCTCAAATTTAAGGCTTCTGTTAGAAGAGAAATTTTGATTTTACATTTTGGGATCCATCACATTCAAATATTTTTAGTCAACGTTTCGAGCTAGCAAATGTGGCTTATCATCAGGATGGAGTTAACTAGAATGGAAGAGACAACTGAGAGGCTCATTCTATAGTCCAGTATTATGTATAATTCTGTCCGTCATCAAAACCGAAATTTTGCCCATATCCACTCAAATAAAAAATTAAAAAAAAAAACAAAAAACAAAAAGAAATTAAATAACTGCACAAAATATTATTTTAAATAATGTGTGTTAATAAAAAAAATTTACAAAAAAAAATAGATAATCCTTAGCTCATAAAATCCTTATTTAAAATAGGTAAAAATGCAAAATAATACAATCCAACAAAAATATTGATTCTAATTTCTGAGTGCCTTAGGGCAAAAAAATACAATCCAATAAAATGATGTTTCTAATTTTCTATCTTCTTACCTTAAAAGGCATATTGTCAATATCAAAACAGAAAATACTACATTTGAAAATACTGTATCAGAAAATATGTTCATTTGGCGACATGCCTCAAACTTTGGTTCATTAAAATTTATTTGTACAACTATCAACCTAATAAGTTGAACTTAATAAGACTGATAATAGATATCCAATTAGTTGAATTTAACAAGAGAGGCTGTTAAGCAGCAAGTCCCTGACAAAACGCTATGTTCAAAAAAGCAAAAGGTTAATGAAAGTGTTTGACTGACTATGAAAGTGTTTGACAAGCTTTCTGACACATGTAGGCCAGTGCAGGCTTCCCTAGTGCTAATGAGAACACAAATGCAGGTTGCTTCCCTAGTGCTAATGAGAACACAAATGCAGGCTTCTTTGTGCCTAACCTGAGTCTGCCTGCCTTACCCATCTCACCTGCCGAGTATGCCTTACCTAAATTTGCCTTACCGTCCTTCAAATCGTTGAGAAAACATAAGTCCAAGTTTTTTTGTGTTGTACCTGCTTTCTTAGGTGAAATTACACATACTGCAATTTTAACTCCTTGTTACAGCACTAGAATGAGAAGAAGCCTTAATGGCCTTCCAAACAACACTGAGGATGAAACTCCTTCCTCTGCGGAATCATTTACTGGTTCCCGTTCATCAACGGCTTTTGGAACCACAGCAACAAACCCCATTGTTGAAACAGAAGATTCAGTGTCAGTGAATCCAGCTCCAGATCCATGTAGAGAGCACGACAAGACTTCGATGAACATCATAGAATATAGGAACAACAATGCACCTAGTAGGAACACTAGCTAATGCCTGAACAACACTTGTAGAAACAAGTAGAGATGCTTATAGCAACATATGCTTATATTAGAACACCACATCTTGGAACACTAGCGGATGCCATAATAGCACAAGTCGGAGCATCATGGAATAATAGAGAACCACAAGTGGGAACACTAGCAAATGCCGGCACAAAGTTTAGGAACAACACTACAAAGCCTTATAAGACTTTGAGAAGTCCGAGGAACTAGTACAAATGGCTTCACTGCACCACTTGTAGGAACAAGATAAGAGACCACTATAGTTAAGATCCTAATGTTAGGACTCTTTCTTTGAAGATAAGAAAATCCTGTAACATCATCACTGAGGGGAACAACTAGAAATGTAAGAACATGGAGGGACGCAAGTAAGGATGCTACAACAACTGGCTCGAATGTTGGGATTCCAACTAGCACCACATTCACTTATTTCATTTAGTCAATAAATCGTTCAAGGTCAGCTAGGGGTGGCTAAGTGGAACGTAGCTACAGGCACCGAACTTAATAAAGTAGTGAAGGTAGAAAAATAGAAGAGTCTAAGCTATAAATAATGAGTATGAACTGGTGCTTTCAACTTGCTTATTATACCTAAAGACGCCCATTTTGAAGAAATTCAGGAGCAGCAGTACAGTTACTTCAACTCAAAATACAGGAGCAGTAGTACAGTTACTTCAACGATTAAGGAGAGCTCTCTGCCTTGAGCGATATATAAGTCATTGTGGAGTGAAATATATAAGTCTTCCCGATATGTTAGTTAGTGGTGGGATATATAGAAAGAAGTGCTACGGAACAACCCACCTCCTTACTACCGAGCCTACTACTAAGAAGTGCTACTGAACAACCCACCTCCTTACTACCGAGCCTGCTACTAATTAGTTACCCTTGCAATCAACCCCACTTCTAATAAATAGACTAGAGCTTCGAACCTCGAACTCTACCTCACTCTCTATTGTCCTTGTTACAGAACTAGAATGAGAAGAAGCCTTAATGGCCTTCCAAACAACTTCAAGATTGGTTTTATCATTCAGATTCTGAAATAGTGTAGGGCACAAGACTCATATATTAGAAACAATATGCAGTGGATAAATTTGGTGGGAAAAATACTAAGAAAAAGAAAACAATACCGTAAGCTTGAAAAGCTATTATACAACCTCAGCTGAAGTCTGAAGATGCTTGCCTACGACTGAAATTGAATGAGAAGACAGCGTAAGCTTGAAAAGCTATTATACAACCTCATCTGAAGTTTGAAGATGCTTGCCTACAACTGAAATTGAATGAGAAGAGAGCCCATAGACTTGAGTTCCATTTTGGTTCTCAGTAGAATCTTGGCATCATTTTCTGAGAGATATCTTGCTTGAATTTACATTTCTCGGACTTCTTGGATTGATTATGGTAAAAAACACTGAGATTGTTTTTCAGCCTTAAATTATCCAGAAGAATTCAACTCTGACAGACAATCAGAAGTAACAACTATAAAGAAAAATTTGTTGCAGTTATTGTTAAGTTTTCTTACTTGGTAAGAAACTTTGGGAATATGCCAAACATTATTATACGAATCACAACCATTATTATACTAATCACAACTAGTAGAGCTCTGAGATATGCCACACCTCTTGTGGTTTCTTCTTCCACCTGAAGCGAACATTTTTGTATACATTGCAGGATAAGAAGATGGTCCTTCATCAATGCAAATATTAGTTGGATGAACACTTTACAGAAAAGAGACCAGAAAAGAGACCATAAGCCCAATTTCCGAAAAATTTATGAACAAGGAGAAACCCAATTCCATGATTAACAAAGGAAAAATATAAAATAATAAAAATACAATTAGTAACACACATACAAAACATAGACCATAATGCCAATTCATGAAATCTTTCTTACAAGCGAACATAAAGAAGCTTCACTCCAGATAAATAAATGAAACTAACCTTGGTGCCAATGAAAAAGTGAACTTTATTTGCAGAATAAACAACAGAATAAAGACCAAATGAAAGTAGAACAGATAGATTATGTTAGATGAGTCAGCACTTTACAATGAAAAAGATAGATTAGGTTAGATGGGTCAGCACTTTACAACGAAAAATGAAGCTATCAAAATTAAAATACCAACTAAAAATACATATAGAACAACAACCATAAGCCTATGTCCTGAAAACTTCCAAACACATTAATAAAGAGAAACGCAACTCCTTGATCAAAATATGAGCATAAAATTGGTATCAATGTGAATGCATAATGTATTTTATGCCTAATCATAAAATATCAGAATGAATGCTACAAGAAAACCAAAAAAATAAACATATGTACCGACTTCAGACTCGTGGGTGCTCATGCCTTGATTGCATGCAACCCACGTTGCAAATAATATTATGAAACTAGCCCACGTTGCAATAAGATTATGAAATGAGACATGTACATGTCATTATCCTAGTAAAATAGATGGCCTTGAAAAACTTAAATGGAATCACCCCTCGCTTGAGGACCGTCTTACTATTGTAACGCCACCCCTGCAACAAAGCAGATAGGTTCAAAGCCTGGAACACAAACTATTACCCAGAAAAGAAATAGATAAAGATTCACATGGCCACAAAGGAACATTTAAAGGCTTATAAAGGTCGTGTTTCCGATTTTTACGTTTGTTGGTACTGCAAAAGGTAATTGCGAATGAATGTCTCAATTTGGCATTGCATAGCGGACTAGGTACTGGTGTGGATGGTATAGACCCATGATTCCCTAGAGACCTAGGATGTTCTGGTTGGTAATAGAGCGAGAGTTACAGCAGCTGGTCTTGTTCGTCAGAAAATTCGAGAACTTTTTGACCCTGAACCTTACGATTCTACCGACCCTTCAACTGGTACACATAGTAAACATATCGACCGGCAGACACTGTATGGTACCCGTCGGTAGCCGGTTGATGGTAGTAGTTATAGCCCGCGGTGGTACTATCAGCATCGAAACAAATTGCATAGCAAGTCTGAGCCCGAAAATGTGATGTTGAGCCCAGTTCTTTTTATTCTTCGGTATAACCGACTACTCGTTGACTTGATGATTGGTTTGTGGGGTTGAGTTGGTCGACCGCTGGTTGTGTTTGAGTGGTCTCTGCCTCACCTACGTGCAGTTATATACGAGACTTCAATCACAACAGACCAACTAATGTCATATCCAGGTTGAATCGACTGGTCAATCATCCGCGACCCTGAACTGAGGCGTATAGATCGTCGATGGACTAGAGGATCTACTACTGTACCTGCTGCTTAAACAAGGCTGAAAATACTGGATCTCCATCTTGATCTTATATATCTGCATCTGGGACTACAATTGTTGCTTGTGCCCCTTCTGGAACTACTGAATCACCAACTGCCTGCTTCATCGACTGAACCAACAGAATGAACAGGCTGGGAAACCTTTTTACTCCTATTTGGGCTCTTGTGAGTGTAGCATCCCGGGTTTGACGAGGAGGAGGCGGCTGGGCTGGGATACTCATTCCTAGAAGCTCTGGTCAATGCTGCTTATAGGAGCTAATCTCAAATAGTGGTTAATTACGTATATAATAATACTCAAGCTTAGATACATTCTCAGATATCGTTTTTTCAATGGCCGACCAAGTTCACGGCAAGCTATAATTTCACTTTGAATTTATCACAGAAAAAAGTCCCATTTAATGGTTTCATTTACCAATATCGACTTTTTGACGGGTCTAAGAGGAATAAGCAAAAGTTCCGCTAAAGGAGAGGAGCGCTAAAGAAAATAAGAGCTCTGGGTTGGCTATAGATCTAAGAGCGCATAGCAAACAAAAGAGCAAGTAGATAAGTAGAGGACTGGATGGGGCTTAAAACCATTTATAGCAAGATGAAAGAGCCCAGATAGGAGGAGATCCTCTCGGTTTCACAGTTCTAATTTCAAGTAATAGGGCATTATCCTTGGGTTCTGTTGAGGGCCCTGAAATCGGGTCAACAACAAGGGGGATACCCACCCGGTCGGGAACCTGGTTGGCGGCTCCGTGCTCGTTTGGTGTAGCGGGTCCGACTGGGGATAATGGGACCAGCTTCCCGATCTAAAGGGGTGTGTGTGTGCGTAGGGTTTGATTATGCTGTTTCTTGAGAACTTTTGAGAGCTAATTTAAATCTAACTCATGATTTGACTATAAGCTGCTGAAATCTAATGAAAACAACATATGCAATCTATGCTAACCCGGGGTAGATCTTTTCCATCATGCGATCTAAAAAGATTTCATATAATAACTGATAATGAAGATTATTCAGCTACTATAAGAATATAAACCATTTAAGATAAACCATTCTGCATAAGAAGTTAAACAGTACAGTTGTGGACTGCATATCGCATGATAAATCATTCATATGTCAAGCATGAACAAATGACTCCATCGTACAAAAGTGCCAAATGGTAACCACACATTTATACATTAACATATAAATAACATCAGCTGTATATCACTTTAAGCAAATAAGTAGAAATTCATCAAGAGATAAAAGTACCATTTATGACTGATTTTTACTCACAAACTTCAAGCAATAATGATTTACTTCTACTTACTTCTAACACCTACTAAGAGTACAGAAATGCAACATCAGTAGCAGACATTAAGATGCAAATATAAATAAATCCGATCCTTCCATTCATCAAAGCCTCCTCTGAGGTGCAGAAATGCATGTTCTGAGGACAAGTTTTTGACAAATTTCTGGACCCTTCTCCAATGCAATGAGAAGGGTTAAAATACTATGTCCTAATTCTAATAATAGTATTATTACAAAATTAAGGATTCGGTTTTCAAACGACCGTCCTTTTTCTAATATAACTAAAAACAAAAAGAAACAACATTCTAAATAAAACTACTTGTGGACTTGGTCTTTGAAGCTGCATGTTTCTAACATAGGCTTAAGAAGAGTCGGCTGGCTAATTTCCGTTCTGAGCTGGGCTGCGAAAACGACATCTATAAGAGCTGGCGCTACCTTCTCGGCTGCGTTCATGATACACTTTACCGTCATCCATTGGCTATGTGGTTTAACCAGGTACATCCAGTAACTTTCCCAATTCAGTCTAGCCAGTGCTTGGATAGCTTTCCCTTTTGCCTATGCCTTTTGCCTCCATTCTGTCTCCAGTTGCAACTTGTTTGGTAGGTATCCCGGGGTGGTCTCTGAAATCAAATTGGCCCTGTGTAAATTTTCATTTACACAGTCGATAAGAATACTTGCCTGTGTCACCGCTGTCTCTGTTGCTTGCTCTGCCTACGTGATCTGCTCGTCCCATTTATTAAAGAGCATTTCTTTATGATTTTCATTAATTCTAGGTGCTCCTGCTCTTTTTCCCTCCTCGTCGTTTTGCCAAGTCAGATACTCTGTCACCCTCTTGTCATTCTGATCATATTCGCTTCGCAATTCCACCACCTGACTGGTGATTTTGTCGCTTAGCTCACAGAAGTGCCTCCACTGTGATATTTTACGCCCCAATTCTTCTTGTTGCTGCAGTAGTTGCTCGTTCAAGACGATGGATTCTGAAATAAACTCTGCAGGCTTAGGTTCATCTCTGTGCATTTCTTGCTCCGCATGTAGTTGTTTTTCTTTTTCTTCAAGACTCTTTTGGTAGCCTATTTGCATCTGTTGGAAGTCTTCTCGGACCTTTTCGAGCTATCTGGAAGCTTCATTGTTTGCGTTGTCTTGCTGTAACTGTTGTTGTAGCAGTTGTATGTGATTTTCTTGTTCCTTTAAGAGCTGCTGAACTTCAGAGGCCTTGTCAATAGTTGCAGAAGCATACGCTCCTGCAATTTGGGACAGCTTCGTAAGATTTTCTGTTGGATTATTACTTGGGTATTTCCACAAGACGTCTAAATGTTCAGCGTTTTGAGACAGTGCATTTTCGAGCTTTCTTTTCTTTCTCTGTCTTCTCACAACTGCTTTGTGCTGGGGACTGTAGAACACATCTAGTGGGGGAATTTCTTCTACGTTAAGTAGAAGTTTTGAGGATGGAGTGATGGAGAGATCTTCTGCTTCTGTGGTAACGCTGACTATGGTTGGAGCAACTTCTTGCACCTCCTGTGTATCGTTCACAGGTGTCTTTGGGACTTGCCCTTCGAGGTTGATTAAATCATTGAAGGACTCCCACTCTTTATCTAGCTCTGCTGTGACAAGAGGAGCTTCGATAACCGGAGGGGGAACATTTCTTGGTGGTGAGGTGATAACTTGTTGCTGAGACATTACACTTGACCGAGCTGTATCTTTGACTACTTCTTCGTTAATTCCTTTGTCGTGCACAGACTCTTCAGGATGTTCGGAACCTTCTTGCACGGCGTTGGACTTAGATCTGGAAGTGCTAGAGTTCTCACTGAGGCTGACGCTCGGAGTTGGCTCTCTAGTAGGTATTCGCAGCCTTTCTAGTGGAATGCTGGCCAGCCTTCTGTCTCTATATGATGTGAATTTCTGGAGTTCACCTGGAGATAACCTTGACTGAGCTTCTCGCAAAATATCTTTGAGTGAGCTCTTACCCTGAAAGAGATCGTCAAACAGATCTTTGTGTCCGAAGAACACTCTTATCTTGACGTTCGTAGTAAACTCTTGGGCAACTTTATTTGGGTCGAATGGCCTCATCGGGAACTTATATAATTGAAGGCGAGTCACGTTTTCCACCTTACCAAAAGCGTGTCCTACATCGAATAAAGAGAAGGTCCCACAATTGACGGGAAATTGAGGCCAAATGGCCTTTTTCTTATCTTTTAATTCTTTGGTTAAGCCGACTTCAGAGCAGGTTTGATAAGCGATTTCTCGAGCCAAAAGCTTATCTGGGACATACAAGGGTAGGACATGTGGAGGTACAGTGCTTCCATAAACTCGAATGTAAGTAAACCATTCCTCCCCAAACCATCTTTCGATGGGGATGATGTCTGTCTCGGCTTCGGGAGAGCACCTTGGGGGGGCCTTATCATATATCATTCTATATATGGGCAATAAGCCCATGGAAAATCTGGTAAAAATGAGGGGTAAACTGGGAATCCCACAAGACTTTTTGATAGACGTGAATAGGCAACAGGTCTTGGGTAGTCCATTTCCATCCCATGATGGGGAAATTAGATAAAAGGCAAACAGAATCCATAACATAGGCAGCCAAATAGAAAGGAGGATAGACCCTTTGAGAAAAGGATCTTTTGGACCTGTAACTAACCACAGCCGTATATAGAGTATCGGAAATAATTTTAGCCCAATCTACTATCTCGGCATTTGTGGCAACGTCAATTAATGGCAGCCACTCAGATGAAAACTTGTTGATATCAGGCATACCAAACAACCTACACAGCATGGCTGCAGCAAAACAATATGGAGAAGTAAGAGAACCAGTGTTGTACATACCGTTCTTATCCTTCTTTAACGACTCATCTCTTCTAGACCATTCTTTAGTGGTGTCCGATAGATCTGGGTTCTCCATTGCGAACTTCCTAAGAAATTGTGCATTATAGGTCGCTTGCATTCAGGTAGATGGTACATTAGCTTCAGATCTTGGGCGGCGAAAGATCCCACGAGCCCATGTCCCTGAATCTTGAATTGTCTGTTGTTTAATTCTGCATCATCCAGAATCCACTTGACCATATCTGTGTATGGTAGAATCTTAGGCCTTGCCGCTATTCTGTGAAGGAATGAACATGCTAGGTCTTCTAGGGTTGCTTCAGAGGAGCGTGGTGCACTTGCAACGGCAGTCACCTTCATTATTCTCGGCTTCTCCTCTTCTAATAGCCTGTACATGCCTTCCCATGTGGAGATTCCTGCATCTCGGTTGCAGGCTGTATCTGTGTATAGGGGCGCCATCTCCTTGGTCTTCTCTCTTGCTTCGGAGCTTTGAGCTTTGTTCTTCTTTGCCATTTTTACTTTGTGCTTCTTTCTGAGTCGTCTAGGCACTTTGTTCCTGCAGATTACAAGTGAAATGGAATGTCCGATCAGAAAGGTGATGGGAGAGTTTTAAATGCAAGAGATAAATCAATTACGCCACCTTACGTGAAGCAAATATCCAACAAGGCACGCGTCTTTAATCCTCTTAATGACTGACAACCAATTTACTTACTAACATTAAAAGCGCATGATTTCAGGTCATGTTATGGTAAGTGGCTTTTCCTTTGAAAGGCGCGCCCGAAGGATTCGTACTAAGGTGATTTTATGATTTGCTGACGTACCTTCGCATGTCGCACGATCGCGATATCGCAGATCGAAAAACTGAGTGCTTGCCAAACCTCGTCTGGCTTGTTTCTGCGATATGCGATCTAGCGATCGCAATATCGCAGATCAGCGAATTTCTTGGCTTTTTGTTATGGACATTAGTATGGTGCGATGCGATGTATTTATTAATCGTGAGGGTGGTGCGTACTTTGATTTTAGAAGAGTAACGGAGATGTTTCCTATCTTTTTTTGCATACGCGACTTTAAAAGACCTATCGTCTACCATAGAAAATATCTAAGATGCCTTTTCTAAATTATGATTTGTAACTTCAAAAAGAAAGTCTAGCTTTTCTTAAAAATTTTATCTAAGGGTCCCCATTCATTCGGTATCATGATTTGATACTAAATGAAAAAAGGGGGGGGTTGTTGCTGGCCACAACAATTGGCGATTCACTTGGGAGAACCAGTTATCTCTGTTATTTCTATTGACGCTTTTAAAAACTTCTGAAAATTTTAAAAATTTTGAACTTTATTATAAAAAGATAAGACAAATGAGACTTCAAACTGCCTATGATGTTTCGTTTCAAACTCTTTCCGTTTTAATTATTTGTACACCCAGTTCGTCTTTGCATCTAAATCAGCTGTTACTTGGTCTTTGTAAAACATAAAATAAAGTCTTCTCTTTTTATCAGTCCTTTAGTATGCTCCTTAGTCGTAGGTAGAACCTCTGCTGCCAACAGGCATCCATAGCCTCGACAGGGTTACCTTTTAACCAGCAATGATCCTTTATCCTGCTTGAGGTTACTCGCAACATTCCATAGAAAAATCCTTTTTACACACTTTTCCTTTTTTAATTCTCTAAAGAACAATGTCTTGGTTTGGTGGCCAAATTATGACACAGTCATTCACTTGATTTACACTCTTTCTAAACAAGCCGGCTCGTGATGAGACCTCTTGTCTTTTGATTGCAACAATCTTAAGTCGTTGCCCTGTTTTGATAGACAGTATTGGCAAAGTCAGCAAGTTATAATATCTGTGATCATGATAAGCCGGCTCGTGATGAGACCTCTTATTCTTTGAGATATAGTGTTTTCCTTGGGTTGTTTCTCTGAATGTTGTAATTTCCTTTTAGCAGGGAGGAAGTCATTGTTTTTCCTTAAGAAAGTTCTGGACGACAATGATAGAGCCGCTTTTTCAATAAAGGCTTTTTTGACAGAGAATACTTATCTTAAAATTGATACCTTTCATTGTGCTGACTTAAAACAAATCCTATACTGAGATAGCTTTCTTTAAAATTTTGGAGTTTGAAACTATCATCATATATGGGTTGAAGTTCTAATGATAATAAAGATCAAATTTTTAAAAGATTCGCTGTTGATAGTAGCAGAAGTTCCAAATTTTCAACAGAGACAAGGTATCTTCAGTAAATGTCAAATGTCATTGAACCAGAACAAACATTATTATGGAGGAAATTAAAAAGGAATGATAGGCAAATATTTTCTGAGGTTATGAAGAGAATATGTATAGCTTTGCCTATCATTTATTAAAAAACAAAAAACCTAACTAAACTACTCCTACTCCTACTCCTACTCTAACCATATACAGGAAATAACTATGTGAAATGATATTTCCAATGGAACCATCTATTCATTTTTATCCCTAGCCGAATGAATCTTCCAAGCATTAATAAAAAGAATCGAATTTTTCTTGGATCGTAATTGTTGGCTAAGAAATAAAAACACATAACCTCAATTGGAATTCTGGCTAATTTTCTTTTCTTATGCAAAGTTGTTTCCAACTGGGTACCTATTGGATCATAAAAATCAGAATGAATTTCAGTTGTGAATTGATGATGTCGCAATAGGAAGGATAACAAGTCAAATGGTGGACAAGATTTTTTTTTTTCAATGACTTGTAACCTTTTATCTGTTAATTTTGAGTTTTTTGTGATTTTGTTCGAAAAGAAAATTCTCATATGTAAGTCGCTAAAACATAATCTATCAAAAGTTTGAAGATTTGAAAAGAAATCCGATTTTGTACATAATGAGTTTGAGTGAGAAAGGAATGATTGGGAATTTATACAAATAGTGTTACAGCACGACTGGGTTTTACTTGTAACATCTTGTTTTTCACAAAAACTGGCTAGGTTTTGTGAATAAGGAACTAGGTCATGATTAAAAACAGGGATGGAGCTTTCCTCATGATACGAATCATAGATCGGGGTATTACCTGGGATAGTAAAATCATTTAAGTGATCTTCTACTTCGAGATGAGGGTGGACTGACATGAATTCTGTTTTAAGATGTCCTTTATCCTCTGACTCTAGTTGAGTTATCTGAGAAAACTCAACAACATCATCATTGTCAAAGTAACTATCACAAAAGACTCTACAGATTTCCCTAGGTTCCTCCTTTTCATTGTATGTTTTCTGACAAGGGAGGTCAGACAATTCTTTTTTGTCCTTGATCGAAAGCTGTGTTAATGCAATCTCTTTAACTTGAAAACCTAATGATGAGTCATTTAAATAACCCTCTGTAGTTTTTGAGATATCTTGAATATTAAGAGGGGAAAGGTTGTCATCACTAAAAACATCAGGATAAAGAGAAAAATGTAAATCTGGAACAATGCATTTAAAAACATCATAAAAGAAACTTTGTTCATCAGATCCATCACAAATGTCGGGCTTTAGATCATACCTTTTTGCGCTGATACTTTTTGAAAGAGAAACATTTGATTGATCTAACCTTGGCATCTGCATTCGTTGACTTGAAATGATATTGTCAGAGTCATCTTCTGTTTCCAAGGTAATTTTCTTTTTAGCATCTTCATCTCTCTTCTCCGGTAGTAGAGCATGCATGACTCCCAGGCTTTGTAGATTTTCTTCATTATGGATGCTTTGTGTATTTGACTTGGAATGATCATTCATATTAGAAGAAAAGCTAGCAAAGGTAGAATTAATTTCTGATTGGTCAGACACAGGAGGTAGGAAATACTCATCGTAATCTAAAGATTCTTCGTCTGTGAGCTCATTTTCAAGATCATACTGTAGGCATTTAAGATGAAATCGCATATTGAAATCCCTTACGGGTTCATCTTGTTCTCTAAGATAATCAATTTCATCATATACCTGGTCGTAATCATAACAATCAAATTCCAAGATGAAAATCTTAACGAACTGGTCCCAGCTGTGAATTGATGCAACTGGGAGGGTTCTGCACCATTTTGTAGCTTCTGCTGTGAAGGTAAGAGTAAAAATCCTGCACAGAACACCTTCATCAATCTTCTGAGTCTCAGAAGTTGAAACTTTTTGTATGAACTGAAGGGCGTGATTGAATGCGGAAGAGTTTTTCTTACCATTGAACTTTACCTGAGACAATAGCCTTACCACGTCCGGTGGAATGTTGGAAGAGGTATGAACATAGATGCAACTCCAAATAGGAATTTCATGAGTAGTCATCCTGTTTCAAGATTTATAATTCGAAAAACATTCCAACATGTCTTATGCTCAGGCCCTCCTTCTCGCGTCAAATATGTTGAGGGCCCTGAAATCGGGTCAACAACAAGGGGGATACCCACCCGGTCGGGAACCTGGTTGGCGGCTCCGTGCCCGTTTGGTGTAGCGGGTCCGACTGGGGATAACGGGACCAGCTTCCTGATATAAAGGGGTGTGTGTGTGCGTAGGGTTTGATTATGCTGTTTCTTGAGAACTTTTGAGAGCTAATTTAAATCTAACTCATGATTTGACTATAAGCTGCTGAAATCTAATGAAAACAACATATGCAATCTATGCTAACCTGGGGTAGATCTTTTCCATCATGCGATCTAAAAAGATTTCATATAATAACTGATAATGAAGATTATTCAGCTACTATAAGAATATAAACCATTTAAGATAAACCATTCTGCATAAGAAGTTAAACAGTACAGTTGTGGACTGCATATCACATGATAAATCATTCATATGTCAAGCATGAACAAATGACTCCATCGTACAAAAGTGCCAAATGGTAACCACACATTTATACATTAACATATAAATAACATCAGCTATATATCACTTTAAGCAAATAAGTAGAAATTCATCAAGAGATAAAAGTACCATTTATGACTGATTTTTACTCACAAACTTCAAGCAATAATGATTTACTTCTACTTACTTCTAACACCTACTAAGAGTACAGAAATGCAACATCAGTAGCAGACATTAAGATGCAAATATAAATAAATTCGATCCTTCCATTCATCAAAACCTCCTCTGAGGTGCAGAAATGCATGTTCTGAGGACAAGTTTTTGACAAATTTCTGGACCCTTCTCCAATGCAATGAGAAGGGTTAAAATACTATGTCCTAATTCTAATAATAGTATTATTACAAAATTAAGGATTCGGTTTTCAAACGACCGTCCTTTTTCTAATATAACTAAAAACAAAAAGAAACAACATTCTAAATAAAACTACTTGTGGACTTGGTCTTTGAAGCTGCATGTTTCTAACATAGGCATGAGAAGAGTCGGCTGGCTAATTTCCGTTCTGAGCTGGGCTGCGAAAACGGCATCTATAAGAGCTGCCGCTACCTTCTCGGCTGCGTTCATGATACACTTTACCGTCATCCATTGGCTATGTGGTTTAACCAGGTACATCCAGTAACTTTCCCAATTTAGTCTAGCCAGTGCTTGGATAGCTTTCCCTTTTGCCTGTGCCTTTTGCCTCCATTCTGTCTCCAGTTGCAACTTGTTTGGTAGGTATCCCGGGGTGGTCTCTGAAATCAAATTGGCCCTGTGTAAATTTTCATTTACACAATCGATAAGAATACTTGCCTGGGTCGCCGCTGTCTCTGCTGCTTGCTCTGCCTGCGTGATTTGCTCGTCCCATTTATTAAAGAGCATTTCTTTATGATTTTCATTAATTCTAGGTGCTCCTGCTCTTTTTCCCTCCTCATCGTTTTGCCAAGTCAGATACTCTATCACCCTCTTGTCGTTCTGATCATATTCGCTTCGCAATTCCACCACCTGACTGGTGATTTTGTCGCTTAGCTCACAGAAGTGCCTCCACTGTGATATTTTACGCCCCAATTCTTCTTGTTGCTGCAGTAGTTGCTCATTCAAGCCGATGGATTCTGAAATAAACTCTGCAGGCTTAGGTTCATCTCTGTGCATTTCTTGCTCCGTCTGCAGTTGTTTTTCTTTTTCTTCAAGACTCTTTTGGTAGCCTATTTGCATCTGTTGGAAGTCTTCTCGGAGCTTTTCGAGCTGTCTGTAAGCTTCATTGTTTGTGTTGGCTTGCTGTAATTGTTGTTGTAGCAGTTGTATGTGATTTTCTTGTTCCTTTAAGAGCTGCTAAACTTCAGAGGCCTTGTCAATAGTTGCAGAAGCATACGCTCCTGCAATTTGGGACAGCGTCGTAAGATTTTCTATTGGATTATTACTTGGGTCTTTCCACAAGACGTCTAAATGTTCAGCGTTTTGAGACAGTGCATTTTCGAGCTTTCTTTTCTTTCTCTGTCTTCTCACAACTGCTTTGTGCTGGGGACTGTAGAACACATCTAGTGGGGGAATTTCTTCTACGTTAAGTAGAAGTTCTGAGGATGGAGTGATGGAGAGATCTTCTGCTTCTGTGGTAACGCTGACTATGGTTGGAGCAACTTCTTGCACCTCCTGTGTATCGTTCACAGGTGTCTTTGGGACTTGCCCTTCGAGGTTGATTAAATCATTGAAGGACTCCCACTCTTTATCTAGCTCTGTTGTGACAAGAGGAGCTTCGATAACCGGAGGGGGAACATTTCTTGGTGGCGAGGTGATAACTTGTTGCTGAGACATTACACTTGACCGAGCTGTATCTTTGACTGCTTCTTCGTTAATTCCTTTGTCGTGCACAGACTCTTCAGGATCTTCGGAACCTTCTTGCGCAACGTTGGACTTAGATCTGGAAGTGCTAGAGTTCTCACTGAGGCTGACGCTCGAAGTTGGCTCTCTAGTAGGTATTCGCAGCCTTTCTAGTGGAATGTTGGCTAGCCTTCTGTCTCTATATGATGTGAATTTCTGGAGTTCACCTGGAGATAACCTTGACTGAGCTTCTCGCAAAATATCTTTGAGTGAGCTCTTACCCTGAAAGAGATCGTCAAACAGATCTTTGTGTCCGAAGAACACTCTTATCTTGACGTTCGTAGTAAACTCTTGGGCAACTTTATTTGGGTCGAATGGCCTCATCGAGAACTTATATAATTGAAGGCATGTCACGTTTTCCACCTCACCAAAAGCGTGTCCTACATCAAATAAAGAGAAGGTCCCACAATTGACAGGAAATTGAGGCCAAATGGCCTTTTTCTTATCTTTTAATTCTTTGGTTAAGCCGCCTTCAGAGCAGGTTTGATAAGCGATTTCTCGAGCCAAAAGCTTATCTGGGACATACAAGGGTAGGACATGTGGAGGTACAGTGCTTCCATAAACTCGAATGTAAGTAAACCATTCCTCCCCAAACCATCTTGCGATGGGGATGATGTCTGTCTCGGCTTCGGGAGAGAACCTTGGGGGGGCCTTATCATATATCATTCTATATATGGGCAATATAAGCCCATGGCAAATCTGGTAAAAATGAGGGGCAAACTGGGAATCCCACAAGACTTTGTGATAGACGTGAATAGGCAATGGGTCTTGGGTAGTCCATTTCCATCCCATGATGGGGAAATTAGATACAAGGCAAACAGAATCCATAACATAGGCAGCCAAATAGAAAGGAGGATAGACCCTTTGAGAAAAGGATCTTTTGGACCTGTAACTAACCACAGTCGTATATAGAGTATCGGAAAGAATTTTAGCCCAATCTACTATCTTGGCATTTGTGGCAGCGTCAATTAATGGCAGCCACTCAGATGAAAACTTGTTGATATCGGGCATACCAAACAACCTACACAGCATGGCTGCAGCAAAACAATATGGAGAAGTTAGGGAACTAGTGCTGTACATACCGTTCTTATCCTTCTTTAACGGCTCATCTCTTCTGGACCATTCTTTAGTAGTGTCTGATAGATCTGGGTTCTCCATTGCGAACTTCCTAAGAAATTGTGCATTATAGGTCGCTTGCGGTTCGGGTAGATGGTACATTAGCTTCAGATCTTGGGCGGCGAAAGATCCCACGAGCCCATGTCCCTGAATCTTGAATTGTCTGTTGTTTAATTCTGCATCATCCAGAATCCACTTGACCATATCTGTGTATGGTAGAATCTTAGGCCTTGCCGCTATTCTGTGAAGGAATGAACATGCTAGGTCTTCTAGGGTTGCTTCAGAGGAGCGTGGTGCACCTGCAACGGCAGTCACCTTCATTATTCTCGGCTTCTCCTCTTCTAATAGCCTGTACATGCCTTCCCATGTGGAGATTCCTGCATCTCGGTTGCAGGCTGTATCTGTGTATAGGGGCGCCATCTCCTTGGTCTTCTCTCTTGCTTCGGAGCTTTGAGCTTTGTTCTTCTTTGCCATTGTTACTTTGTGCTTCTTTCTGAGTCATCTAGGCACTTTGTTCCTGCAGATTACAAGTGAAATGGAATGTCCGATCAGAAAGGTGATGAGAGAGTTTTAAATGCAAGAGATAAATCAATTACGCCACCTTACGTGAAGCAAATATCCAACAAGGCACGCGTCTTTAATCCTCTTAATGACTGACAACCAATTTACTTACTAACATTAAAAGCGCATGATTTTAGGTCATGTTATGGTAAGTGGCTTTTCCTTTGAAAGGCGCGCCCGAAGGATTCGTACTAAGGTGATTTTATGATTTGCTGACGTACCTTCGCATGTCGCACGATCGCGATATCGCAGATCGCAAAACTGAGTGCTTGCCAAACCTCGTCTGGCTTGTTTCTGCGATATGCGATCTAGCGATCGCAATATCGCAGATCGACGAATTTCTTGGCTTTTCGTTATGGACATTAGTATGGTGCGATGCGATGTCGTTATTAATCGTGAGGGTGGTGCGTACTTTGATTTTAGAAGAGTAACGGAGATGTTTCCTATCTTTTTTTGCATACACGACTTTAAAAGACCTATCGTCTACCATAGAAAATATCTAAGATGCCTTTTCTAAATTATGATTTGTAACTTCAAAAAGAAAGTCTAGCTTTTCTTAAATATTTTATCTAAGGGTCCCCATTCATTCGGTATCATATGATACTAAATGAAAAAAGGGGGGGGTTGTTGCTGGCCACAATAGGTTCGTGACCTCATTTGGAACGACAACACGATGGCTATACAGTTCTAACTGGGGGTTTTTCATGAATTCCAGATCACCAGACTCGAAGCACAATTCGGAGTTAGGTTTTCATCTCAAAGAATGATCTCAGGAATGGAACCAAAGTACGTACAAGAGGTTCTGAAAGCAATAGTTGCTGAGAAGGTGTAGAGGCTGAGAAATACGAGGCTCTGCTCCTGTTCAGCTAAAACTCCCAGGCTCGCTGCTGCTTCAGGTTCACATATCTCATTTCATGCAAAGATGATAAATACCCAGTTAACAGACTCATTTTTCTAGTAGAATACGCTAACTGATTCTCTAGAGGTCGTTCCGTCCGTTAGCACTATGCATACCTGGTCCTGGATCAAAGTTGTGTTTGATTCGATTGTGTTTGATTCACATGCCTCTGATCGGTGTTCCGCCTTTGTTAGATGCTCCCTATATGATATTGTGGAGCCTCTAGATGCACGGTCTGTAGAGACTCAGAGTTTGCTCCATACGAGCTCTTCCTCTTAATCCAGGTTGAAACTATATCGTACAATGGTTGAAACTATATCGTGCAACGAACGAGCTATTTACCTGACCAACCCGCGACTATAGAAATACCAACCATAGGTGGGTGAAACCGTCTATTTATCTAACCCATGGCATGCTTGGGTGGTAAGATAACCCAGGGCATGCTGTGATATAAGCTTTACCATAACCTTTGGTGGTAAAGACAGCTGGTGACGAGTGGTCAACATGCAGATATGATGTGATATAAGCTGTACCATAAGTTTTGGTGGTAAAGGCAGCTAGCGACGAGTGGTCAACATGCAAATACTAGCCTAGCTAAGTGATATCGCCTCCAAGATCAGTGGCATAACATTTAATTTCTTCGACTAATGCTAGCATTAGTTTACATTTTCTCAAAACGTGATGGGAACACATCAATATGTTATGGGAACACATCAATATAACCTATGCTTTGGCCTCCCTGCCTCGGGAAGAGGCCAAATAAGACTGTAAAACAAATTTCATAAGCCATAAAAATTTCAGCAGCTAAAAACTTAGGTTATTTTCCATACAGATTAGCCTAGATTAATGCTAACAGCACATTTTCGATTACTATAGTCCCAGCCGCTTATCGGCAGGGACTAATAATAGATATCCCATTAGTTGATAGATATCCAACCTGTATTTAAAGCGTTGTATGATTATTAGTCAAGACAAAAATGTATACGTGTGTGGGGATGATATTAGGATGATGTAGATGTACGGGGTATTTTTATCTCTATTGTTGATTGGCAGAATATTTGGTAATCAGATGGTTGACCCAGCCATCTGTGTTTGATTGTTGTATATTTGGCCAATCAGTTATCAAGATAAGTTCAGCGCCTAGATATATGACAGTCCTTTAAAAAATATCAACCTAATTTATTTGAATCTTAGTTTAGTTTAATTTTTTTAAATTTGCAGATTTATATATATATTTTTTATTTGGTAAATATACTTGAAAATTATAAATTTGAGCCATGTAACTTACAATTTAAAAAATAATTTTAAATCTTATACTAGATCAAAAAAATATTACAACTCTTAATATTAACAAAAATATGCTAAAATGAAACAATCTGGACTGAGTTGTTCTAATTTCTCCAGCTTAACTGGGATTTGGATAGATATAAACAAAATCATTAACTTATTTGGACAGATATAGACAAAATCATTAACTTCGACCATATCCATTTAAAATATTACCAGAATCCACAATCCATATAAAGATGCCCATTCTCATCAAAAATGTTAATGGGTTCACCTGGATTTGAATTCTTCCTAACGTGTTCTTATACATTTTCATAACAGGGTGGAGTTTATAATAGCAACACAACATCCAAACGAATTTGAAGCCACGTTCTGTTGTCACCAATTACCAAGTCTAAAATGGGAAAAAGAGCAACATTCCATGTGAAAGGACAGAAGGAAATCTGGTTCGGGGCTTACAGCGTTTGATGAAGGTTATGGGATAGAGTTGTGATATTCCTCATGCTTTTCCCGAACACTCCCTTCATTTCTTTTCATTGCTTGATTAGTGAAATGGTATGTCTGCTAGTTGTGGGTTTGCAAGACATGTCTGAAGATTACATCTCCAAAACCTTCTAAATTCTTCCTGATTCTCCTATATATTTTATTCATGAACTCATTGCTTGGATTTTTGTGACGGGCCATTGCCTCTATTATTATGGCTGAGTCTCCTATTATAATGGGATCTTGTATCGCTCTTGTTTTTATTATTCTTGTTCCCATTAATGGGTTGTAGGCTTCAGCCTTATTATTTGAGACTTCTCCAAGTCCCCATTCATATTTAACATTTTCTTTCCCATCCGGATAAAAAATAATTCCCCCTGCCCCTGCCTTTCTAGGATTATGTTTTTAGGCCCCATCAAAGTAGAGACAATGTCTTCTCTGATTTTTTTTTCCAAGTTGTGAGTTCCTCTTCATTCATTCTCATTTTCTAGCTATTTTCTGAAGTTGTCATCCTTTGTCCTTTTTGTCCATTGTTATTTATTATGGCTTTGTTGAGCCATTCTCACTCTTCTTGTTGAAGAGTGTTATAGTCTGTTGATGCTGTTCCCTTGACATTGAGGATTTCAGAAGTTAATCTCCAAGTTTTTGAGAGGGTTTTCCCTGTTCTTGGAGTTTGGTTTTTGAAGATGCACTTGTTTCTCGTCAACCAAATTTACCAACAAAGAACTACCGGGATGCATTTCCAGATCCTCTGTATTATGACTTTCTTGTTTGTTGTATATGGATAGGCCTTCTCCAAAGTTTAGAGAAAATCCGGCAAAGGCTTTTCAAAATTTATATTGATTTCAATAGGGCTTATGAGTTGCTGCCAACACTCTTCGACAAAAATGCATTCTTGAAATAAATGTTGAATGGTTTCTTCAGCCTGCAAGCACATTGGGCATCATGATGGGCCTTGGAAGCCTTTTTTTTTTAAGTTTTCACTGGTCAAGATCTTCCCTATTAAGAGAGTCCATATAAACATTTTGATCTTAGGCAAGCTTTCCGATTACCAAATTGTCTTCCAAAATTCCCAGTCTTGTTGATTTGGTTGTTCTTGTAGGATTTTGTATCCAGTCTCGACTGTGTGTTTTCCACCACTTGGATCCCAGAGGAAGTCATCTTCCTCATCATAGTTTATTGGTGCTGCCCCTTTTAGAAGCTGCCTTAATTTTCTCCATTGCACCTCCAGATTTGCAGGGATTGTTAAGATTTGCCAATCTTGCCAATCTCTTTGGTTCCAAAGAGAGATTGAGTGAAGAGTATTTAGACCTTTTCCTATCATCCATTTTTTAATGTTTTCAATTTCTAGGTGATTCTTTAGTGATTCTTTTCCCATAATTCTATCCTCCCAATTTGATATTGTTTTCCATTGCCTAGGATTTTAGAGATGTAGTTGCTCATTAAAGGAATTGTCTTTTTTACTAGCTTCCAAGCTTGAGTACATTGTCTTGATGGGATATTTCCATTAAGCAATCTTTTCCTAGAGTCGTCCATGTATTTTGAGATGAGTGTTTTTTTCCACCAGCTCTCTTTTCTTGTGATCAGTCTCCATATTACTTTCATTCCCAGGGTTGCATTCATGAACCTAGGTAGCCAGATTGATAATCCTCCTTGTTCATATGGTAAAACTACTTGCTCCCACCTGACCAAGCTGAATTTTTTGTTTTCTTGCTTCCTCCCTTGCCATAAAAAGATTCTTAAGATTAACTCCATTTGTTTGTGGGAACTTGCTGGGGCCAAGATTATTGCATATTGGTAGATAGGCCTTGTTGCTAGGAGTGCTTTAATTAATATTACTCTTCCTACCATATTTAGCCACATCATTCCACAACTTTGGATTTTGTTTTTCACTTTTTCAATCTGTTTGGTCCATATTTCCGCTTTCATGTTTTCTTTTGAGATAGGGAGTCCCAAGTAAAAGAAGTGAGTCCATTTTTCTTGTATGGGGATTTCTAGTATTTGTGAAATCCTTTGCATGCTTCTGGGAGGGGTATTCCATCCATAGATTCTGCATTTTGTGTTATTTAAGAGCCCACTTGAAACCTGTAAGAAATCGTCCAAAATTCTTTTGAACCTTCTTGCAATTATTGTTGATGCCCCTCCCAGCAACAGGGGGTCATAAAAAAAGAGAGTGGTTTATCGTTTGTACTCCTCTTGCGATTCTGAGCTCGGTGATGTTTCTTTCTTTTATTTGATTTTCCAAGGCTCTGCTTAAAATTTCCGCCATTATAATATATAGGAAGGGAGAGAGAGAGGGCATCCTTGTCTGAGGCCTCTTGCACTTTGGAAAAATTCGTTCGGCCTTCCATTTATGAGAGGAGCAATCCAAGGAGTGGAGATGCAAGCCTAGATGACTTCTGTTATTTCTCTTGAAAATCCAAGTTTCTTGAGGACTGCCATTATATATGGGAGGCTGACCTTGTCAAATTCATTTGCCATATCCAATTTGATTATGGTTCCTTTTTCTTTTCTTTTGCATACTGGAATGTACAGCTTCCTGTACAATAATTACATTATCTATGATTTGCCTGTTGGGCACGAATCCTCCTTGGTTTTCAGATATGATTATTGGAAGCACTTCCTTGATTCTATTTCCAATTATTTTTGTTATGTTCTTATAAGAGGAATTACAAATAGAGATGGGATGAAATCTATTGAAAGTGGAAGGATTGGATTCTTTTGGGACTAAAGCGAGGTAGGGGGATTTTGTATTGCTTCCTATTCTTTTAAGACATTCTTCACCATTCTTAATAAGTCCTTTCTAATTGTATTCCAATGGAATCTGTAGAATGCTATTGTAAAACCATTTGGCCCTGGGGCTTTGTCTGGATGTAGGCTCCATATGGCCACCACTACCTCTTCTTCTGCTATCTTTTTTCACATTTCTGTGTTTTGGTCTTTTTTGATTTTTTTTTTGTATGTTGTAGGAAGTTTTCATATTCAACCGTTTCTTCTTTAGCTGAAAGTAAATTTTTAAAGTGCTTTTGGGTTGCTTTTTTTAGTTCCTGTGCACCTTTGACCTCTTGACTATCAACTTGTATTTTTTCTATCTGATTTCTTGCTCTCCTTATCTTCATAGTATTCTGGAAAAAGGAGGTGTTTTTATCCCCTGCCTTGAGTCACAGGCTTCTAGATTTCAGTCTGGCATCTTCTTCTTCTTTCCTATTTTCCTTGTATATTTCCCAAAATATCTCCTTCTCTCTTAGATAATCTTGCTTGTCTTCTTCTTTACGTTCTTTTCCAATTTCCATGTTGTCCATTTTCTGTTGCAGCTCTTTTTTCCTTCTTTTTTTTTTTTGTTTGCTCTTGCCCATTCCTTTAGCTTGGCAATTAATTTTTTTAATTTTGTTTCCCAAATATATTGGGGTGATCTTGTTACTCTTGGCACCCATGCTTCCTTGATTAGTTCATTGATTTCTGTAGAGTGGTCCTTGATTTTCCATTTTGCCTATCATTATTGCCACTGGTTTATGATCAAATGCCGTGGTATGTAAAATTTTTGATTTAATAGAGATGTGCACTGCTGCTATGTTTTCTTGAATCAGAATTCTATCTAGCCTTTCTTTAATGTTGTTTTTGCCCACTCTTTTGTTGCTCTAGGTATATTTTCCATTGTTTGGGGGGATGTCTATTAAGTTGCGTTGTTCCATTATCTCTTCCAGAGCATCCCTGGATGGGTCTGTGTGATATGTCCCTCCAAACTTTTCTTCTATACTTCTTACCAAATTTAAGTCTCCTCCTAGAATTATTTTCCCAGTTTGTGTTTCTTTTAGTGCTTCCTTTATGGTGTCCCAACATTGCTCTTTTTCCTTGTAGTGGTTGGGAGAGTATATGTTTATGAAACTGTACTTCTCTTTTGTGCTTATTTGCATTAGGTCTGTTTGTATCCAGTGCTAATCTTTTTTTTGTTGTATCAATTCTCAGAGCCCTTTCTTCCATATTGTGTAGATTCCTCTTGATGCTCCTGTTGCCTGTATTGCTTCCCCTTCACAATTTTTTTTGAATTTTTTTGAATATTTTCAGTTTCATGGCTATTTGTTTTGGTCTCCTGAATCATAAGAATTTCTAGATTTTCTTTTTCCATAATGTCTCTTGTGGCATTTTCTTTAAAGGATGATCCCATTCCTTGGCAATTCTAGGAGACCATTATCATTATTTGCTTGTTAGGTGTTGCAAGGGACCTTTTGTTGGAAATAATACTGAGAGGGGGGGTGAATCAGTATTATTAAAACTTTTCAATATACCATCCAAATTTATACTTCAACTTATTCTTCAGATATTGATGATTAACTTATGCATAATAATGAACAAGAACATGAAAAAAAAAACAGATAGTCACACCATAGAACACCAGATATAAGGTGGAAACCCAATGTGGGTGAAAACCACCTGCTGCAATATGTCTCTATATTCTTTCAATTAGAAACTTCTTTTACAATGATTTTGTACTGGTGCAGTCCTTTACCAGTACGCAGGCTACAACCTGCGGAGAGCTACAACTCTCTCTTGTTTTCCAGTTTCTCCTGGAAGGAAGCTACAACCCCCTACTTCTTTTCATTCAAGGACCACTTTTCATTAATTTTCAGACTGGATCCAAGAACATCAAATAAACATCAAGTACATGTGAATCAACCAATCTCCTTATACAATCAAACCAATGAGCCACCCGAACTTCTCAGAATGCTATAAATAGAAAACCAACACCAGTATCCTAAACCCAAAACATAGCAGCAAATAGAAAACAGGCAGCCAACAAATATTTCAAAACAGGTCCGCAACTTCACCAATATAAACCTGCGGATACCCGCACTTCACCTTCAGCTGTTCTGCGTATACCTGCACTTCGTCTTCTTTTGTACTACGTACCCCGCACTGTGTCTTCAGCTGCTCTGCGTATACCCGCACTGTGACTTCCTTTGTACTGCGTACCCCGCACTGCGCCTTTAGCTGCGCTGCGTATACCGGCACTGTGACTTCCTTTGTACTGCGTACCCCGCACTGCGCCTTTAGCTGCGCTGCGTATACCCGCACTGCGCCTTCTTCTGTACTGCGTACCCCCGCACTCTCGCTTTAGATCGCCTGCGAACCTCTGATTAGGGCCAAATTAACAGTCCTTCAATGTACTACAGACAGTCAGATCCACAGATCTGATCATGCGCCTGAGAGATCACAACTTGGCAAAGATTCGCCTTCAAATTTTACCTTGATTTAGATCTAGCTTTTAAAACTGATAACCCAAAATTAAGATCTTAAGATATTCAACTTTCAAAGATACATTAGCCAAGTGATCTCCTTCCCTATTTATAGTCAAGCCCTTATTCACACCATGGGACAAAACCATCAATAACCAATACAAGGGATCCAAACCGGGGCTAAATTAGATCCTATACCACGGGCCAAAACCATAGAATCAAGAACGGTGGGCTAAATACCACGGGCCAAACATAAGAAACCCCACGTGAGCGCGCTTCTCTGCCTTGAAGTGAGTGA
This sequence comes from Pinus tabuliformis, assembly GCA_031772625.1. Classification (NCBI taxonomy): domain Eukaryota; kingdom Viridiplantae; phylum Streptophyta; class Pinopsida; order Pinales; family Pinaceae; genus Pinus; species Pinus tabuliformis. Next base: position 574,396,404 of record CM062814.1, read on the forward strand.
ACTGGGGGTCTGCACCTCATGAACGGGTAACCTGCGGGTATGAACGCACTTCCTGGATGGCGTACCTGCGGGTCCGCACCTTTTGAACCATTCACCTGCGTACCTCTTAATTTCCAACATTTTGAGAGCCTAAACAGAGCATTGCCACTTGAGTGAGTTGCCATCAAGTACAACACCTGTAACATAGAGCCATACCAGAATCATAATGCCAACAATCTCCCCCTTTGGACTTGATGGCAACCTCAAGATCCTCAATGTCATTCTCCCCCTTTGACATCAAGGGCAAAGGGTGATGCTCCCCCTAAGAACATGCTCCCCCTGACTATAAACCAGATCTGCAAAGAAGCACCATAATCCACCAAACACCATAAATGACCATGAAAGAGATAGAGACATATTGCAGCAATATTCAGACCAGCATCCATGATCTCCTTCTGTACTTCCTCCATAATGCCAACAATGCATTATATGCTCCCCCTGAACCTGTGCAATTCGATCTTCAACCAATCCGCAACCCAGCATATGTACGCATATACCCCAGATGAACCTTGCGTACAACCAACAATCAGAAGAGATTCAATCAACAGGATGATGCATCAACAACCCCCAGCTTTTGCCTGAGGTATTCAAAGGTCTCCCTGGGAAATGGTTTGGTGAGTATATCAGCAACTTGTTCCTTAGAAGGAACATACTCCAACTTGACCTTTTGTTCAAGTACTTGTTCCCAGAGAAAATGACACTTGATCGGTATGTGCTTGGTCTTTGAATGCATGACTGGGTTCTTTGAAATGCTGATTGCACTTGTATTATCACATAAGATGGAGATGGGTGGTATACAAGTGATTTGAAAATCCTGCAAGGTTTGCATCATCCAAAGGAGTTGAGTGCAGCAAGATGCAGTAGCAACATATTCCGCTTCAGCTGTAGACAAGGCAATCGAACTCTGTTTCTTGCTGAACCAAGATACTAATCTAGAACCCATAAAGAATGCACCACCACTTGTGCTCTTCCTGTCATCCACGCTTCCGGCCCAATCTGCATCTGTATAAGCATGAAGTGTGAGATCTGTATCTCTAGGATACCATAAGCCATAATTTTGAGTCCCTTGAAGATATTTGAAAATTCTCTTCACTGCCTGAAGATGAGTTTCCTTTGGATTTGCCTGAAATCTTCCAACTATTCCCACTGCATGCATGATGTCTGGTCGGGTACCTGTCAAATAAAGTAGACTTCCAATCATAGACCTGTAGGTTGGTTGATGCACTGTTGCTGATTCATCATTTGCACTGAGGCTACATCCTGTGACCATGGGTGTACATACTGGTTTTGCATCTTCCATGCCATATTTCTTCAAAATCTGCTTGAGATACTTGGTTTGAGACAAGAAGATTCCTCCTTCCTTTTGTTGGATTTGCAAACCAAGAAAATATGTCAATTCTCCAAGCAAGGACATTTCGAATTCTTTCTGCATCACTGAGGCAAAGCTTTGACTCATAGATTCTTCATTGCTACCAAAGATAATGTCATCTACATACACAATAAGTATTAGCAATTTGTCATTTTCAATTTTTATATAAAGATTGGTATCTGCTGATCCTTTTGAAAAACCTTGTTGATGAAGATATTTGTCCAACCGATAGTACCAAGCCCTTGGAGCTTGTTTAAGACCATAGAGAGCCTTCTTCAGTCTGCATACAAGATTTGGATAATTTCCAAGAATGAAACCATCTGGCTGCTCAATGTATACTTCTTCTTCTAAGTCTCCATTCAGAAAGGCTGATTTCACGTCCATTTGAAATACTTTGAACTTTTGAAAGCTTGAGAGAGCAAGGAACATTCAGATGGCCTCAAGTCTTGCAACAGGAGCAAAAGTTTCTTCAAAATCTATTCCTTCTTGCTGTGCATACCCCTTACAAACAAGTCTGGCCTTGTTTCTAATTACTTCCCCATTTTCATTCAACTTATTTTTGAAGACCCATTTTGTCCCTATAACATTCTTATCCTTTGGTCTAGGAACCAACTCCCAAGTGTTGTTCTTTTCGATCTGCTCAAGTTCTTCATCCATTGCTTTTACCCAACATTCATCTTTGCATGCTTCTTTCACATTTTGTGGTTCAGTGGAAGAGAGTAATGCCAGATAGCTTGAAGCTTCTGCAATTGTTCTTCTTGTTTGTACACCTGCTTCTTTCTCCCCCAAAATCTGAGATTCTAGATGATTCTTCTGAACATACCTAGATGGAGTCTTCTCTTCTATCCTTATCTGTTCCTCTAGTGCTTCTTGAGGTTCTTCTTCTTCATCATTCTGTCTTTGAGGGTAGTCTTCATCTTCTTCGATATTTTCATGATTTACTTGCCTAGGAATGTATCTCTTTTCATCAACCACTACATCAATGCTGTCAATAATTCTTCCAAGTCTTTTATTGTAGCACTTATATGCTTTGCTGTGTGGAGAATAACCAAGAAGAATGCCTTCATCTGCTCTAGGTTCAAGTTTGCCAAGTTGCTCATCAGTATTCTTAATATAGCATTTGCTCCCAAAGATTTTGAAATGCTTGACCGAAGGAGTCTCACCATACCAGAGCTCATGAGGAGTTTGAGTGATGTTCACTCGGACATTTGTTTTGTTGAGAATAACAACCGCAGCATATGCAGCTTCACCCCAGAAAGTTGCGGGAGTTCTAGACTCATCAAGCATAGCACGAGCCATTTGTTGGACTGTTCTGTTCATCCTTTCCACCACTCCATTTTGCTGAGTAGTTCTAGCTATAGAGAATTCTCTTCTTATCCCATGTTCTTCACAGAAATCGAAGAATTCATTTGAGGTAAACTCCCCACCTCTTTCGGACCTGAGGCACTTAATTTTGTGACCTGATTCATTTTCAACCAAGGCTTTGAAGGATTTGAATTTTTCGAATGCTTCGTCTTTGTGCTTCATAAGTCCTAACCAAACAAACCTGGAGAAATCATCAATGAATAATATCAAGTATTCTTCTCCTCGAGGTGTCCTTTTCCTAAATGGACCACATACATCTGTATGGATTAGCTCAAGAGGCATGCTGGCTGATCCTTCCTTCTCCGGAAAGTTAGTTCTGGTTTTCTTTCCAAACTGACATGATTTGCATATGGTGTTGTCTGGAATTTTGATATTTGGAAGACCACGAATTGCCTGATATTTGCATGCTTTCCTTATTTGTGAAAAGCTTAGATGCCCCAACCTCCGGTGCCATAACCAGTGCTCATCATCCTTGCTCAAATAACATTGTTGTTGTCCTTCTTCAAATATGTATAGATTATTTGGAGTTCTTCTACCTTTGATCACTGTTTCACCTGTATTAAGATCACGAACACGACATCCATTTGATCTAAATATTACCTCGGTTCCTTGATCACACATCTGGCTGACACTCAGAAGATTATGCTTCAGTCCATCAACATACAAAACATTTCCAGCTTTGACCTTTTCTTTTAACTGAGCAGTGCCTTTTCCTTTTATAGCTGCAGGAGTATCATTTCCAAAAGAAACTTTCTTACCCTTTTCTAAAGCAGAATATGATTCAAGTTTTTCTTTATCACCTGTCATATGCTTCGAACATCCACTGTTGATGTACCATAGATTTTCTTGTCCCTCTGCATAAAATGCTATCCCACATCTTTCTGTTTGTGGTTCCTTTATTCTCCATGTTATGGTGCTTGAGGCTTGTTCCTTTGTCTGCTGAAACCTGCTCCTGCATTCAGAATCTTCATGACCAAAGTTATTGCAAATAGAACATTCAACTTCATTTTCAAGAGCCGAAAAGTTGTTATAGGTCCTTTTTGTAAACCCGGTCATACTTCTTTGTTTTTGAGCTTCTCTAGTCATGATTGTTTTATATGCAACACATTGAGCTGCTTTGTGACCAAAGTTATGGCAAGAGAAACATTGTCCATTGAAGAAACTTCTGCAATTATCAAGTCTACTAGCCAAATGATTGTAATTTCTATTGTCATCCATTTTTGAAGCAAATTGAGAAGATTTTACCTGTGGCTGGTTGTAGCTTTTGTTCACCCTTAAGATGAATTGCCCCTGGTTTACCTGATAGTCTTTGTTTGTTCTCGATGTAATTCGTCCCTGCTTTACCTGGTGATCTCCATTGTGCTTTTGCTCATTCCTTCTTGCTGCATCAAGATAATTCTTTGAGGTGGATGCTTGAGATGTTTCTTCATTATATCCCAGACCTGTCTTGTTTAGTAGAGAACGCTGTACATTGATGATCTCATCCAGAGTTTCAGATCCTTTGACAAACTTAAGATTAATAGCCTTTGTTTTCTCAATTTCTTTTCTAAGGCCAACAATTTCACATTCTAACTTTTCAAGAAGTTTTTCTTTTTCATCAATTTGAAATTGTAGGGTATCAATTATCACATTCTTTTCTTCTATACATGTCTTGAGTCTAGAAATCTCTTCATAAAAGATATCCACATCTATAGCATCCGTGTAATCATCATCTTCAAATGCCATTAAAATTTTATAGTCATTACTTCGTTCATCTTCATCACTATTTGATAGACCATCACTGTCTTCATGAGTGTAATAGCTTTTCTTATTTGCATTCTTTTTCTTGTTCCATCTAGCAGGTTCCTTTCCTTTATCAATCTTATCCTTATGAGGACATTTGGCAGCAAAATGACCTACTCTTCCACAAGCAAAACATTTAAAAGGTAACTTACCTCTGAACCTTCCAGTACCCCGTTGAAGATTTCTGACAAAATTTGATTCTTCTTCTTCTTCTGGCACGTGACTTGCTTCATAGTAGTCTCCTTTGCCTGAAGCCTTAAAGGCAGCTTCTCTCCTGTCTGATGGACCTCCTTTTCTCATTTCATAGGCAGTTAGAATTCCGTGTAGCTGAGACATAGTAAGAGTTCGTAGATTTTCCTTTTCTTCTATTGCAGACACTTTAGATTCAAACTTGGGGGACAATGATCTTAGAACTTTTTCAACCACAATAACCTCTTTTATTTCTTCACCCAAGTTTTTCATGCAATTAACAATCTCGTCTACCCGAAGGAAATAGTTAGCCACACTTTCATCATTATACATTCTGAGATTCTCATACTGAATCCTGAGGGTTTGAAGTTTAGCACGCTTTACCTGTTCATCTCCTTCGTAGCTCAAGACAATCTTGTCCCATATTTCTTTTGCGGATTTATATTGCATAACCTTCACGAATTCTGTTTGAGATAAGCATCCCAGCAGAGTATTGACTGCTTTAGCATTTGTTTCATATTTCTTCTTCTCAGCCGGATCTGTAGGAATAACTGAAGGAAAAGTGTAGCCTGTATCTATGATATCCCAAACTTCTGTACCAAGAGATTGAAGATAGGCAGTAACTCTTACCTTCCAATAATTGAAGTTTGTCCCATCAAAAATTGGTGGCCTGATTGATGCTTCCCTCTCATAGTTGCTCATGATGAATGATCTTCCTTCAAGCGATCAAGCTTCTCTGAAGGACCTGCTCTGATACCAATTGTTGGAAATAATACTGAGAGGGGGGCTGAATCAGTATTATTAAAACTTTTCAATATACCATCCAAATTTATACTTCAACTTATTCTTCAGATATTGATGATTAACTTATGCATAATAATGAACAAGAACATGAAAAAAAAAATAGATAGTCACACCACAGAACACCAGATATAAGGTGGAAACCCAATGTGGGTGAAAACCACCTGCTGCAATATGTCTCTATCTTCTTTCAATTAGAAACTTCTTTTACAATGATTTTGTACTGGTGCAGTTCTTTACCAGTACGCAGGCTACAACCTGCGGAGAGCTACAACTCTCTCTAGTTTTCCAGTTTCTCCTAGAAGGGAGCTACAACCCCCTACTTCATTTCATTCAAGGACCACTTTTCATTAATTTTCAGACTGGATCCAAGAACATCAAATAAACATCAAGTACATGTGAACCAACCAATCTCCTTATACAATCAAATCAATGAGCCACCCGAACTTCTAAGAATGTTGTAAACAGAAAACCAACACTAGTATCCTAAACCCAGAACACAGTAGCAAATAGAAAATAGGCAGCCAACAAATATTTCAAAACAGGTCCGCAACTTCACCAATATAAACCTGCGGATACCCGCACTTCACCTTCAGCTGTTCTGCGTATACCCGCACTTCGTCTTCTTTTGTACTGCGTACCCCACACTGTGCCTTCAGCTGCTCTGCGTATACCCGCACTGTGACTTCCTCTGTACTGCGTACCCCGCACTGTGCCTTTAGCTGCTCTGCGTATACCCGCACTGTGACTTCCTCTGTACTGCGTACCCCGCACTGCGCCTTTAGCTGCGCTGCATATACCCGCACTGCGCCTTCTTCTGTACTGCGTACCCCCGCACTCTCGCTTTAGATCGCCTGCGAACCTCTGATTAGGGCCAAATTAACAGTCCTCCAATGTACTACAGACAGTCAGATCCACAGATCTGATCATGCGCCCGAGAGATCACGACTTGGCAAAGATTCGCCTTCAAATTTTACCTTGATTTAGATCTAGCTTTTAAAACTGATAACCCAAAATTCAGATCTTAAGATATTCAACTTTCAAAGATACATTAGCCAAGTGATCTCCTTCCCTATTTATAGTCAAGCCCTTATTCACACCATGGGACAAAACCATCAATAACCAATACAAGGGATCCAAACCGGGGCTAAATTAGATCCTATACCACGGGCCAAAACCATAGAATCAAGAACGGCGGGCTAAATACCACGGGCCAAACATAAGAAACCCCACGTGAGCACGCTTCTCTGCCTTGAAGTGAGTGAATTGGGGGTCCGCACCTCATGAACGGGTAACCTGCGGGTATGAACGCACTTCCTGGCCGGCGTACCTGCGGGTCCGCACCTTTTGAACCATTCACCTGCGTACCTCTTAATTTCCAACATTTTGAGAGCCTGAACAGAGCATTGCCACTTGAGTGAGTTGCCATCAAGTACAACACCTGTAACATAGAGCCATACCAGAATCATAATGCCAACACCTTTCCCTCTTTGTTGGCTTTTATCATTGTTTCCTGAGCTCCTTGCCAAGAAGGATTCCATTGGTTGCTGCATTCCTCATGCCATTTCCTTTGTTGCCGCTTCATCCCTTAGTCCTTTGTTTGACTTTCTTCTTGATTTTTGTTGATATTCTACATTTTGAAGTGTTTCCTTTGACTGATTTCTTGTTAGATGACGATCTCCAACTTCCCGGAACTATGCACTTTGCTTCTGCAACCCTCAAGATTTTCCCCTTGCCTGTTGGAAATGCGCAGTGCGCAGAGACCCCAGACTCCCTTTGCATCCAAAACTGCACACTGGTTTCCTCCAGTGTCCCTCGCTCAGTATGAACACAGTGTCATCATAAATTGTGTAGTATTCTCCCTTAATTGCTCAGTCTACCTTGCAACCTGAAACTGCATCGATTTTTCCCCTTGGAACCCATCCTGCACTAGTGCCTTACATCCATAAAATGCATAGTATTGCCTCTTAGCTGCCCAAGCTACACTGCACTCAGAAACTATGCAAAGGTGTTCTCCTAGGACCGCATCCTACAGCAAGGTCACGTGCCTTAAAACTGCACAATGTTGTCCAAGTTGCCCTATATGTCTTACATGCGGAAACTACATAGATGGGCCTCCCATGGCCTCATCCTGACAGCAGTCACTGCCCACTGAAGCTGCGTTGATTTATCTCTCAGTGACTACAAGAAAAGGTGACATGTTGAGACCATTCCCAAGGAGTTGAGGAGAAGGACCAAGAGACTAAGTGATGGTAAAGGATCAGGACCACATGAAACCTTCGTCGGATCCATGATCATCTCGAGTGTAATTATGGTAAGTAGAGAACACCTTTCAAAGTACACCTCTTAGATGAGTTTACAGGATTGCTTTTCATTTTGATATCATCCTGTCTTTAGTAACATGCATGTGTGAAAACACAAAATTCATTTCATGCATTTCCTCTACATGTCTTTCTTCCTTTTCGCTTGTTTGACCAACTATCGTCTTTGGCATGTTGATTGCTATGTCATGCTTGCGACCTTGTTCTGGTGATGTTGAAGGTTTTTCTTTTTGTGTATGAGTTGTGTTCGCTATGTAAACATCTATCGCACTCACACACAAAGTGGTAAACAATGTCGCACAAGTGTCATCACGGTCATTCAATGATCTATCTCAAGTGTCGCACTTGTCGCTCTTTAGACAGTCACACTGAGACATGTTGTCTTGTTGGTTTGAGGTGTCTTTTCATCGAGTCATGTTGAGTGTGTGTTCGCATGTTCATGTATACATGATTTGACTCGCTCACACACTTAGCCATTTTTCTGAAAATCTATCGACCGAACCACCCTCCATTAACCGGACCTTCACTGAGCTTCACTACGCAATCTCAGCCCCTAGTGACTAAGCACTGTTTCCTAGAACTGTGCAGATATTGAGCCTTCTCTCCAGATAGTCTACACTATGCAATCTTGGAATCAACCTGGTTGAATGTCACTGAGAACAACGCAGAAGTTTCCCAAGAAGCCATCTTAGTCTGCATTTCCCGCAAGCCTCTTACTGGTCAACCGGAGAATTTTACTTAAGTAGTGACCTAGGGCTACACTCATCCCCAAATCTATGTAGAAGTTGTCACCCTGCCTCCTTGCACTGCCTGAATAAATTGCATAGACATGAGGGACAGGCATCCGTTTCGTGTCACTGCATTGTCCCAGGAAATTTCACAGTTTTGATAGGCAGTCCCCGTACTGGCCTGCTTGTCACTCCTCCTGAAAATTGCGTAGTTTGCATGGACAGTCCACCTACTTCTTGGCACCTCGAATAGCCTAGAAACTATGTAGATATGTCTTGCTTGACTGCCTCCTAGATCTGTGCAGTTCTAACCAGCAGGCTCCTGCAACCCGATCTCGACCTCCTCTATAAATCTCTTTAGTTTTCACTACCAGTGTCTCCTGCTGCCCGCATTACCTTCCTCGGAAAAACTGTGCAATTATGCCTCCCAGTTGAGCCAGATCCCACAGATGTAATTGTTTTCTTGAACTCCTCAACCCATCCTCTTAGTCACCTCTGTGAAATTTTTCCCGACCGTCTCCCGGAACCTCGCATCCCGTCCTGACATGTGCTTTGCATTGTTTCAGAGCCTTGTTTTTTCTCCCAGTCACCTGCACCCGGAAACAAAATAGAATGCATCATGGTAGACTAGGGGATTCCTAGATTTGGTGTCATCTTCACTCATAAGTATAGCAGCTCGACATGGACAACACAGCCAACATGTGCATACTAGCAGTGTTAGGTCGAGTTGTGTCATGAGTCACCTCAGCCACATCACGACTTTGGTTCATACTTGTGTAATCAATGTAATGTAACATGGAAGTTCAAGAGACACAAGGATGAAGTAAAAGAGTCATTTAAGTCAAACAATCATGAGGGAAGTCGAAGAGTCACAAGGGCCAGTTTCACCCTTGGTTATATATACCCCTCATTTGTACATGCAAACAAATTTTCACCTTGGCTCCTCCCACATAGCCTTGAGAGTCTGTAATCTTTTCTTTGAGGAGCGAGCAGTGGCTCTAATGCTCCACTACTGGGGCTAGTGATGTATGGTGTACGAATGTGTCTTGGAACTTTCACTTAATTTAGAAGCTTGTCACAAGCCAACATGTTTTCACACATGTATTGTATTCATTTGTAAGACTATTCTTTGGATGCTTGTAATGCATGTTGCTTTAACCTCTACTAAGATAGTTGAACTACTTCTGTTGTTTTAGTGCATATGTTTTTGGAAATGTGTTGTATCAGTTGTTATCGTTGCCTCACCCGTGTGGACGACTCCACCGGACATTAGATGGACTAATTCTTGTAAACTTGTTATAACGATTGTCGTACTAGTGTGGACTACTCCGCTGGGTGTTTTACGTGCTATTTTTCACCTTTGTGTATGTGATTTCCGCATCTATGTGGACTACTCCACCGAAAGTTGCGCAAATCCTGCCGTGTGGTGTTTCTCTACCTAAGTTGGGAATACTCCCTTTTTACTTGAGACTCACTCTCACACTCCCCCTTTGCAGTGAAAGAACTTTGACACAAGTGACACTAAGCACTCACCAGCCACACGAACCTCTTTTTTTGAAGACTAAGTACACCACTCTCATCTGCTAACAAGCAAGAGATAAGGCATATATTTAAGATAATGGCAACCAGGCCATCATACCGGATGGTACTCCTACGCCAAATGGTGTGAGGCCTAGTTGGGACTTCATACCCGAGAGATTCACTAAATGTTGGCTGATCCAACACTGTCAACACCTTGCTATTTTATGTGGATCAAATATTCCTCACTTCAGGGAAATTATTTGCATCTATCAACAACAAATGAATAAATTTTAAATGTGATCTAATGCATTATGATATGTTCTTAATGTATTGAGCTATGCTAGATTATGCTTAAGCATTGTAATGGTATCTGTCAACGCCACATATTCTTGGAATCATTTTCTGTTTGATCACTTGATTGTCTATTTCTCCAACATTGTATTAGAGCTACTAGTTTAAATCACTAGCCTGTTGCTTATGAGTCTTTTGGAGGTTTTCATTTAGATCACTCTTATTTAGTCATATCTATTTAATGATTAACGCTAGGATTTGACCTACAAACTATATATCAAAGATTAGATATACATATAAACATAATGTGTTCCAGGATAGAGCTTACAATGATATTAAATAGAAATAATAAAGGAAAATGGGAACAAGATATAGAGACATTTCTAAACAATGAGGCACTCTAGTAGCTTACAAAGACTACAATCCTAGATATGATGACCAATGGAAGTTTTTCATCATTGAGGAGATGGGTGAGATAGTAGGGGCCATTACCACATAAATTTTGATCAAGTTCCACTTTCATACAAGTGGAATTGACTATCCTTTGTAGGTTTGGAGAAAGATAAAAATCTATTTGATAAGACTGACAAAATTCAAGTGATGCAAATTTAGGAAGAGTTAATTTATATTGATCCTCTTTCCTTTCAAAGAGTTAAAAACTCGTTTGATCAGGAAATGGAGTGGGTGAAAAACATTAGTAAAACACCTTAAAATATTTTTATGTATTATGTGGGCACACATTTTAGACAATTTTATAGAGAAGTTGGATGTAAACAGCCATGCTTGCATTATGATGGAATATTTTGAAGGGTTTAAGGAACATTGCGCTACATGCTATAAAAAGTGTGCTTGTACTCCATCCAATTTGACAGTGGCCCTGAAAAAGAATGTTATGCATAGGGTACCTACAATTTTAGTAGGCGTCAATTTGATGAGCATGTTAAAATCCATGGCGGATCCTGGTGTCTACGCGACAGATGTTTATCGTGCGGGTGCTTATATAGAATTAAGTTCAACGTAAATTATTGCAACGATTCGGAATATTATAATATTCTAAAATGAATATTACTCTGAATCTGAGGTCAGAAATAGAAGAGAAATCAACAAAAATTATCTTTGAGTGCGTGATCCAATACCGACTTGATTGATGACGTGATCCACAGTTTGTTTGCCTGCAATTTCAGGTGAAAGATTTTTTTGGTTTGGAAGACGGAAGGTAGCAGGGATGGAATTTGAGGGGTAAATGGTAAGGGATGGAATTTGACGAGTAAATTGTTCATTGTGAAATGAGAGATAAATATTTTGATTGTGAAATGAGAGATGATTTTCGGGCATGTGGTGTAGATGAGCCATGGTATTGACTCATAGTATTGTAACAACGCTTATTTACAAGTTAATAATATCCATGGTAAAATGGAGATGAATATCTATGGTTATATTTTGAGTATTAATAGTTACACATTTATTATTTTAATTTATTTGGTAAAATGGATCTTAATTTATAGCAACTATTTAAGTCTTATATATTTTAATGTGATAATTATAAAATATTTGATTTTGAAAAGAGAAATAGTTTTTGGGCATGTCATATTGATGAGCCATACTATTGACCCATGGAATTGCAAAAAAAACATATTTACAAGTTAATAATATTTATGGTAAAGTGAGTATATTACTTTTACCCTTTTATTATTATTTAATTTAGCCTAAATGTAAATATTTACAACATCTTATAAATTAAACATGTTAATATCAATGCAACATATTTAGCCCACATGTATACTTTCTTTCATTACACCTACACGTCTGTCTTATAAATTAAAAATATTAATAACAAATCAACATATTTTCTTACACTACACCTACACATCTCCCCTATATTGAAGTGTAGAACCTCGCTAATCACAACGATCAAATCTCTCTAGTTGAAAACCTCTATAAACCAGATATCTCTTGAGATGCAAACCTCTATAAAGCAATCAAGTCTCTCTAGTTACAAACTTATTTTTTTAGTGCAAAATTTGAGGAAAGGTTTCCAAGAGGAGAATTTTGATCCCTCTGGAAGCCTGATAGATCTGGAGTTAAGATTGATCTAGGCTAGTTTAATTATTAATTATAATTATTAATTTAATTTTTATTTTTATGTAATTTTACTGAGTCAAAATGTTTTGCTTATTTATTTTTGTATATTTCTTTTTATTTTTATTTTTAGATAACATGACATAACATAACATAACATTACATTACAACATCTCTTGCATATTGAATTGAAGAGTAGTAGGCTCAAAAATTATATATATATATATATATATATATATATATATATATGTCAAAGATGGTTTTTGGACATGCGGTATTGATGAGTCATGATATTGTCTCATGGTATTGTAACAAAGCCTATTTACAAGTTAGTTTTTATTTACTTATTAATAGAATTTAAATATGGTTATCATATTATCCTTTCAATTTATATGGTAAAATGGATTTTAATTTATAGCTAATATTTATATCTTATGTATTTTAATGTGATAGAAGGTTTATATATATATCAAAAATCATTATAGTTTTTTTTTTAGATTTAATTAAAAAAATGTTATAAAATTAATTCAAATAAAATATTTATAAAATGTTTTGATTGTGAAATGAGAGAATGTTTTTGGGCAATGGTATTGACCCATAATATTGTAACAAAGCCTATTGACAACTTAATAATACCTATGGTAATATGGGTGTGAATATCCATGGTTAAAAATATTGTGAGATTGTAAGTATTAAAGTTTTTATATGTTTATTAATTAAATTTAAATATGGTTACAAAATCATTATTTTGATTTATAAGGTAAAAAAGACGTTAACTTATAGCGAGTTACGTCTTAAGGTGTTTCCCTTTGAAATGAACTCTCCTCTGGTTCTTGTTGTCCTCACTAAGCACCATCAGATTAGGTGTTAGACAATTAAAATGGTTCCCTTGTTAATCTCATAACTAACTCATAGCTCAACTAACTCGCTCATTAATCTCATAACTGACTCTCATTGCTCAACTGACTCACTCATTAATTTCAAAGGCAGGGTGATACCTCTGCAAATGAAAGGTTGTTGTCCATTTGGATTGAACAAGGGTTAGAGCCGCCTTACTTTAGTATGCAGATACTTGATCCAAAGGAGAAATTGGTGGAAAAAATCGCTTGCAGTGTTGAGATTGAAGAGGTGTTGTGAATGGCACGTTAGTTTCCCTCCCACTGGAAGAGAAAGTCAAGTTTTTCACAAACCCCAGGCTTACCGAAACTTTTAGGCAAGAAGAGAACGTGTGGCTAGCTAGAGAGATGCTGCTAGGAAATATCGAAGGGTAGACAAGAACAACTTCACTCTGAATTTGCAGAGCCATCTTTTGATTCGATTTTTCTGAACTCACTTAACTGATAGAGTAATGTTTTCTTTACTGAATAATTACATTTCCAAGAACAGAACAACCTAAACACACTTACCTAATGTGAGGTTATTATGGCCTCCAGACGATCTTTTCTCTCTTTCTTTTGTAGGAAACAAATGCCCTTCGTATTTCTTCTACAGGTATGAAAAGTGGTTGCATGTTTTGATCAAAGGGAATGCCATAACACTGGAATTGTTCCTGTGCAACTATTGCTTCTTGGTTAAAGACATTAAAACAGTAATTGTGGCACTCCGAATCGGGAATCCTTCCCCATAAATTTATCATGTTATGATCAAATCAATCAAGGTTGTAGGATATGATTCCCTGATGCAGTCCATGTACATTGTTGAGGACAGAGTACTTCAAATGCTGAATCTGCTTTTTATTTTTCAAAAACTCTCATAGGTTATCAAATGGATTCGAGGGATTTTCATGAGATTGTTAGATATTTATCTACAAGATTTCAAACGGATTATTCGCAAGAGACTCAAGGAATGTTGCAAAGTCATAAAGAACACATATGTTGCGATAGGGCTTCTGTTCCCAAACTTGATGCAAAAAAAATTGAAACTGACAGTCAAATTATAGCTCAAGTAGCTCAAGTAGAAGAAATTAAAGAATCTATGTTGGCAGTATAGAAACGGTTGGATCTACTTTGGCCATGTTTTTTACTAGTTGTGAGATAGGCCATAGAGCTTTGTTATCTTTTCAAAATGGCATTAAACCTGAAATCAATTCTAGAATCAGGTGTTACGGCTCCTCCACTTCTCTAGCATTTGGTTAGTAGTACTACTTTAAAATATACCAAGTTAAAAACAAATATATTTAGGACTACTTCATACATTAAAATGTCTTAGATTGGTTGATAAATTAAAAAAAAAAATCTAAGTAATTGGGATGAATATTTTCCCTCGATATAAATTTTGAACTCGAGGTTGATGCCCACTAATGAAAGATTCATTTTTTTATCCAAATCAAATCAGAATGCCCATACTTTCTCAATTCCAGACTGTTGCATAAAAATAAGAAACAATAAGTTGAGGCTATAAAAAACAGTTTTTAATAAAGATATCAAGGCCCGCAAATAATTCAAAAATAATTCATCGCTCCAATCGAGTATGAATACATCTATGAGTAGAGATTATCAAGCTCATAGTTTCTGATTAAAGATGTCAAGGCATGCATGACCTAAATGTAAAAGAAAAAATATAATTCATTGTTCCAACTGAGCATGCATTCATATCACTATGTTTTATATTAATAGCCTGAACAGATTTAATATTTTTCTAAGCAATTCTTAGAATATCATGAAAATTAATCAATGTTATACTATTATCTTAAGTCTTAATCTAAATTAAATATTTAAAGAGTAGTTATTTTATCTTTTAATTTCATGTATTATTTATTTTATATTAAAAGATAAAAATGAGATCCCTTGCATTATTTAATAAATCTATTAAAATAAATTTATACTATAATTATTTATTTTCATTCAATTTAATTTTTCCAGTTAAAACAACACTTATATATTTTCATTCAATTTAATTTTTCGAGTTAAAAACAACATGAGAACATTCATTCAACTGTAAAACACCCCACAATCAATAGTTGTTGACATGGTGGAGAATCTATTTAACATATCAATCCATGCCTTTATAGAAAAGAAAACTACCAAAATGAACATTATGGGTATTTTCCATATCTCAAGCATAAGGTGTTACCATTTTTTGATCTTAGTAAATGGTATAAAGCAGAAGTTTTTTTCTTTTTCTTTTTTTCTGGGTTTTACTTAAATCTCTTTTAAGTGGTTGGAAGATTTTGGCTACCTAAATCTCTTTTAAGTGGTTGAAATATTTTGGCTACCTTATCCTTTTGTGTAGTGTGTTTTCTAATAAGACACTGATTCCAAATTCCATGTGTAGTGTGTTTTCTAATAAGACACTAATTCCAAATTCCATCATACATGATTTTATTTTTTTTTCCATTACAAAGGCTTAAGATGTTAGTGCAATGTTTTTTTCCATTACAAAGGCTTAAGATGTTAGTGCAATGAGATTTATTTAAGCTAATGTAAAATTTCAACAGATCTAGGATGATTTTTTATTTATTTATTGACCTATTTTTCCTAGACACAAATTTTGATTAGATAATGGACAAATTTAGAGCTTTTTTCTCACTTTATATGGATTTCATCTTGTGGATTGTCAAGGATATTGTGCAAATGTTGCATATTCTATTTTGGACAAGAAAATTGGTGTTGGGCAGCCAATAATTTTGGCATATCTATTTTGGACAAGAAAATTGGTGTTGGGCAGCCAATAATTTTGGTGGCAAATTCTGCCAATAATTTTGGTGGAAAATTCTGCCATGAATACTGATAAGATCAAAATTTATGGAGCTCGTGTATGGGTAGATTCAATGGAAAAAGTAGCATAGATTGAGACAGCAAAGAAAGATAAAATGAGGATGAAGGCACGAAGATTATTTCTAAACAAGCAGTTAATTTATAATTTCCAAAAGAGTTGTTTGTTGATTATGGAGTACTTGCCATTGAGCATGCTATTTTTTATGGAATTGAATGGAGCTCTTGTAACTGGGGGAGAAGAAACTGCTTCAAATTTGTACAACCTAAAATCAGTTAACCTTGCAAACTAATTGGGGAAATCAAACTAATTGAGGAAATCATGATCGGGGAGGACAAGTTAATTCACTTTTCAGGAGTTGAGTTGGGACAAACTTGTCATATAGTCTTGAGAGTAGCAAAGTAATTATATAACATCAATGAACACAATTCAAAGGGACAATAAATCATGATCGGGGAGGACAAGTTAATTCACTTATCATGAGTTGAGTTGGGATAAGCTTGTACTATAGTCCTGAGAGTAGAAAATTAATTATATAACATCAATGAACACAATTTCAGGAGTTGAGCTGGGATAAGATTATACTATAGTCCTGAGAGTAGCAAAGTAATTATATAATGTCAATGAACACAATTCAGAGGGAAAACAAGTAGCAAATCCAGGTGCAGATACATTAAGTGATTGAGTTGAAAATTCTTACCTTAGAAATTAAGGTGAAAAGTCTAAGTAATATACATGATCACTCCAAAGAAAGGTGTTTCCACTCCAGAGAAATGATGTTCAACTTACGCATAATTTTCTGGAAATTAAACCAAGAGTCGCCAATTTCAACAATTACAGTGGTTTCATTTGATAGCATGCCCTGCAACCAGCCAATTTTGACTAGTGACTATCAACAATAATCCTACTGTAAATGTATCATGTAAGGGAAAAGCCAACCAAAAGACAATTGTCTGAGTATTTTTACTTCAGAATATGGGTAGATTCTTTTAGGCCTTGCCTGAATAACCGTCAAGGACTCATATGTTGCACTTTTAAGGGGAGCATCTTCGGGTACAAAAATACGCTAATAATTATTTGTAAGCCCATTTTCCATAGTCACCATGTTAGGCTGCATGAGTATGGTTTTCTCCTTTTTCAAAAGCAATGAATATCCCACTGAACTATAGCTATTAAAAATAGGCCCTCCAAATAAATATGCATCTGCATACTCAACTATTTCAGCACGTAATGCAATACTTGTTGCACCCTAGTAAGGCCCTATGAAATGAGGGTGTGTCTCTAGAAAAATACAATACTTGGTGCACCCCAGTAACTCCCTATGATTTGAGGGAGTGTTTCTATAACTTGTCCCTTAGCAGATGGCATTACAGCCACATCATAACCCAATGCATATGCCAATTCCAGAAATAAATTCAAATAATGGCTAAGGAAATAAAACACCAATGCAAACAAAAAGTGAAATTCGCGAGAGAATTGCTTAGCGAGCAAAAAATTGGACCAAAACCTAGAATGTAAACAAATTAAGAAATCTCAAGAACAAGGCAATTTGTTTTGTAGGAAATGGTTGGCCAGACACTAGATATGAATGCAAATCAATATATTCTTAGAAGTTGTTTTTGGAATTAAATTGTGAGAAAGTGAAATGTCTAAAGTGTCTCATGAACAACTATCGTATGAGAAAAATTATGAAAACGACTCATAACATTATAAATAATTACAAAATCTTACATTCTTAAAATCATAACTATATAACTTACTTTGTCAAAATCAGTATGAATGTTAAAATCCAACTTCCAAGAATACCAAAATTGTTCAGATGTTAGCATTGGAAAAAGGAGATCAAAATAATTTGTCACTATTAGTCCTCTCAGAATTCAGAAAGTTATTTTACAACAAATAGTAAATAAGATAAAAATTATCTACTCAAAGAACTAGAATGCAAATTTCATAAATTGCATATTTCAGTATAATTGAAAAATCGCTACTGGAACCTGGACTTGGAACCATAGGAAGGGATGACTTTGCAACTCGAAGGGATGCTTTCTTTGGAACCGTAGGAAGGGATGACTTTCCAACTCGAAGGGATTCTTTCTTTTCTCGATCAAATTACACCCTCTATTTATTCCCATAAGCACCACAATTGGCAGCAATTTACTCCAATTGAATCAAAGGCAATTGTATACTCCACATCACAATTATGAGCATCGATATCTTACTCACCACGAAGGTCGAACTCTGGATCACGATCTCGAAGTTGAAGCTCACCGTGAAGGTCAGACTCTGAAAATCCTCCATTATGGTACAAGAAGAATATCCCTAACATGCACGAATATCCTAAATTATGCTCCTTTGTTGATCTCTCTAAGAACTCCCATGAGGCCCATAAAGTGTCTTAGAGTGGATTAGATACCACTATTACGAACCAAATACAGAATCTAGACTGTAATTGAAAATCTGGCCCTTACCTACCCTTAATTGAAAACATGAAATTGGGGCTACCACATATCCTTATCGAAAGAACCAAGCCTTTAATTGTGCTAATGGAGATGTGTATTACATTTAACATTAATAATATTTTTTCGTTCAAATTGGGTTATAGTTAGATCACATAACATGTCACATCATTTTTCATCTATACTCTTCCTCCACATGCTCTACCGATTTATGACGTTTCCTTTGCAACATCTGGTGCAAATGGTGCAAATAGATTAAAAATAAATAAACATAAAAACATAAAACTAATAATTATATTTTTCTGTGGGATGTAGAATACAGGACGATGGGGTGTTCTGTTAAGGTACTCCATGGTTAAAATGTCACTGGTTTGAAACACCATGTGTAAACAATCTAGCCATGCTAAAGGTTGGATGGCCTGGGTTGGGTGCGATCCCCGAGTGACTTTGACGTCTTCAATGCCCTTGGGTCCCGGCTACTCAAGTCATAGATTAGGCGTGGCTAAGGATACAAATGAGCTGAGGATGGGTATTAGCTACCTAGCTTTGAAAAAGTAGACCATGAAGAATAAGTAACCCCTTCCACTAATACAATATTGCTTCAACAAGTTTTCTAAGGGAAAAGTGTCACAAAGATGGATTTGAAACAATTTTACTATCAAGTCTAGATAGCAGAGGGTGATGAAGCGAAGATAGTCAAGGTAACGAGGTATGGAAGTTATGAATTCTTAATTATGCATTTTGGTTTGTGTAATGCTCCTGCTACATTTTCATCATGGATGAATGAAGTTCTACATTTGTACTTAGATAAGTTTTTTGTGGTATAATTCGATGATATCATAGTGTTCAATGATAATTTGGAAGAGAATAAGAGGAACTTGGCAAAAAAATTTGAGGCACAAAGGCAAAATTAATTGTACTTAAATAATGCTAAGTATATATTCACCCAAAACGAGATACCAAATTTGGGTCATTGGGTTGGTCAGGGATGTATTTGCATGCACCCTGAGAAGATAAAGGTGATAGTAAATTGGGAGGAGCCTCATAAGGCATATGATGTGAGAGCCTTCACTTGGATGACCAATTATTACTAAAAAATTGTGGGGGGATTTTCAAAGATAGGCTCCTTATTTATAGACTTACTGAAGAAGGATAGACCATGGAAGTGGACAGAAAAGGGTAGAATTTCACTTGAAGAACTCAAATGTAAGATTGTGATAGCTCTTGTACTGAAACTATCATACTATGAGAGATAATTTGAGGTACAGACATATGCATCTGATTTTTCCATGGGAGTTTTAATGCAAGATGGTCACCCTGTAGAATTCAAGAGTAGGAAGTTGTAGTATTGGGGGAGGAGGTACCTTATCCATGTGAAAGAGATGGCAACAGTAGTACACTATCTTCAGATGTGGAGACACTATATTTTGGGGAAGCTATTTATGGTCAAGACAGATAACATCACATTGAGCTACTTTGCAAGCCAACCAAAGTTGTAGCTGAAGCAAGCTTGATGGAAAGACATTTTGGCTAAGTTTTACATGATGATTGAGTATAGGCCAGGGAAACTCAATGTAGTTGCAGATGCCTTGAGAAGGAAGGAAGATTTGGCAACGATTGAGGAAGATGAAGAGAACTTGCCTACTCTAAAGAGAGTCAGATTCAATTTGTTGAAGAGATACAAAGAAGAATTTGTGATGGGTTGTAGAATGACACTACAATGAAGAACATGATGAAGTAGGTGGACTCATGAGGTAACTCTTAAAAGAGTATCGTAACTCGCCTTGGGTTGTCCATCCAAGATAGTAGAGAACACTGGCATTGTTGGAGATAGGTTAATTTTGGGGAAGTATGAGGGCATATGTGGAGTATGTGCAAACTTGCATTATATTCTAGCACAAAAAGTCTGAACTAGAGGACATGCAAGATTATTGCATCCTTTACCAACTCTAGATAGACCATGGGCAAGTGTCTTAATGGAATTCATCTCATAGTTGTCAATGGTGCAAAGGTATAATGAGGTGTTGGTAATTGTCAACAAATTCTCTAAGGATGCCATCTTCTTACCTACAAAGGTAGCATGCAATGAAGAGGAAGTAACAAATAATTTCTTCTGAAATGTGGTGAAATATTGAGGTATCATAGCACCTATCAGGTTTTCATACTGGATTTCAAATTTGGTGCCCACAAGAAAGAAAACTGGTGAGATTAGACTTTGTGTTGATCTAAGGAACTTAAACCAAGTATCCCTCAAGGACAATTATCCCTTACCCAAGATGGATCACATTCTCCAAAGAGTGGTAGGGGCTTCAAGGATTTCACTACTTGATGGATTCTCAGGTTTTAATCAGATCCAAGTACACCCTGATGATCAAGACAAATCCGCATTCACAACCCCATGGGGAACCTTCAAATATGTAAAAATTCCTTTTGGATTGAAGAATGCAGGGGCTACATTTCAAAGAGCAATGGATATTGCTTTTGCCAAAGAGATTCATGACTTCCTCGTTATTTATTTAGATGACCTCACACCTTTCTCAAAATCTGACCAAGAACACTTGAAGCATTTGAGACAAATATTCTTAACATGTAGGAAATACGGAATTTCCTTAAATCCTAAGAAATCTCTGTTTGGTTTAGAAGAAGGTAAGTTGTTAGGTCACATCATTTCAAAGGATGGCATTAGAATTGACCCAGACATGATACAAGCTATCTTACAAATGCCCCACCCAAGAAACATCAAAGAATTACAAGCTTTCTTGGGAAAAATTAACTTCTTAAGGAGGTTTATCCCAAACCTAGCAGAATTGATCAGATTACTAAATAACATGCTTAAGAAGGATTCAAAAGTGAAATGGACAGTAGAAGCAAATCAAGCTTTTGAAGGCATAAAGTTGGCCCTTACCCAAACACCAGTCTTAACAAATCCTCAATTTGACAGAGAATTTATCATTTTCTCCTTTGCCTCCCAGCATACCATTGCTGCTGTCTTATTACAGAAAGATGACCAAGGAAATGAAAAACCCATTGCTTTCTTTAGTAGAGCTCTTAGAGATGCACCCCTGAAATATCAGATCATGGAGAAGCAAGCTTATGCTTTGGTCAAGGCCATTAAAGACTTTAGGATTTACATCCTATACTCCCATGTTATAGCTTATGTGCCAAGTCCCATTGTGAAAGACATACTCACCCAAGAAAACCTAGAGGGCAGAAGAGGCAAATGGATTGCCAACATCTTGGAATTTGATATTGAAATAAAACCTACAAAACTGATAAAAGGGCAAGGTTTGGCCAAACTAATGACAGAAGCAAACTTTCAATCCTTAGACATTAACCAGCTGGAAAATGAACCAGAGCTGGCGACTCCAAAGATCAATGCAGCCTTTGAACAATCCTCTTGGTATTTTGATATATGTTATGTGTTACAAAACCTGTGTGCTCCCCCAGGATTGTCCAGAACTAAATGTAGGTTCTTAAAAATGAAAGCTTCAAGATTTTGTGTCATGGATGGTAATTTGCTTTGGAAAAACCATGAGGGTATATTGTTAAACTGCTTAATTGAGAATGAGACTAACAAAATCATGGAAGAATTTCATGCAGGTGATTGTGGTGGACACTTGTATTGGAAGTCCACTGTGGATAAAATACTGAGGGCTGGTTACTATTGGCCCACCTTGTTCTCTGATGTTAAAAATTTCACTACCTCATGCCATAAGTGTCAAATATTTGAGGGAAAGAGAAAGTTACTGCCACTCCCTTTGAGGCCTATTGCAACAGAGAGACCTTTTCAACAATGGGGCTTGGATTTCATTGGGGAAATTCATCCCTCATCTTCAGGCCAACATAGATGGATTCTAACAGCTACAGACTACTTTACTAAATGGATTGAAGTTGTTCCATGTAGACAAGCAAATGATACTACTATCATTCAGTTCCTTGAGACCAATATCCTTTCTAGATTTGGTTGTCCTGATAAGATAATAACAGACAATGCTGCTGCTTTCAGATCTAAGAAGATGGTGAATTTCTGCCACAAATTTCATATTACTTTGGGCCACTCCACTGCATACTACCCTCAAGGAAATGGCCTAGCAGAATCATCAAATAAAAGCCTTATAAACATCATAAAGAAGGTGTTGGAAGAAAATAAGAAGCTGGTCAATGCCTTATGGACAGATAGACTAACAACCAAGAGATCAATTGGGGTCAGCCCATATGAGTTAGTCTATGGATTAGAAGCCAAATTTCCTTCATCACTAGGGGTTCCTGTTATGAGATTACTTCAAGAAAGTCAAGTTGAGCCCAATGACATGCAAAGAAGGATCAATCAAATAATATGTTTGCAGCAAACTAGAGACCAAGTTTATAGCAGAGTTCAAGTTTTACAAGAAAAGTTAAAGAAAGTTTTTGATAGAAGGACTAAGGCTGAAGATTTCAACATTGGTGATAAAGTCCTCAAGTGGGACTCAAGAAGGGAATATGAAGGAAAACATGGAAAATTTGATTCCCTTTAGAGAGGACCATTTGTCATCCAAGCAGTGCAAGGAAACAATGCTTACTTCCTTAAAAGTCTTGATGAAGCTGATTTGGATGAAGGTCCTGTGAATGGCAGGATGTTGAAGCACTATTTTGACTACTATCCATGAACATAGCATGGCTGTTCCCCTGTACATAATCAGTTGTATATATTTTCTTTCGGCATGCAAATAGTTCAGTTCAAGAAGTTGCTGTAAATCAGCAGAAAAGAGCTTTTTTCCAGAAGTTCCACAGAGGTAATAGCCTCCAGTTTTGAAATACAAAGAGAAAGTTTCAAGTTTTGGTAAGAGAAATCTTGGACCAAGGCATTCTGACTTGCTGTTCTTGGTCTTTCAAATGGAAAAACCATCCCCATGTGGAGCCACTATTAGATACCTATACCAATAGGTTTCATATTTCATGATTGGCAAAGAAAGTTCCAAATATGCTCTGCTTTGGTGATGCAAAGATCCCATATTTTCAAGAGAAGGTAATATGTGTACATAGCTTGATGTTGACTCCATTTTGGATGGATGGTCCAACAGCCTAATCTGGATCATGCCATGTTTCAATTTCCTGTTGTAGAATAGAGAAAGAAGTCTGTCCAAACTATTCAATCTTGGCAGACCAGTAGTTAGGTAGAGAATTAAGGTTCCCAACTGCTTAATCTGGGACCTTGGAAGCAATAAGGGTAGTTCTAGATAGAAAATCAAAAGAAAAAGCCAAAAGAAAAGAAAAGGCACATGAGGGTTTGCAAGTCTAAGTGCACCCTCCATAAAGAAACAAAAAATGCTAGGCAAGTTAATGGGTAGGTAGAGGAGGTTGCAGAAATGTCATTCCTTTCAATTGAATTTTGCTGGTCTAACATAAAGGAAACATCAGTGGATAGAGAAGTTCCTCTTCTCCATCATCTTGCAGCAATACAAAGAAGCATGTCTAACTTCCTGTTTTCCCCCCTCACATTCATTACTAACATCCCATTACCAGTTATGCTCATGAAAGAAAGTCAAGGTCTTATGGTGGTTCTTGTTTCTTTAAAAGCCACATTTCTTGTGTAAAATTCTTTTCATTTTGATCTACTCCCTAAACTAAGTTGATTCCATACAAAACTTAGTGTTTCCCCTCCTCATCCACCTCTTCCACTCATATTAACCCCTAACTTCTACTATTTAACTCCCTATACCCCCTTTTCCCCCTATTACTATGTAAATTATGCAAAAAACCCCAAAATACCTATGTATCCCCTTCCCCGAGCATTATAGCTCTAAGTTTGGTTCCAAATGGTTTAAGCGCTAAAACATTAGAGCGCGACCCAAAGAGCGCTGGAAAATTAATTGTGGGATTAATCCGGGATTTGCTTGGATTAATAACCTAAACGCGCTTTGTAAATAAATCTGTGTATAAACCCATTTAACACGTAACACTGCAAAAAACCATAAAAACCCACTTTTTATAAAGTTCCGCCGGGCACACAGTTCAGAGAATAATAATATTTTATTGGCCCCGCATTCCGTATTGTCCTTACATCTCATCAACCCGTCGACCGTCGGATCTGGGCTTTCCCATCCGACGGCCCAGATCCATATCGGGTCGGCCCCGATGTACTACCGTTATCGCCCGAGAAACTGTCAGAGGGTGACGTCAGGCCTCTGCCATGCGTCACCCCCATATTCTCTCGGGCCGCCCTCTGACAAAACCACGGCCGTATCCAAAGCGGTCCGAGAACTTACCACTTACTGCTTCCGGTTTCCGCTGACCAGTCACACTCACGTCACATCCTCGTCGCCACCGCATCAGCGCCCCCGTCCGCCAATACTCTGACCTGTCTGCCACCTCACCAGCCCCCATGGACCACTCACATGTCGCCACGTCACCCGATGACATCATGCTGACGTCATCCGACCCTGACCCCACCTGATGACGTCATGCTGACGTCATCCAAAAAAAGCGCCAATGTTCCAAAAATCCATATTTTCGCCAAAAAACCGTGTTTTTCTCACTTTTTGCAAAAACAACTATTGCTCCCCTGCATGCATTTTACGACCAAACAAGCGCCAACCTGCAGAAATCGCTACAGAGACTGTGGGCGCATCCATTACACCTGCATTTGTAACCATTGCCGGCAAAACGCAAGGTATTTATCCAAATCATTCCCTCTGAGCCTGGTTTTGTCCATAATTCTCCAAATATAGCTTAAAACGAGTGAAGAACACTGTACCTACCAGCAAACTCCAGCAACCAGTACCTATTTTCAACTGTTGGGTCACAATTCCATTGCAGAACCTGCATTTAGCGAAATTTACCTTAATTTACAGCTGGTTCGCGCATTCGTGAACTAAAGACCCGAGCTGCTCTAATTCACCGTGAAGAGATTTTTTTCAGGCCTGCCATTTTCTCTATCAATCCTCTGTGCAGTATTTCAATTGCTGTCACTGCCATTTTCCCTCTGTTCCTTTGCAATTCACCTCTCTGTTCCAGAAATACTCCTCTGTGTTGCTCTGTTTAGTAACACCAGTTCTAATACAAGTCATAGCACTACTTAACCATGGAAACACCAGTAGCCCTGAATATTCAACCTCTGAATGCCCCACAAAGAGAGTTAGAATGGAAGGCCCTAGGAGATATTGATTATCAGATGTTAGACTGGTTCCCAATAAATTCTAAGTATAATATTCATATGCTAAATGAATTGAAAGCTCAACACCTCAGTGGAGCTGATATTTTAGGGATTTGGGACTCCAACTTGCCCATTTACAACCTCCCTCAAGTCAATGCCCTTCCAGACTTGATCCATAGATGCTGTGAATGCTATGATCCATGTCAGAGAGTTGTTCTCAATCCCTCAGGTGCAGTCTTGTTCCATATCACCCCTGAGGCCATAAATCAAATGCTCAACTTTCATTCTGCAAGACCATTGACTCCTCTCTCCATGTTAGATTTACTAAAGAAGGGGGGGAACCTGTCTAGTGCCCAAATCATCAAAATTAATCAGTTATTTATTCAGCCAAGCTCTGAAGCTCTGAGAACACCTCCTATTGGACATCCCTATCTCAATGACTTGGGGAGGATGCTGGTGGATTTGATTAGCTATGTCCTGGGCTACAAGGGAGTTGAAGATGTTGATGATACCATAATGGCCATGCTGTCCATATTTTCTCCTGGGAAGCCTCCTGCTGTGCACTATGACTATGCTGAATATATTGCAAACAAGATTCATGAGCAACTGATGAATCTAGAAAGGGAAAAGGTGTTCAGATACACCTCATACATCTATCATCTGTTCCTATTTTATCAACCAGACAGTTTCCCCATTCCCCTCAAGAATCCAAGGTCTGTAGTATTTTGGACCTCAGTTTTTCATTGCACCTCTTGTTCACCATACACATACTGTGAATTCATAGACCTTTTCATTCATCCAGCAATGACTTTGTTATATGGTGTTCCTCCTCCGAGATTAACCGAGGAAATGCAAAGAATTCTCCATCTCTCTAAGTCCTACAGCATTGGTGATTGGTATTTTTACCAACACCATACAGTGATCAGAGTATATGGCTGTGAGCTGAACCCTTATAGGCTGCCAAGATATGTCCCTATGAGACTATTTGCCTTGGAATATTTCAGACAGTTTGGAAATGCAGACCAAATCCATTTCCATAGTAAAAACAAGAAAGTGCAGCTAAAAGTCAGGAACCAGCTAGGCCCTTTCCTTTACAACATAAGGGAGGAGGGATGGAAGGAAGCAGATATGATCCTAGAGGGCCTCCGATTAGAAACTAGTTTCAAATGGGTACCTTATGACCCTAATCATTTCATTTCTCTCAGGAGGATAAAACATAAATTGGGTGGCTATGCTCACATTAAATTGCCTCATATTGAGAAATATGCCAATCTACTAAGTTGGAAAGAGGGCACCCTAGAAGAGCCAATGACTAGAGAGAAAATACTACAAAGAGAAGCAAAAAATATTGAGAAAGAGGCTGACTTGGAAACTTGTGGGAAGGTTTCCTCTTCATATCAAAGGCAACTTGGAGCAGCTGCATCATCTTCAACAGCACATCAGCAAGAACAGCCACCTCCTATGGCAGAAAAGCAAGCAAAAAAACAGGTAGAACAACAAGAAGGAGGGCGAAAAGAGGGGCAGCAAGAACAAACACCTGAAGCCCCAATATCCACTGAGCAACAGGCTCAAGAGAATGTGCCCCCTAGGCAAGAAAAGACAGTGGAGGCCTCAGTACTACAGACTCCACAACAAGAAGAAAAGGGAAGAAAGAGGGATAGAGAGAAGGAGACTCCCCTCACCACCTCCACAACTCACGGGAAGAAAAGGCACAGAATGAATCCCCTCTCTGAGGAAGAAATGCCTATTGGGCATTCTTTGGGCATGGGCCCACCGAGTATGGAGGCATCTGCAAGTTCCTTTCAGCAGGAACAGGAAAGGACAGTTGGAGGAGAAGTCAGCTCCTCAAGCCACCAAAGGGGAGCTGAAGCAGGCATCAAACAACAGTTTATAGATATCAAAAAGAGGAATGAGCCACTCAAGATGCAGCTCTACAACCACTTGTTAAAGATGGCTCCTACAAACCAACAGAGGTTAATGTCTACCTATGATGTACATGAGGGCAAAATGGTAATGAGTCATTTCATGCCAACCATGTTGCAGCCACAGTCAGCTGCAGACTACATAAGGACCAACCTGGAGGTCCTTGCAAAAGACATCCACCCCATGGATCAGATTGAATTGCACAAGCAAACGGGTGAGATGGTATATGCCACCCTTGCAGACAAAACATTGGTGAATTATAGGCTGGAAAATAGCCTAAATAACACAGCTGCCCAACTTGAGTTGGAGAAAGCATCCTCTCAAGCAAAGGACAACCGAATCAAAGCTTTAGAGGATATAATCATAGAACTTGGGCATGATCCCAAGGACATCAAGGCTGTACAAGCGCTGCTGAAGCTAAGAGATGCAGATATGGCAGCACTAAGAAAAATGGTTAAGGTCCCAGCAACTATTCACCCACAAACAGAAGAGGTTGCTCAGCTGAGACATGACCAAGATGCAGCAACTATGTTGGTATCGTTATACAAACAGCTGATCCAGACACAGGAGAAATTGGGAGAATCAGAGGCAGCACTGTAGGTAGCCCTACAACAGAGGGAAGTAGGCCAAACATCACAGCCCCCTCCACAAATAATCAACCTTGAGGAACCCCCTCAAACTAGTGCTCCTCCTACAGAACAGACAGCTCAGAAAGCACCATCTACATCAGCACCAGCACCAACAACAGAGCAGGCTCCAAGCCTTGATATGCAGAAGCTGAAGAATGAAATTCAGGCCCTAGAAGCCCAAATGGCAGAGTTAAATGAAGCCAGGGAGAATTTGGCTAAGCTCAATGAAAAATATGACAAGTCAAAGCAAAATGTGGCAGAAAAAGGGAGGGAAATAAAGACCCTTAAGGAGAAGATAAAGGAGTTGGAGAAGGAGCTCACCCTTGACAAAGTGGTGGCTGAGCTTAAGACAGTTTTATGGGCCAACATTGGCCAATCAATCACAGATCAGTGGCAGTACATTGAGACTATTCATGAGCAAATGGAGCTCATAGGAAAAGCACATAGAGAAGTCCAGAGAGCAAGGGCATCTCTAGGCAACATGCCTGAGGTAGCCAATAGAATGATTAATGTGCTCAATAACCGTACAGGTCCTCAGCTGGCAGCAATGGGAATTCCCAACAGAACTGAAACCATTTTGTTGATAAAGAGGGTCCTTACATTAAGAAGCCTGGTACAAACACTGGAAAGAAGAAGCCAGGACATGCAGACAGAAGTAAACAGGTTCATGGACAAGTTTGCAGCACTACAAGGCAAAGGTCTTCCTGGGCTACTTTCACATGAGAACTATGCAAAGAGGGTCAACACATTTGCTACAAATCAGATCACTGTAAGACCAAGTACTTCAGAAGAAACAGGGCCAGCATCTGGGCAAAATCTCTATGATAGAGTAGAGAGTTTATTTTTTATTATGAATGAGATCAAGCATTTGTTTGAAGTGCCTCCAAACATCTACAAATATACAGAGGCAGATGAGACCTTGGATGCAATTTTGAGACATCAATTGCCCACACAAGAATGGTGGACCAAAATGATACAGTTGATACTGTAATCAAAAGCCTTTCATCAAATTTTTTCATCAAAAAACATAAGTCATCATGTACAGGAAAATTTGATGCATTCAGTATGACTGAAGAAAGATGGACTGAGCCAACTCAGCAGAAAGATTCGGCCACTAAAGCAGCACTGACAGTTACAGATGACAGGGTCGAGAAAGCTACAGCATGACAAAGCCATAAAGACACATCATTCAGCATTTATGCAGAACGCTCAACCGACTCAGTGGCCTCCAAAGGTCAAAAAGGACTTCTGACAGAATTAAAGAGCATTCATTTTGTATTTAAGAGCAGTAATAACTTCTTTATCTGCTATTTTGTAAAGTTGGTGAGCGTATTTAATTATCAAAATGACTCAGCGGTTCAGATATTTGTAGAACCGATTGTATATATTCCCCCTCGCATAAGCTTGCAGGGGTTGTTGTTACTTGTTCAAAAAAGAGAACTCGGCTGTATTTTTGGAGAGATAATACAAAGAAGTTTCAAGAGTTCAGAGATTGTCTTTCTGATGTATGCTGTGTTGGAACCATTGAATGCTGCAGAATTCTAGTGCTATAGCTTGATACAATAAGTTTCTCTATCTCTGTCTGTGTTGTATTTTTGTGTATTTCATTTCTCACATATGTGGTCTAATCTCAACAAGAAAGAAGAAGAATAACTCAGGATTTGTCCATGGAGACACCCTGAATTCAATCTTTCATTGTTATAAATGTTTTCTTCAGGTTTATCTGTTAAATTGGAATTCTTAAATGCTCCAAATTACTATAAATCTTTGACAGTCTCTGTGCAGTAATTCTTAGATGCTACTGAAAAGATTATGCCCTTTCTCAACTTACAGTCACACTATATATAAGTTTCCATTTGACTATGTTTCATTCATAAACCAAAATTTGTATCATGAATAGCTGTCTAGCTCTACAATAAATCCTCCTCCATCACAGACATTAGGACCTACCCAATTTCTGACCCCATATGCCCAATGGACTAGAAATCCCTCAAACATTTCATGCCCTTCTCAATCAACAGTTCACAACCAAAACCTCAAGCAAAAACAGAACTCATAACTAGCCTAAAATCCTCACAAAACATAGATAAATCTTAAAGAGAGAGCCCTCTCTGATTACAGTTTGGCTAGGATCTGTAATCCAAAGCTTGGTTAGTGGTTACTCCGGCCGTATTCCCTTGGGAGTCAAAGGGAACAACCTGGGTGCTAACACATACCTTATTGGCTTCAGCTTCTTACCTTCACCTTACATTATGTCTTTGCTGATATACAGCCAGACTTGATCACCAACTTGGAAACTATGCTCAATTCGATGCTTATCATGCTTTGCCTTGTACTTGGCTTGGCTCTTTTCCAGTTGTTCCTGTACTGCCTGGTGAATCTCTTGGATTTGTTCAATGAACTTGGTTGCCTTGTCCACATCACTATGTCCATCAACCATTATGTCTTTACCAAAGACAAAATCCAAGGGAGAGCTGGGTATGAAACCAAAATAGGTCTCAAAAGGAGATATTTGTGTAGAAGAATGTTTAACTCGGTTGTAAGCATGCTGCACATAACATAAATGTTCATCCCAAAGCTTGGGATGCTTGCTGCAATAGCCTCTAAGCAACTGGATCACTATCCTGTTGACCACTTCTGTTTTGCCATCTGTTTTCGGATGAAAAGTTGTGCTCTTCTTCAGTCTGGTGTCCATCAATTCCCACAGACTCGACCAAAATTTTCCAAAAAATCGGGATTCTCGATCAGAGACAATGGAAGTGGGTAATCCAAACTGAACCCATACATGCTGAAAGAACAACTTTGTAGTTTGTTCAACAGTAATCTATTTGTTACAAGGTATCAAAATACACATTTTTCTGAACCTATCCACAACAACATATAAATAGTCATTACCTTTCCTAGATTTAGGCAGTCCCCCAACAAAATCCATGGAAACACTTTCCCAAGGGTGAGAAGGAACTGGTAGTGGAGTGTACAAGCCTAGTTTTCTATTGTTGGGCTTGCTCTTAGCACACATGGTACACCCTCTTACATATCTAGAAATGGTTTCATTCATTTTTTTCCAATAACAAAATCTTTGCAGGATAAGACCTCCTTAGTATATATAAGATACTAAGGGGTCACAATATAATGAGAACCTACATAGCAATAATAATGTAAGGGCAAAAAAAAAACTATCGCTGCCGCCCTGCTCTGCGCGCGCGCGCCTGAGCCAGCCCTCGGCCTGCAGCCTTCGATCCAGCCTTGACCAGTCCCGCGGATCCCATGGATCCTCCAGGGGAGGACCCAGCAATGCAGCAAGCCTTTTCGAATCTGATCAAATCTTTGCCCCAGCAAAGACCAAGACCTTCGGCTACCAAGTTCGTCAAAAAACTGGATGTGCTTCAGGAAGTTATACTGCCTCCGA
The DNA here is from genome assembly GCA_031772625.1 of Pinus tabuliformis. Taxonomy (NCBI): domain Eukaryota; kingdom Viridiplantae; phylum Streptophyta; class Pinopsida; order Pinales; family Pinaceae; genus Pinus; species Pinus tabuliformis. Next base: position 574,428,152 of record CM062814.1, read on the forward strand.
CCATTCCTCGCATGGCAGCTATCTCACTAGCAGAGAAAGGATTAATCGGCCAGTTTACAGGACTGTGGCCTTCACCAAAAACTGTGCAACGGTGGGTAGAGAGAAACTGGGCAGATAAGACTCAAGGAAAAATCTCAATAAGGTTTTGTGGCAGACGCTACTTCACCTTCCATTTTGAAACCAAGGAGGACAAGGACCTGATATTCAGAAACGGGCCTTACTTCATGGATGCCAGGGGTCTCTATCTCAACAAATGGACCCCGGACTTCGATCCTGAACTAGACATTCCAAGCGCAGTTCCTGTCTGGGTCAGGCTTCCTCATCTCCCTTTGCATTGCTGGGGCGATGAATCGGTTAAGGCAATCGGAAACGCGGTCAGAAAATATATAGATCGCAACGAACCTAAGGACAACATGCAAGCCTACGCGCGAATATGTGTCGAAGTCGATCTGGGGCGTGGTCTGCCGGAAGCAATCAAACTGAAAGTGGACGACTGGTGCCATATCCAACAGCTGGACTACGAACAGATCCCATTCAAATGCAAGGTATGCCACGAATACGGACACTTTGCTAATAGATGCCCTAAACTTATTAATGTTGAATCAACAGAGCAAGAGGGACAATGGGAAACGGTCAAAAGGAAAAAATCGGCTCCAAACCTCAAGCAATCTGAATCTGAACAACTGGGACCAAACCATCTTCAACCTTCCCATCCTCCTTCTCCCCGCCAGCATCCATCTTCGTCCTCTCTGCAGCCCCCTTCTCACCTTCCCTCCTCCCCCCCTCGTCCTTCAGATCCCTCCATCCCTCCTTCATCCAACCCTTTCGCATCCCTATCTGAAGATGACCCTATTCAGGACCCCTCAGCAGATCAGCCCCTCCACCCCTCTTCCCCTCATCCCTCTCCGCCCTCCCCTGATTCTACATCAACAAGGATCACAAGAAGCTCGTCAAAAGACCATGGAGCACCTAGCGAGATACCAAAAAAGCATGGGCCAGGTAGGAAGTCGGCAAAACAACACAGAGAAGAAAGCGCGCAGAAAGATATAGCAATGGGATCACAGACGCCGATTGAAACCTACATCCTAGGAATCTCGGATAAGGAAAATAACATCAAAGGCAAAGAGAGGCGAGCACCTCTGCATACCACTGGTAAATCATGTTGAAAATACTTTCTTGGAACAGCAGGGGACTAGGGCACCCCTCCAAAAAAGCGGCCCTCAAGGAGCTAATTCATAGTGAAAAGCCCGATATCATCCTTATACAGGAAACAAAGCTAGAACAGTCTGAAATCAGCAAACTCATTGATCAGCAAAAACAGTACAGCGGCTGCACAAGTGAAGCAAGAGGAGCTTCAGGAGGTATATTAACATTGTGGGACATCAGCAAATGGAGCTGCAGCTTCATCAAAACACAACAACATTGGATAAGTGTTAAATTAGAGAGCAAGGACAATGGCAATGAAGTCAAAATTTACAACATCTACTCACCAAACCACTACAGGGAGAAAGAAGCATGCTGGAATACTCTAGAGGCCGACCTAGACGAAGATCAAAACAACAATCTTATATTAGCAGGGGATCTAAACTTGGTCATGCACGCCAATGAGAAAAGGGGAGGGAACTTCGGCACTGATCACTTCAGAAACCGGCTCGAGCATATCATGCATGAGAAGGACTTGGTCGACATGAAGCCTAAGAACCGAAGGTATACCTGGACTAATCGGCGGTTGGGAGCCGGTAACATTATGGAAAGGCTGGACCGTTTCCTTATCAACACTGCCTTTCTATCCTCTTTCTCCAACGGTCAGTCAGACATTCTCAATACTTCCGTCTCGGACCATTACCCAATCACCCTTTCTTTGCAAATCCACAGCCACCTCGGTCCCCTCCCTTTTAAATATTCCTCCCTCTGGAACCAAATCCCCGCAGCCCGTTATGCGGTGAAGCAAGCTTGGTCTCAGCACGTGGAAGGCTCCCCTATTTTCATTTGGGAATCCAAACTGAAGCAAACAAGACAGGCTCTTAAGTCTTGGGCAAAGTCCAACTACAAGGAACCCGAGGCTCTAAAAAATGATATCAAACAAAATCTTGAAGAAATACAGCAAAGCATCGAAACTATAGGACTTACTCAGCACGCAAAACAAGAAGAGATCAGGTTATACACCAAGTTGCGCCAAACAGTCAGAGACGAGGAAATCAAATGGCGGTTAAAATCAAGACAAATATGGCTGCGTGAAGGTGACAAAAACACCTCCTACTTCCATAAACAAGCCACAGTCAGGAAGGTAAGGAACACAGTTAGCAAAATCCAAGATAGTGAAGGGAACACTCATGAGACCCAAGACTCCATAAAAGCTGCTGCAACTTCCCATTTTAAAACTCTCCTGACAGAGGACAAAGAAGAGCAGGACTACTCAAGTTTCCTTCAGCATATGACCAGAGAAGTCACTCAAGGAATGAACAACAAACTCACCCAAGAAGTTGAAGAGGAAGAAGTTCAAAAGGCCATCTGGAGCCTCCACCCGGATAAAGCACCAGGCCCTGATGGGTTTCCTATCAGTTTCTACAGAGAGTACTGGCAAATGTTAAAAAAGGATCTCCTAAAGATGATTCGATGGGTCCTTAGGAAAGGAAAATTAGGGGGTTTCACCAACTCAACGTACTTAGCTCTTATCCCAAAAGAGAACAGGCCCATTACCTTTTCCAGATTCTGGCCCATTTCCTTATGTAACTCTGCTTATAAAATAATCACAAAAATTTTGTCTTCTAGACTCAAGCCTCTTCTCCCCTCCCTAATTTCTGAAAATCAAGGAGGCTTTCTAGCCAATCGACACATCTCCGACTCCATTCTTTTGGTTCAAGAAGCCATCCATTCTAGCATCAGTCGCAAGGAAAAAGGATTCATTCTTAAACTAGACCTTGCCAACGCCCTTGACAGAGTTAGACACTCCTTCCTATTTGCTGTTCTGCTCAAAATGGGATTCAATACCTCCTTCATAAATATGGTCAAAGCTTGCATCTCTAACCCCTGGATTTCCCCTTTGGTGAATGGAAGATCTTGTGCAGCCTTTCAATCCTCCCGAGGCCTCAGGCAAGGCTGTCCCTTGTCCCCTTACTTATTCATCCTCATGGCTGAATCCCTTAGCAAAGCCTTGGACTACCACCGAAGAATAGGTCTCATCACAGGTATCCAATTCGAGCAGGGCACAAAGAATATCAACCACTCCCAATTCGCAGACGACACCCTCTTGATGGGCGGAGCCTCAAACACCATTGCAAGGCGATTCAAAAAGATTATGGATCAATTCATGGACTGCTCTGGAGGGAAAATTAATCAAGTTAAAAGTTGCATCTATGGATGGAATGTAACAGCTCACACCATTCACAGCATCGCAAATATATTAGAGGTCTCATACAAGCTTGAATGGAGTCACTTCATCTATCTTGGTATGCCGGTGAGTACAGGACCCCTGAAGATCGAAACATGGAATGAGATCCTCGACAAAATCAAAAGGAAAATCCAGCAATGGGGAACTATGTGGCTCAACCCAGCTGGACGTCTTGTCCTTCTCAAATCAGGTTTGGCCTCTCTTCCCATCTATCGATTTTCATTGATACAAGCTCCAATGGTTTTCCATCATAAATTGGAAAAGGCTCTTAGACATTTCCTCTGGCAAGGAGGGAAATCGGAAAAGAAAAAATTTAACCTGGTTGGCTGGAAATCCGTCATCCAACCCCAGGAAAAAGGAGGCCTTGGAATAAGGTCTCCAAAACTTTTGAATTTAGCTCTCGGGGCTAAAACTATTTGGAGACTAATCACAGGGGACATAGCTTGGTGGAAATCAGTTTTAGAAGCCAAGTATCTCAACAGTACTAGGCATAAGCTCTTGGAATCCAATATCCCCATCAGGGACAGCTCCAACATCTGGAAATTATGTAAGAAAATAATCCCAATTATGGCTCAACACATATCAAAAGTACCAGGAGGGGGAAGCAGCATCAGTATTTCTAGAGACATAATCCTAGGCCAGAGCCCTATAGGGTCCAATGCAGATGAAACTCCAGCCATAAACTGGCTAAATAGCAGAGGCATTTGGTGTCTAGCTCAAATCGCTCAGTGGGGAAACCCCTCCCAAGTTTGGACAGGCTGGACTCTGCCGGAATATCCAAGGGAATTGGAAACAAGTTTCAATTCACTAAGGAACCAACTGCATAGCAAGGCCCCGATATATAGAGGAGGAACAGATAGCTACCGCTGGGATCCTTCGGGAACCATGTACACATCTAAAGCAGGGTACCATCACCTATGTGAAAGCGCCTTCCCACAGGACATCTGGAATCACTGGAGATTAGTTTGGAAGGCGGAAGCCCCTCCAAAAGTAAAATTCTTTTGCTGGCTACTCTTGAAAGGTAAAATCTTAACCGCTAATAACTTAAAAAAAAGGGGCATTCTGGGCCCTTCCAGGTGCCCAATTTGTTGCCAAGCAGAAGAAACTATGCAGCACTTGTTCTTAGACTGCCAAGTTGCTGTAAAATGTTGGAAGGAGATAGCTTCAGTTGGGGAAGTTGATTGGGATCCAAAACCACTCATAGCAGAGACAGTCCATAGCTGGAAGAAACTTTGCCCATGGAAGAGCAAAAAGAGTAAATTATCACAGAGGATATGGAACACATTACCTCTAACACTCCTTTGGAGCATATGGTTAGCTAGAAATAAGAAAGTTTTCCAAGACAAAGGACATAACACAAGAACCATGTGTCACAAAGCCATGAGTCTTGCGGTGGAAGCTGTCACAATTCGCAATCACAGTAAAATCAATCTCAGTAATTACAGTGTAGAAGAAAGAAACTTGATTAATTTTGGACACAGTAGCACCATCAGCTCCCAGGAATTAGAAAAAGAAAAATCAAACCTGAAGGAGTCATCTACGGCTTGGAAACTTAGGCTTAAGGAAGAGGAATTTGCTCTATGGTTGAGCAAATGCAACAGATACTGCCTTTTTTTCGATGGTGCCTCAAAATCTAATCCTGGCCAAGCAGGCGCAGGAGGTCTCATATGCAACGCAAATGGTGTGCCTATTCTGCATTTCGAATGGGGATTGGGCGACCTCTCAAACAATAGGGCTGAAGGTCTAGCCCTATATCAAGGTCTCAACCAAGCAATCAATCTGGGAATCACAAACGTAAATGTCTTTGGCGACTCTGCGATCATAATCCGACTTATGGAACAAAAGCAAAACTCACCGAATACTCTGCTGCAACAAATTAACAACAGGAATCAAATTCTTCATGGTATGCTGGAGGAAGCCCACTACTACCACATCCTAAGGGATCTCAATAAGGAAGCTGACCGTCACGCCAGCAAGGCCTGTGCTCGCCCTAAAGGCCAGCTCAGCTGCAATGATACTCTAACCATCCAACCACTGCCATGAAAGTCATACATCCAATCAGCACGCGGGGCACCACACCCAATAGAATCTGCCACAGCCAACAAATCAGTAAAACAGAGGATAGAACAGATAAGGATGGGAGAAATTTTGTCAAAAGTCTGATCAAGCAACCAGTTCAGGGCATGGGAATCAGGATTCATAGCGCAGAAGATCGTCCTCGCCATCAAACAATCGATTTGGGTCAAGATATGTACAGGACGAGTCAGAGAATTATCGGGAAGTGCAGCTCTCCTTTCCAATCTCGCAGACATAGAAACTCTTTATATATTCATGTTATGCAAACTAAACTCCCCACACTTGAAGTCTATTGCTGTAAGATAGAGAAAGGAATCGTTGCTGAAGCCTATCTCCGTAAGCTAACTCGCGGGCCTTCTTCAGAGCTTCGCTGCGCTTCTTCCTGCGAAATCAGCGATAGCTACAGTCAGTCTGATCGACTTCCCCCAAACGTTCTCAGCATTTCCGAGAATCTGACTACTGTTGGTCTTAATATCAGCAAGGCAAATCGACAGAAGCAAGAAGACAAGCAAAGGAGCAGCGCCACCAATCAGTTCAAGCAAATGATGGAAAAGAAAGATGCCACTTCCTCCTCCAGCGCTAAACCAATTGAAGCTGAACAGGATCCAGAGGGATCAACTGCAAGAAAGATGAGCCATATTGAGATTGATTAGTCATGCTTTGTAAATGTAAATTTTGGGGTCGGCAATATGTTAAAGTTTACAGTAGTATAAGCAGCAATAGGCACAATCTAATCAAAGTAAGAACCAAGGAAATATCCCTTTCTGTAACTCCTTGGCAACAAAATGCTCTTGAAGCATCTTATGTAAGGCAATTTGCCTCCTCTTTTTTTCAGATCAATACATAGCACCCGAACATTGTCTAAAAAAAAATAACAAAATCTTTGCAGTTGTGCAACTATTTTACTTACACCAAAGTGACCTGATATTAGAGAAGTGTGTGCTTCTCGAATTATCTTTACTCTTGCAGTTTGTGGAATGCATAACTTTCCAAAATGATACAAGAGTTGGTCCTTAACATGATAATCCAATTCTTCTACCTGTTTTCCATGACTTAAAGTTGCATATACATCTTTAAAATCTACATCTTGAGCATACTATTCAATGTAGCTTTCATGCAATACAGAATTATGCTTAAGTATAGTAGATGCACTTATGATTGGTTTGGACAACATATCTACAAATTTATTGTGTATCCCCTTTTTATATCTGATGACAAGATGAAACTGTTGTAGAAAACCCATTAACCTATAGTGTCTTGATTGTTGCTACTTAGTTTGTGAGTGTAAATATTGAAGTGGTTGATGATCAGTATGTATAATTGTCTCTTTGCCCATTAAATAATGCTTCCACTTTTTCACACTCTGTACTAATGCATACAATTCCTTATCATATGTGGGATAATCAACTACTATAGAATTAAATGTCTCAGAATGATAACATATGGGTTTACCGTGTTGCATCAACACTGCTCCCATGGCATAGCCACTAGCATCCGTTTCAATCTCAAATGGTCTTTGAAGATTGGGCAGTGCTAGTACTGGTGTTGTACTAATCTTTTCTTTTAAGGTGTCGAATACTTTTTGTTGTTTGCCTCCCCACTTAAACACCTTATTCAATCCTATTAAAGCATGTAAGGGAGCTGCAATCAAGGAAAAGTTAGAAATAAACTTTCTCCAATACTGTGCTGCTCCTAGGAAGCTTCTAACTTCTGTAGCAGATTTGGGTTTAGGCCAGTTTACAATGACTGCAACCTTAGAAGGATCTATCTTCAACTCACCACCCCCTCCAATATGACCCAAATAATTCAAAGATGTTTTGCCAAATTCACATTTTGATAACTTAACATAAAGATTTTCTATTTTCAAAACATCTAGAGTCTGCTTTACATGCTTCAAATGTTCTTCCCATGTTTTACTAAATATAAGAATGTCATCTAAATATACAATGACAAAATCATCAATAAAAGGTCTGAGTACATCATTCATTACTCTCATGAAAGTAGTAGGAGCATTAATCAAGCCAAAAGGCATAACAAACCACTCATACAATCCCTGCTTTGTTTTGAAAGCAGTCTGCCATGCATCTTGCTCTGCAACTCTAACCTGATGATAGCCACTATGCAAGTCTAACTTGGAAAATTAAACAACTTCTTTCAACTGATCTAATAGATCATCTATGCGAGGAAGGGGATAACGATTTTTTATCGTTATCTTATTCAGCGCTCGGTAATCAATGCACATTCTCCATGAGCCATCTTTCTTTCTCACCAAGACAATTGGAGACCCACATGGTGATGTGCTAGGTCTTATAAACCCTTTCTTGAGAAACTCCTGTACTTGCTTCTTGATTTATGCATTCTCTAAAGCGGACAACCTATACATTCCGATGTTAGGCAGTGGGGCATCTTGCTGCAAATTAATATCATGTACTATTTCCTTTTTGGGTGGAAGGCATTTAGGTTCTTGAAATAGTATATCATATTCTGAAACAACTTTTTCTAAATTAGCTTGCTATTTAGAATTACAGCCCTCAAATACATTGGTTTTATCAGGTTTCTTTTCCTTTACAACCATCACTAAAAATTGTTTGCATGAATTTACAATTCTTTTCATCTGCCGTGAGTTTATGAGAGCATAATTATTCTTGAGTTTATGAGCTCTTTCAATATATTCAATTCCATATTTAACGAGTTCATACTTGTTTTCAACTCTATAGAAAATGGCTTTTCTATCATATAAGTAAGGACTTCCTAAAACAATTCCACATATATCTAAGGGAACAATATCTAACTCAACCTCATCTACAAATTCTGACCCAAAAGAAAACCTAATTTTACATTGTCTAGTCACTTGTAGCTTTGCTTTATCACATAACCAACCTAATGGATATGGCTTCTTGTGAGGTGTGGTCAGTAATCCCAACTTCTTTACAATTGTTTCAGATATTAAATTTACTTGTGAACCACTATCAAACAAAGTATCAATCTTTTGATGTTTGGAAATAACTCTAATATGAAAAATTTCATGCATTTTCCTCTCATTTTCTTCATTATCAGTAGATTATGCAGAATTACTACTAGATGCTTCAGAATTTTTACCTTTTATACATGTGGATGTGATCGTTGTTTCATCCCCTGAGTCTAACCCCAAATCTTTTTAAATATCTGCAACAGTCTTCTTCTTTTTGCCATCGTACTTCTTGGGCCTCAGCTCCAGATGCAGAATCTAGCAGTGTTCATCATCATGCCCATCCTTCTTGCAGTGAGTGCATGAAGGCTTGGTCTTTTGTACAACATTTGTCTTCCTCTCTTTCCATTTCTGTTTTCTCTTTTCCTTGTTCTTGCTTGCAGTGGGTTTTGATGATCCCCCAACTTCTGGGTTCACATTCTTGCCTCTAGCCTCTAGATGGGTAGCCTAAACAGATACCTCGTCTATGCTAGTAGGATTAAACATGAGAATGGTGTGCTTTAAATAGTTGTGTAGACCACCTATATACTTCAGCAGAGTTTTAGGTGAGTCTAAAGAAATTCCTAGAATCAAAGCTCTTTTTCTAAATTCTTGGGTGTAGCCTTGTACACTTTGCCCTTTTAATTGTCGAAGAGTTTGCCAACTCATCATGGCTTGCTGCATATAAGCTAGTGGATAGAACTGTTTTTTAATTGCAGAAACAAATTCACTCCAGACAGAAAGAATTTTACCATGCTTCTTCATGTCAGATTGTGTCCTACCTTCCCACCATACCAAGGCAGTGCCTCCAAGGCGTAGGCTGGCCAGCTGAATCTTACTTTTGTCTAAATTGATGCTCTACACTCTGCAATACACATCAATCTATCTAATCCAATTATCCAGCTTCTCTGCATTCAACTCTCCATCATATATTGGTAAGTCAAATTTAACATCTAATTTAATCAAAGATGTTTTCTTTTTATTTTCAAGGCTATTAGGAGGTGTGGGAAGCTTTTCTTCCTTCCCTTTGCCTTTAGAATGGTCATGGAGGAGAGATTCTTCTACTCCTTTATCTTGTTTGGAGTTTGATGAATCTTCATCTCTACCTTTCTTAAATTCTCTATACATTTCCTCTACCATGGCTCTCATGGTCATGAAACTATCCATGAACTGGGAGTCTGATTCCAAAGGACTTTCTTCTGCCATTTTCCTCTTAGGATAGACTCTTCCAATTTCTGGGTTAGCTTCAACCAATTCTCCTTCTCCTAATTTGAGCTTTTTCCTAGTTAGCATTCAACAACAAAAATCCAGCACAAGCTTGTCTAACCTTAGTAACCTAGAGCTCTAATACCACTTGATCTGAAATTGATCTAAGACAAACAATTAAGGTATTACAGACTCATGTGCATGGATGTGCCTATGTTATTTTGTGCAACGGATCGATAAGATTGTGAAATACACAGGCACTTGAAGTAGTTAGGGAAAACATAATAGGCAAACATATCAACACAACAAGTTTAATAAGGAGTTCACCCAATAATCCTGGGCTACGTCTCCTGGTCCAGCCTTCAGTGGTGGCCTCTCTATTATGTTTTCAAAGTAGAGTTTTTACAACAATGAGCTCAATTTGAGTCTCACACATTGGACAAAATCAGCAAGACTGTACTTGGATCCCCCAAGTCTCTGGAGTACACAGACTCTCCTTATTGAAACTCGACCTCTATTGGTCACACTAGTATGAGCCCAATCTGAGACTCATACATGACAGGAATATACAAAGGAGTTCACTTGAACCTCTCAAGCCTTCTCTGGAGTACACAGACTCTCTGACTCTCTCTGGCTCTGTCTGGCTCAATGTTGCCTTTGCTTCTGTAGGTCAACTCAGCTTCTTCTCTCTGCTCTTAGATTTTTGCTTCTAACTTACTTACTGCTTTACTGCTTCCTCACTGCTTGCTTCTCTCTTTGTCAGTTCGTGGCTTTAAAACAAATCTGCTTTCTGACTGTTCATTTCCGCTTCCTGGCTTTTCGGTTCCCCTGCCTCTGTTCGTTTGAATCCCTTTGTTCTGCATAATAATCATTGTATAACACCTCACAAGGAGGTGGCCACCTATTTCATAACGAACTGAGTGTCAGTTCTCTTGCACGTCTTTGAAATGACTGTTTTTACCATTAACTCCAAGAATGCCCGTGAAGCATGACCTTTTGCCAATGCATCGTCCATGTCGGACTTCAAATCCTATACATTTTTTCTTGTTTACCTCGTTGAATCCAATCATCCATCGGATTGCGTCTCCACCATCGATCTGGAGCCTCCAGATCCTACGGTTGTCGTCCATATCGGGCGGGTAAGTTACATGACGTTTACCCGTCCGATGTGAGCGGTTTTCTCTCTCTTCCGTTGGATGCGTGGCACCAATTGTGTGGCATCGGGTGGGACTCGGTTGAAACCTCTTACTGCTCGAAGCCCTTCCGATATTCTTCCAGTTTTTGTGCGACCCCGCTTCTAACGAAATCGGCGTGATATCCGTTGCATTTTATGACTTTTCGAGTCCGGGCGCTTGAGGCTTTTCCTTCTTTGAAGGGTTTGCTCGGCAATATGTGATTAGCGACTTATCGCTAATCGCATATCAGAAACGGCCCCCATTTCTTGAAATGACCTTTGGTTTTTCCAATTTGTGCCAATGCGTGTTACCATGGGCCGACGGTCTGCGCGCTTGACCGAGGGTCCTCGTTGCTCTGTGCTAATCACAAATTGCAACTGTCATGAGGATATCTCTAATAGATTTGATATTTATAAGACTTTGAAACTTTGGCATGATTTTAAAAGAGTTCATGAAAACTTAGAGAGTGTTCTAAGATCCAATTCAGATCACTTTTGTCTATCTGTTTGGTCTGTTGTGTTTTTCAACGTTGTCACCACCTTTCAAAAAATGGAGAAACTACAGGAGATAAATATGGAAAAAATTGAAAATACAGTTTATGTCCAAAGAATGGTTCCATAATGCCTTTTAATTTTGTTCTCCCAAAGGTTCCACTGATATTGACAGTTGCAGAGGAGATTCACTCAAGGATTTTAGAAATGTTTTGGTTATTTTTGTCTCAATTAGATACCATCATCAGAAAAGTATCATCAAAGAAAATAAATTATCTGAAATTTTCATTTTAATTTTAAGTTAGAATGTTTAAGGCACACAGCGTTCAAGTGTTTGCCATTGCCCAATGACTTTGTTAAAGAAACTGACCCATTAAATCATAAATGGTGTCACTGGAAAAAGGATTTAAGTGGTATTGCTCTCCCACTAAACTTACAGTACTAGATTTTTTGACTTCTCCTTTAGTTCCATTCTTGATAATTTCAAATAAGATTATGTTATGTTGTATGCGTAGTTGAAGATTAAGGAACTAAGTGATACTACTTCAATTAAAGATGTCGCTAGCCAATTGCTTGCCACTTCAGACATATCACTTGAAAACACTCACTCTTAATTCAATAATAGATCAATAAGTCACCACAATATCATGTACCTCTAGTTAATTTATGTGATTAGAGTGTTTTCACCTTATGAAACAGTGCTTAGGAACGAGTGACCTTTAAGTACATGTAAGCACAAGTAATGAAATACCACTAACAACAGTTCAAATAAGAAACAAATTGATTGTAGAAATAATGCAAGTGGATTTAAAATAGGGAGAAGTTGAGGGTTAGTATCAACACATGCAATGCAATCAATCATTAGAGGCTACTTTTTAAGTTGTCAAATGCAAGGTATAAGAGACAAGTAGAAAATTTTAGAAGTGTAAAGAATGCACCAACTCCTAAAAGTGCCACTGTCAAGGTGAGATAAGCCTACTCCATCTTACCAGTCAGCCTGGGTCAATCAACTGTGACTAAATTTAGATCAGTGAAAGAATTAGTAAGCTCGTACATTAGTTTTCCCTTTTAAATCAGGAGATAGAGGATACCAAGGGACCAAAATCTGAAGCTTCCCAAAAGAAAGATTCGCTTCTATTAATGAAGTTACAAATGAAGAATCCTATTAGACAAAAAGAAGTTTCTTCTTCTTTAAGAAGATTTACAATGTAATGAAGTTACAAATGAAGAAGCCTCTTAGACAGAAAGAAGGTTCTTCTTCTTTAAGAAGATTTACAATGACCATGACAGAGATCTCCCTAGGAAGAAAAAATGATTCAATGTAATCTGATCTCAAAATCTTTCAAGAAATTCAGTGGATCAACCTTCAATTACTCTTAGCCTTCAGCAATGATTAATATAGTCTAGAATGCTTACGTCCTGTGTGAGAAAGAGGCCTTCGAGGGTCACAACAAATAGGGAGAGTGGACGTTTTTAGCTTTTGTAGAACACAAATGATATGCAAAAATGATGCAAGGATTTATGCATAAAATCAATACAGGTTCGTTGATGATTTTGACAATGAAATTGAGGTCTCTTCAAAGCCAAATCAGATGACCAACAAGAAATGACACAAACACTACAAAGAACTGATCCAAACCCTTTACAACCACTCCAGAAAATGATCACAAATTTTTAGTTAAATCTTATTCTGATTTAGGGGTAATTTTTTATTAAGTTTTTTATGCTTCATATTCTCTAGAATCAATTTAATCCCTTTTTCAAGTCACGCCTTTTTCATCAGAGAAGGATAATATAAATGGAGCTCATAGCTTTGAGAGGAATAACCCAAAATTAGACAGATATTAGACTCATGGTTACCCCGGGAGGTGGGATTGGGTGGGGAAAGAAACATTCTAAAAGTTTGCCAATCCATAAGACTACTTTGAGCAAAATGCAAGCTTAATTAAAAGAATGAATTTAACAAACTCAAGCACAAAGAACCTTGGCTATCAATGTACGTAGGACAACAATTTATGAATATTTGATATCATATAGTCACATGCCCAAGTCATATCCAAGTTTTCCACAACTATCTTCAATTGGCATACTTGACAATTTTAGCATTTTAATAATAGCAAGGTAATCATTTATCTATCGTATTCTTCACGTGGAAATATTTCTCTTCAGAAGACTTATCAAGAAGTGGAATCAAACATTGATGTTTCTCACACTCTTGGCATTGCCACAGTTACTAGTTTCTGATTCTTGATATTGAAACCATCAAGCATGTTGAAAATGAGCATCTCCAAATAACTCGAGGATGCATACATCATAGCACAATCTCATTTGACATTATAAAGAATGGAACATGTTAGTGCCAGCCTTTGTAGCCTTCCTCTAGTGATCAAATATTCTCTTACAAAGTGATTTTAAGGTGTCAAGGTCAATTTTGTCATTTCAAAGAGTCTTCAAGCAAAATTTGGTCACTGGGCATTAGGTTTAGGGTTTGCTTTCACTCTTTTCAAAGTTGCCCAAATGTCAGTCTATGTCACTATTCAGCTGAGTGTATCATCATTCAAAGGGTTGTCTTTATCATGTCAGGTTCCATTGGGTCATTTTACACCTTTTTCATGCTTTAGTTGCGCCTAGGCAAGGTTCATTTCCCTCTCCTAGGGTTTTGAAGGCAATTTCTCTTGGATGGCCAAATCATCAGCAAAACTTGTATCCTAATGTTCATACACCTTCCCCTATCATTAATGTACCTTATTAAACACTTCCCATCATTTAGATTGCCCAAATTCCTCATTTTTCCACAAACCCTAGTTTCTTGCCACAACTTGACAATTTTCTAAGCTAGGCCTGTGTTTTTCCCTTTTGGACCCCTTCCCCTCACTCGAACTCTAAGATTCCACTTTCCCCTGCTTCCTAACATCCCTCCCTACTTCCAAAAATTTCCCCAAGAATTTATAAGCCCCTTATCCCCTTCATTTCACTTCATTTCGACAAAATCCCTTGTTTAACACATCGGGATAGGTTTCACTCAAATGATGTTTCAGAGCAATAGAAGATGAATTTTGGAAAACTAAGAGAGGTTTTTGTTCACAACATTCCAAGGAAGAAAAATGTCCTTCACTTTTTACACAGGTATAATTTTTTTTGAGAAATGTCAAAAATACAATCGCCTCGAGAGAATTGATGCACCTCTGAAGTGACCTTGGGAAAATCAATTTTTATCCTAGCTTGGTTGGCAAAATAAATTTCTTGATGAGTAAAAGGATAACAATAAAAACATATCTTTCCAATGAGATATCATGAGCTCAATTTGGAGTTGAGGAAGGTATTCAAAAGTTGACTGCAACAGCAATCTACCTTGAGGCAGCCTCATTTGGCACATTTTGACCAGTATTGGGAGATTTGATTTTTGACAAGGAAAATGAACTCCAAATTGAAAAATTCCAATTTCTTTTCAAATTAGACTCAAATACCTTTCCAAAGAGCTATCCTGCGCCCAATTTGGACACCGGGAAGGCCTCCAAAAGCCTCCTGCAAAATGGCGCTACGCATATAATGAGCACTACGCATATAGCTTCCCCTGCCTTTGTAAAATAACACTGGCGCTACGCATATAAGGAGCGCTACGCATTGGGCCAGAACACAAAATTTTTTGCCACTGCTCTTCAAAATTCAAATTCTCTCAGTCTCCTTTGCCTCCTATAAGTTTAAATCATCTTGCTATTATCTTTGGTCAGTGTTTGGAGTTGTTTGAAGATCGGTTGTAAGAGTATGAATGTTGAAAAACACAAACCCTACTCTCTTGCAATCCACTATTCACACGGCCCTATTTCCCACAGTTCCTCCCACATTTGGTGTTTGAAACAAAAGCACCAAATCCTCATTCTTCATCTCATTTAAGCCAACACAGATTTTGCAACATCATGGAGGCGGACAACAACACATCATACAATCAAGACAGGGATTGCACCGTTGAACTGCATACACCAGGAAGACACTGAAGCGCCATGAAACACCTGATCCATTCTGGATTTTGGCCGAGGCTTCACTGGATGGGAATGATACATGATGGAGGGTTTTCGCTCCGAATTTGAACAAATTCGGAGAAATTTTTGTCATTTTGAAATTTTTTGGTCCCAAAACAGATTTTTCAGCTATACGAGTAGCGCGTCGACGGGCTCGCTTATGATTGGGACACTTGCTGGAGGAAAAATTTATATTTTTAGGTTTTTCATGGTAAGTTATGCATGCTCAGTTATTTCCAAAGCATTTCATCAAGTTCTGGATGATCAAAAGGCCCAAAAACACCATGAAAACCACCTTGCTGCCACCTTTTGCACCAGCAGGAAGTACTCCTGGGAGAATGCATTTGTGGAGGGGTAAATTAGCTCCAAATTGAAAAATTCCACTTGAGTTGGAAACTAGACATTCAGGGCTTTCCAAAGAGCTATCATGAGCGCAATTTGGATGCTAGGAAGTGCCCCAAAAACAGGCTGAAAGGTGTGCTACACATAGAGATCAGGGCGCTACGCATAGAGGGTTTTGGTCAAATTTTCATCCTCCAGCTCAGGAATTCGGCCAGCTTTCACCAGTTTCACTTCTTGATGTGATTTTTGACCCAGCTTGATGTAATTTTCTATGTATGAGGTAACTTGGAACTTATTTACCTATTCTAGATGATTCATCCACAAAAAAAGAAAAAATTTAATGTAAGGAATCAGTTTCATAGCATATAGGGGTTAGTTGTTTGACTACCTAGATTTCAGTTCCTTGTTTAGAATTGGTTGAAACTGCTCCTAGAAGGAGGATCTCAACCCCTAGTGGTTAGGGAATGGGTTGGCTTGGTCTATATTATGTAAATTTTCAGTTAGTAGCAAGGGTTGGACTCTTGGGAAGATTTTGGCACACTATTGTACATATTTTTCATATTTTGGCTAAGGAAAGATCAGAGGTTTTGCAGCACCTGTTGGGATTCTTGTGGCTTTCAGTTCTTGATGGTGCTATCTCTGAGTTTATTGTAAGTTTATTCATGTTTAATGTATGGCATTCGCTTCTTATGCTTCTGAAACTAAATGAATGAGTAAATGAGGTTGAATTCATTGTTTACAGTGCTCTTCCTTTAAATTTGTTTAGTTTTACATGTTTTCCCCAGTTTGGAGAGGATCCATGTTCTCCTTTGCCCTCTTCAGCTCCTTGTCGTTCTGATCCGCCCATACACCTGATCAAAGGCATCAAGACTACTGCCTACCTCGCCCCAACTCGAATTCTGCAAAGATCTGGCCTTATCCCCGGACCCAAAATTGGTTTTCCCGTTTCTCCAACAAAAAACTCAAAAATCTAAATCAAACTTTCCTATCTCTTTACTAGCCTAAAATCAATATTAATTTTAAGTCATCTCAGCCCTTTTGAAGACCTTTTGCCGAGATAGACCCGGAGAGAGCTCTCTCCTGTCCTCGTAGGGCTAGCTACGAGGCTGAGCTTGGTTTGATGTTGCCTCGAGTTTTTCCTTCTTCAGCCTGAGGTAGATTTGAGTGCTAACAGAACAAAAGGAGAAGTCAAAAAACCTAGTACTGTAAGTTTAGTGGGAGAGCAATACCACTTAAATCCTTTTTCCATTTCCACCATTTATGATTTAACGGGTTAGTTTATTTAACAGAGTCATTGGGCAATGGCGAACACTTGAAGACTGTGTGCCTTAAACACTATAACTTAAAATTAAAATGAAAATTTTAGATAATTTATTTTCTTTGATGATACTTTTCTGATGATGGTATCTAATTGAGACAAAAATAACCAAAACATCTCTGAAATCCTTGAGTGAATCTCCTCTGCAACTCTCAATATCAGTGGAACCTTTGGGAAAACAAAATTAAAAGGCGTTATGGAACCATTCTTTGGACATAAATTGTATTTTCAATTTTTCCATATTTATCTCTTGTAGTTTCTTTATTTCCTGAAGGCAATGAATTCCAAGGCATATTGACATTTTCATTAAATTTTTATGCATTAGGCATTTTCATTATCAATTGAACTCCATGGAATACTTTTTCTCCAGGCCATTCAATTCCAACGCGTATTGGCATTTTCACTAAATTTTTATGCATCAGGCATCTTCATTATCAATTGAACTCCATGGCATACATTTTCTCCAGGCCAATCAATTCCATGGCATATTGACATTTTCATTAATTTTTTTAAATTTCATGCAAGCCAATCAATTCCATGGTATATTGACATTTTCATTAGATTAAAAAAAAAATCTCGGCCAATAAATTCCACAGCATATTTTGTGGTAGCATTAAAATAAATCCTATCCTATTTGATCAGAAAAATGCTTTGGGCATTTTCAGGATCGATTGAACTCCATGGCATATTTCGTGATAGCATCAAAATAAAGCCAATTTTGTTTGACCTTTCAGTTTGTCACCTATAAACCAGAAAAATACTTCTAGGCTCTGTTTATATTGTTTTGTTGCATGCAGCTTTTTATTGTGGACTATTGATGAAGGAGAATTTCCATTTAGTAGAAATAGAATGACTTTGCAATCTTAATCAGATTTCAGTTGTTTATATGTGCACATGCATTTATCTTTGTAAGTTTCAGTAAGAAAGAATAATCATTACACCAAACATTATGATAATAGGGAAGGCCAATTCTTATTTCTTAGTGCTGCTTTTATTGGAAAACAAATCTTTCTGTGCCTGGTTTAAAATTGTAAAAAGTAAAATATGTCATAGGATCTAGATATCTTGCTATTATTTTACATAGAAATACTCACACAAATTAACTTAAAGAAAAAACAGAGGCAGGCAAAGCAAGAAAACATACTCTCCAAGTCACTAATAAGTTGAGCATTAAGAAAACCCAAGTTACCACTTACCAGTAAGCCTAACATAAAACAGAGGAAATCCAAGCAAGAAAACATACTCTTCAGGTCACTAATAAGTTGAGAATTAAGAAAACCTAAGTTACCAGTCACCAGTAAACCTAACATTTAGGGACTTAGAAAACAGCCTAGCTACAGTTAGATGTTCTACATGTTTGCATAGTTGCAATAAAAAAGTACCATGACAAAAGAACACATTATGCTATATGCATCCTTGCTGCAAGATTAAAATCCATAAGGACTACAGAACTTGAATCTTCGCTCAATTCACCAATGTTGAGCATATCTTGATGATGTGCTTGATACATTTGAAGCTTATTCTTGTTATGAGAGTACACCGCACACTTAATTTTTTTTTTCCTACTTAATTGATATATTTAAGCTTCTTTCTAGTAACAGAGTTTACTCATTTGTTTAAACTCTCAAAACGTATTGAATATCTTATGCAAATTTATTATGCAATACTCAATGAGTAACTTGTGCAGATTTATCGTCATAAGAAAAATGACCATTGATTTGTGTTTAGAACTTCCACTCACTCAATCTTAGTGGTTCTTTTTTGGAACTTACTAGGTGATTGGAGTATTGAATTCACGGCATAGCGGAGCTCGCAGTGAGCGAAATCATCAGAAAAATAAAGGTAGCAGGAAGTGGTTGCGAAAGAACATTTGTAGCATCTATGCAATTGATTGAAGGTATGGCTTCCTCCAATTTCTGTACTTTTGTCTTCTCTCTAGTTTCCTTTTATGCAGTTTCCTCATTGTCACTTTTTTCTTGTGTGTGTTTTAGATTTCAAGATCAATATGTCTCATGCTATCAATGTTTATACATTTGTTTAGGTTAATTCACTAGATTTTAATTTGCTTTTGGTTAGTAATAGATAATATTGTTCAATGACAAGAGGAGATGGTAGGAAGATTGTAGTTCCAGTTTCCGTCTCCTTGCTTTCAGTATAGATGATTATGGTGGCAAAGATTGCCTCTCTATTGTAAATGGTATGTTTTATTTTTGCATAAACAAATTCATACATTAATGTATCCTTATTTAATATTTTGGAATGAACATTTTTTCGGTGTCTGTTAAAATCCTGTAGCATATGGGAAGTCATAGAATGATTGTTAACCTACCTGTTACCACATGAATTGTCACCAAATAGTGCAAGACATGAATTTGAAAACAATTCTATGGAACTTGGAAAATAAACCAGTATCACCTTAATTTATCTTCCCACTCTTTGGGATGGTCCAAGATCGCTACAGGGGATTCCCTGTAAAATATTTCTCTTCTATGGCCTATGGTGCCGAACAACAAAATGGATTGTTGATCCAAGTTTTACAATAGGATATTATATGATGATGATCTATTCTAGTCAAGCTTAAAATAAATATAATCAATAGAACATAAAGTGAACTCACCAAGAACATATATATATTCATGGCCTATGCATTATGTGTAATCACGATGTTACAAAGTCTTGCTTTAGGCGAATTAGAACCATCTCACTTAACTTGTATTCCTTGTCAACAACATCATTTCTCTTCTTGATAGTTTGCTAAAGTACATGGATTTTGTGATTTCCTCATCATCTTCCTTTCTTTAGGTTCCTTCATGCTTTCATTGTATGTCATAAGCTATTGGTTTGACATATAGAAACTTTTTTTTCTTTTAGTGTGGTTCACGAACACCCTGGTCAGTGAGTGGTTGCTACGTCCATAGAAAAATTTGGGCTAATCGCCCCTTGGCTTACTGGCAAGACCTAACCCCAAGGGCTTCGGTCAGAATCGACCCTGTGACCTCCCGATGGCGAGGCATGGTTTTTGACCAACTAAGCTAACCCTTTGGGCTTTTCGACATATAGAAACTTATATGGAAACTTCATTATTTTCTTTTGCAGAGTCTCCTTGCAAATACGTGGGAGTAAGAATGTCAAGTTAGTTACAAGTTCTATTCCATTTTACTCCTGCTTTTGTTTCATTGCAAATACAACTTCCCTATCCTGTTCCAAATTCCCCAATCTTGCAAAAATAAGACAATTGCATCTAGCTAGCCAATTTCATAAAAAAAATCATGAAATAACAATATAAACATGTCTTTAATAATTGATGTTGATAGTTACAAACCAAAAAAACAATGTGGAAATGATGCGACTATTGATGATGTCTTGAACACCAACAATCCTTTTAGACTCGAAGCATTTTCATACAATCTAGACGATTGTCTTTTCAATGCAATTGAAGTCCTTTTGCATTTTTGATATACGTCCACTAAATTGTGAAATGGCACAATAGACCACTTCTTGATGTGCCTTGATCAAGGTCACATAGAAGCACTGGAATCATTCAATTACAAACTAGCACTTGATATCCTGTATCAGCTTCATGGAAATTGTGACGTCGAAACATATTTGCGAAGAATGTGTCTTTCGGCTTCAAATGGTCCTATTGAGAATGAACGAGGACTATGGGGAGACACATTTTGCATACGTTGGCTAGAGAAATGGTTGAACTTATCAATAGGAATTTGGTCATTAGCAAAAAAAAATGTATTTGCTATTCAATTGAAACAAAACGACAAATCCATTGCATATATTGTTCTGTGATGAGAACCCCTTTAATGGCCACTATGAACCATTTTTATACAAAAAAATAGCTCAACCAATTGTAATATACAATGAATACTTTTCTCCTCCCTGCAAAGATCTACAAACCTATTGGGAAATAATGAATGATAAAATGCAAGGCCATAGATTGCATAAAGCAACAAAAACTATATCCATTTGTGGAGATAGCATGTTCTTTACACTTTTTCATTTGATTGCACATGACTTTGATGTAGAATCCTTAAGACTTTATATTGTGCAGTCATTCTATAATTCGATCCTGTGCAATGCAAACATTGCATTGCATTGTCTACACAAATATCTATCAAAAGATGTCATAAAAACTCAAAAAAAAGTTGCAAATTGGCAAACATACCTTATCGATATGACAATTCCATTTGAAAAAGGTGGAATAGAAGGTGGGTCATTTTGTTTGTAATGGGCAGCAATATTATTCAAAGTAAACATACAGGAATGGTCCTCCGTAACTAGGAGCATTGTCAATTACTACCAATGCAACAACTTTTCAAGTCAAACATACAATATAGTGTCATTTGAAATAGATTCATTTCACACCAATTATGCATCTTTGTCAATAGATGGACATAACAATAGAAGCAATGTACATTGTCAAATTCTTCCAATAGAAATAATGTCATTGCACACGCAACGTGGACCTATGTCAAAAAATGCACATGTGCATGAAGACAAATTGCAATATGGTATTATGCCAATGAAAGAAGAAAAAAATAATAGGGTCAATATTGTATATTAAAACAATTATCACGATTATAGACAAAAAAATATATAAATTTATGCAAAAAAAAATCACAGAATAAACATAATTGCTTATCCAAGAAAAACCCTATAACAATTTACCTAGCCAACATAGAGGACACACCTGAGCAAAAATGTCCAATATGTAAACAATTGCAGTTTCACAAGAATATGGAGAGGATTGGAAAAGTCTTCAAACAAATATATGTAAATTTATCTAAAAAACATAGAAATATCCCCAAGAAAGTAATTTGCAAGGTTTGCAAAGCAACACTTCGAAATGGAAAATTGCCACAATTTGTTGTACCTAAGAACATTAGGTGAAACAAAGCATTACCAATTGTAACCATTGTTGGGCGCGGGATCCCCCAAGGGTAGTTTTGGGGCTTAGAGCCCAAATTTTGGTCCAATTTTGTAATTCCAATGTAAAGACTTTGCATTTTGTGGGTGCGGAGTGTGTAGTTGTAAAAGAGTCATAGGGTTGTCTGCCCTTATTTTGATAATGTAATGTCGGCTGTAGAAGATCTACCCATGGTCTGCGGACCATGGGATTGTATAAATAGAGCAAATCTCTAAGTAGTTAAGGCATGAATGGAATCTATCACATAATGTATAAGGAATGATGATGTATGCGAGATGGATCTGAAGTGTAAAGTCTAGTTTTGGGTCATAGTGTAGGAAGAGGCTCTACAGCTGAGTGTACAGAGGCTTAGTAGTCTGCAGCTGAGTGTGTGGACCCTTGCAGCTGAGTGTGCAGGGTGAGTCAAGTCTGTAATCAGTTGGAAGTATTAATAAAGAGAAGTTTCTATCAATTCTGCGACTTTATTTCCTGTTTTATGCATCTATTATATTGGGTATGAATTTCACTTCTAATGCTTATATGATGCGTGAATGTATATAATTGTATTGGTTATGTGAATGCAAGTAAGAATATCTATTATGCGATGATAACTAAGATCTGATAATAAGATAAGTAAGATGTTGGGTCCCTATAATACTAGTGATTACCCCATTACTATTGTAGTTATACCCCTTATTAATATTGTTGTGCCCCTATTGCCCCCATATTGTTATTACTATGCCCCATAGAATCCCTCTATTGTTATTTTTGTGGCTTTATATTATTATTGTTAGGTCGGTTGGATTATATTGTGACTCCTTAGACTCCTATATATAGAAAGGAGGTTTTGTCATTTGAATCATCCAAGAATTGTTCATTTATGTAAGGTAAAGGAGGTTGCCCCTTCGAAGAGGCTGAATTCTAAGGCATTGATCTATCTTTTCTATCTTTTCTTGAGCTGGTTTCATAACATTTGGTATCAGAGCTTTGGATTCTAGGGTTTCGCTGCTCCAAACAGGTCATCGTGGAATTTTCACTATAACCTTTTTTCTACGATGTTTCAGAAGTTGCAAAAAAAACCCATTTGGGAAGAAACCGTGCTGAACCTCGAGTCTGAATTTCAGATCTTTTCGCACTATATTTGCGGAGATATGATCTGAGGAAGTTGGTCTTTTTGCAGACTCCTGAATTACATTCCAAACAGGTGACCTGGGGAAAATCGTCATAACTTTCTCTCTGGGGATAGGATTGAAATTTCATGAGAAGGTACAGAAAGAGAACTGACTGTAGTTTCTTTTATGCATTTTCAGATCCAAAGGTCAAAATAGTGATTCGTGGAACGTCGTACAAGTTCTCTCTACTGAACTAGTCTATAATCAAGTCACTGTGGGATATTTTGCATAACTCTTCCTTGGAGAATCCAATTTGGGTCAGACTTGTGGCACTGGAAAGAGGACGCAGAAGGCTACTACAAGTCACAATTTCAGAACTAGAGGATCTAAATTTACAGAGATACATCAGATTCAATATCAGGCTTCTACAAAGTGAAAGAAGGTGTGTAGTTTTTTTTTTTGTGTAAGTTTGGTTTGAAGGGATTCAAAGGGCATAGTAAAGCATTATTATCGGTAACTGATGCCCCGAGGAAAGAAAATGCAAACACATTGTAAGGAACCTGAAAACTCTAGCATGACTCATGAAGAAGAGGAAGAAATGCTACATGATATATCAAAATTACAAGAACAAGTGCAACAAAAGTCACGCTCACAAAAGCTAACAGAAGCTAAGATAAATGGCGTGGAATCTAAGATAAATGGCGTGGAATATAATATAAAGGGTGTGGAAGCTAAGATGGATGATTCAAAGACAGATTTGAAGAGAGACATGGCAGATTTGAAGACAGATTTGACAAATTTTCTACAAGAAATACTTACTAATGGTGAAAAGGTTGTAAAGGAAACTCATGATGTGAACAAAAGAAATGTTAATCATGATTCCATAGACTCTAATGTTGGATTGAAGACCCACCATATTCCAAAAATCGATATGAGGAAGTTTGATGGCAAGGATCCCACCACATGGATATTACATATGGAGCAATTCTTCGATCTCAATAATGTGCAAAACACACAAAATGTACGTATGGCAACTTTATATTTGGAACCAAATCAGTTTGTATGGTATCAATGGCTTTGCTTTCATAAACAATTTATCACTTGGGCAATTTTTATGGAAGAATTGATAGCACATTATGAGGATACAAAAAGCAACACTTTTTTTAGCCAATTGATAAGTCTCAAACAAAAGGGTTCAATAATGGAGCACATTGAGGAATTCCAAAAATTGAACATAAGGGTAAAAGATATTCCAGAGGAGCATAGGATTGATGTGTTCATAGGGTCTTTAAAGGATAATATCCAACATGATGTTCGCCTTTGGGAACCTGATTCATTAGAGAAGGCATTCAGGTTAGTAAGAAAAATGGAAAGCAAAATTATGGCAACCAGGAAGCATACCACTCACAACTATAAAGATGGAAGTGTTGTTGCCCCTAGTATTCCACAACCTATAAGGTTGACACCACAACAATTGGAAGAAAAAAGAGCAAAAGGGCTTTGTTACAGTTGTGATAGCAAATACACTAAAGGTCATAAGTGTGCTGAGAAGAAATTATTCTACATAGATTGTGAAGAGGAAGAAGAAAGGGAGCAAGAAAGGTCAAAAGAAGAGGATATACTCCAGGAACAAAGCTTAGATGAAAAACAAATAAATCCAACCATATCTTGTAATGCATTGATGGGAATTACCACTCCTCAAACCATCAAGATAGAAGGACAAATCAAGAAGAAAAAGGTAATAGTGTTGATTGATTCAGGAAGCACCCACAATTTTATTCATTGTAAGGTAGCAAAAGAATTGAATTGCTTCCTATATCTAGCACCAGAGTGTCAAGTGATTATTTCAAATGGAGGAACAATAAATTGCTATGGAAAGTGCCATAATATCAAGCTATCCATGGGATAATATGTATTGACTAGCCCAATGCTTTCCATTCCAATGGGAGTTGCTGATGTTGTACTAGGAGTCCAATGGCTACAATCCTTGGGTACAATAGATTTTAATTTTCAAGAACTTTTCATCAAATTTTCTACATAAGGAAAGGAAGTTGAATTAAGGGGTATTGTAGGGAAACCAGGAAAGATAATCAGCTCTAATGGTATGACAAAGCTTCTAAAAAAGGAGCAAAGAGGTGTAATTGCACAATTATGTTCGCTAGATGTTTCCACATCGGAATCATCTATTTCTCCAGATCTCCAAAAGGTCCTGGACAATCATTCCAAGGTATTTGAGACTCCCAAAGGTCTCCCACCTATGCGTGATCATGATCATGCTATTCATCTGATTCCAGGAAGTGTTCCTCCAAACATTAGGCCGTACAGATATCCCTATGTCCAAAAGAGTGAAATTGAACGTATGGTTGCAGAAATGCTAGAGGCTGGTATAATTCAACCAAGTCAAAGTTCTTTCTCTGCTCCAATATTATTGGTGCACAAGAAGGATGGATCATGGCGCATGTGTCTGGATTATAGGGAGCTCAACAAGCTCACTATTAAAGATAAGTTCCCCATTCCTGTCATTGATGAATCACTGGATGAATTGCATGGATCAATTTACTTCACCAAGTTGGATCTTCGTTCAAGATATCATCAAATCAGAATGAAGACTGAAGACAGTCCGAAAACAACATTTAGAACTCATGAGGGTCATTATGAATTTTTGGTCATGCCTTTTGGCCTTACCTATGCACCTTCAACATTTCAAGGTTTGATGAATTCAATCTTCAAACCATTCATTAGAAAATTTGTGTTAGTATTTTTTGATGATATACTAATCTACAGCAAGTCTTGGAAGGACCATGTTGAACATGTTGATAGGGTGCTATAGCTATTGGAGGAGAAACAATTATATGCAAAAATATCCAAATGTTTCTTTGGAGTACAGGAGGTGGAATATCTATTTCATATTGTATTTCATGAAGGAGTTAAGGTAGACCCTAGAAAAATTAAAGCCATTAAGGAATGGAAAATCCCCACATCCATAAAGCATCTGCAAGGATTTCTCGGGTTGACAAGGTATTATCGCAAGTTTGTTAAGAATTATGGGAGAATCGCGGCACCTCTAACAACATTATTGAAGAAAGATGCATTTTCATGGACTCTGGAAGCAACAAAGGCCTTTGAACATCTTAAAGAGGCAATGTGCCAAGCACCGTTCTTAGCTACACCGGACTTCACAAAAACCTTTATTGTGGAATGTGATGCTTCAGGAAATGGAATTGGTGCTGTTCTAATGCAAGATGAAAGACCTATTGCTTTTGAAAGTCGTCCAGTCAAGGGCAATAATCGATCAATTTCAAAGTATCTTATCAAGTGGAAGAATTTATCCACTGAAGATTCCACATGGGAGGATGAGAATTTTATGCAGAAGTATCCAGAACTACTCAAGCGTTGAGGACAACACTTTTTTGAAGGAGAGGGGCATGTTGGGTCCCTATAATACTAGTGATTACCCCATTACTATTGTAGTTATACCCCTTATTAATATTGTTTTGCCCCTATTGCCCCCATATTGTTATTACTGTGCCCCATAGAATCCCTCTATTGTTATTTTTGTGGCTTTATATTATTATTGTTAGGTCGGCTGGATTATATTGTGACTCCTTAGACTCCTATATATAGAAAGGAGGTTTTGTCATTTGAATCATCCAAGAATTGTTCATTTATGTAATGTAAAGGAGGTTGCCCCCTCGAAGAGGCTGAATTCTAAGGCGTTGATCTATCTTTTCTATCTTTTCTTGAGCTGGTTTCATAACATTTGGTATCAGAGCTTTGGATTCTAGGGTTTCGCTGCTCCAAACAGGTCATCGTGGCATTTTCGCTATAACTTTTTTTCTGTGACGTTTCAGAAGTAGCAAAAAAAAACCATTTGAGAAGAAATCACGCTGAACCTTGGGTCCGAATTTCAGAGCTTTTCGCGCTATATTTGAGGAGATATGATCTGAGGAAGTTGGTCTTTTTGCAGACTCCTGAATTACATTCCAAACAGGTGACCTGGGGAAAATCGTCATAACTTTCTCTCTGGGGATCGGATTGAAATTTCGTAAGAAGGTACAGAAAGAGGACGGACTGTAGTTTCTTGTATGCATTTTTCAGATCCAAAGGTCGAAACAGTGACTCGTGGCACGTCGTACAAGTTCGCTCTACTGAACTAGTCTATAAGCAAGTCACTGTGGGAGATTTTGCATAACTCTTCCTTGGAGAATCCAATTTGGGTCAGACTTGTGGCATTGGAAAGAGGACGCAGAAGGCTACTACAGGTCGCAATTTCAGAACTGGATGATCTAAATTACAGAGATACATCAGATTCAATATCAGGCTTCTACAAAGTGAAAAAAGGTGTGTAGTTTTTTTTTAATTTTTGCGTAAGCTTGGTTTGAAGGAATTCAAAGGGCATAGTAAAGCATTATTATCGGTAACTGATGCCCCGAGGAAAGAAAATGCAAACACCTAGTAAGGAACCTGAAAGCTCTAGCATGACTCATGAAGAAGAGGAAGAAATGCTACATGATATATCAAAATTACAAGAACAAGTGCAACAAATGTCACGCTCACAAAAGCTAACAGAAGCTAAGATAAATGGCGTGGAATCTAAGATAAAGGGCGTGGAAGCTAAGATGGATGATTCGAAGACAGATTTAAAGACAGACATGGCAGATTTGAAGACAGACATGGCAGATTTGAAGACAGATTTGACAAATTTTCTACAAGAAATACTTACTAATGGTGAAAAGGTTGTAAAGGAAACTCATGATGTGAACAAAAGAAATGTTAATCATGATTCCATAGACTCTAATGTTGGATCGAAGACCCACCATATTCCAAAAATCGATATGAGGAAGTTTGATGGCAAGGATCCCGCCACATGGATATTACAGATGGAGCAATTCTTCGATCTCAATAATGTGCAAAACACACAAAAGGTACGTATGGCAACTTTATATTTGGAACCAAATCAGTTTGTATGGTATCAATGGCTTTGCTCTCGTAAACAATTTATCACTTGGGCAATTTTTACGGAAGAATTGATAGCACATTATGAGGATACAAAAAGCAACACTTTTTTTAGCCAATTGATAAGTCTCAAACAAAAGGGTTCAATAATGGAGCACATTGAGGAGTTCCAAAAATTGAACATAAGGGTAAAAGATATTCCAGAGGAGCATAGGATTGATGTGTTCATAGGGTCTTTAAAGGATAATATCCAACATGATGTTCGCCTTTGGGAACCTGATTCATTAGAGAAGGCATTCAGGTTAGCAAGAAAAATGGAAAGCAAAATTATGGCAACTAGGAAGCATACCACTCACAACTATAAAGACGGAAGTGTTGTTGCCCCTAGTCTTCCACAACCTATAAGGTTGACACCACAACAATTGGAAGAAAAAAGAGCAAAAGGGCTTTGTTACAGTTGTGATAGCAAATACACTAAAGGTCATAAGTGTGCTGAGAAGAAATTATTCTACATAGATTGTGAAGAGGAAGAAGAAAAGGAGCAAGAAAGGTCAAAAGAAGAGGATATACTCCAGGAACAAAGCCTAGATGAAGAACAAATAAATCCGACCATATCTTGTAATGCATTGGCGGGAATTACCACTCCTCAAACCATCAAGATAGAAGGACAAATCAAGAAGAAAAAGGTAATAGTGTTGATTGATTCAGGAAGCACCCACAATTTTATTCATTGTAAGGTAGCAAAAGAATTGAATTGCTTCCTATATCCAGCACCAGAGTGTCAAGTGATGATTGCAAATGGAGGAACAATAAATTGCTCTGGAAAGTGCCATAATATCAAGCTATCCATGGGAGAATATGTATTGACTAGCCCAATGCTTTCCATTCCAATGGGAGGTGCTGATGTTGTACTAGGAGTCCAATGGCTACAATCCTTGGGTACAATAGCTTTTAATTTTCAAGAACTTTTCATCAAATTTTCTACGGAAGGAAAGGAAGTTGAATTAAGGGGTATTGCAGGGAAACCAGGAAAGATAATCAGCTCTAATGGTATGACAAAGCTTCTAAAAAAGGAGCAAAGAGGTGTAATTGCACAATTATGTTCGCTAGATGTTTCCACATTGGAATCATCTATTTCTCCAGATCTCCAAAAAGTCCTGGACAATCATTCCAAGGTATTTGAGACTCCCAAAGGTCTCCCACCTATGCGTGATCATGATCATGCTATTCATCTGATTCCAGGAAGTGTTCCTCCAAACATCAGGCCGTACAGATATCCCTATGTCCAAAAGAGTGAAATTGAACGTATGGTTGCAGAAATGCTAGAGGCTGGTATAATTCAACCGAGTCAAAGTTCTTTCTCTGCTCCAGTAGTATTGGTGCACAAGAAGGATGGATCATGGCGCATGTGTCCGGATTATAGGGAGCTCAACAAGCTCACTATTAAAGATAAGTTCCCCATTCCTGTCATTGATGAATTACTGGATGAATTGCATGGATCAATTTACTTCACCAAGTTGGATCTTCGTTCAGGATATCATCAAATCAGAATGAAGATTGAAGACATTCCGAAAACAGCATTTAGAACTCATGAGGGTCATTATGAATTTTTGGTCATGCCTTTTGGCCTTACCAATGCACCTTCAACATTTCAAGGTTTGATGAATTCAATTTTCAAACCATTCCTTAGAAAATTTGTGTTAGTATTTTTTGATGATATACTAATCTACAGCAAGTCTTGGAAGGATCATGTTGAACATGTTGACAGGGTGCTACAACTATTGGAGGAGAAACAATTATATGCAAAAAGATCTAAATGTTTCTTTGGAGTCCGAAAATCCCCACATCCATAAAGCATCTGCGAGGATTTCTCGGGTTGACAGGGTATTATCGCAAGTTTGTTAAGAATTATGGGAGAATAGCAGCACCTCTAACAACATTATTGAAGAAAGATGCATTTTCATGGACTCCGGAAGCAACAAAGGCCTTTGAACATCTTAAAGAGGCAATGTGCCAAGCACCAGCTACACCGGACTTCACAAAAACCTTTATTGTGGAATGTGATGCTTCAGGAAATGGAATTGGTGCTGTTCTAATGCAAGATGAAAGACCCATTGCTTTTGAAAGTCGTCCAATCAAGGGAAAGTTTTTAAGCAAAGCTATTTATGAGAAGGAAATGTTGGCAATACTCCATGCACTTAAGAAATGGCGACCCTACCTAATGGGAAGACACTTCAAGGTAAAAAAATATCATGATAGCCTTAAATACTTTTTAGAACAAAGATTATCCTCTGAAGAGCAACAAAAGTGGGTCACAAAGATGTTGGGTTATGACTTTGAAATCATCTACAAAAAAGGGAAGCAAAATGTGGTGGCAGATGCACTCTCAAGAAAGGATGAGGATGTGGAAGCATTGTTGTGCGCCATTTCTATTATCCAACCAGATTGGATAAACGAAGCAAGGGAGGAATGGAAGAATGACGAAGAAGTGTGGGCACTTATTCGAAAGTTACAACAAGATTCCAGTACGTCTGATACATTTAGCTGGAAAAATGATTCGTTATGGTACAAAGATCGCTTATACCTCTGTAAGAATTCCCAGCTAAAACAAAAGATTCTTATGGAATTGCACACTTCTCCCTTAGGAGGGCACTCAGGATTTTTAAAAACTTACCACAGGGTTAAGAAGGAATTTTTTTGGGATGGCCTTAAATCAGATATTCAAAAGTTTGTGGCGGAATGTTTGGTTTGCCAACAAAATAAAGTTGAAACAATTAAGACACCGGGTCTATTACAACCTTTATCCATTCCAAGCCAACGTTGGGAGGAGGTTTCAATGGATTTTATCACAGGTTTACCCAAGTCTGAGGGAAAGAGTGTCATCATGGTGGTAGTTGACAGACTTACCAAGTATGCACACTTTTGTGCATTATCACATCCATTTAAAGCCAGTACAGTTTCTACTGCATTTATGGAAACAATTCAAAAGCTACATGGAAACCCAAAGATTATTGTAAGTGACAGAGATCCCATTTTCACTGGAAATTTTTGGACAGAATTATTTTCTTGTCTTGGTACTCAGTTAGCTCATAGCTCATCTTATCATCCTCAATCTGATGGGAAAACTGAGATAGTAAACAAATGTTTGGAAGGATATCTTCGTTGCTTTGTATCTGATAAACAGACACAATGGGTCAAATGGTTGCCTCTGGCTGAATGGTGGTATAACACTTCCTTCCATACAGCAACAAAAATGACCCCATTTATGGCACTTTATGGGTATCAACCACCATCCATCACATCATATTTAAGAGAAAATTCTAAGGTTCAGGCAGTGGAACATCACATCGAACATCAACAACAAGTCCTCCAACTCTTAAAGGATAACCTCGTGTTGGCACAAAATAGAATGAAACAACAGGCAGATCAACATCGCAGTGAAAGAAGTTTTGATGTAGGTGATTGGGTATTCCTACGGCTACAACCATATAAGCAAATGTCCCTCAAGCAAGCTAAGAAGGATAATAAATTATCACCAAAGTATTATGGTCCGTACAAGGTGTTGCAAAAGATTGGTACTATGGCATACAAATTGGAGCTTCCTGCAGCTTCTCGATTGCACCCAGTTTTCCATGTTTCATGTTTAAAGAAGGTTATAGGCGACAAGCTCCCAGTTCAAACAATATTGCCAGAACTTGACGAGGAAGGAAAAATTATATTGGAACCGGAAGCAGTCACAGAAACAAGAACTCGACAGCTACGAAATCGATCAATTTCAGAGTATCTTATCAAGTGGAAGAACTTATCCGCTGAAGATTCCACATGGGAGGATGAGAATTTTATGCAGAAGTATCCAAAACTACTCAAGCGTTGAGGACAACACTTTTTTGAAGGAGAGGGGCATGTTGGGTCCCTATAATACTAGTGATTACCCCATTACTATTGTAGTTATACCCCTTATTAATATTGTTGTGCCCCTATTGCCCCCATATTGTTATTACTGTGCCCCATAGAATCCCTCTATTGTTATTTTTGTGGCTTTATATTATTATTGTTAGGTCGGCTGGATTATATTGTGACTCCTTAGACTCCTATATATAGAAAGGAGGTTTTGTCATTTGAATCATCCAAGAATTGTTCATTTATGTAATGTAAAGGAGGTTTCCCCCTCGAAGAGGCTGAA
Source organism: Pinus tabuliformis (assembly GCA_031772625.1). Lineage (NCBI taxonomy): Eukaryota > Viridiplantae > Streptophyta > Pinopsida > Pinales > Pinaceae > Pinus > Pinus tabuliformis. The sequence goes on from CM062814.1 coordinate 574,460,286, forward strand.
TTCTAAGGCGTTGATCTATCTTTTCTATCTTTTCTTGAGCTGGTTTCATAACATAAGATACTCGGCGTAGTTTTCGAAATAGCACAATTCGTTGCCATAGCAGCGCGAAAGCATCTCAGCCCTTGGTTAGGGCTATGTGAAGGCCAATTGTAACAGATCGCAAAGGTACTAAAGGTTAGAATAGAGAGCAAAGTGACTGTGTGAAGGCAGTTCTAGTTGGAATAACCGACATCACATCCATCTCAAGGGTGTGGAAACTTTGTTCCAGCATCCCCCCATACTGCTTCGGGTGAGATTTCAGTCCGCGCTCCACAGGCTGATGCCAAAAGGGCCAGTAGTGTAGGGATTTGTTTGGCTGACTTAACTTTGAACCTGGGTCAAGCCCCCATAAGCCAACAAATGGTTTCGTTTCCAGGACCGAAATCTGCATAGAGATGTGTGATGTCGTATCACTGGAATCCAAATAATAAAGAAATTGAAGGCTGGTTGGACAGAAGAATTCACAAGTTCGCGGTGCAGGAGAACAAAAACCTGCGACTATCAAAAGAAGAGTGGCTAGAAAACTACCTGTATATGGAGATCCATGAAATATTTTTCGTGTCCTTCCCTACTGAGCTATACGAGTGGATCACGAAGCTAGCAGATAGCCAAGGAAGGTGGAAGTTTGACGGTCCTATTGTGTGGGCCCCAGAGCCAGTGTGGAGATTGGAAGCATCAGAGGATAAGATCGCACGCGTTGTCAATCATTGGCTCAATCGTATTATAGGAGGATTCATTATTGAGTTCGTGGTTGACACCTCAGTTAGCTACAGCGAGGCAGAGCGACGCTTTCTCAAAGGACCGCGAGGTAAGTACGTAAAGTCTTTGAATACTTGGATTAAATTGTTGTTGTGTGAAAAGCGGGTTATGCAATTACCTTGATGTTTGGGGCTATGCGAAGCGGAAAGGTTTATAGGAATGAAGGAAATAAGGTTCCAGAAAATAGCCCCTTGATTTCACCTCCACAAGGAGACGAGGAAGAGCTCACGAAGATCTCTCCACGAAGTGTTATTCAGCTGATAAGACATAATTCCATGAATACCACCTCCACCCACACCACCACCAGCTTCACCTCCATCACCTCTATCTTCGCCTATAAAAACTCCACCACCACTGCAATTCAATATGGCAAACACAGTGAAGTTTCTTGTGTTCAAAGGCTTGGGAAACGAAGATCCGGACCAATTCTAGTTTGTTGTAAGGGTTGTATGGGAAGTGCAAGGTGTTACAGATGACCATATAAAGAAAGCGACGCTGGTTAGCACCCTGCAGGATCGTGCGCTAACCTAGTATATTAAATATTCCAACGATAACCCGAATGCGAGAGTCACGGATATCCAAATAGCACTAAATAGATAATTTAGCAGGCCTAAATCTGAAGCGTAGTCGATCATGGGATTTAAAGAGATCACGATGCTACCAAGTGAGACTCCTTGGGAACTAGATCAGAGGCTGAAATGTACGATTCATGAAGCAAATATGAATCTGACAGATGGACAGCATTGCGAGTGGTTTGTAGCTTTGCTACTACCACATTTAAGGAGTGCGCTATCGCAGCAGAAGATAACAACTCAGGCAGAGGCCTTAGAGATCACTATGAGGCTACATGAGACCCTGATGCAAGATCCTAATCTGGGAGTTCAGCAGATCCATGCGCAGTTGAAGAATCTATGCCTTGAGATGCAGAGTCTGAAACAGGACAAGAAGATTCGACCAGAAGTGTGTGAAGAAGTGTGGTGAATCAAATGCAAGTGTCAGGGTCATGACAAAGACCACTGGCCAGCTTTTATGAATTACCTTGCAGGAGGAGGACCAATGCCTTTAAGGCCAGAAGCTCAAGCAAGACCTAGTGTGGCGCCTGCTTTGTGGTGTGAGATCTGCCAAATAGCTGGAAAACATACCATGAACAATTGTCACTTGTTACAGAAGTATACACAAACTTCGCAACAGTTGTTCTGCAACTTTTGTAGGTCTTTGGGACATGACGAGTGTACTTTCAAAAGATATGAGTTGATAATTGATGAGCCCCAAAAATGGACAATTATTTGGGCTCATTCAACCTCCTAATTTGACTTAATCCACCATTCTCATTAGTTTATTGCATGTTTTTTATTATATTTATGTTAATAGAGTGAATTTGGTTAGTCATTATGACAACAAGTCTAATGGGTGCTTTGTGTAGCCTTTTTGGTCAACTTGGAGACAAAATTGAAGGTCTTAATGAGCACTTGGCAGCGAAATTCGTGGGAGAACAAGCTAGAGGATTTGTAGGAAGGTGTCCCCTTCATTTATGGGCCCTTACCTCGAATTCTCCACCATCAGCTCGGAGTTCAAGGGCCACCGAATCAATCAGCACAAGGGCAGCCAAGCAAGTCAAGTAGGACTGTTGTTAACTGCAAGTTTTGGGCAGCCGCGTCCCTAAAGTTTAGGAGGACTGTTGGGTCCTCAATTTGTATAAATAAGAAGGCTTAGGGCCTCATTTTGGTTAGCCAGTGTAGCCAGTGGATGTTAGCTAGTTAGCCAGTAGATAGTAGCTAGTAGTTGGTCATTTCATCGCCTTGTTGTAGTCATTTTTGTAATTCGATTTGTAGGCCATGGATTAGCTTTGCTTTCAGCTCATTCTCAAGCTCTCCTTGTGGACAGTTTTGATGTAACTCTTCATTCTTGATTAATAAAGATGAATCCAGCTTTGCACCAGCTCTAAATCTCTCTTGGGAGGCTGTAGCTCTTGGGGTTGGGCCCATCTCAAGCGCCCAGTACCTCCCTTGTTTATCTTTGTGTGTGTTCGCTGCATTCTTAAAATAAAATCTGCTCTTTAGATTTAATTCATGCTTTGTTACTTAGGTTGCTTTTGATGGTTGAAGTAGTTTTTCATGTTTAGGATGGATTGGTAGGAGTTAGTCATGCGTTTATATCTCTTTGATAATGTTTTGTTCACATGCTGTACGTGATTCTTGTCATGAATAAGGTTGATGTTCACTGATCTCATTAAACTGTTAGATAGATCATCTAATATTTTGATTGTATGCAAGACATAGTTGGTTTGATCAGGTAAACACTATGCAGGGCACCTTCATCACCTCCTCGTTCATCTGAGCCTCGTCCAAATCAACTCCTCCATCACCAATTCTATTTCCTCATCTCCCATCTGCTCTTTTGCCACGTAACCCTACCTTCTTGCCTTTCCATTGCCTAAACCTTCTTTGATGCAATCTAGACTTCCACACCCTCTCATCACCTCATCCCTCAGTCATTGGGTCATTCCAGGCCCCTACCCTACCTCCCTACCCATTCATGCATTCTCTCCCACTCACCTATCAGTCAAAAACCCAATCACGAAACATCCCGTAGAAGAATTACAGAACTTCCTGTAGAAACCCTTGCAGACTTCCTGTAGAAGTTCATAAACACGGTTGCATGGCATCCAGACTTTGTGAAACTCTCAGAAAGAATGTTAGGGATCCCTTAGACCCTCTCTGTACCATCCCAACCTTTCCCAAAGCATTTCATTCCTTGATCCATCCCTGCACAGTGAAAAGCCAGTTAAAAGCACATGCATGATAATTCTAATAACTTAATCAAAAATACAAAAAGATTTTTTCTTCAGATAGTGATAACTTAGACACATGCATTTTACCTTCCTAGAAGTAATGGAATCTCTTTTTGTAGTTTGCATTCTCTCCTTTGCATCAGTAGGACTAGCTGGTAGAATTAGGGTTTGTTAGGGTTTGTGTTTCTTTTTGGCTTTCAGTTTCTTTCCACAAGTAGATTAGCTTCCTTTGAGTTAGCTTTCGTCCATCAGTTAAAAGCTTCTTCTAAGAGCTCATAGAAGTTGGCTTGAGCCCCTAGCGGACTTGTGCCAGCTGACCAAGTGACAGCTGCAGCAAGAGCTAGTACTTGTGCATACAGCACCGTCGCTTCCAAGTTTGTTACGAACTACCGGGTTGATAAAATTAAAGAAGGGAGTTCCAGGAGTTGTAGCATTATTGCTACAATACTAGGGCCCACCACCTTTTTGGCGTCGTTGCCAGGGAAGCGGCAGAGTATTGGTGATTGTTGCTATTCTTCTATTTTCTACTACAACCTTCTACTAAGTAGTTTATTTCATTTCCATTATGCAATTTCATTTATGCAAAAGTAGATTAGCATTTCTTGCTTTCATAGATTAGCATTTCAATTCCGCAATTTCATTTCTGCAAGCGTAGATTAGCATTTCAATTTCGCAAGTGTAGCCTAGCATTTCATTCCTGCAATTTCATTTGAGCAAAATAGATTAGTCCTTTCCTGCTTTCATTTCAATTGCGCCTTTTCATTTCAGCAAGATAGTTAGTTGCAGTTCAATCTATTTTAGTTTTGCAGGTACAAGAAGAAAAATACAAAAATCAATCAAAAAGATTTCCTTTCATGCCTTGTAGGAGTAGAGATAAGTTAGAAAAATGATTTCACAACACCCCCCACTGCTTCACACAGCCAACATTCTCTCTTCTTCGATGGCTGTGACTAAGAAGAACCCTTGGATGGACATCAAGGCATATTTAAAGAACCTCTAGGGGAGAAGAAGAAGAAAACATTCCTCTGAAGCAAATGGCTACAAGCAGAAATGTTGGGAGTAGTCCCTTGTCCAAAGATGAATTTGAAGATCAGATAGAAGATTTCAAGAGTGATATGAGGCAGTTTCTTTCCATGCAATTGGATACCCTGTGGATCCAAAAGAAGCAAGAGGAAGCCAAGAGGGCTTTGGTCATCTTTTGTCCTAGGTGCACTAGAAAGCATCCTAGGAACGAATGTCCAATGCACTCCCTAGAAGTGTGTTTTGTCTGTGAAGAATACCATCCTACAAATCAATGCCCTTCCTTTCCTGGACTTAAAGTTGCATATCAAAGAGTTAAGGGAGCCACTGAATCACTCTATTATATGAACCAAAGGAGGCCACATGGACCTAGATCTTACCAGCAGGAACTGCAAGGGACACCTGAGACCTATTATGACCCCTATCAAGTTACTTTCATGCCTTCTTGGGGTCCCCCTGCTCATCCTTCCTGGTTCACACCTCCTCCTTGTTCCTTCACAGATCCATATTATGCCCAACCAGCTGCTCATTCGTTTCACTCTTATGCTCAGCCACAGCCTCAGTGGAATGCACCTCATCAGGGGTGGAGGCCCCAGTACAACACTCCTCCCACTTCGATTCCTCCACCACCTGCTCATCCACAACCATCGCCTCCTCCTCCACCAAAGCAACCCCAAATGCCTACCCAACCACAATGCCATCCATCTCCATCTCAATTTCACACCTCCACTCAACTACCAATACCATTTCCAAAACCACACAATGGAGCAGCTCAACCCCATTGCAAATCTGAGGCACAACATATCCAAACAACTCCTCTTGAGCCCAATGATCTTCACCAAAGCTCAGGAAGAGTGTTGCAAAGCAGAGATTATATTGACAACATTGAAGGACCAAAAGCAAAAGAAGATTCCAAAGAGGAGATCAAAGAACCATGGGCTGCACTTGATGAAGAGAAGAGATCAGAATCAGAGATCGAGAGAGTTCCCTCATGGTTACCATCAAATCTTCCATGTATTCAAGAGAAAGATCAACAAAAAGAGGAAGATCAGAAGGTCATGATAGAAGGTGACATGAAGAATGATCCAGATCAGCAAAAGAACCAAGGATATCAAAGCTACATTGAGATATGGTTTCAGAAGGTCACTAAGTTGCAGCAGTACTTTCTTCCTCAGCTTTGTTTGATCCCTTCAACGCCAGATCATTTGGTCTCTGAGATCTGGATACTTGTCCAAGCATGCATTTCGAGCCTTCACATCATTTTTTCTCTAATCTCAATGTGCACATGGCTCCATTGGAAGTATTCTTATACTTGAAAATGATTTTGCTTTTCAAGTAGGGTAGGGTAGAAAAAAAAAAGAAAAAAAGAGAAAAAATGAAAATAAGAGAAAAATAAAAATCTAAGGTGAAAACCTCCTTGGAGGCGCCTTAGATTGGCTCATTGATTGAAAACCTCCATGAGGCGGTCAATGGGTTGGAAAAAAGAGAAAATAAAAATGGAATAAGATCCCTGGGTGAAAACCTTCCTTGGAGGTGCCCAGGGCAGGCAATTAGGGTGAAAACCTCCATGAGGCGCCCTAGTTGTTTTTCAAAAAAAAAAAGAGAAAAATAAAACAAAAATAAAACTAATCTCCATTGGCTAATTGCAGGTTGCAAGAAGGACGTTTCATGACAGGAGGAGCACTCAAATCAAGGTCAAAGGAATTTTCTTGTGCCTTCTACAGGAAGCTCTGTATTTCTACAGGAAACATCTTGTAGAACCTTTGGATGAACCAAATTCAAGTTTAAAATGGAATCTGATGGTGGGAATCTGTTGATTAGGCCTACAAGCACTTGTGTGTCCATCCCTTGCCTTTCTCCATCATTTTTTCCACCTCATTGTGCTTCTCATTGTACTTCTACAGGAACTTCCTGTACAAATTGTGGGAAACTAGACATGGATTTCAAAAATTGGTTTGGCGAACATGGTAGCTTCCTCGAGGGTTCAGAAGTCCTCATGCAATCTTCCAACTCCTCCTCCATCATCTCCATACCTGCATCACAGCCCAAGCTCAGTTTTTCCTTCCATGCAACCACTTGCAAAAAGCCTTGAAGCAAAAAGACATAGAACAAAATTTGTTTTTGCCATAACTTGAGAACCATGCATCCATTTGACAAACCGTTTTATGGGGAATTGTACAAGGTTGATGGCAACATGCCTGAGCAGTTCCATGCAATTCCGGTGCACGGTTTCCAAGAAATCAGCCTCCATCACCATCAGCCATTTTTTCATTTTCTCCATATCCGTGCATCCGTTTCAAAACCTGTTTCATGGGGATATGCATGTGAGTGATGGTAACCTACCCAAGCAGTTTCAGCGGATTCCGATGCACGGTTTCTGAGAAATCGAGCTCTGAAATCTTCAGCCATTTTCCATTTTGCTTGAAATCCGTGCATCCATTGATCATGATTTTTCTATGGGAGATGCATAATCATGATAGGAACATGCTCACCGAGTTTCAGATTAATCCGGTTTACCGTTTGAGAGAAATGGCGAAAACAAGTTCTGGTTTTGTGACCATGCAACAGCAGCAGCTTGAAGGTGCAGATCTGAACGTGGAAACAATTGCATGCAGCTCAGATCCGGCCAGAGGACACCTGCACAAGGAAAAGAAATCAAAAATCATCAGCCAAGCCCTCATGCAATCAATGGATCCAAGCATGCAGCAGCAGAATCAGAGCATGCAGCAGCAAAAAGCTTCACAAGCAGCCGTTTGACTTCAGGTACGTGACTAAACCTTGTTCATCTATTGCATGAATCTAGTCTAAGCATTGCATGAACGAATGGAATGGTGAAATTAAGCCATGAATGTAGCAAGACACCCAGTTCTCTAGCACTCACGAGAAAGTCACGCAGCATGCATGGGTCAGTCATGCACGTGAAATTTAAAAAAACACGGACAGTGTGGGTAGTCTAACTCCAGTGCAACTGATGGATGAGATTTCAAGCAGAGAACAAATAGTAACCACTGCAGTTCATGATAGCACAACAGTTTGCATGGGGCCAACGTGTAGTTGGCCAGCTCACCCTTCATCAACGAAAATCTTCATAAACATCCAATCGAACTCTCACAGCTATTGTTTCTAGTTTATCATCATCCTTGCAGCTGTAACAAGCTCCATAGCAATGTCTGGAATCCGTGTTGTTGCGTGCATGGACTCTTCGTGCAATGTCTGGAATCCGTGTTCATGGTGTGGCACCTCTGGTTTCAATGGCTCTTAAGAAATGTGCTATAGATCCTTCTCCTTATGTGAGAAGGTGTGCTGCAAATGCTATTCCAAAGCTTTATGATTTGGAGCGGGAGGAACCTGATACTGCCCATGCAAGTTTTACCTTTCCAGCTTCTGATCAAAATCTCCTTGCTGGTGTACTCGTGAAAATTGTTATTTGATCATTCCCATTATCCAGAAGAGAATGAAGCCCTGCATTTTCTTTCATGAAAGTGTCAAAACTGAGTAATATTTATGTCATCCCTTACTGGTAGTGACCATGAATGCAATGGAATCCTTGTGTGTCAATTCCATCACACGCAGATGAATTCTGTTCAGTTATTGTTGTCTTCTTGTGTGCAGTAAATATATATATTTATGGAGCAGAGATAAAAGGGTTTAAAATCAGAAACTAATCAGAAAATCTTCGGCTCTTTTGGTAATCACTGGACACTGGGAGCAAGCAGTCAAAGGCTTCCTTTATGAGTTTCTTGAGCAATGCATCCTGCTTTTGTGGGTACCTGTGTGCAAAGCCTGGTTGTTCAGAGAAAATAAGAGAAAGTGTCTTGTCCAACAAAGGAGCCATAGTAAGCATAAACGCGACAGGGTCAGGGATTCTGATTCACGGAGCATTAGTGCTCACTACTCATGGAACTCTCCCATCAATAACTGTTGCAGAGGACTCGGACATCCTGGTGACCCAATGAAGCTTGTTTCTGCACCTCAGAGGAAAAAAAATTCTGCTACTGCCTTTTGGAAGATTATGTAGGGAAGGCAAACAATGTTAGTGCCGATCAGAGTGGGCTTGGAAATGATGATGGGTGTTTAAAGGAAAATGCCACTGTAAATACTCAAGAGGAGAAAGATGCAAAGGAGCCCATTAAAGTTGTGCTTTTGAAAGGGACACAAAATTTGCACACACCGAAAAAGTGCATAAAGAGAGCATTCATGCTCATCAAAATGAAATTCACAATGTCAGCCATACTGGATCAGAAATGCAGCTTCCGAAACAGCATTTTAATTCCGCCATTCCAAAAGTGGTATGTAAAGAAACTAGCCCTTCACATCCAACTATTATTCAGAAGAAAAGTCAGCAGCATATGGAGATAAGTTTCCCTAAAGTGACGCATGAGGAAATCATTCCTACACACTTGACTGAGGTCTAGAAGGAAACGTACCAACTCTTGGACATAAGGTTTCCTCTTAAACAAGATAAAGGTAAGGAGAAACAAATTTCTCTTTCACAACTCAAGGAACATATGTCAAAAATTTATGCAGAACTTGATAATATAGAGGGCATGAAACGGGTTGAAGATTATATATCAGGTATTCCAGATGGCCAGAGTGCAGCTCAATACGAATTTAAAGAAGCTGGTGTTTCTAATGAACATGAGAGAAGAGAGGAAGGATCTCTGATTTTTTCAGCATTGAAGGATCCCTTGTCGGGCATTCATATGCTTAGTGATCTGGATGAAAAGAAACATATGAAACAGAACCTATCAGATATGGAAGAGGTGTGGTGGAGACCTACAGCTGATTATGCAGAATCTAGTCAACATGAGGCAAATAGGGGAAAATTGATTAGTTGTGCACAGTTAAAGAAGCCAGTGCCAATTGTTTGTATCAAAGCCAAAGCATAAGGAAAGGAAACACCTTTATCATATTCCTATTGCTTGGAAACATGACCATGGCTTATCTTGTGGATTTAACCAACTTTCTTGTTACAAGACATACGAGTGCCCTCACGTTGCAGGTTTTAGGGAATGCCAAGGGCACCATTTCTTCCATATGATTGCATATACTTGTGCACTCATAACAAGGCTGAGGATTCACTAAGAAAAGCAGCAGACAGTGAGGAAGAAGAGCAGAAGGGCGAGAAGACGAAGGCTGCCACAGCCAAGCTGAAAGGAAAAGCACCCTCAGCCAAGCAGGCTAAGACAGTGCCGACTGTTTCTACAGGAAGACAGAGAACTGTTAGCAAACTGTTTCTACAGGAAGTTAGCAGACTGTTTCTACAGGAAGACAGAGAACTGTTTCTACAGGAAGTTTGAAAAGAGGGAAGCCAAAGGAGGAATCGGCAGAGATGTTAGCCAAAGAAGCCACCAGGGCCATCAAAGATGAGGAGAGAGATTGGTTGCTCAGAGGATGAGCAACACTTTCAGTAGGGGGGTGATGATGAGCCCCAAAAATGGACAATTATTTGGGCTCATTCAACCTCCTAATTTGACTTAATCCACCATTCTCATTAGTTTATTGCATGTTTTTGATTATATTTATGTTAATAGAGTGAATTTGGTTAGTCATTATGCCAAAAAGTCTAATGGGTGCTTTGTGTAGCCTTTTTGGTCAACTTGGAGACAAAATTGAAGGTCTTAATGAGCACTTGGCAGCCAAATTCGTGGGAGAACAAGCTAGAGGATTTGTAGGAAGGTGTCCCCTTCATTTATGTGCCCTTACCTCAAATTCTCCACCATCAGCTCGGAGTTCAAGGGCCACCGAATCAATCAGCACAAGGGCAGCCAAGCAAGTCAAGTAGGACTGCTGTTAACTCCAAGTTTTGGGCAGCTGAGTCCCTAAAGTTTAGGAGGACTGTTGGGTCCTCAATTTGTATAAATAAGAAGGCTTAGGGCCTCACTTTGGTTAGCCAGTGTAGCTAGTGGATGTTAGCTAGTTAGCCAGTAGATAGTAGCTAGTATTTAGTCATTTCATAGCCTTGTTGTAGTCATTTTTGTAATTCGATTTGTAGGCCATGGATTAGCTTTGCTTTCAGCTCATTCTCAAGCTCTCCTTGTGGACAATTTTGATGTAACTCTTCATTCTTGATTAATAAAGATGAATCCAGCTTTGCACCAGCTCTAAATCTCTCTTGGGAGGCTGTAGCTCTTGGGGTTGGGCCCATCTCAAGCGCCCAGTACCTCCCTTGTTTATCTTTATGTGTGTTCGCTGCATTCTTAAAATAAAATCTGCTCTTTAGATTTAATTCGTGCTTTGTTACTTAGGTTGCTTTTGATGGTTGAAGTAGCTTTTCATGTTTAGGATGGATTGGTAGGAGTTAGTCATGCGTTTATATCTCTTTGATAATGTTTTGTTCACATGTTGTACGTGATTCTTGTCATGAATAAGGTTGCTGTTCACTGATCTCATTAAACTGTTAGATAGATCATCTAATATTTTGATTGTATGCAAGACATAGTTGGTTTGATCAGGTAAACACTATGCAGGGCACCTTCATCACCTCCTCGTTCATCTGAGCCTCGTCCAGATCAGCTCCTCCATCACCAAGTTTGTTTCCTCATCTCCCATCTGCTCTTTTGCCACGTAACCCTACCTTCTTGCCTTTCCATTGCCTAAACCTTCTTTGATGCAAGCTAGACTTCCACACCCTCTCATCACCTCATCCCTCAGTCATTGGGTCATTCCAGGCCCCTACCCTACCTCCCTACCCATTCATGCATTCTCTCCCACTCACCTATCAGTCAAAAACCCAATCACGAAACATCCTATAGAAGAATTACAGAACTTCCTGTAGAAGTTCATAAACACGGTTGCATGGCATCCAAACTTTGTGAAACTCTCAGAAAGAATGTTAGGGATCCCTTAGACCCTCTCTGTACCATCCCAACCTTTCCCAAAGCATTTCATTCCTTGATCCATCCCTGCACAGTGAAAAGCCAGTTAAAAGCACATGCATGATAATTCTAATAACTTAATCAAAAATACAAAAAGATGTTTTCTTCAGATAGTGATAACTTAGAAACATGCATTTTACCTTCCTAGAAGTAATGGCATCTCTTTTCGTAGTTTGCATTCTCTCCTTTGCATCAGTAGGACTAGCTGGTAGAATTAGGGTTTGCTAGGGTTTGTGTTTCTTTTTGGCTTTCAGTTTCTTTCCGCAAGTAGATTAGCTTCCTTTGAGTTAGCTTTCATCCATCAGTTAAAAAGCTTCTTCTAAGAGCTCATAGAAGTTGGCTTGAGCCCCTAGCGGACTTGTGCCAGCTGACCAAGTGACAGCTGCGGCAAGAGCTAGTACTTGTGCATACAGCACCGTCGCTTCCAAGTTTGTTAGGAACTACCGGGTTGATAAAATTAAAGAAGGGAGTTCCAGGAGTTGTAGCATTATTGCTACAATACTGGGGCCCACCAATAATGGATAGAATGCCCACCTACAGAGTTCAGATCAAAACACGGCCCATTGACCAAGAATGCATGAATGGCGTGGACAGGATTTCAAGGGCGCGGACGAGGCCGAGGCCGAGGACGAGCTGGTAGAGGTCGCGGACAGTTGAATTGTTACAATTGCAGAGGGCTAGGACACTATGCCCATGACTATACGAATCCGATGTGCTCGTCGTGCAAGTATTGCATGTTGTTTGATCATGAGACAGAAGATTGTCCTACGTTGATAGCTAGGATATGCGACAAAGGAGTGCAATCACCTCCCCCGACTCAGAACCTGCAAATGATGAGGTATGAGCCACATGAGGAAGATCCGAACATAAATATTGTGCTCCGAAGTGGAATTGCGACGAGAGATGACAAGGGGAAATAGCCAGAAGACAGTACCTGGGTTCGCAAAGCCCCGACAAAAGAAGCTGAGTTTGATTTGGAGCGCACTCGGGAAACCTTCATAGAAGCTAAGAAGAGCCTCGTTGAGGCCTCCACGTCAGGGAGCAAAGATCAGCTTGAGTAAAAAATGGATCCCTCCATGCCTACAACTTTCTTGGAAACATGTCTGAAGCTACTGCGCGATAGTAAGGTTGTAAAGGGGTTACAGGAACTCATCAACAGATGCGCTGGGACCTCGCCAAGTGAACCATGCGTAGTCCGAAAGATCAGAAAGCATAAGACAAGAACAGGATGAGAAATGAGACTAACCGTGTAGATCAGAGAATACTAGATGGACCAAATCATTCTAGATTTGGGATCACAGACATTCCAGACTTAAATCATACCCAGATCATATCATTTACAGAATAAAACATGCGTTAGTATTCAGATCTAAACTGTCCATGATCAAACCACATAATGATAATACTTTTAAAGCTTTATGATCCCGATCCATTAACCATCATCAACCACATGGGTGCATCCTTAGAGCAGATCAAGCAACGTATCAGATTCTCATAACCTGCATATATGATCTAACACTTCAGAAGATATTCAATACTTGCACACCTTGGCCTAATGATCTTCTCCTCCTTATATACTCTTAGGCCTTTCTCAATACCTTGGACCAAAACCACTTAGGACCAATACCTTGGACCCAATACCTAGGGTCAATACCTTGGACCAAATGCCTCAAACCAATTACCTTGGACCAAAATACCTTGGACCAAAAACTTGGTTTTCAAACATGTACGTGCTTTTACTCCTGTGAAAGTGTGTGTATATGTTATACACTACTTTTGTTCTATTAAACTACGTGTATATGTGCCTTGGACAAAGTGAACCAGTGTATACCTCTCTTTCTTCATTCTTTGGAGTCTGATCTGTAATCCTTTGTTGTTGACCTGCTGCACTGTGAACTTTCATCTGGGTGAGTTTCCATCAAGGAAAACACCTGTATCATAATGCCAACAATCTCCACCTTTAGAATTGATGGCAACAATAACACCAAGATACTCTCCCCCTTTGACATCAAGGGCAAATGACAGACCTAGATATTCTCTCCCCTATGTTGTTCATACTTCCCCTAAGTACATGTTGAATTGTCTGATTGAGCTCCCCTTTGTACATGCTGAGATGCACTGAAAACATCCATGCTCCCCCTGATCACAAGCAGAGTCTGCAAAAGTATTCTCCAAAAGAGTAACATGACTCTATAACTCAACTATGTGAGTATGACCTTCCTATCACCAATGAATCATACATACATTCATCTCCCAACCAAGTGGGGATATACTAATTGTTTATACATGACAAAAATATAATTACATCATCCATCTTATGAAAAGTGGGGATACAAATTACATCAATTGTCCAATAAGATTCATTCAAATGTATGAGAAGACATATCACATCCTAGAATTTTACATGACTTAAGCAACAAAAGGTATAAATATATGAAGCCATGGCTAGACTCAGCAACCAATGCCAACAATGCAAAATGCGAGTGAAGGTTAATGCTCCCCTAAACCTGTTCTACCTGTGCATTGTTAACAAGTCAATAATCAAGGCATCTTTGTTAGTTAGATAAAAATTAATGAACAAAGCATATCAATATATTGTGATCATCAACATCAGACAGAGCACCCATATCAGAGCCTGCCCCACTATTTTTCTTGTCTGAAAACATATACGTTCTTTGTCCCATAGAAACCTACGTGTGTACGCGACTCGACTTCATGAGACACACATATAATAACCTTTCTCTAAAAAAAATAGATTTAACAGTAGGATGATGCAGAAACTACTTCCAGCTTTTGTCTGAGATATTCAAATGTTTCTCTAGGTAGTGGTTTAGTGAATATATCGGCAACTTGTTCTTTGGAGGGAACATACTCCAATTTGACTTTTTGTTCAAGCACTTATTCACATAGAAAATGGTATTTTATGGGTATGTGCTTGGTCTTGGAGTGCATAACTGGATTCTTTGAAATACTGATGGCACTTGTATTATCACATAGAATGGAGATGGGTGGAGAATATGTGATATGAATGTCTTGCAAGGTTTACATCATCCAACGTAGTTGTGTGCAGCAAGATGCAGTAGCCACATATTCTGCTTCAGCTGTAGATAAAGCAATTGAACTTTGTTTCTTGCTGAACCAAGACACTAACCTGGAACCCATATAGAATGCACCACTACTAGTGCTTTTTCTGTCATCAACACTTCCTGCCCAATATGCATCTGTATATGCATGAAGAGTAAGATCTGCATCTCTAGGATACCATAAACCAAAGTCCTGAGTTCCTTGAATATATTTGAAAATTATTTTGACTTCCTGAAGGTGTGATTCCTTTGGATTTTCTTGGAATCTTCCAACTATTCCTACTGCATGCATGATGTCAGGTCAGGTACCTATTAGATAAAGTAGATTGCCAATCATGGATTTGTAAGTCGGTTGATGTACTACTGTAGATTCATCATTTGAGTTGAGGCTGCATCCTATTACCATTGGGGTACATACAGGTTTAGAATCTTCCATTCCATACCTTTTCAAGATCTGTTTGAGATATTTGGTTTGTGAAAGAAAAATAACATCTTTATTTTGTTGAACTTGTAGACCAAGAAAATAGGTAAGTTCACCAAGCAAGGACATTTCAAATTCTTGCTGCATTACTGAATCAAAATTCTGACTCATGGATTCTTCGTTTCTACCAAAATTGATGCAATCAACATAAATAATAATAATTAGCAATTTATCAGTTTCAATCTTTGTATATAGATTGTTATCTGCTGAACCTTTTGTAAAACCTTGTTGGTGTAGATATTTGTCAATTTGGTAATGCCAGGCCCTGGGAGCCTGTTTCAGACCATAGAGGGCCTTTTTTAGTCTGCATACAAGTTTTGCATCATTCCCAAGAATGAATCCTTCTGGCTGTTCAATATAAACTTCTTCTTCTAAATCTCCATTCAAGAAGGTTGATTTTACATCAATTTGGTATACTTTAAATTTCTGAAAGCTAGAAAGAGCAAGAAACATCCTTATGGTTGTCTGGCAATAGGTGCGTTTCTTCAAAATCTATACCTTCTTATTGAGCATACCCTTTACAAACAAGTCTGGCCTTGTTTCTAATGACTTCTCCATTTTCATTTAGCTTGTGTTCGAATATCCATTTAGTTCATATAATATTTTTATCATGAGGTCTAGGAACTAATTCCCAAGTATCATTTTTTTTCAATTTGCTCAAGTTCTTCATCCATGGCCTTGACCCAACATTCATCTTTGCATGCTTCTTTTACATTTTGAGTTTTGGTGGAGGATAGTAATGCTAAATAGCTTGAGGTCCCTGTAATAGTTCTTCTTATCTATACACCTGCCTCTTTTTCCCCTAAAATTTGAGTTTCTGGATGATTTTTCTGAACATACCTGGACAGAGTCTTTTTTTCTACCATTATCTCTTCTTCTGGTGCTTCATTGGTTTCTTCTTCAATATGATTTTGTTCTTCTTCAATATGATTTTGACTTGATGTGGGAAAATAATCCCCATCTTCTTCATTGTCATAATCTTCTGTTGATTTTATCTATTTTGGATTTTTGCATGCTTCATCAACTACAACATCAATGCTTTCAATAATTTTTCCAAGTCTTTTATTATAAAATTTAAATCCTTTACTTCTGGAAGAATAACCAAGAAGAATACCTTCATCTGCTCTGGGTTCAAACTTACCAAGTTTTTCATCACTCCTTTTGATATAACATTTGCTTCCAAAAACTTTAAAGTATTTTACAGTAGTAGTCTTACCATACCAAAGTTCATGTGGAGTTTGAGTGTTGTTTACCTGAAAATTTGCTTAGTTGAGAATAATTATGGCAACAAATGCAGCTTCACCCCAGAAGGTTGCGGGAGTTCCAGATTCATGGCATAGCTCAAGCCATTTGTTGAACTGTTTTGTTCATTATTTCAACCGCACCATTTTGCCAAGGAGTCCTTGTGGTGGAGAATTGCCTTTTTATTCCATGTTGTTCACAAAAGTCAAAGAATTCATCCGAGGTAAATTCACCTCCTCGATTAGATCTGAGGCATTTGATTTTTCAATCTAATTCATTTTCAAACAAATCTTTGAAGGCTTGGAACTTTTCAAAAGCTTCATCTTTATGCTTGAGAAGACCTATCCAACACATTCTGGAAAAATCATAAATGAAAAAAATCAATTATTCTTCTCCACAAGGTGACGTTTTCCTTGATGGTCCACATAAATCAGTGTGGACAAGTTCAAGAGGCTTACTAGCTGACCCTTCCTTTTCCATGAAATGAACTCTAGTTTGCTTGCCAATTTGACATGGTTTGCGTACTATATCTTCTGGGACGCTAATATCTGGAAGATCACGAACAACCTTGAATTTGCATGCTTTTCTTATTTGAGAAAATCTTAGATGTCCCAATCTTCTATGCCATAGCCAGTTTTCATCATTTTTGCCTAGATAGCATTGTTGTTGTCCTCCCTTGAGTATGTGTAAGTTGTTTGGAGTTCTTTTACCTTTGATCACGGTCTCTCCTATATCAATCTCACAAAGAACGCATCCATTTGATTGAAACACCACTTCATTTCCTTGATCACACATTTGACTGACACTCAACAGGTTATGCTTTAAACCGTCTACATACATAACATTTCCATCTTTAACCTTTTCTTTCAAGAAAACAGAGCCTTTACCTTTTATGATAGCAGGAGTGTCATTTCCAAATGATACATTCTTTTCCTTTTGTAAGGAATTATATGAGTGAATTTTTTCTTTGTCACCTGTCATGTGTTTTGAGCATCCACTGTCGATGTACCACTGATTTTCTTGTCCTTCTGCATACAAGGCTATACCACATCTTTCTGTTTGAGATTCTTTCCTTCTCCATATCTTGGGATTTAATGGAGTTTTCTCCTTTTGAGATGTTTGCCAAAATTTTCTCCTGCATTTAGATTCTTCATGACCAAAGTTGTTACAGATTGAGCATTCTATTTCATTTTCAAGAAGAGAAAAGTTATTATAGGAACTTTTCTTGATCCCTGTTACATTCCTTTGATTTTGTGCTTCTCTAGTCATGATGGTTTTGTAAGCAACACATTGAGTAGCTTTGTGTCCAAAATTATGACATGAAAAACATTGCCCATTAAAGAAGTTCCTGCGACTATCGAATCTATTGACTTAGTGATTGTAGTTTCTATTGATATTCATCTTTGGAGAAAATTGAGTATGATTTACCTGAGGTTGGTTGTGGCTTATATTCATTCTTGGAGTAAATTGAGTCTGATTTACCTGGTGATCTGCTTTATGCCTTTGCTGACGATTGTCATACTGTTCACTGGTCTTTGCTACATCAAGGTAGATTTTGGTGGAGGTTGATGGATTCTGTGATTGAGATGCTTCTTCAGTATATCCAAGACCTACCTTAATCAAAGGAGAATGCTGAAATTTGATAATTTCATTTAAATTTTCTTATCCTTTAGCAAATCTAAGATTGAGAGATTTCATTTTCTCAAGATCCTTTCTTAGACCCACAATTTCACAGTCTAGTTTTTCATTGTGTTTTTTTTTTCAGCAAGTTGGTATGTTAAGGTATCTATAATCATATTCTTTTATTCTAAACAGATTTCAAGTTTAGATATTTCTTCATGAAGCTCTTCCTCTTCCAAATAATCCCAAAAATTATCATCGTCATAAGCCATGAGAAGTCTGTAATCTTGTCCAGTTTCATCTTCATCACTATTAGGTAAACCATCACTACCTTCATGAGTATAGAAACTCTTTTATTCACAACTTGTTTTCTATTCCCTTTTGCATATTCCTTTCCTTTTTCAAATTTATCTTTATGAGGAAATCTGGCAGCATAATGACTGACTCTGCCACAAGAAAAGAATTTGAAGGGTAACTTACCTCTAAACCTTCCAAAACCCCATTGAAGCTTTTTGACAAAGTTTACCTCATCTTCTTCTTCTGAAATATGTCCTGATTCATTATGTTCTTCCTTTCCTTTTGTTAAAGCTTTGAATGTGGCTTCGCTCATATTTGATGGTCCTCCTTTTCTCCTTTCAAAGGAAGTTAAGATTCTGTGAAGTTGCGTCATAGTGATATTCTGCAGATCCTATTTTTCTTCTATGGTAGACACTTTGGATTCAAATTTAGCAGACAAGGATCTCAAAACTTTCTCAACTAAGGTAACTTCCTTAATTTCTTCACCTAGATTCTTCATACAATTGACAACCTCATCTATACGTAGAAAGTAACTAGCTATGCTTTCATCACTATGCATCTTAGGAGTTTCATACTAAATTCTAAAAGTTTGAAGCTTAGCACGTTTTACCTGAGAGTCTCCTTCGTAGCTCAGAATGATTTTGTCCCATATTTCTTTGGCTGGTTTGAGCTGCATGACTTTGACAAATTCTGATTGTGACAGACTTCCCAATAAAGTATTGACAACTTTGGCATTGGTTTCATATTTATTTTTATCTGTCATATCTGTAGGAATTACTGTTGGAAATGTATATCCTCCTTCCACAATTTCCTAAACATCTATTCCAAGCGATTGTAGATAGGTTGTGGTTCTTATTTTCCAATAAACAAAGTTGCTCCCATCGAAGATTGGCGGTCTGATGGATCCAATTCTTTCTTGATTATTCATGATGATGGATCTCCCTTCAAGAGATCAAGCTTCTTCTGAAGGACCTGCTCTAATACCAATTGTTGGAAATAATATTGAGAGGGGGGTGAATCAGTATTATCAGATCAATTATTTTATTTCCCAAACAGATTTATATACGCTACTTCAGTGAAATGAACTAGAGTGTACATGCGACTGTGTTTAAAGAGACCAGCATATATGCAGAGAACTTGTGATTTAGACAGTTTATCATGTGTTGAGCTTAAACCAGTATATCAGAGATTTATTAGATAGTGCAGTAAAAGTAGAATAAAGCATCACACATAAGCAACACACATGAACACCAAGATTTAAGGTGGAAACCCAATGTGGGTGAAAACCACCTGTTGCTGTCATCTCTGTCTTCTTTTAATGATAAGAAAATATGTTTACAACATTGCACTGGTGTAGACTCATACCAGTACGCAGGCTTCTACCTGCAAAAGGTTATAACCTTCTCTTGTTGTCCAGCTTCTACTCGAAGGGAGCTACAAACCCCTAGCTCTTGTATTAGCCAATATGATTACTAGTATGTAGGCGTTGACCTACAGAAGGCTATGACCTTCTTTCTTCCTCCAGGGACCACGTTTCATAAATTTTCAGACTGGATGCTCCTGGTACACAACAATACACATGAAGGCCTCGTTTCATCCAATTTTCATACTGGGCCCATCAACAACATCATCATTGCAATACAACCATCAACTACATCTGCATCAACCAATCACTGAAACTCAATCATCACTCTCTGAATCAACCAAACTCAACCAATCACTGACAACCTTTGAACCTCTGACACAACTAAATCAACCATTCATTCATACTTAATCAACTTCAACAAATCCACTGGAACAGATAGATCACTGTAACCAGTACACAGATCTGAAACCAGAATACTGCATCATCATTCAGAACCAGTTGTAACCTCAAAAACATGCATCAGAGTGTATACGCAACTTGGAACAGCCGAACCAACGTGTATACGCAACTTCATCAAAGCAAACCAGCATATAGATCTGCAAATACTTATAACTTCGCTGCACTTCCTGACTTCAAACATACCCAGATCATCAAATATAAAGGATAAAACATGTGTTAGCAATCAGATCTAGCCCATCAGATCACATAATGATTAGTCATTATGATCCTGATCCATCATTAGATTTCATCCCTCATCACTGAAACAAATCACAATCAATCAATCTGAACATTGTCACCAGAATGCAGTCACTAGAACATAAAACAAAACCCAAAACTCTGCATCAAAAACCAGAACCAACTGTAACTTCAAACATCATAGTTCATAAGGTATAAGCTACTTCGATGTGTCGAACCAGTGTGTATACGCGCTTTTACCAAAGAGAAATAGTGTACATATCTACAAATGCTAACTTAAAACTTCACAGACATTCTAGACTTCAGTCATACCCAGATCATATCATTTATAGAATAAAACATGCATCAATATTCAGATCTAGACTGTCCATGATCAAACCACATAATGATAATACTTTTAAGGCTTTATGACCCCGATCCATTAACCATCATCAACCACATGGGTGCATCCTTAGGTCAGATCAAGCAACGCATCAGAAGCTCATAACCTACATATATGATCTAACACTTCAAAAGATATTCAATACTTGCACACCTTGGCCTAATGATCTTCTCCTCCTTATATACTCTTAGGCCTTTCTCAATACCTTGGACCTAATACCTAGGGTCAATACCTTGGACCAAATGCCTCGGACCAATTATCTTGGACCAAAATACTTTGGATCAAATACCTTGGACCAAAAACTTGGTTTTCAAACATGGACGCACTTTTCCTCCTGTGAAAGTGCGTGTATATGTTATACGTTGCTTTTGTTCTGTTAAACCGCATGTATACATGCCTTGGACAAAGTGAACCAGCGTATACCTCTCTTTCTTCATCCTTTGGAGTCTAATCTGTAATCCTTTGTTGTTGACCTGCTGCACTATGAACTTTGCCTGAGTGAGTTTCCATCAAGGACAACACCTGATATCATAATGCTAACAGAAACAAGGATGCATGATGCCAGAGCTGAAATGGCCAGGGTTTAGCTGGAGATGAACCTTCAAATAGTAGAATTATATTTGAAGGCATAGCCTTCAACTCTATCAGAGGTTAAGGAACAGTGTGCCACCGCGATCACAACAACAATGGTGGCGATTGACAGTGTAGTGACAGACTGCATGAAGTTGTTTGAACAATCATTCGAGGTCCTCACCACTCTCCAGGAGGACACGAACATAGAGTGCCTAGAGACAGAGGCATGCAACCTACAGTATAGATACGATGAGGTAAAATGAACCATGCAGATGGTTTCTCTTACACAAAGGCTCGCAAGGATGTAGAAGGCAAAGGCGCTCAAGGAGCAGGTGGACATTGCTTGGCATAAAGAGGTAGATTTGAAAGCGCATCTACAACCATGGATCGATGAGGTGTATACCATTACAACATCCATTGAAGCAAAGCTCACATGGCTACAAGAAACTCAGGAAAGGATTCAGGGCAGCAGTTCAACAATAGCAGTTACCGAACCGTGCATATAGGAAGTTCATCAAGCAGTCACTCAGTGCACTGCCGAACTTGCAGTGATCCAATTAGAGTTGGGAGGTCTTCGCACAAAGATCACCGCACCTACAGAGTGACTCAAGGGCAAGTCACGATGTTTGTGTTGGGAGCCTGTTGGGCACGAGATCCCCCAAGGGTAATTTTGGGGCTTAGAGCCCAGATTTTGGTCCAAGTTTGTAATTCCAATGTAAAGACTTTGCATTTTGTGGGTGCGGAGCACGTAGTTGTAAAAGAGTCATAGAGTTGTCCGCCCTTATTTTGATAATGTAATGTCGGTTGTAGAAGATATACCCATGGTTTGCGGACCATGGGATTGTATAAATACAGCGAAGCTCTAAGTAGTTAAGGCATCAATGGAACCTATCATAGAATGTCTAAGGAATGATGATGCATGTGAGATAGATTTGAAGTGTAAGGTCTAATTTTGGGTCATAGCATAGGAAGAGACTTTGTAGCTGAGTGCACGGAGGCCTAGTAGTCCACAGTTGAGTATGAGGACCCCTGCAGCTGAGTGCGCAGGGTGAGTCGAGTTTGTAATCAGTTGGAAGTATTAATAAAGAGAAGTTTCTATCAATTCTGCGACTTTATTTCTTGTTTTATGCATCTGTTATATTGGGTATGAATTTCACTTCTAATGCTTATATGATGTGAGAATGTATATAATTGTATTGGTTAAGTGAACGCAAGTAAGAATATCTATTACGTGAAGATAACTAAGATCTGATAATAAGATAAGTAAGATACTCATTGTAGTTTGGGAAATAGCGCAGCTCGCTACCATAGTAGTGCAAAAGCATCTCAGCCCCTGGTTAGGGTTGTGCGAAGGCCGATTGTAATAGATCGTAGAGGTACTAATGGTTATAATAGAGTGCAAAGCCACCTGTTTGAAGGAAGGTCTAGTTGGAATAAAACGACATCACATTCATCTCAAGGGTGCAGAAACTTGCTTCCAGCATCCCCCCATACTGCTTCAGGTGAGACTTCAGACCGCGCTCTGCGGGTTGATGCCGAAAGGGCCAGTAGTGTAGGGATTTGTTTGGCTAAATTAACTCTGAACCTGGGTCAGGCTCCCATAAGCCAACAAACACACTCTTAGAACTTGAAGAACGTCTTGTAACATTAAGAATTGCATTTGCACAAATAAGACAATGGGGCCACAAATGATCGCAAATGGATTTAACAGGATCGATCATCAATTTTCCTATCCAAACAGACATTTTTCAAACTACACTACCATAATCTATGGAAAACACAACAACAGTTGTTGTTGCATTGAAAAGACGATTGGAATACAAAAATTCATTTCAAATAGGAAAAGTCTATGTGCATATTGTCAATGTGACAACATTGAAGGAACTATGTTCTCGACACCTTTATATAGTTGAAAACATACACATAAATAAAAATTGGGATAACATCCTACAATCAACTACCTCAAACACTCCAATTGAAAATAGTGACATTGAAGACAAAGATTAAACAAGTAGCGATTCAGAAAATGAAATGCCAACTGAAACATTGGTGCATGGATACATAGGATCCCAATGCATCCATGATTTACAAGACAAGCTGATTGAACTTGCTCTAGCTGAAGGCAAACGTCCCCTTGGAATTTTCAAAGACAAATATGCAGAAGAAATGAAATTTCCAACCCTCTTTTTTTTAGACCTACGTCATGGTGACATTGTAGAAAGATTCCGCTACCAAAAAATTGCAGAATGGGAGTTAATGCACCATAGTGGTGACTTCTCTTACCACACAACAAATTTGTTTTTCAAAACATTGCGAATAATAATTGAAAAATTCCTTGCATGCATTTCAATAAGAATCAGAAAAGAGAAATTAAAAGGAAGAAAGTTACTAGCAAAAGACGTTAAATATAAACCAAACTTGGACAATATTCTTAAAAGTGATATTGGTTATATTGATTTTAAGCACATAAGAATTTCTCATGATTACCTACAACAAATGAAGAAAAATATATTTTCCATGATACGTCAACAAGGCCCTCCAACATTCTTCATCACATTTACTAGTGTTGAACATCGATGGGCTCCATTGGTCAATACACTGACCAAATTACATCGCAAGAGGAAAAAAAGAAAACATATTGAAACAATAGAAGACTATAACATCGACTATCTCATAAGAAAGAATCCAATAACTTGTACTCATTATTATAGGCATAGAATTAATGCCTTAAAAAAATGATATCTAAAGAAAAAACACTCTTCAGAGAGATAGTTGATTACTACTTTGTAATTGAATTTCAAAAGAGAGGAAGAAAACATGAACATGGATTATTATGGGTAAAAAATGCACCAATATATGGAGTCAATAGTAATTCTGACATTCAAAACTTCGTTGACAAT
Organism: Pinus tabuliformis; assembly: GCA_031772625.1. Taxonomy (NCBI): domain Eukaryota; kingdom Viridiplantae; phylum Streptophyta; class Pinopsida; order Pinales; family Pinaceae; genus Pinus; species Pinus tabuliformis. The sequence continues at coordinate 574,484,413 of CM062814.1, forward strand.
TACTTGACTTGTAGCACAGATCACCTTGATCCAAAGCTTGCAAAAATACATGAACACCACCATACAAGAAGTTGTAGAAAGAGGAAAAACTCACATTGCAGATACAACTTCCCAATGCCACTGATGAGAAGCACAACAACTCTTGAACCAATTACGTTGGTAGATGAGAAATTAAATGAAAAATAAAAATTCATATATAACATCTTGAAAAAGAAACAATATAATAGCAACAACACATTTGACGAGTTTTTGGATGAATTACATTTAACTGAAACTTATTACATCTTGGCAATACAAAGTACATTGAATAATAGCTTTGCCATGAATATGCCAAAGCTATGGAATGCAAATATTGATGCCCAATTTGTCCTTAATGCATATGTAGCTACATGATATTTCACTTCTTACATGACAAAAGTTGACAAATCAATGACAAATGCATTTAAAAGGATAAGAAGAGAACATGAAAAGAGCAAGCTGAATTCTATTGAAATGATATGCTCATTGGGCAATGCTTGCTTAATCTCCAATAGATTTCAGCTCAATGAGTAGTCCATATAACACTTTCTCTTCCATTGAATCATAGTTCACGAGAATGCATATTCATAAACACAGCTCCAATGGAGGAACATACATTTATCCTCAAACCATCGTTCCTACTAGAATAGGAAGATGACAACTCCGAAAATGTCATGTATAGTTCCATTATTGATTATTATATCAATCGACCTAATGTTATTAAACATATATGCCTTGTTGAATTGTCTTTAATGTAAAACAAAAATGGCACACCCATTTCGAAAATAAAAAAACCAAAAGTCATACGATTCATGAAATACAAAAAACACATTGACTATGAAAACTATTGCAGAGAAAAGATTCTGCTATATGTGCCATTTGAAAAAAGTGAAATATCATTGATAAAAAACTTGCTATCATGGGATGACAACACAATAAAAACAAATGAGTCCAATTTCACTTATAATGTCAACCCATTATGGGGTGATTAAGAAAATTCCATTCAAGACATCAAAAATAGCACCATAGATGCCATTGATACAATGAAAAAGAAAAGAACCACTGCAAAAATTAGTGAAAAATATGACTTGGAAATAGATTTACAACATTCCCATCACCAAGAAAGAAAAAGACAACTAAATATTGGATTCCAGTTATCAGAGCATCCATTTATGCTCACAAATGCAGAATATCACAGATTAAGAAGAATGATCAATAGAGAACAACATGAAATTACCAAATACATTGCAATGAAGAAGCGTATGGATATGTACAAAGCACTATATTTATTCTTGACTAGAGGAGCTGGAACTGGCAAAACATTCACAACAAAAGTAATCTTCCAAATGCTCATGTGAATTTATGATGCACATCATTCAACTGATCCTTCTAAACCCAAGGGTTTGATACTAGCATACACAGGCAAAGATGCATATAATGTAGGTGGTACAACAGTCCACTCTGCACTACTTATGCCTTTTAACAAGCTTACCCCCACACCGCTTATCAATGAAACATTGGATGCACTTGGAAAACTTTACGAGGAATTGAGACTAGTTTTCATTGATGACGTTTCCCTACTTGGAAGTTGATCCTTGTTTTGCATTGATGATCGATTGAGGAACATAAAACACGTCCCAACAAAATATTTCGGAAATTTCGATACCTATACAAGGTTCCTTAATATTCGAACTACCTATTCTCAACAAACAACTAGTCCCATATAACTTTTGGCAAGAAAATGTAAAGTGCGATGAATTTCATATTACAATGCATCAAACAAATGAGCAATTCATCTCAATATTGAATAAAATGCAAACAGACACTCAAATAGAAGATGATTTGCAATATTTGAACAGAAATTGTGTTAGACATGCACCTATAGACCCTGCTTTCCCCTATCTTTTTTATAAAAATAAAGATGTCACTTTGCACAACGATAAAATGTTGTCAATTGTTCCTGGAGATGAGATTTTTATCAATGCAATCGATCAAGAAGAAGAAACCATGGTGATTTCCCTTCCCATTTACATACATCAACATTGCCTTCATAAATAGTTGTAAAATTAAACATGTAAGTTGAGATATATGCTGGAAATTACGATTCACAAGATGGCCTTGTCAATGGAGCAGATGGAATCCTTAAATCCTATACAAAAACAAATGAAATTGATATCATATGGATCAACTTCTTCGATGCAAACATAGGGCATTGGCAAGCAAAAAAATTGGCTCACTTCTATAGTCAAGGCATTTCCAAAGATTGGATACCGATATTGCGAATAGCAAAACCAATTATAGCCCAAGCAAAAATAGGCTCTATCAAAATACGAAAACAATTTCCTATTCAATTGGCATGTGCTCGAACAATCCATAGATCACAAGGCCTTACTCTAGACAACCTTGCATTTGATCCTACTAGAATACACACTCATGGATTAGTCTATACAGCCTTGTCTCGTGTTAGAAACATGCAATCCTTGTTCCTATTAAAACCACTAAAGAAAGAAAATTTCAAATTCAAGTAGAAAATAGCAGCTGAAATGGACCGTCTACGACAATTTCCAAAATGGGAACTAGATTACAATTATCAATCTTTTCATAGACATTTATGCACATCAGTTTTCTCTCTAAACACTCGCAACCTAGAAACTTATATCAATGATGTCCTCAATGACTATGATCTAATGGATGTTGATATTCTGTGTTTACAGGAAACACATTTGAAACAAGAAATATTGCAACAAAATTTCAAAACATTTAATTGAGTATCAAGCCATTATAAATATGGATTTCCCACATGTTTTAAACAAAATATAAGACTTTTTGAGCATATGCAATTTCAAGAAGACAGTGTAGAATCATTGATGACAAATATCATTCTACATGGAATGCAAATTACAATTGTTAATGTTTATGTAGCACCTTATGCCACATTGCCCAATATAGTAGATATTCTTGAAAAAACATTTTGCAATATATCTATTAGTAAACCAATAATCATCCTAGGAGATTTCAATGTTAACATGTGTGAACATAACACTAGAACAAAGACAGTAAAAGAATATATGCATAGCCACAACCTCCATTGCCTACTAGATACAAATAGCTATGTGCACACATCACACATTGATCATGTATGGTCTAACATAACAAACAACTACAAGATTTACAAGCTAGGTACATATTGATCAGATCATGACACAATATGTCTCATAATGGAACATGTACATGTAGATGAATCACAAAACACATCGAACTCTTTCCATATCTGCAATTAACATCATTTTGTTTCCCCTTTTATTTTCATTCAAACTTAACCATTCGTTACTCTTCTTTTGCAAGCATCTATTGTATCCATATCCAAAGAAACTACTAATGCAATTTCCTTTTCTCTTATACAACTAAAATGGATCAAAGCTCCAACGACCAAAAACGCGGAAGGCAAGTATATACATATACTATTAAAAATATCAATTCACCAAATATATATATATAGAATTGCTTTCCATGTCTCCAATATCACTAGTTCCATTTTCCAATCATTATCATTTGCAATGAAACAAATACCTTGCAGCCTTGAACAACAAATCAACACAATGTTGGAGCAAGAAAAACAACTAACAAAAGAAGCAACAAGGAAATTCAAGCCATGCCCATCACTTATTTGCACTTGTCACATTGTAATATACACATCAACATTGTTTCTTTGTAATTGACTCTAATTTGCTTCATATGTACACAGTTCAAATGCACCATCAACAATTCCAATATCAATTGTAGAATTGAACATCCGCAAAACTCGAAAATTATTTCATGGTGGTGTAATGGTTGTCTACAACACATTTCTTGACAAAGCACAAAAAACTTGTCAAATATTGTGTGCAGGTCTAACTGATCAGCAAGGATTGATGACAGTCACATTGGTTGTTCCAAATTAACTCATCGAAAAACATAATCAAAAGATCTTGCCAGAAAAAGGAATTGCACTAAAAAGTTTCCAAATTCTACCAAAAACAAATTACGACCGTGGTGACTATGGTAGCATTTTTTTATTATACAACACAAGCACTGTAGAAAACATCAACCCAATCTGTACAGAATACAAATTTGTTCCAAATGCAACAATAAAACAATTGGGAGAAAGCATAGAAACATTCCCAATAGCAACAGTTGCAGCACTTGTAACAACAACTCAAAAAGTTGGCATGCAATATACATTGCAAATTAAAGATGGAAGTTCTCAAGATGATATGGCCTCAGTAAGATGCTCTGCCTTACATCATTCACCCATAAGATTTATGAATATTTATTTATTTCCTTTATGCAATAACATGATTTCTTCTTTTTGTCATTTATGTCACAGCTGCAACTATTTGAAAACTTGTTGCCTATCTACGACGAAATTGAACAGAGACTGCAAAATGGAGAAATGCCAATTATTCTCTTCAAAAACATAACAAAAAGAAAATACCTCAAAGAAAAAACATTTCGTACAACATAGGACACATTCATCACAAATTTGAACACTGAAATAGAACAAGATCATAGAAAACTAATTAACAGACAAAACCAGGTACGTACATATACAATCATCTGTTTATTTTTAATTACACAATTACATATTTTCCTAATCCGAATTGGATCCAAAAACACTCTCTAAGTTTTCATAACTCTGTAAAATTCATACAAAAGTTTCAAATTCTTATAAAGGTCGAGCTTATTAGAAATATCCTCCGAACAGTTGTAATTTGTGAGCAACGCGGAGCAACGAGGACCCTCGGTCAAGCGCGTAGACCGCTGGCCCATGGTAACGCGCACTGTCACGAATTGGCAAAATGGGAGGTCTTTTTGAGAAACGAGGGTGGTTTATGATATGAGATTAGCGACAAGTTGGTAATTGCATATCGTCGAGCAAACCCCTCAAAGATGGAAAAGCCCTGAGCAACCCGGACCCGAAAAGTCATAAAATTGTACGGATATCACACCGATTCCATCAGAGGCGGGTCCCACACAAAAACTATCAGGATATCGGAAGGGCTTCGAGTGGTAAGTAGTTTCAACCAAGTCCCGCCCAATGCCACACACTGGGTGCCACGCGTCTGGCAGAAGAGAGAGAAAACCGCTCACATCGGACAAGTAAACGTCATGCTACTTACCCACCCGATATGGATGGAGACCGTAGGATCTGGAGGATCCAGATCGACGGCGGAAATGCGATCTGATGGATGACTGGATTCGACGGGGTTAGCAGGCCGAGTTGTATAAGGTTTGAAGTCCGGCATGAAAAATGAGTTGGCAGAAGAATCATGTTCGTGGGCATTTTTTGAGTTAAACAAAAATAACGGCAATTCAAACATTTCCAAGAGAACTGACACTCAGTTCGTTACGAAACAAGTGGCCACCTCCCTATGAGGCGTTACATAGTGATGATGACGTAGAACAGAGGAATTCAAATGGATAGAGGTAGGGGAACCAGAGAGCTAGGAAGTGGAAACGAACAGTCAGAAAGCAGATTGGCTTTAAAGCCACGAACTGACAGAGAAAGTAGTAAGCAATGAGAAAAGCGAGTTGAGAAAGCTAAGCGCAGAGAACAGAGAGAAGAAGCTGAGCTGACCTGAAGGTAGCATCGAGCCAGAGAGAGTCAGAAATTCTGTGTACTCTAGAGAAGGCTTGAGAGGTTCAAGCGAACTCCTCTGTATAGGCTTGTCATGTATGAGTCTTAGATTGGGCTCATACTACTGTGACCAATAGAGGTCCAGTTTCAGTAAGGAGAGTCTGTGTACTCCAGAGACTTGGGAAATCCAAGTATAATAGTCCTACTGATTTATGTCTACTGTGTGAGACTCAAATTGAGCTCAATGTTGTAAAAAATCTGCTTTGAAAACATAATAGAGAGGCCACCACTGAGGGCTGGACTAGGAGATGTAACCCAGGAGTGTTGGGTGAACTCCTTATTAAACTTGTTGTGTTTATATGTTTGCCTGTTATGTTTTCTCTAACTGCTTTATTGCCTGTGTATTTCGCAATCTTATCGATCCGTTGCATAAAGTAACATAGGCACATCCATGCACATGAGCCTGTAATACCTTAATTGTTTGTCTTGGATCAATTCCAGATCAAGTGGTATTAGAGCTCTAGGTTACTAAGGTTAGACAAGCTTGTGCTGGATTTTGTTGTCGAATGCTAACTAGATCAAAGCTTAAATTAGGAGAAGGATAGTTAGTTAAAGCTAACCCAAAAATTGGAAGAGTCTATCCTAAGAGGAAAATGTCAGAAGAAATCCCCTTGGAATCAGACTCCTAGTTTATGGATGGTTTCCTGACCATGAAAGCCATGGTAGAAGAAATGTATAGATAATTTAAGAAGGGTAGAGATTAAGATTCATCACACTCCAAACAAGATAAAGGAGTAGAAGAATCTCTTCTCCATGACCACTCTAAAGGAAAAGGGAAAGAAGAAAAAATTCCCACACCTCTTAGTAGCCCTGAAAATAAAAAGAAAACATCTTTGATTAAATTAGATATTAAATTTGATTTGCCAATATATGATGGAGAGTTGAATGCAGAGAAGCTGGATAATTGGATTAGACAGATTGATGTATATTGCAAAGTGCAGAGCATTGATTCAGACAAGAGTAAGATTCCACTGACCAGCCTGCGCCTTGGAGGCACTGCCTTGGTATGGTGGGAAGGTAGGACACAAGCTGACATAAAGAAGCATGGTAAAATTCTTTCTGTCTGGAGTGAATTTGTTTATTCAATTAAAAATAAATTATATCCACTAGCCTATATGCCGCAAGCCATGATGAGCTAGTAAACTCTTCGCCAATTAAAAGGGAAAAGTGTACAAGGCTACACTCAAGAATTTAGGAAAAGATCTTTGATTCTAGGAATTTCTTTAGACTCACCTAAAACTTTGTTGAAGTATATAGGTGGTCTACACAGCTATTTAAAGCACACCATTCTCATGTTTAATCCCACTATCATAGATGAGGTATCTGTTCAGGCTACACATCTAGAGGCTAGAGGTAAGGATGTGAACCCAGAAGTTGGGGGATCATCAAAACCCATTGTAAGCAAGAATAAGGAAAAGAGAAAACAGAAATGGAAAGAGAGGAAGACAAATACTGTACAAAAGACCAAATATTCATGCACTCATTGTAAGAAGGATGGGCATGATGATGAACACTGCTGGATTCTACATCCGGAGCTGAAACCCAAGAAGTATGATGGCAAAAAGAAGAAGACTGTTGCAGCTATTCAAAAATATTTGGGGTTAGACCTAGGAGATGAAACAACGATTGAAGCCACAGGTATAAAAGGTAAAAATTCTGAAGCATCTACTAGTAATTCTGCACAATCTACTGATAATAAAGAAAATTAGAGGAAAAGGCATGAGCTTTTTCATATTTGAGTTATTTCCAAGCATCAAAAGATTGATACTTTGTTTGATAGTGGCTCACAAGTAAATTTAATTTCTGAAGCAATTGTAAAGAAGTTGGGATTACTAACCACACCTCACAAGAAACCATATCCATTAGGTTGGCTACGTGATAAGGCAAAGCTACAAGTGACTAGACAATGTAAACTTAAGTTTTCTTTTGGGTCAACATTTGTAGATGAGGTTGTGTTAGATATAGTTCCTTTGGATATATGTGGAATTGTTTTAGGAAGTCCTTACTTATATGATAGGAAAGCCATTTTCTATAGAGCTAAGAACAAGTATCAACTTGTTAAAGATGGAATCGAATATATTGTAAGAGCTCATAAACTCAAGAATAATTATACTCTCATAAACTCAGGGCAGATGAAAAGAATTGTAAATTCATGCAAACAATTTTTACTGATGGTTGTAAAGGAAAAGAAACCTGATAAAACCAATGTATTTGAGGGATATAATGATAAACAACAAGCTGATTTAGAAAAAGTTGTTTCAGAATATGATATACTATTTCAAGAACCTAAAGGTCTGCCACCCAAAAAAAAAATAGTACATGATATTAATTTGCAGCAAGATGCTCCATTTCTTAACATCGGAATGTACAGGTTGTCCGCTTTAGAGAATGCAGAAATCAAGAAGCAGGTACAGGAGCTGCTCAAGAAAGGGTTCATAAGACCTAGCACATCACCATGTGGGTCTCCAATTGTCTTGGTGAGAAAGAAAGATGGCTCATGGAGAATGTGCATTGATTACAGAGCACTGAATAAGATAACGATCAAAAATCATTATCCCCTTCCTCGCACAGATGATATATTAGATCAGTTGAAAGAAGCTATTTATTTTTCCAAGTTGGACTTGCATAGTGGCTATCATCAGGTCAGAGTTGTAGAGAAGGATGTATGGAATACTGCTTTCAAAACAAAGAAGGGATTGTATGAGTGGTTGGTTATGCCTTTTGGCTTAACTAATGCTCCTGCTACTTTCATGAGAGTAATGAATGATGTACTCAGACCTTTTATTGATGATTTTGTCATTGTATATTTAGATGACATTCTTATATTTAGTAAAACATGGGAAGAACATTTGAAGCATGTAGATCAGGCTCTAGATGTTTTGAAAAGAGAAAATATTTATGTTAAGTTCTCAAAATGTGAATTTGGCAAAACATCTTTGAATTATTTGGGTCATATTGTAGGGGGTGGTGAATTGAAGATAGACCTCTAAGATTACAGTTATTGTAAACTGGCATAAACCCAAATCTGCTACAGAAGTTAGAAGCTTCCTAGGAGCAGCACAGTATTGGAGAAAGTTTATTTCTAACTTTTCCTTGATTGCAGCTCCCTTACATGCTTTAACAGGATTGAACAAGGTGTTTCAGTGGGGAGGCAAACAATAGAAAGCCTTCGACACCTTAAAAGAAAAGATTAGTATAGCACCAATACTAGCACTGCCAGATCTTCAAAGACCATTTGAGATTGAAACGGATGCCAGTGACTATGCCATGGGAGCAGTGTTGATGCAGTACGATAAACCCATATGTTATCATTCTGAGACGTTTAATTCTGCAGTAGTAAATATCCTACATATGATAAAGAATTGTATGCATTAGTACAAAGTGTGAAAAAGTGGAAATATTACCTAATGGGCAAAGAGACAGTTATACATACTGATCATCAACCACTTCAATATTTGCATTCACAAACTAAGTTTCACCAATCAAGACACTATAGGTGGATGGGTTTTCTACAACAGTTTCATCTTGTCATCAGATATAAAAAGGGTGTAGACAATAAAGTTGCAGACATGTTGTCTAGACCAATCATAAATGCATCTACTATACTTAAGCATAATTCAGTATTGCATGAAAGCTACATTGAACAGTATTCTCAAGATATAGATTTTAAATATGTATATGCAACTTTAAGTCACAGCAAACAAGTAAAATAATTGGATTATCGTGTTAAGGACCGACTCTTGTATCATTTTGGAAAGTTATGTATTCCACAAACTAAAAACGTAAAGATAATTCAAGAAGCACACACTTCTCTAATATCAGGTCACTTTGGTGTACGTAAAACAGTTGCACAGTTGCAGGTGCAAGGAACACTGCCGGTTGCAAACACATATTCCACACCATTTGAACCTGTGTGTGCACTCTGCAGTTTCCAAATCTTATCAACTATAATGATAGAAGACATGTCAACATTTTGCACTAAATTCAAAAAAAATACGCTGCTTTCCTTTCTGCATTGTATCAATTGCAATATAAGAACTCCTGATAACAACACATTACAATGTTACCTTAGAAACATACTAGTTTTAAAAGAGTTGTTGCCAACATTAGCCCAAATGTCTTACCAAGAATATTTGCAGGAAAAAAAAAAAAAAATTATATGTTGCGCAATATCCAAGTCCAAGGTATCTTCACTCTAAATGGCGACAATGAAATTTTAGATACCAACCAAAAAAATTTATATGTTGCGCAATATCCAAGTTCAAGGTATCTTCACTCTAAATGGCAACAATGAGATTTTAGATACCGACCACAGCAACAAGAAAAAGAAAATCTCAACTAGCAAGTTTGTCTTCTCTCCCTAGGTAACAACTTCATTCTTTGACTCTCAGTCTTTAGTCATATAACAAATTCTTCAGTTTTTTATTTATACAAGCATAATAAGCATTTTGTATTACCTCTCTCATTACAGGGTTGGCCATTATTCAAAAAGAAGACTCTGTGATATCACAGAACTTAACAGCCCAATGCTGAAAGGAAAATGAACATGATATTGAATAATTTCAAGTTTTTTTGTTCAAAATTTGATAAAACAATATAAATGCTTTGACTAATACTATGTCAATCAAAAAGATTTACTTTTTTTTTTACACTGATATTACTACAAAAACATTTATAACTTCTTCATTAGATATATGTTCTGAAAATTTCCAATTTCAATTTGGTGTTTATAAATAATATTTATCTGCATTTTCCTATTTTGTGTCATGTTCTATAAACTATAAAAAAAAGCATGATGCCTATAATCTTGTTTTGATTTTTAATTCTGCTATTGAGCTACAGCCTATTGATTCTACACTTTAGTTTTTATCAATTACCTAAAATATGGCATCACAATGCTCCGTAAAGGTTGATTATTCAATGGTTGTGGCTTTTAGTTTTCCTAGAGAAGAAGCAATCACATCATAGAAAGAATAAATATTGACCAACCTTTTGAAACTTCCACATTCGTAAATGCCCTTGAAGTTAGCTTCATTAACTTTAAATGCAAACTTTGAAGAAATGATTTATAAATCATCCCCACATACAACAATGCAAACTAGGCATTGTTCTGTCCAGAGTCCAAAATCAACCAAGTACACATGTAAACCACCAAGCGTACATAACTGGTATCATCACAGTTGTGAGAGAAAAAAAATAGTAGCGTCTTAAATACATTATTAAAAATAATACTTGATTTGGTGATAGCTCTATACGTCTATTTGTTTCAGCTTTATTTTGGTTTTAAACTTTCAAGTTCAACTCCGTTTTTTAGTTCAAAACATATTTTTGTTTGACTTTGTGGCATGTTTCTCTTTCTAGCTCTTCTTTAGCAATTTAAAGTTGCTTTATTTTAATTGTTAGTGTGGGAAAATGGTCATTTTGGATGTGATCTTAATATCCAAATTTGCTCTGAAAGTAAAAGCCTTTGCCGAAATTAAAGGCGTGCTCGCATTGGGAAAAGTTGCATAACAACTGTGATTCCATAAAAAGGAAATGATGAGCACCTTAATCACATCCCACATGCTTCTGCTAAACCACCAAATCATCCACTTGTTCCTAATCATAATCTAGTATTTTAACTCGAATGTGGTTAAAAAAGCCATCACAAGAATATCCAGTATCTTGACCATTTGTAGCATGCGATTGGAAGTATCATAATCACATTATGTTTATCACTCATGTTTCATCACAAATGATTTGAGCAAAAAATTGTACTATGTGATGTAATTTGTCTTCTGAATGGGGCCCTTTATTTTTAGATCTTGGCTCCATATGTCACCAGGTATTGCTAGCCTCTTCATTGCATGGAAAAGTCATGTTTTATACCTTCGCTGCCAATCGTATTCAAGCTTTCTAAAATAAACCATGAAACCTCTTCCATGTGGTCAACCATACACTCCCACATTTATCCCATTGCATTATTTTGGGGCAGATTTGTTGCTCACCTTTGTTTTCAGATCTCATGTATGAAATCTTTTTTTATCTTCTGCATACTTTTCTAATTATCTGCATCCTTCATTTAGATATATTTTTTGTTTTTGAAAATGCTTCATTTTTTTGATAAAATTAATTCCATGTACGTCAAGAACAACATATCTAGATGCCACAGCACTCTTGCACCAGATTCCCCTTCATACATAAGAAAGGAGGGCTAGCATATCTGCCTTAGCTTCAACTAAAAAAAGGGGTTGTATCATTCTGAAAATGGCCATTTTGGCTGTGATCTTAATAGCCAAATCTGGTATGAAAGTAAAATCTTTTTCCAAATTGGGAAAAGTTGCATAAAAATGGTGATTCCATAAAAAGGAAATGTTGGTCAACCTGATCACATCCCACATGCTTCTGCTAAACTGTCAAATCATCCACTTGTTCCTAAACATAATCCAGTATTTTAACTGGAATGTGGCTAAAAAAGGTATCACAAGAATATCCAGTATCTTGACAGTTTGTAGCATGTGATTGGCAGTATCATAATCGCATTAAGTTTATCACTCATGTTTAATCACAAATGATTTGAGAAAAAAATTGTACTGTGTGATGTAATTTTTCTTCTGAATGGGGCCCTTAATTTTTAGATCTCGGCTCCATATGTCACCAGGTATTGCTAGCCTCTTCATTGCATGGAAAAGGCATGTTTTATCCCTTCACTGCCAATCGTATTCAAGCTTTCTAAAATAAACCATGGAACCTCTTCCATGTGGTCAGCCATACACTCCCACATTTATCCCATTGCATTATTTTGGGGCAGATTTGTTGCTCACCTTTGTTTTTAGGTGCCATGTATGAAATCTTTTTTTATCTTCTGCATACTTTTCTAATTATCTGCATCCTTCATTTAGATATATTTTTTGTTTTTGAAAATGCAACTGTTATAATTAGTTTCGTGGAAGGACTGAAATCAAGAGCTAAACCAGCAGATCTTAATAGTTTCTTTAGCAGCAGATTATAAATTTCCAAGTTTAGCTTTCTACCAAACCTGTTAATATTGCTATGTAGTCAGTCATTAAGTGGCACTGTATTTATTGCCTGAAGCTATCCATTCTCGAGCATAAACAACTACTCCCTTTCAGTATTTCTATCTGGTTTGTTAGAATCTGGTTATTGTATGGCAATCCATTCATTCATTAATTCAATTTTGTTGAATTCAAGGCATATAGTTTAGCAGAATGCATTTTCGAACTTTGTGAGCTATGATGCTCTTGGGCAAAGTTCATTATTTTGTGGAGATCAGTTTTGGAAGGAGTACATTTAGTTGTAATCTTCAGTAGGCAATTCACCAGATAGAACATGTAGCAAAATTTTAATAGATAGAAGTTACTTATTCTGCTATCAGAATAGGATATACTGTATAGGAGGGGAAAGATTCAATGTCTAATTTTGGATCAAACATTAGAAGTAGACATATCCTAAGAGTTGTGTATAAGCTCGTATTGGCATTGTAATAATCTACAATTCATATATGATTGAGGAGATGTTTTGTAGCTATGTAACTACTGTATCATCTTATATTTTCTACATCTATTAAACCGAGTGTTTTCTAGATCTGGATGACTAATAAATCAAGTTGAGATCTATCTGTTACGGTGCAAGGTAAGCTATTATTTTATTTACTTGTATTTAGGGTAGGCAAATAATTTATGCCCCATTAGATTGTGGAGCCCTATAGAGCATTGATTGTCAAACATCATTATTTTCCTACTTTATCCTTTAAAATGGTGGTGGTTCGTGAAAAATAATATTTTGCAATTTTTCTTTGGTTGGGAAGGAATATAAAAGAACTTGTCAATTTGAAGCCTCCTGTTGTTTTCAGAATTTCCGAGGATGCTGGTACCATATATGTTAAACTTTTATAATTGTTGTTGACAAAGCACGGAGGAAAAAGAAAGGATCTAGATATGCAATGTTTTGTAATAACATTTCACTTCGTATTTTCACAAAATACATATAAATCCAGGCATGAAATCCCACTAATCATAAAGATGAGAATTGAACATCAAAATTAAGCATGAAATCCAACTAGACATTGATGTGAGATTGAAACACTTGGAACATGAAAAAATAATGTGCATATTGAATTTTAAAGTTTATATTTGAAATCCAGAAGTATTTGGTGTAAGTATGCTACTTATACTTAGTTAAGTAATATTTGAAGGAATTTTTTATTTAAAAAAATATTAATAATTATCAATATGAAATAATTTTATAATATGAAAAAACTGTTAGAAAAATATTATATATGACAGAGAAATGCAAGACATATAATATGCGGAAAAACACAAACACATAAAACTAGAGAGACATAGATATATGTGGTTCACCCAGTTTGGGCTACGTCCACCCTTAACAGCCAGTCCTTCCTTCTATTATCCAGCAAAATGAAGAGACACAACCTACAGCAGATCCGCTATAATATCCTTTGTTTTCTCTTACAATCTCACCTTTCTCTCACTCGGAGAATACACATCTATTACACAGTGTCAAGACAATACCCTCATACAAAGAGAGGGGTTGCCTTCTAGGGAAAAAAACCCTAAACTAAACATAAGTTCTACCGCTAGATCATCCACCTAATGAATGGCCCAGATTGACTAGAAGTTACTATACTTTTACAAGGCAATTTTACAACTGCTTTTAGCTTCGGGGGCGCTACCCCCGAAACCCCCGCCGAGGGACCGCTGGCCCTCGGACCCCCCAGCCAGGGGGGATCGCCCCCCCCCCCCCGAACCCCCGCGAGGGGGAAAAGTCCCCCTCGCATGGAGGGGTGTACAATCTTCCTAGGGTATACATTCGGCTAAAACAAAGACCTCTAAATAATCATGCTCCACACCCAACAATCTCCCACTTGGAGAATGATTGTAGCAACTCCACTGCTACTTCATTTTCTAGACAATGACTCCTCTTTGGACCTAGCTATTTCTCATCTTCATCATCATCCTTGAAGACCAATTGAAACTGAGAATATTCTCAGTTTCTCCCTGGTTACAACTTTTGTTAGCATATCTGCAGGATTATGGCTAGTGTGTATCTTTTCCAGCTTCAACTCTCCATCTTCCAACACTGATCGTATGAAATGGTACTTGAGCTATATGTGTTTAGTCCTAGAATGAAATGCTGAGTTCTTTTCAAGATGAATGGCACTTTGGCTATCACCGTATAACGTGCCCATATCATGCTTCTTACCCAATTCACCCATAAACCTTTGTAACCAAATCATTTCTTTACTAGCCTCTGTAGCAGCAACATACTTTGTTTCTGTTGTTGAAAGTGAAACAACACTTTGGATTTTTGAAACCCAACTGACAACTGTTCCACCTACATTAAATACATATCCTGTAGTGCTCCTCCTGTTATCTCTGTCACCTGCCATATTTTCATCAACATATCCATGTAGAGAAATGTTTGAACCACCAAAGCATAATGCTTGATTTGTGGTACCTCTCAAATATCTGAGAATCCATTTCACTGCCATCCAATGTTCTTTTCCTGGATTGTTCATGTACCTACTTACAATTCCCACTGCATGTGCAATATCAGGCATTATGCAGACCATTGCATACATTAAGCTTCCAACTGCTGATGCATATGGAACTTTAGACATATAATCCATGTCTTCATGGGTCTTTGGGCACATCTCCTTACTAAGTTTGAAATGGCTAGCAAAAGGTCTACTAACTGGTTTTGCATTGTACATATTAAATCTTTTCAACACCTTTTGTATGTACTCATTCTGAGACAAAGTTAATTTGTGATTTTTCCTGTCTCTAATTATTCTCATACCAAGGATTTGTTTTGCAGCTCCCCAATCCTTCATTGCAAATGAATTTGCCAATTTTCTTTTGAGCACATTTATTTCTTGCATGTTAGAACCTGCAACAAGCATGTCATCTATATACAATAAAATTGTAGTTGTCATCATTTTTCTTTTTCAGATAAACACAATGATCAGAGTGACATCTAGTATAGCCTTGTTCAGACATAAACTTGTCAAATTTTAGATACCACTGCCTTCGAGCCTATTTTAAGCCATACAAGCTCTTCTTCAACCTGCACACTAGTTTCTCCTTCCCTTTTACCTCATATCCTTGTGGCTGCTACATATATATCTCTTCCTCCAAATCCCCATGGAGAAAGGTTGTCTTTACATCTAACTTCTCAAAATGCAAATCTTCAACTGCTACTAGACTTAAAATAGTTCCGATTGAAGTCATTGGTGGGCTCCAGTATTGTAGCAATAATGCTACAACTCCTGGAGCTTCCTTCTTTACTTTTATCAACCCGGTAGTTCGTAACAAACTTGGAAGCGACGGTGTTGTATGCACAAGTACTAGCTCTTGTCGCAGTTGTCACTTGGTCAGCTGGCACAAGTCCGCTAGGGGCTCAAGCCAACTTCTATGAGCTCTTAGAAGAAGCTTTTGAAATGATGGGCGAAAGCTAATATCAAAAGAAGCTAATCTATTTGCAAAAAGGAACTGAAAGCCAACAACAAACGCAAACCCTAGCGAACCCTAATTCTACCAGCTAGTCTTACTGATGCAGAGATGGGGATGCAAACTACTAAAAGCGATGCCATTACTTCTATGAAGGTGAAATGCAGGTGTTTAGACTACCTCTATCTGAAGAAAACACTTTTTGTATTTTTGTTCCAATTATTAGAATTATCATGCATGTGCTTTTAACTAGCTTTTTACTATGTAGAGGTGGATCAAGGAGGCGGAAGGTTTGAAAAAGGTGGGGAAAGTTCAGAGAGGGTCTAAGGGGTCCCTAACACCCTTCCAGAGAGGTTCACAAAGTTTGGCCACCAAGAGACCGCGCTTATGAGCTTCTACAGGAAGTCTGCAGGGGTTCTACAGGATGTTTCAGAACTTCTACAGGATGTTCAGTAATTCCTACAGGATGTTCTACAATCGGATTTTTGGGTGATGGGTGAGTGGAGGAGGCTGCATGGGTGGATAGGGAGGTAGGAGAGGGGTTTGTAATGACTTAGGGACAGAGAGATGAGATGATGAGGGGGTGTGCTAAGCTGGCTTGTCTAAAGGAGGGTAGAGGGAATGGAAGGCCGAAAAGGTAGGATAACGTGGGTAGTAGAGTAGCTGAAAGACAAGAGGTCTAGTTGGGAGATGAGTAGTTGGCCTGAGCAAGGCTTAGAAGGACGAGAGAGTGAGGGGAGTGGCACTGCACAGTGCAAACTGAATCAAATCTTCCACGTCCTGCATATAATCAAAACATTCCTAACTGTTTAATGGAACCAATGAACAACAACGTTATTCTTAAGGAAAACCATGTATAGTACTGAAGCAAGGAAATATTCCAAGAGGTCTGAACGCATGGACAACTTCTACAAGCAAAAATATTGCACCACAAATTGCATGTACTCGTAAACCAATGTTTTTGGTGGGTAGCACTGTCTGCAATTCCAACCCCTAGAAAGATGTGAAAATGAGTGTGCAAGCAATCCTTTTCTGGAACTTTTATCAACTCCAATCTCTTCAATTTATTCTAAATAGCTAAAGCAACTCTATCTTCTACCAAGGACCTACTTAACCACACCAAGAAATCTAACTCTACAAACTGTGTTTCAAATGCATGTAAATAAAAACCATAATGCTGAAAGAAAGGATAACAATACAGAGGAAGGAGGCCTTAGGCTCTCAGGTTGGGCCCAACCCCGAGAGCTATGGCTCCTTTAAAAGCTCAGAACTGAGATCAAATCCGACTGCTTTCCATTAAAAAATAATAATCATAAGTCACATAGTATGCCAACAATGGCTACAAAAGAGCAAAACTAAGCTAGCAGCTCGTAATGCAGGATGTGCAACAATATTTCAAAAGTCCTTTTCGAAGGCTAAAGCCCTATCATTTATACATCTCGAGGCCCCAAGCTAGCCTGCTAAATCAGTGGGGCTTGGCTGACCAAACTAAGAGCAAACTGCTGCTTCCTCAAAATCCATTTGGCTATCTTTAAATCCGATTGTGGTGGCTGCTGGAGCTCGGAGTTGGGGGTGAAGATCCCGAGGAAGGTCATTTTAATGTTGTGGACAACCCTCCTACGAATCCTCAACCCCATCTTGGCTGTCTTCTGTCCTTATCTGCTCAGTTTTGTTCCAATCATGTGTCAAAAAACCTGAAATGAACACGTGTTAGCCACCTAGGAATAGTGGCTGCCCTTATTCGTACGAATGACATAAACATACTAAAAAATGATGCATAAGTTATGAAAAATGAAGGATTGAGCAAAGGTAGTTAGGCCAAATGAGCCCAAAATGTTACCAAATTTGGGGCTCATCAGTCATTTTAACAATAGGAGAAAATATTTCATCAAAATCAATACCTTTCTTCTGTGCAAACCCCTTCACCACAAGTTTAGATTTGTATCTCTATTTTCCTCCATCTTCTTCCTTCAACCTATAAACCTATTTATTCTGCAATGTAGTTTTACCTACAGGCAACCTGACTAAGTCCCAAGTCTGGTTATGCATTAAGGAGTCCATCTCTTCTTCCATGGCTAGCTCCCACTTCTTCCTGCTTTCAACCTGCATTGTTTCTTCATAACATTCGGGTTCACCAGAATCAGTCAACAATAAATAATATAATGAAGGAGAGTATCATTAGGGGATATACTTATCCTGGTAGATCTTCTAACACCACTTTCAAGTGTTTGGGGTGCCTGTTTCTGTTGTGGTGGTCGCTATTGTTGTGATTGTCGATTATTGTTATTTGTAAGCACCTTTACTTTTTCAGTGATCCCATCAAGAACTGTGTATTCCATGTTTTCTTTTTCCTGTTTCTTTTCCTGCAACTGATTCTTATACAAGACCTTTTCATTGAATATTACATCTCTTCTCCTAATGATTTTGTGATTTTCATAATCATATAAGCGATAACCAAAATCATTAACACCATATCCAATAAAGGTACATTTCTTTGATTTTGCCTTAAGCTTTGTTTTATTTTCTTTATTAATATGGACAAAGGCCTCACAACCAAAAGGCTTTAAAAAATAGTAGTTTACCTTTTTACTTGTCCATGCTTCCTCTAGAACACCACCATCCAAGGAACTTGAAGGCCCTCTATTTATTAGATAAATAACAGTATCTACAGCATTTGCCCAAAACTGTAAAGGCAATTGCATGCAATCTCATGCACCTTGCACGCTCCATGATTGTTTTGTTCATCCTTTCTGACACACCATTTTCTTGTGGTGTTCTTGGAACTTTCTTCTCTTTGCAAATTCCATGCTCTGAACAGTACCTATCAAACTCTTTGTTGCAATATTCATCTCCATTGTCTGATATGAGACACTTCAATTTCTTTCCTGTCTTAATCTCAACTAAAGCTTTCCATTTCTTGAAAGTATCAAATACATTAGATTTATTCTGAATACAATAAATCCAAGTTTTTCTAGTTGCGTCATCAATAAAAGTAACATAATAACAAGAGCCACCGAGAGATGATACCTGAGCAGGTCCCCATACATCTGTATGCACAAGCTCTAATTTTTCGCTCTTCTTTTCTTTCCCAACTCTGAGAAATCTAACTCTTTTGTTTTCCATAAATGCAATTCTCACAGAAGTCCAAATCAACATTCTTCAACTCGGCAACAAATTCCTTGAGTGAAGAATCTTCATCCCCTTCTCACTCATGTGTCCGAGCCTATGATGCCATAATGCTGCATCTACTCCTTTGGAAGTTAAAGCATTAACAGAGTTTGAAATACCATTGCATAAATACAATGTACCAACCTTTTCGCCTTTTGCTATTACCAGGGCTCCTTTGGTGACCTTCTAAGCTTTATTTGTGAAAGTTGTCACACAACCTTCACCACCTAATTGCCTGTTGAAATCAGATTTTTCTTCAGATCTGGAACATGCCTTACCTCCTTTAGTAGCCATTGGTTTCCATTCTGCTGTTTTACAATAACCTTACCCATTCCAACAATTTTACAAGGTTTATCATCACCCAAACGGACTTGTCCAAAATCTCCTTGAACATAGTCATGAAAATATTTCTTATCAGGTGTGGCATGGAATGAGGCCCCTGAATCTACCACCCAGGAATCAGTAATATTTTCAAAAGAAAGAATCAAAGCATCTTGTAACACCTCACCTGTCACATTTGCTTCATGATTATTTTCTTGTTGTGCATCTCCTTCTTTTCCCTTCCGAGATCTACATTCTTCCTTTAGGTGTCATTTCTTTCCGCATTTCCAGCACACTATCCTTGATCTGGACTTGGATTTGCCTTTCCTTGATTTACTGCGATATCCTAAGCTCTTTCCTCTTTCCATTTTTCTTCCCCTAGACTTTGCACTCAAAGCATTACCCGATGTCTCACCGGAGCTTTGCCGTCGCATTTCCTCGCTAAGGATAGCACCGACAACATCACCAAACTTTAAAGTACTAGATCCAGAAACAGAGTTACTAATGGTTATTACTATACCATTCCAACTTTCTGGCAATGAGCACAAGAATAAAAAAGCTCTAACTTCATCATCAAATTTTATCCCTATAGAACTTAACTAACTTGTAACAGTATTAAAATCATTTAAATGGTCTGCAACAGATCCACCTTCCGACATCTTCATATTAAATAACTGTTTCATAAGAAATACCTTGTTTGAGGCCGAGGATTTTTCATATAGTTTCGCCAACGCTTTAATCAAACCCTTTGTCGTTGTTTCCTTCGAAATGTTGAAGGCGACCGACACTGCGAGGCACAACCATACTATTTTGAGTGCCTTTCTATTGAGAAGGTTCCATTCTTCATCTGTCATACCCGTCGACATCTTTGTTTTTCTACCCAATGGTAGGTACAGATCTTTCTGATACAGATAATATTCCATTCGCGTCTTCCACAGCAAGAAGTTTTGGCCATTAAATTTGTTGACCCTAAACTTACCATCTTCCGCCATTTCTCCCACTTAAACGAGGAACCCTTCTTTCCTGTGAGTTTATCAGCCAAATAGACCTTCGACTCTGATACCAGTTGTTAGAAAAATATTATATATGATAGAGAAATGCAAGACATATAATATGTGGAAAAACATAAACACATAAAACTAGAGAGACATAGATATACGTGGTTCACCCAGATTGGGCTACGTCCACCCTAAACAGCCAGTCCTTCCTTCTATTATCCAACAAAATAAAGAGACACAACCTATAGCAGATCCGCTGTAATATCCTTTGTTTTCTCTCACATTCTCACCTCTTTGTTTCTCGCTCGGAGAATACACGTCTATTACACAGCCTCAATACAATACCCTCATACAAAGAGAGGGGTTGCCTTCCAGGGCAAAAAACCCTAAACTAAACATAAGTTCTACCGTCAGATCATCTACCTAATGAACGGCCCAGATTGACTAGAAATTACGATACTTTTACAAGGCAATTTTACATCTATTTTAGCTTCGGGGGCGCTGCCACCGCTGGCCCCAGGACCCCCCAGCCAGGGGGGATCAACCCCCCCCCCCCCCCCCCCCCCGAACCCCCACGGGGGGGACAAGCCCCCCCGCGTGGAGGGGTGTACAATCTTCCTGGGGTATACATCCGGCTGAAACAAAGACCTCTAAATAATCATGTTCCACACCCAACAAAAACAAAATTATAATCTTGCTTTCAAGTTATAAATGCGTTGAATTTAATATGAAGCATTGAGTTAAATACATTGTATGCTCTAATCATAACAATCATTGGTTCACTTCTAGTAGTGTTTTTTACTCCAATTTAACCATATTTAAACAAATCAAGAACTTAGCCCTTTTTAAACTCTGCTAATTAGTTCAATAATTAAATTAGACAGCAAGAACGCTAGCTATACAGCCTTGTCGTAATATTGTGGTGCATGTTGATTGTAAATATCCAAATGACACGTGGGCACGTAATTTTTAAATTAAACATTGTTTTATGTATGAAGATCACGTTAGCATTTTGATTTTATAACTTAATATTTTATATTAATTTTCTTAAATTTTATTCTTTTAAAGTTTTATATTTATGAAAAAAAATTATTAATATAATTAATAGGATAGGTTTATATTTTTTATAATTAAAAAAATATAATATCATAATAATTTAATTTTTAAAATACTATTTGTTTTTATTTATAAATAAGAAAAACTTTCATAATTTAATTACTCAATTTATAAAACTATGTATATACTTTTTACTACTTTTTGAATTTTCCCTCGTATATTTAATATCTTATTTTATAAGTTTAATAAATCTAATAAAATATTTAATAAGTTTTATAAATGTAATAAACTATTTAATAAATTTATTATTATTGTGTTGAGGGTGTATTTAGGGAGATGTGTATTTTTTTTTGTGTTTAATGGTGACTTGACGCATGTCTTTTTTAAAATAAAAATAAAATTCTTTAAATAAAAAAACATTGTTGTTTATAATAAAAATCAATTTAATTAATAGATAATATGGTTTTTTGGTCAACAATACAATTTCTAGCAAGGTTGTGACCTTTTCTTGTTTAAAATGAACTTTTGAAAACATAAATGGATTCAGCACCATAAGAAACTCCTAAAGCACTCCAACTTTGTAGATTAAACAACGTGAACCCATTATTCTTAAAGGAGTTGTCTCTGTTATCACCTCAAGAAACTCTCCTAGGTTGTAGCTCGAAGATGCTCGGGAACATTACAATCTCAACTCAATGTTGGAAATGGATGAGTGGAAGGAATGATGCTTGTTCAAGCCAGATAACCACTTCTACTTTGCTTGACTCCAGACATGCGTGAACACCCCCAGACTACAAGGCTTTAGACCACCAATTACTCACAGTTTAAGGATTGGGTGAATATGGAGAATACTGACTACATCAGCAGATGCACAATACCTTGTGATGGCCGGCTGCAACCAGTAAAGAGGCCTGCAAATCTAATTCCCTAATGTACAGACAGGATGACAGCTCTCTGTCACTAGGTGAAAAGAAACCTGAATAACTCATTCACTGATACATACAAGACTTTAACATAGAGATAGGATGACAGCTCCTCTAATGCCAACATCAAGAGTTCAGGGAAACAACATATCAGGCATAGCCTGGAACAGAATAGAAATGGAAAGTGAGCAATTAACAGCAAAAGAAGCTTGTATTAGCTGAAAATGAAGACAAGATGCTGCAAGTATCAAAGCAGTTACAGTCTCCAGAAGTTGAACCTTACATCAAAACAAGGACCATCAACCCTGATTACATCTTGTTTCTTGGTATATATAGAGTTTGAATACAAAGACACTCGGCCATTCTATGTATGGAGGGGTCATAATTGACCACCAACCGTTTTAACTGCCGGATGGGGCTTCTGAGTGCGTTTACTTGCTTAAGTAGATGAATCTAGTCCTTCCAGGTGCTTTGTTGTCCTTCTCGGGCAGGTGGAGTGTCGTATAGGATAGAATTCCATAACTGTTAAATGCATTCACCTGCTCGGGCTCTGTCCTTTTCCTCCTCGGCCATACTATCCGTGGAATGTAGTTGTTGAGGAGCAAATGCGCTGGGTACTGGGAACTGGCCACCTTTGTCCTTCAGGCGCATGGGACAGTTCAAGGACGTGGATAGTCAAGATAGATGGAGGAGGAAGATCGGCCGTCGGATCAGGAGGATGGATGGCGGGGATTTCTCGGCGAAGGGTATCGGGAAATATGGAAGCGGAGTGAGTGCGGGCCATTGGATCTCAAGTGGAACAGATCCAACGGTCGTCGGGCGAAGGAGACACGCGGAAGTTAATGGGCGGGAATAGCGGTTTCGGCAGTGGGCGGTATTGATCGCACCACCTTTAGAAGCTGGGTGGTAAAAGTACAATGGCGCGCGATCTCAATCATCGTGTGACACGTGGCGGATGGGGAGGGATGAAACCGCTTTTCATTGCACATTAACGCGCCTCTACGTTATGGTAGCGGGGGAAGCGGATGCTGTCCGATCGCGTGGGAGATGATCAGACAGCAGGGTCTAAATCACGCAGGTTTCGTTGGATGTGACAGGGAAACGTTGGATCGGGGGTGGCGGAGAGCAATGGTTAAGGTCACGGCAGTGGGAGTTTGCGAAAGCGCGCAGTTATATGGGGCATAGGTTTTAGCGCTTGAGGCTTAAGAGCGAGGGCGCTTTATATGATTTTTAAGCAAAAGCCTGAGAAGTGGAGATGGCAGGAGGGTGAGAGAAGTAAAGGAGAAGGGAGGGCAATCGTTAAATGCCTTCTCCGAGCTCGACCAGCGGCCAAGTTTGCTTCCAACCTTTAGAACATTGATGTTATATAGCAGAGCTAACACTGGCTCCTTCTGGGGATGAGATCCTCCCTGTGAGGTCTCAAGAACTTGCAGACCAATGCCTTTCCTGTGAAAATCAGATTAGCAAAATTCTCTATTGTTCCATTGGGCATGGAGTCTAACTGAGCCTAAACTAAATTGATAAAATAACGTATTTACAAATTCAAGGCCAAAGACCTCAAATAGCATAAACTTTCAGAAAACGCCTATTAACTAAGCCACCAAAAACTGTTTCCCCTTCCATACTTTGCAGTATGAAAGTATTGTTCCCTTGGATCTAAGAAATGATAAAAGGCCCTATCCATCAAGCATCAAACTTCCCATGGTTGCCTTTCTTCTCTTTCAATGCATCCCACTTCATAACCAAATCTCCAACCTGAAAATTATTTGCTTTTGTCCTTCTATCAAAGGCTTCCTTGATCTTCTTTTGATGTGCCACAGACCTTTTAACCAGTTGTTCTTTGATTTGATGTACCTCTTCTAAATCAGTGATCCTTCTTGCCATGTTCTCTTCCTCATTCTCCTCTTCTTGTAGGAACTTTGCCACAGGGAGGGTTAACTGAATAGGGAATAAAACCTTAGTGCCATATACCAACTTGAATGGAGAATTCGCGGTGGATTTCTTGGTGGTCACTCTGTCGGCCCACAGTGCATACTTGAGCTTAGAATCCAAATTCTTTTTGTTGTCTTCCAATAGCTTCTTAATTATCTTTATCAGGCTTTTGTTGGAAGATTCTGCTGGACCATTGCCTTGAGGGTAATATGAGGTGGAATGAACCAGCTTAATGCCCATTGCGTTACACATGTACACCAACTCTTTTGCTCTGAAGGTTGCTGCATTGTCTGTAACTAATTTATGTGGACAATCAAATCTAGTGAAGATGTTCTCTGTTAAAAACTTCATGACTACCTTATGATCAGCCTTTCTAGTAGGGATTGCTTCAATCCACTTAGTGAAGTAATCTATGGCTACTAAGATCCATCTGTGATGGCCACTGGAATGTGGATTGATTTATCCAATGAAATCCAAGCCCCACTGCTGAAAAGGACCACTAACATGTATGGATTTTAAGGGCAAGGACTTCAATTGTTGCTTCCCTTCAAATCTCTGGCACCTGTCACATGATTTAACAAATGAAAATACATCAACAAACAAGGTGGGCCAATAATATCTAGTCCTGAGGATTTTGTGGGCTATATTTTTCCAATAATGATGCCCTCCACATATGCTAGAATGAAACTGATGCATAACTTCCACGGATTGTTCTTTGTCCAGACACCTCAGAAGAATTCCAGAGGGGTCCCTCCAGTAGAGCATATTTTCATGAATGCAATATTTAGCTGCCCTGAGCTTAATAGTTCTGGCCTGGCTCGAACTAAGGCCCTGGGGCACTTCTAGCTTCAGCAAGAATTGAGCTATTACAGAGTACCAATCACAAGAAGATATATTTTCTGCTAATGACTGATTTTTCCCTGGTTCAGTTGTTTCTTCTGCTGCCTGACCATTTTCTGAAATCATACTTATAAAACCCATGTCCAGAATTCTGCAATTTTCTTTAGCCATTAATCTAGAAAGATCTTGACCTCTGACAAGCTTGGTGGGCTTCAATTCTATGTTAAATTCAATCAGATTTACAATCCATTTAGCCCTTCTTCCATCAGCATCAGGTTGCATTAGGACATCTTTTATTGAAGCAGACGGTACATATGCAATTATCTTGGAGTGCAGAATGTAAATTCTGAAAGCCTTCAAAGACTTTATAAGAGCATATGCTTGTTTCTCAATGATATCATACCTCAGCTCAACATCCCTTAAGGTTTTGCTGAAAAATGCCACTGGATGCTCTGAACCTTCCTCATCTGCCTGCAATAAAACTACTGCAAGGGTGTCTTCTGAGGCAAATGAAAATATATGGAACTCCTTGCTGTAATCTAGACTGCTTAAAGTAGGAGCTTCCATAATAGCTTTCTTGATGGATTGAAAGGATCGTTTTGCTAAATCAGTCCATTTGATCTTTGACCCCTTTCTCAACATGGAGTTAATATGTTTCACAAGTTTTGCAAAATTTGGGATCAACCTCCTTACAAAATTTATTTTTCCCAGAAAGGACTGGATATCCTTCTTTGATCTTGGGACAGATAGGGTCTGTATTGCTCTTACTCTTTCTGGGTCAATTCAGACACCTGCAGCGGAAACAACATGTCCTAACAACTTTCCTTCTTCTAAAGCAAACTATGACTTTTTAGGATTGATTGAAATCCCAAACCTTCTGCACTTCAAGAACACTTTCTTCAAATGTTGCAAATGGTCTTGTTGGTTGTTGGAGTATACGGTTATATCATCTAGGTAGATAATGACAAGCTTATCCTTCTCTCCCACAAATGCTATATCCATAGCTCTTTGAAAGGTGGCTCAAACATTCATTAGTCCAAAAGGCATCTTGGAATACATAAAAGTGCCCCAAGGAGTGGTGAATGCAGTCTTATCTTGGTCATCTGGATGTAAAGAAACCTGATTTTAGAGAGATTAGGAGTGGAGTTTTGGGCAACCTTTGACCTGATAAGATTATCATAAGCTCTTTTCTATTTTGCATTGACATCATCAATTAGGAGTAGTTCTCGATACCATATGGGTTTCTATGAGTGAATAAAATCATATGATTCCATTGATTGCATGGTGTCTATATTATTATAGTCTCCAAATTTTGTTTGTTTACTTGGTTAGTGATTTATAAGGTCTTCCCTCTAAAGCTCGGTTAGCCAAAAGTGGCTTTATCGATGGACTATGCCATTTCTCTCAAGATTAGAAACAATGAAGCATATTTTATGGGATTTTCCTTTGCAATATGTTGGTCTTCTTGGGTTCAATCTTAATTGGCTCACATTCTCTAAGGCTTATTATGTTGTTGGGTAGTTTTTTGGGGAGATTCCAAATCAATGATTAGGGATTCCTTGTTTAGTATTTGGCATTGTTTGAGAGTATTGGTTTTATATACTCTTTGCAAATTCTATTGCAAATTTGTTTTTGATAACGAAGTTAGTTCTTTGAGTTCCTTTCGTCAATTATGCCACAATGAGGTACATATGCAACTCCTAGGAAAATGAACATTGTTGATTAAGGATGGCTAACCGTTATAATTGAATTCTTATTTAGATTTATATTTGATTCAGTTGTTCTAATAAGAGGATATGAATTATTTGTATATACCATTCCTTTCCCTTTTCTTTTAGAAACTGAAGTATATAATTTTTGTATATATAAGGAGTATTTTCCAAAAAAAAGTCTCTCTCAAAGTAATTTTCTTTTAAAAGGTATATAAATATAGATCAATTAATGTGTACATTAAAATTATTAACCTTGATTATGAAAATATTGTAAATTACAAATATATAAATATAAATCAATTAATGTGTATTATTAACATTGGTTATGACATAATGTGATGGTAGGTTGACATTGTTAAATTGAGGGAATTTATAAAATAATGTATGCTTGGGATTTAGGTCAATTACACAATGTGATGGTAGGTTGACATTGTTTTCAATCGAGGGAATTTATAAAATAATTTATGCTTGGGATTTAGGTCAATTCATAAATACTCTTGTAGAAGTTTTGACATTATATTATGAGTTGAACATTTTCAAATCAAAGGAAAACAAACCCTTAATAGTTATTGGTGTTTCCTTAGATATTATTTGAAAAAAGTAAAACATGTTGCCACCGCAGTGGCATCTATAAGACTCTAAACTAATTCTTTGAATTCAAGGGTTGATAACGAGTTTTAATTTTGTCAAATTGTATCATGTCCTTAGAACTCTCAATCATTAAGTGAACCAATTAACAAACAAAGGGGCATGCATGAATAAAGAAAAGTTAAGAAAGAATGAGTGCCTTGGCTTTCTTTGCTTTCTGGTTTGCATGTTTGTTTGCTTGTTGACTTGGTTTGGTTTGCTTGCTTGCTTGCTTTGCTAACTTATTTTTCTTTCACTTTACTTCTGCTTTTTTTCTTTCTTTGCTTGCTTGTATCTGTAGGTTAGCCTCACATGAAACCATGTTTGGCTCTCGAGACAAGTCGAGAAAATCTAGGAGGAGTTGTACAACTATCAACATCTAGTTATATGTTGTCCTCTCTCTTTATGAAGATCCTGTTGTCTTCATTCAATGATTCCTCGATGGAAAATATGTTCTATTCAGAGTGATTATTGGTGAAAACACAACGCTTGCACTGTTAACTAGAACCACCTACTCTGATCAGTTTTTTTGGGTTAACCCTTGTTAGCTCAGTTAAGTAGAGTAAGGTGAGAGGGAAAACCTTAACAAGTATGTCAGAGGTATATATAACATACTTCTCTGAAGGAACAACCTATTATGCTCTCAATCAGTCGAGAGCCCTCTTCCACCTCTTAAATAAATAAGTTCCTATTCACAGTTCTTTGAAAAAATGAAAAAAATGAAAAATAAAATAAGGAAAAAGAAGAGAAATGATTCCTGCATAGAGAGGTGATGCAAATAACTCTGTCAAGCTACTGACTAGGATCGTTGGAAGCAAAGCGATGCTTGTGTTCCTGTGTGACTCCGTCAGGGTACTGTCCAGGCCTACTGACAATGGAGCAACACCAGAGATGAAACTTAAACTTTGACAGTTATATTACTTGTGCATCAATATACCCCTCATCCATAATCAAAACAACTAAGTTGACTTGGCTTGGAATGTGTGTTGAGCGATCAAGAGAATGGTGGGGACTATACCTTTCACACAAGCTAGTGTGGAAGCCATCACGATCAAAGAATCGAACAATACTTCTAGAAGGGTTAGACTCTCTTTTCACGAAACAAGGTCCATACATAGATCTGGAGTTCTACCAGTGTGTCACCAATGTTGTAGCGGCTAAAACAGCCCTCCATAATTTTGGCTCACGTGAAAATTTTGGAACCTACCTTGGATCCTGCAATCGATTTTCCTTGGTCACTTGTTGGTAATTTGATGATCTGAATCTTCCCCTCCTTCATCTTAAGAGTTTTTCATGTTCTCATCTTTACGCAACATGTCTCATCTTTGGGCATAGGGATTGTTGTTTTTCATCCAAAGGGAATGTTGTTTTGCTTCAAGGGAAAGCATGTGCGCATGAGTTGTCATCACCACATAGACATGTTTCACACTCACTTCACGCACTCTTTCCATGAAGGTTGTTACATCAAGTAGAGTATGTTTTATACATTACGGATGGTCTAAGTTGTATCACTATGTGTTCATGTATGATCACAGTCAAGTCTTATCAATGTTTTACATATGTTTCACTAATCTCACACTTAGCCAATTTACCAAGAAACTTAGCCTTGTCCAGTATCCCAGAATTGTGCACTTTTCTTCTGTAAACCTCAAGATTTTTCCCTTGCCTGCTGGAAATACGTAGTGCACAGAGACCCTAGCCTCCATTGGCATCCAAAAATGCATAGTGGTTTCCTCCAATGTCCTTCACTTAATCGGAACCCACTGTCATCAGAAACTGTGCAGTATTCTCCCTCAGTTGCTCAGTCTACCTTGCAACCTGAAACTGCGTAGATGTGTCCCCTCGGAACCCATCCCGTAATAGTGCCTTACATCTAGAAAATGCACAGTATTGGCTCTCAGCTTCCCAATCTGCACTACACTCAGAAACTTTGCAGAGGTGTCCTCCCAGGACCCCATCCCGCAGTAGTGTCCTGTGCCTCAAAACTGCGCAATGTTGTCCAAGTTTCCCTATCTATCTTGCATGCAGAAACTGCACAGATGGGCCTCCCAAGGCCTCACCCCAGCAACAATAACTGCATGTTGAAACTACGTTGATTTGTCTCTCAGTGACTACAAGAAAAGGTGACATGTTGAGACCACCCCCAAGGAGTTGAGGAGAAGGACCAAGAGACTAAGTGATGGTAAAGGATCAAGACCGCATGCAAACTTCGTCAGATACATGATCATCTCAAGGGTAAGTATGGCAAGTAAAGAACACCTTTCAAAGTAAACCTCTTATTTCAGTTTACAGGATTGCTTGTCATTATCATATCATCCTATCTTCAGTAACATGCATGTGTGCAAACACAAAAGTCATTGCATGTGTTTCCTCTACATATCTTGCTTCCTTTTTGCTTGTTTGACCATTTATTGCTCCCATGCATATGATCTCTTCCATCGCTATTGGATCCCATTGGTCATATAACCCTTAGGTGGATCCATCCCTTTGGATGTAGATTCATATGGTGAGTAAATTCCACTAAGTCCAACTGATATTTCCTATCAAAGGATCCAATCAGAATTTGATACTCATGAGTTGAGTGAATCCCATGATGAGGAACTAGATGACTATCCTTTTCCTGTATGGGTCATTGAAAATATTCATTCCCATAACTTCATTGATATTCCTACTAATGAGGATATTATGGAAGTTATGTCTATTACTAATTTTCCTTGGGAAGAACTTCACCATCATTCATTATTTCTTCCTTGGCTAGAATTCTTAGATGAATCACCCAAAATATTGGATTTCTCTAGCTCTATTGACTGGTCTCAATCCTCCATCATCTTATACGGTGTCTTCTCATAGGGCAATTTGGTGAACATTTTAAAAACTATGTCAATCAACATTTCTAAGGAACCAAGGAGATTGCAAAGGCCATAAAGGGATACATTTTTTTGGTCTCATTCATATATTTGATCACATAATACTCCATGGATTTACTTGGGCACATGGATAGCTTCTTGTTGTTTTATTTTCTTGACAAATATTCATTTTTATTATGATTAATGCAAATTAGACTCCATAAGAAATAGAAACATACATTGTCCTTTTCAAATAATTATGTCATGTATTTGCTTGGTCTTACAAAGAAATGTTAGAAATTGACCCTCAGATTATCAAACATGAAATCAAGATATACGATGGAGCCAAGCTAGCTAAGAAAAGGCTTAGGCTAGTCACAACCCTCATAAGGTTGTTTCGATTAAAGAAAAAATCCAAAAACTTTTGAACAATAGTTTTATACATCCCTTGATAATAGGCCTCTAAAATTGTTCATGCCAATAAGAAACAAGGCACAATCTAGGTTTGTGTTAACTATAGGGACTCTTAAATTGGCATGCCCAAAGGATAATTATCCAAACCCTTTCTTTTAACAAATTCTTAATGCTTGTGCGAGTGTTATCTTTTCCTTTATGAATGGCTTTTCTGGATATAACCAAATAAAAATAAAACTAGAAGATAAACATAAGACAATTTTCATCTACTCATGGAGAATATTTTCTTATAGGAAATTACCTTTTGGTCTTAAAAATGTTGGTGCCACTTTCTAATGGGTCATATCCTATACTTTTCACTACATCAAACACCTCAACAAAGCTTATTTGGATGTATTGCTCAAAATCGCTGACATGAGGATCATCTTGCCCATATATGGCATTTCTTTTTACAATGCTACTTCTATAAGATTTGTTTGAACCTGCACAATTTCATCTTTTGCATGGTGTAAGGAAGGTTACTTAATTTCATTGTGTCCAAGGATAGGATTAGAGTTGACAGCTTGATATAATTATTAATGTGCCTCTTGATCATACTATTCACCAACTTCAACATTTTCAAGGGAAGGGAAAAAATTTACGTATATTTTAATTGCAAACTATGTTGAGATAATGAAATGTGTTATGAGATTATTGAAAAAAGCTATATCTCTTGTATGGGATGACCACAAATAAAAATATTCCAATGCTTTGAAGCAAGCCTTGTTGTCTACTCCATTGTTGAGCCCTCATGAGTACAATCAAGACTTTTTGTTATATCTTGTGTCCTATGAATCAACCATTGGTATGGTTCCCATCTAAGAGGGTGAGATGTGAAATGAATGTGTTACTTATTAGTTAATAGAAGACCTTGTTGGTCTTGATTTTCACTATGCACATATTAAGAATTTGGATTTGGCAGTTGTCTATGTTGTCTAATGATTGTGACATTACATACTCCTTTGAAAGACAATGGTAATTGTAGCTTATAACCCCATGAAACACATCCTTAGTCATCAATTCATTAGGGATAAGTACTCAAAATGGATTGTTATCCTTTAATATTTTTATTTGGAGTTTTTTGTTGTCAAATCTAGGAAATCCTTAGGATTCATAGAGTTAATGTCAAACCTTCCCTACTCGTTGAATAGACTACAATTGATGATTCATTTCTTAGTAAGTCATTATTCCTTATTATCTCATTTGATCCATGCTACGGAGATGTATTGTTATATCCCCAATATCAATGCTTTTGGTCTTAGTTATCTCGCGATGAATGTCAATGTATAGGCCATTAGGCTAAGAATTATTTTATTATCAATAATCTCTATTTCATTGTGGAGTTGACTTGGTCTTGTGTCTATGCCTTACTTATGAGGAGACTAAATGTGTTTTGAATTATTTACATACTAGAGAATATGGTGGTTATCTCTCTGGATTTCCATTGACAATATTACACGTTGGTTAATTTTGGCCCTCTATCTTTAAGGATTGTATTATTTGGGCTCGAAAGTGCCACCCATGTCAAATATTTACAAAAAAAATGTGTGCTCACCATGCTCCACTTCATCATGTGGTTTCCATTGAATCCTTTCCTATTGTGGCATTGATTTCATGTAGTGTAAGCCAATCTCGGCCAATAAACATGGCTATATTAGGCTATAGATTACACTAGTAAGTGGGTTGAGGTTATTCCTACCTCTCTAACAATGGCACAACTACAACACTATTCATATTTTACCATGCCAAGTTTGGTGTACCTAAGATGATCGTGACATATCATGTTTCACATTTCCATAAAAAAAATGATGATGGAATTAGTATTTCACATTTCCATAAAAAAATGATGATGGAATTAGTAGCTAAGTTGGGCTTTTCTCATGAACACTCAACAACACATATCCTCAAGTGGGAAATAAGAGGAAAATGACTGTTTCTTGAAAACTATAATTCAAAGGACAGTAATTAATCATAAATGTAAATGGAATCTCATGCTATGTTCCACATTATGGGCCTATTTGACCTTATTCAAAACAACTATAGGATTCACTCCTTCCAATTATTTTATGGGTGGAGGTTGTTTGAATCCAAAGTAATATCATTGAAACTAGCCACTTTTTCCTGACACTTTTTTCAAAGAAGAACATCTCATGTATTTATCCAAGCTTTATGAACATTGTCATTATGTTGCAATCACCAATGAGACACATAAGACGAGTGTTAAATCCCAATGTGACAAATCGTTTCATCCTCATATCTTTGTAGAAGGTGACTTAGTTCTAATCTATGATCAAGATCATGACAAGTTAGGTATTGGAAAATTAGAACCCATCTAGCATGGACCTTATGTTGTTAAACATGTTTTGAAATAAGGGACCTGTGATTTAGTTGGTTATGATGGTAATTCTTTATCAGAATATCGTAATGGTATCTATCTGAAAAATTACTATGTGTAAGTGGCATTGCTACATGGTTCTTGTATATATTGTGTATGTGTTTGGTTGTGGTGTGTTTTACCTTTGTTTTTATGTGTGTCATGGTTTTGGTTGTTTTCTTATCATGCATGGTACTTGATTGGCATATGTCAATTCCTTCATCAATTTGCATAGGCTTGGTGGATGGCACTAGCTATAGTACTCAAAACATTGCTTCCACCATTTAAGTAATATTTTCTCCCATTGATGATTTGGTGAGTTCTAGGGGAATTTATCTTGGACATGCAACCAATAATGTAGCAGAATATAGTGACGTTATTAAGCTCTTATCTGAGGCTATTTACCTTGGTATCCATCATTTAGTTTTCAAGCTCAACGTTGAGCTCATGGCATATCATATGAATCATGTCTATTACGTGAGGAATATTGTATACCTTTGGGGACGAACAACTCCTCTTATTAGGCCAGGTCAAAGGCGAAATCCCTGGACTCATGAGACTTTAATACATTGGCTAATTTGCTAGCTAATTATGTGTTGGATTCGAATTTTTCACATTTACTCTATCATACATGTAAGTACATATTCATACGGAAAGACAAGAAAACATCATGTATAAACCATAAGCGAATACCATCACAATATCAATATATATAAAGCATCCAAAATAAAAAGTGTGTTACATCCATAAAACCAAGTATTATGTTCCAAATTGGAGCACCCAGGCCATGGGATCTTATGTCTTAATTTGTACATAGATTTTTGTCCTACTAGAGCTATAAAATAAGATACTCATCATTTTTCCATCAATTACACAAAAAACACAAGTTATATTTTGTACGAGGCCTATATGGCAAGAGAAGTACACCCCCACTACATTATAATAAAATTGAGGAGGAATATCGTCGATCACCAAGGGATGAACATCCATGGTCAATCCCTTTATGTTATGTTTTAAATTATGCAACTAATCATGTTTCTCCCCCTCATGTTCCCCCTCAAAGGTTTCTTACTCGACTCTCATTGGTGCTTCTCCTCTACATTAGAATGGTGATTATACAAGGGATCAAGTTGATGCCACATCTATGTTCATATAACCATAACATGTTAGTAACTTCGTACACACAAAATGAAAAAGAAAAAAGTCATATATTTTTAAAAAATCCCAAAATATTGAATTTTTTTCAAAAACAAATAATATTTCCTTACTTATGGTAGTCCTTCATGCACCTAGGGGCAAGGCTAGGTTAACATCATCTTGGAATTTGGTGCCTAAATAAGCTCAATCATCAATAACCACATATTTTTATTCAAACCACATGAAGAAATGTTCATCAAACCACAATTCTATGTGGCCTCCCTCGACCCTTCCCATCAACTTTGTCCATTGCATCATACATGGATCAGATGGCCACAAGAATGGTGCAACCTCTCTTGGTCACATGAGTGGTACTCTCTCTAAGAAGAAGGAAACAATAATGATACCATATCTAAATTTCTTCTTCCTGCCTATCCTTCATATTTTCAATTGGTCCTTCATGTTGGCCAAAAGGCGTTCGCACTAGTTAAAAATTATAGGTTCTAAGCATCTCACCGCTATATCCATATATGGCCTACAAGCCAAGTGTGGACCCATTGATATTGTTATCCGAGTAATGGTGAAAAGAATGGTTCAAAGGGCTATATAAGTCACCTCCTTGATTGACACTTTTCCACTTGTTTTCCATGCCCTTGGCCTATAGTACTAGGCCACATATTAATCAACATTCTCTTCAGCTATGATTCTCCCTCCTGCCACTATCATTAAGGCTCCTCATCTCAACAATCCAATCAAGAAATTTATATCTTCAATATCTAGGGTTAAGGTTGGTTATTTTGGTTGTGGGATCCCACATCCCTACAAGCTGATGAAGGATAAATGCCTTCCCTTTCATGTTTTATGTTTTGAAAATTTGTAGGAGAACAAAATCCTGTAATTCCCTCACTATAAAACGATTCTCAAGATCCCTTATGTCATCTTATTCATGCTATCTCTCTTTCCATTCAATCATCTTGTCCAAATAGTTGTCATGAGAAAGTGCAAAATGAATAGTACATTCACCTTATGAAACACCCATTTAAAAGAAACTTGATACAAACCCTAGATCTAAGAAGTGTACACTTCATTGATGCATATTAGCTTCCCATAGGGTAGTAATCACTCACTATAGGAATCATATAGGGTGATGTGTCTCTTCAAAGTCACTCCCTTGTCCCTGCTAGGGATCAATTGTGCTCCCATGCTTGGAAAGGGCCCATAATAGGATTAACTCTCAAGGGAACTAAATAAAAAATAAATCAAAATAGAGAGTGACTAGAGAAGTATCTAGCAAGAGAAGAATGTCAATCGAAGCCTTGTATTTTCCAGGATCTGGATCCAAAGTTTTAGGGAGGAGTCGATTTCTCTATGCTTAGTAAATTTCTCCACTTGAAAATGCGAAAGGACCCCATTGTTGGCTTAATTCCTCTATATTTTAGCTTATAAACACTCTAGAATGGGTTTTCAAACCTTATGTTTGTTTTCCTTCCTATACCGTTAGAATTTTTTGTGATTCAAATGTCCATTTAATGCATTTTATACTCAATTGACACCTTTTTGACCTATTATGGATCAATTTAGCAGGTTTATTCTTGGGGACTTTAATTTCCACTATATTCATGGATTTTAGGTGCATTTTTCTTAACCTTGGCATAAAGGCATAGGTATTTCCATACCATCATTGGTGCACTATTGACGGTCGATGCCATCTTCATTGCACCTTAGGTTCAATCTTATCAAGTTGTGACAATAGCCTCTCTTTATTTTCATGTCATAATTTATGTAGTAAAATATTCCTCTTCATGGATGCCCTGGTTTAGAACCTATTTGTTGTTTTGGTGTCCATGTTGCATCCTTTTATAGGCTAGGAATCTCTCCTTTATACCCACCATAACTTCAAAATTGAACCTTGTGTTCTCTCTTTTCTGTAATGTTGTAATCATACCCCAAGGAGGATTCTGAAACACTTTTATTACCTTGTGATTACTAATACATATTGCTTCACTCACATACACATGTCAGTCTACTATTATTTTCTTTGCTTTTCTTACTATCAATGTAGTCACATTGTCATTGGCCTCATTGCTAGCTTTCTCTTGGTGTTTCTACCCTTCCTGGAGGGGCTATTGTGATGAGTGGATTTCCTTTGCCACGGTCTTTACTTCATCTTGCTTAAGTTGATTCTATTTGCTTGGAACAAGTTGCTACCTTCTATAACATGTGTTTATCCAAGAAGAGATTCCTTTGAATTCTTCTCTTGTTTGTTAAATAATGAAATATGAAAATCTTACTCTTCTCCTTTTCTCTAGCTTGTTAAAATAATGAGAAGGATATTAAGCATCCATTTATCTCTTTTACAGGTGTGTTAAAATCTCACAAAAGATATACATTATATCAAATATATGTATGCCTCTTCTTCGATCTCGTTAAACAATGAAAATATTCTCTATTAAGTATCATTTTCTCTTTTTTAAAATTTTTAAAAATGAAAATAAAAGACAATATCTAGTTTACATTTTCTTCTACTTTATTCTCATTAAACTATGAAGGAGATACCAAAACAAAAAAATTGGAAGTGACATCTTTGAAATATTTCATTCAAAATGAGAACATTAACCACATCACCCTTGAACATGGCACCTACCTACATCAGGATCTCACTGATGGGTTTTAGCTTGTTAAAGAGTTGTCCCATACATATGAGTCTTTTTAATCCTCCAACTAGTTACTCTTCCTTTCATTATTTAGAATTCTTCAATGTCTCATGTGTTATTGCGTGATATAACATTGTGCTTATTAATTAATGTTTCCAAGTCACTTTTGTTTCATGTCACTATATTTTCAAGGGAACTCTAAACCTTAGCGAGCCATATGCAGTCGATGTTGATATTTTATGTTGACCATCTGTGTGTCATGGTACTCGGTAACTTTATTTATTCACATCATCTCTCAGTATTGTCGATTAATGGGGATACATTAAGGAACTCCTTCAATGGATCTTCTCGTGTTTACCTCATCTCATTATCCAGGAGATAGGTCTAGGAACTAGTAATACATTGGACCTTGGAGTCATAAGTGGAAAGTCTCCTCGCGATTAACAATGGGTTTACCTCATTGAAAGTCTCCTCGTGATCAACAATTGGTTTACCTCATTGGAAGTCTCCTCGCGATCAACAATGGGTTTACCTCATTGAATCTTGATCGGCCAAATCCATGAATGTTCAACATTAACTTGTTTATTCAGCAATATTTTCTTCATTATAATAACTATTCGTTAAAGTATTATCAATCATTGTATTGGGCATTAATGCATTGTCGGACGTTGTCTTGAACTAGTGAACTAGCCTTGTTGGACTCTTTAGCCTCACAAGGATCATTAATCATAATATTGTATGTATCAACATTAGGATTAAAGCCTCTACAGAACATTTTCTCTTTATATCCGAAGGCTTTATTAAGGTAGTTGTTTCTTTCTTTTAACACGGGCCATCAATGAGGATATTGTAAGTAATAACAATAGGAAAGTAGCCACCCTTCTTCACTTTCAGAGGAAGATATCCATTGCTTCTTCAAAAAAAATATTCCTTGCAGCAAGCATTAATCATGGTATTAAAGATATAAACATCCAGCTTGATCCCACCTTGAGGCATTTCTTCATATATCCTCCAGACTAAGCTTATTTTTTTTAGCAGGCCATTAAGAATACTATTACAGTTACGCAAAGAAGGTGTTAGTCCATGTATTTTTATTAAGAATAAAACGTCGATTCCACGTTGGATCATTCTTTTCTATGAATAAATATGAACTAATAAAGAGATATTGAGATGCATATTGATTTAGTCTTAGATCTCTTAAAAAAATATTTGTATCTAGGGTGCTTTGGAAGTGGATAGGAGATTTATCGGTCAAGCTCTATGCAATATGAGTTTTTATATAATTTGACTAATAGATTTATAGCATGATTTACAAAAGTACATGGAACGTGCAGCTTTATTGGAAGGGTTATCTCACTGAGGGAAATGAACCGTCTTTCTTCACAAGGTTTGTTTTCTTTCTTGGGATGTGGCTAAAGCTATGGCATGTATTTTACTAGGACAAGTATTTTCCTTCTTGGCCATCGCATGTGAGTTCTAAATTTAAACTATGTGATCCTGAGTTTTACGTCTGATGCATAAGTACAAGTTTTTATTTAAACCTGGTGTTTTTTATTGTCTTGGTAATAGGGATACAATTTCTCTGGTCGTTTTATTCTTTAACTTTTTTCAGAAGTTACTTATTTTTTTTTTTAAGAATAGAATGATTTTGCCAAGATTACCATTGAGACATGAGACATCCTTTCCATTGTGCTTTCTAAGATATTGTATTTAATATTATATTTATGAATTGTCCCATCATTATAACTTTGTATGTCATGCATATTCCTTTATCACTTGTTTGAAATTAACTACATATCCCAGATAGTTTGTTTGAAAAAAGAATCTTACATATTTTTAAGGGATATATGTTGAAGTTGTTGAGGTAAGTACTAAGAAGAGCAGTTATGCAGGTGCTTTGCCTCAACACTAAATTTTTATCTTGAAATGATATAACCTTTTTAAATCTTAGAAAATTTGGAAAGGTAAATGGCAGCTGATGATAGGGCTCCCTTTGAAAGTACTATGGATAGATTTGATTCCTCGACTGATATAAGATAGGGTGGCCAAACCCAAAGAGTGGCTACACTAGCTACATTATCTTTTGTTTTTGGTTCCGGTAGTAGGGATAAAGTTGCACCTAAACTTTCAAGACCATATAGATCTATTATGAATAAGTCCTCTTAAAGAGAAGCTACTATT
The DNA here is from genome assembly GCA_031772625.1 of Pinus tabuliformis. Taxonomy (NCBI): domain Eukaryota; kingdom Viridiplantae; phylum Streptophyta; class Pinopsida; order Pinales; family Pinaceae; genus Pinus; species Pinus tabuliformis. The sequence goes on from CM062814.1 coordinate 574,523,799, forward strand.
GCATCATTATCTAGCGTTCTAATTGTTGAGCCAAAGAGAAATTGACTTATATCCCCACTTGCACCAATAACTATCGTTTCCGATGAAAGTGATTCCTTAGTTGAGACAGTTTCAGGTGAGTAGTCATCAGTACTTTATGCCTCAAAAATATTGATGCTCATTTAAAAACAATTTGAAAAGGTATACTTATGATTTTCTGTGCATGAAGGATTTGAGAGGATAATCAAGTTGTCTTCTTTATCATGCAGACACAACAAAGTGTTGAAAATGTAGTGATGGAAGACCTTCTAGATTGTGCCTTAGTTAGTGAAGACCACAAATTTTTCTTTTTATAGCATAAGTGTCAGTCCATGAGATAGACTTCAGTTACAATGAGTTGATTTCCATTTGACTGGAATACTCATCAAGTTTTCATGCATAGTGTTCAAGCTTCAGTTAAGTGGAGTCTTCTGCAATTAAACTATAGGACAGGGTGGCAGCTACAATTTCAGTTAAAGTTCAGTCAGAATGAGTTAAGACATCGATGTTGATTAGAAAGAGAATGATTTAAGAATTTAGTGTTGATTGGAGAGAGAATGAGTTTAGTTCTCGGTTAACTTGCAATCACAACTATAGGATGTGAAAATTCCACAAATCAGAATCCCTACTACAGAAACTGATTAAACTTTTCCTATTTGTTAATTTCTGAAACAAATTGTTTATTGCTTCCTACAGAAAATATCGAAGCTAATGTACTGCGGCCTACACCAATTAAATAATATGCCCAAAACATGAAAAGAACAATAGAGAAAGATACAACACAAGTGACACAATTATTTTTGGAAAAATGTCCCCAGAAAACCCCAATGCAGGGAAACCGATGCAACAGATCTGAGGGTTTTTATTATCATGCAATAGATTTTTGAATACAACTCTCAATACCCTCCCACAATCTAGTTATAGAGAAATAAATTGGAAGAAGAAATTTCTGGGATTACCTCACTCTACCTGGCAAGTTTTGGCTGATCTGGCAGCTGAACCAACATGTCCCTAGCTATTTCTATGTTTCCCCTGCGTGGGCTCTTCATCAACCTCAAAGGATTTGCGTCAGCTCAACGGTGAATCTATTTTCCTTCTCGAATAGTTTCCATCCCTCCTAGCTCATAAATGTCAGCTCCCTCATCAAATTCATACTTCTTCTTGGAGAACTGTGTTGCTTCTGCGTAAGCCCTTCTGGTTCAACCCCTCCTGGGTATTGTGCTACCTTCTTTTGGTGTCTCTCTACCTCTCTGTTACATATCCTAGCTCAGGAGAAGATTCTCCAACCAAGTATCCCTGCCGCTCATTGCAAAAACTCACTATCTATATTCTCTTGGCAGTTGCTCTACTTTAGAAAATCGAACTTTTGAACTCACTCTGTGTCACTTTCCAAATGACCCTCAAGCCTCCTTAAATAATCTCCTCGTTTACATTCAACGGCCCAGATTACAAGCTAATCAATGGCTAAGATCATTTCTTCTTGATCCTCATCTTATTCTATAAGTTACACCCACAGTTAGATTAATACCCATTAATTATTTTACTTTCCTAAGTTTAGACTTAGGGTCCCATTAAAAATAATTAATTATTTTAATAAAATTGTTTCTGGGTGAAATTTCCAAAAACGCTTTCTAAGTTCTTTGGAATACATGTGCCCAAACCTCTCTGCAAAATTTGAGACTTAAAGCACATCCGATGCTACCATAAATCAACATAGGAAACTCAAGTAAACTGATAATCGAAATAGGCCTCTTTGCATGGTTCAAATTCTATCTATAAAGAGAATGATGAAGGAAAAAATTCACAAATCATTTTCTTTGCGTGTGGAGTGTGCATAAATGACGAGAAATTATGTGCTAGGAAATAGGATATTTTGCGCTAGGAAATAGGAGCTCCAACTGCGCTAGGAAATAGGAGCAAGTGTGCAAGGAAATAGGAACTTCAAGTACGCAGGGAAATAGGAGTCAAGTGTGCAAAGATTATGGAGTAGGGATCAGGGATTCTCAGGGCAGGTTGAGATTATCTTTAGCATAGATCAAGAAGCTAAGAATAGTGAGGAGAAGCCTAGTGCCTTCTCCTAGACAAATTGTTGACTACAATAACGACATGAATTGTAATAGACTCTATTTTCTCAAAGAATAATAAATAAAATACCACAACAAAGAAAGTAAGTTATCCCTTTTGGGTTTCCTAGGTAAAGCGAGTGTGTCAATTTTGTGTGCATGTGTTTTTATCTCTAGTGTTTTTCTGTTGCTTAATGATTTTTAAGAAACTTTGTATCTTTGTGAAAGTAAATTTGGTTTCAGTTTTCATTTTCCTTATTTTTAGTAATTCATCTAAGTATTTGCACAGTTTCAAGAAAATTGACATGGTATCAGAGCAGAGTTCTGCATAAAGACCAGCGCCAGAATTTTTCAACCAATGAAGAGCATAATTCAATTTGAAGGCTTGCGCTAATGTTTTGAAGAGCAATTTTTGGATAACAGGATGTTGTTCCAAGGACTAAGGGAAGATTATTGTTTAGAAGGAGCCTCTAAAGAAGAAAACATACAAGATGTGGAAAGTCATATTGGATTTGTATCAAGGTTCTAGTGATGCCAAGAAGCCTGCATTGAAGGAGAAGCTAAGAAATATCTGGGTGAGAAAGGAGAGCCCATTATTACATACATTTCCAAGTTCATTTAGGTTTAGAATGAGCTAGCTGGAGTGGGTGATACTATAGAAGGAAAAATTTTGCGAGTCTTGCGCTACTAGGACTTCATCAGTCTTTGGACAATTTCCAGGATGCAGTCAGTGATAGAGAGAATCTTCCCAACTAGGAGATATTGTTGTCAGACTGCGTCCAAGAAGAAATGAAGAGGGACAAGAGCTGGAAGATTAGAAAAGACAAAGGACAAAGAGAAATTTTCCTTGGCAGGAAAAGGTAGCAAAGCCAAGGGAAAGAAGGTCCAAGGAAAGTTTGAGTCCATTTAGAAGGGAGAGAAGAAGAAGAAATATTTGAGCAAGATCAAATGCTTCCATTGCCACTTGTTCGGGCACTATGCCACTAAGTGTCCTAACCAAAAGAATGGGTCCAATAAGGACCATTTGGCTGCATTAGCTGAGGTACATGTGTTTCATCTTAGTTCAATAAATACTTCTCATTGATATCTTGCATGAAAAGCTCAGTAAGAAGAAACATATGGTACATCGATTCTGGAGCATCCTTCCACATGACCGACAACAAGGAGTATTTCAGTGAGCTGAAGGAGAAGGACATGTAGTTTCACAATGAGCTAGGAGATGATGGAAAGTACATGACTAGGGGAATAGGTACTGTCAGTTTTGGGAGGGGCTCTGGTATGTCTCTCCATTTCAAGGATGTCCTCTATGTCCCGAGCCTTAAAGAGAACCTTGTTTTTGTTGCTACCCTAGAGGATAAGGGTTATTATGTCATCTTTAGCAGAGGTAAGTCTTACCTTAAGAACTTAGCTTCTTGATCCATGAATCAGATTGGTGTGAGGATGAATAATATTTATAGGTTGTAGGTTGAGACATACACATCCTTGAGCAGCAAGGCAGGAAGTGTGCAAAGCAGAGACGTTGGGGAGACTTGGCACAGACGCATGGGGCATCTGTGTCATGGGGAACTGAAGATCCTTCATCAGATAACCACAGGACTACCACAACACACATTCAAACAGATGATGTGTGCAAGGGGTGCACATTTGGAAGTTATGCCAAGTCATCTTTTCAAGGACAAGATAGTAGAGCCAAAGGGATTTTGGAGCTGGTACATTTAGATGTATGTGGGCCCTTCTCTTCTCCATCACTCATGAGACATAAGTACTATGTCACTTTCATAAATTACGATTCTCAAAAAATGATCTGTAAACTATCATGGATATTCCAGTTGACAGTTTGTCACAACAGATCTAATAATATTATATTAAAATTTTGATATTCTACATTATTACAGTTTTATTAAACTTTAAGATCTGTAGATTTAATTGTAATTAGTGCATGCATGCGAACGAAAATTATGAATAAAAGTAGATAATAACAAAAAAAACTCACACACACACATAAGACACAATATATGATATTTGGGAAAACCTTTCGAGAGAAAACCCAGCTAGAATGTGAGGTTGTTTCTCTCTCTTTCTCTGTCTGGAAATATGGTTGCATGTACAAAGAAGTAATGTATGTGTCCCATGGGATGCTACAGTGCATAGATCCTTTCTATGCATTCTATCTCCTATCTCTCCTAGCTATCTTTGCTCAACTATGGAACAAAATCCTCTCGAAAGAATGGAATTCCTCTTCCTCATAGTGGCCTGGTTATACATAGTGCAATAGCCTAATAGTGGTTAATTTTGACTACATCAACTCTTAACTAAAGTTGCAATATAAACTCTTATAGATTTTTTTACATCATAATCATGTGGCTAGCCCCTTTTCCATGAATAATGGGGATTGACACAACATCCTCCCTAACTATAGGTGTGAAAACAGGAAGTTCAACTTCTGAGTGGCATAACTTTTGCATACGGACTCTTATTGACGTTCTTATTGTGTTGTTGGAAATATCTATGTGTGTAGAATAGCATGAAGTGATGCCAATTTAAAGAGGCAAATTTTTACCGCCAAAAAACACTATTTGATCCCTCAAAATGCTCCTAAAAGGTTTGACACCATTTTTCCAAACTGAGTCCCATCGGTAAAAATAGTCCTGTGAGCTTATTCCTCCACTTTTTCCACTCCAAATGCATCGAGATGGATGAAAAACAATATAATGATTTGTTGATGGTGTTGGACCCACCAACATATCAGGGGATCTCCCCGGTAAGAATTCCTAATTAGACTTCAGACCGTTTGGTGCAGGAGTCCCAAAATGGGTCGTACGGTAATTCCTTGACCGCAGTTTCGCAAAGAGGCAAGTAAGATGTCCCTGTTGGTAGGAAGGGTGTGACAGTTGTAGTAAGTCAAGGGAGGTGCATGAGAGGTTCTAACACACTGAGGGTGAGGTGAGTGCACCCCTTGGAGACCTGTAATAGTACGCGGCTTGCAAGGGAACACACAAGCAAAGATGCATCACAACATGGAAGGCAAGTTAGCGAGCAATCCAAAGTGATGGTTAAACCAAAAACACATTTCAGAAAGATTCATACATACTTATACAGAATAGTCCATACATGCATGCATAAGCAAACAAATACATATGTCATTTAGACTAAACAAGATAACTAGAATATAATACAACATATACATGAAACGTGTTGGCTCTTTTATATTAAGGAGTGTAAGTTCCAATCATACAATACATCCATGTCCAACCACTAGTTCTGATAGTGAAACTTTACAGCCACAACCGCCTACTCCAAAGAGATATACTATCTCTGCACATTGGAGAAGCCAAGGCGCGTTACAATACTATCCAAGCTTTCTCTAAGATACTCATATCGAAGCTTGGCTGACCAAAAGCCTTTACAAAGAGTTATGAGGAACTATTTATAACAAAGGGTGGGGTGGCCCTTGACATTCCCCTTTGTGAAAGTTCATCTACCCTCATGACTCTTCATCTACTCTATGATTGTTACATCCAACTATCGACACTTGAACTTATACTTGACAAGACGTTACATTACAATGCACATGTACCCATGTGAGACAAAATGGCTTGAGAAAGCCTTACAAGACAACACTAACACTCGGACCGTTGTGGTGAGACCAACTCTACATCCTTGTGATGGTCAATGGTGTGAACTGATGCCAATATTGGTCATTCGTGATGGTGTCCATGCACTCAATGGTGACATATTTCTAAAGTGAACTCTTGCCTCCGTTGCATCAGAGTACACTGATATGGCTCCTCCATCTAACTCATATGATAGCATGTGCATGGTTGTCCTGGGTGCGACTGGACCGGCAACATGTTCATGCATAGTGTCTGTGCTGATCTCCAAGCATGTGTTGGTGGTTGTGCACATCAACTTGTCAAAATACATGTTCAACTCCATTTTGACTTGCTTCTTGTCTTTGCCTCGGTGAGTGTGCCAAATGGGTGGGATCGCATGCATGCACACAATGACATGCATGCTGTTGAATTCCCTTGTATGTGATCAAAAACAATTCTTACCTTGTTTTCTCTATGCCAGATGTTGGGATGGATCCAAAGCTTGTACAAGCGTGGTTTCATTCGTCTGTGCATGTTGCACCCCCTGTTGTACCTGTTCCTGCTGCTACTCATTCTCTCGTCTATGAAACTCTTGTTCCTCCTTGAGTTGCTACTTCAACACATGAAACTCCTTCTATATTTTGTTCTCTGCCTTCACACGATCTTCATGTCACATCATCACCTCATAGCCTCAATCTTCAAAGCTGCTTTTGTCATGAGTGGATCTGCTTTGAACTTGTAGCTTTGTTCTACCTCTATGTTGTCAACAACCTTCCTCTTGCATTCGTCGTGTGCAGGTGTGTTGCCTTCCACTGCTGCTAATGGTGCTTCTCGCTATGATGTCATTTCCATTGATCTTGATATCCTTGTCCATGAACAACTTGATGTCTTCATGGATAGGCAATTTCATAGACACTTGATCAACTACATTCCCAGTTGTGCTCTCAACAGTGTCTTTGACTCTGCTCTCCTAGAAGTCTTTGTACTTGTGCTGCTGAGAGACAAACGAACACCTTTGATGACTGGAGACATAGCAACACTCATGGCAAGAAATATGTCATTCGAAAACCAAAACAAACTTGAGGACTGACTTGCAACATACCTGTGTGATCGAATGTGAAGGTTGCGTAATTTCTGTCAGGACGTCAGGAGATTGACTGCCAAAACTGCACAAGGCATAGTCTAGGCTGTCAGGAGGCTGACTAATTGCTGGAACTGCATAATGCACAGTCTGGCCTATCCTGCTAAGGATTGAAACTACGCAATGCGTAATTTCAGTCAGCAGTGACATGCAACCAGAAAACTACATTGCATAGTTTCTATGGCCAGCAGGACACTGCCTCCAATAATTGCACAATGCAAGCCTAGATGTTAGTGCTTGGCCAGGCTTGTGCAATTTATGGAGGGAAGGTAGAGCCTTCGCTTCTGGAAATGCGCAGTGCTAGCCAGGCAAGGCACGGTCCGGACCAAGGTAGCCCAGACCAGCCGACATGCGACTGAAAACATGAGAAGTATGAATGCATGATGAGATGACTGAAAACAAGAGTGAATGATCATACATGCAAACAACAAGTGCAGGATTCAAAAAACGAGAAAGCATGCATGTGTGTGAAGCGAGTCACCGCAACGGTGACCATTCTTGCAAAACAGTGTTATGCATGCAACAATAGTGAGATGCAAATGAAAACTGAAATGATGCTTCTACAAGCTAACATACATTAAGATAACAACAAGCGCTCACTTAAATCAAGAAAACATCACTCACATGAAGCGAAACACAAGAAGTGACAGAAATGCAGCGAAAGACATGAAAGGCGAGCTTACCCCAAGACAACTGAGTTGAATGTGACGACGACTCCTATATGCAATGTGGTATGACAGATTTGAAAGGTCGATGTGAGGAATGAACTATGCAGCGTCTGGTTTAGTGAGTTTTGATAAAATCGAGGTTGTGGCACACATGCCACAAATCCAGGAAAAGTGACACTTGGCGGGAGGCTTCTGAAATGATCCTTGCATGTAACCTCCAGCTGCCAAAAATAGGTCCCTGAATCTAGGGATGTCTTTGCATGTTGCCTTGGGAGAAGCAATCCATGCATGCAAATCAGTTTTGCTCGGTCCTAGAGGGAACCGGTCAACCCAACTGCACATGCAACAGTCTGCTCAGCTGAGGGGGAAAAATGCACATTTCTGGGAGGGATCTGGGTTGGCTGCCTAGAGGGATTGCATAATTTCTGGGCAGAGTAGCTGACTGCTGCCCAGAATTGTGCAATTTCTAGGTTGATCGGCCTTGCTAGGAGGAATTGCGCAATTTTCTCAATGAGGCTTGTCTAAAAGATTTGCGCAATTCTAGAGCCTAGCAGGCTGCCAGATAGAATTGCGCAATTTCTGGAGGGTAGACTGGTTTCCCTCCAGAATTGCGTAATTTATTGAGGGAGTTGCTCATCATGTAGTTGGACCAAGTCTGGAGAAATAGCCTATGAGGGGGATGCGACAAGCATTGATGGACAGACTATCATTGTGCAAGAAAATCACTGAAGCTTATGTACTTGACAAGGCAAGACATGTTGCTATGAAAGGTTGGTAGGGAGGCTCCAAAACGAAGCTAAGGAAAAATTGTGGAGGGTGGTTGTAGCAGCTACAACACTTGGAGACACACTGGTAGTACTCCAGCTCTCTGAATGGACCTTGTACGTGAAAAGCAAGTCTAACACCTCCGGAATCATTTTTCAGTTCTTAGTTTGTCTTAGTTTTCACACTTGCTTGATTGTAAGAGGTAGCATTTGTCAATCTCTTGCTCAATTGACACAAACTTCAATCCAAGGCAACGCAGTTGTTTCGATTGGGGTTGAGGGGTATATTTGTGCACAAGAATTATAGTCGTGAGAGTCTTATTTTCATCTCTAGTGTTGCTCCGCTGCCAGCAGGCCTGGAAATTACCCCGACGAAGTCACGCAGGAACAAAAACATTGTTCTGCTGCCAGCGAGCCTAGTCATTACCCCGGTGGAGTTACTTGCATCACCTCTCTACGCAGGAAGCCTTTCTCTTCTTTCACCTTATTCATTTTTCATTTTTGAAATTTTTCACTCTTCATTTTTTCATTTTTCATTTTCATAACTGTGCATAACACTTATTCATTTCAGAGGCAAAAGAGGGATTCTAACTTATTGAGAGAAGAAGAGGTTGTTTCTTCAAAGAAGTAGTTTATTTGAGGTTCTAAATTTGGATATACCATAGTCTTCATTTTTACATTGTCAACATTTCGAGTCCAGACTGAGACTCATCATTAGGACTGATTTACAAAGAAGAGAAAATAGGAGCTATAAATATGATCAGGTGAGTTGTAGAGTTGGGAAGCCGACCAGTTCAAGATTGATTTTTATTTTAATTCTTTATTATTATATTGTTATTAATAAATTATTTAATTTATTTTATAAATTTTCCTATAATTCTTACTTTGTTATAATAATGCTTTAATGGAATTATTGTTAACCTATTTTTATTAATATATCTATGCTGGTTATAATATACTTACTAAATTAGTTCAAGATGTTATTAATTGTAATCCTACCTATACGTTTATTGTAATAAGATTAGATTCTCTAATTTTTATTTTTATTTTTAATTATATTCAAATTAAATTACAATAGTTTTTGGTTATGTGTAAAGTGTTAATATATTACTTTAATATATTTAGAATTTGAATATTTAAGTTTATGCTAATGGCTTATTTCTAAGGTGTTTTCAATTAGAATCTTAAGTAGTTTATTATATACCTCTCACGTTCTTGTTAAGGTTTTATCCCTCACCTTACTCTACTTCACTGAGCTGCCAAGGGTTAACCCAAAAACAACCAACTAGAGTACGTGGAACTAGTTAGCACGCAAGCATTGTGTTTTCACCAAGGTTCCCTTCAAACATTCTGTATTTTCCATCGACGTATCATGGACCAAAAGTAACAAGTTCTTCATACAAAGGCAGGATGATAGATAACCAAGTGGTGATAGCCGCACAAGGCCTCTTGTACTTTACCCAACTTGTTCCAAGAGTCACACATGGTTTCATGTGAAACTGACCTATGAACAAAACATGGAAACAAACAACAAAGAAAATCAAAAGCAGAAATGAAAGAAAAGAGAGTAAGAAAACAAACAAACATGCAAAGAAAGAAATCAAACAAGCATGCCAACAAACAAACTGAAAGCAAACACTACTCCTAGTCCTAAGCTAACAGTTGGTGAGCACCAGTATTGCAGCTATAATTTTGCAACTCCTAGGCTTCCTACTTTACTTTTATCAACCCGGTAGTTCGTCACAAACTTGGAAGCAATGGTGCTATATGCACAAATACTAGTTATTACTACAGGCTTTCACTTGGTCAGCTGGCACAAGATCACTAGGAGCTCAAGCCAACTTCTATGAATTCCAGAAGAAGCTTTATATGTGATGAAAGAAAATAATTCTTACCCTACAGAGGCTACTCTACTTGCAGAAAATGAAAGAAGACTGAAATGTGAAGTAACCCTAGCAAACCCTAATTAACCAGCTAATCCTACTTTTGCAGAAAGACAGATGAAAAACCATAAAATGAATGCCATTACCTACTTAGGAATTAAAAAACATCTACTCAAGCTATTTCTACAAGGAAATGAGAAAAAAAAAACATCTTTTTGGAGTTTTATGTATTTTTAGGTGAAATTGTCATGCATGTAATTTATTTGTTGTGAATGTGGCAGTGATTAGGTGGTGATGGAGGGCGACTTTGGAGTTTGCAGAGGTGTAGGAAGGTGTGGAGGGGTCCTAGGAGGTCCCAGGTGGCCTTCTGGAGGCTTTCCCTACAATTGGACTTCAAAAAGACACCTACAGGAAAATCTACAGGAGGCTGCAAGGGATCTACAGGAGGTCTACAGGAGGATGCCGAGAGCTGTTTTAGAGGTTTTTAAGGTGGGAAAATGGGTGGAAAGGGTAGCTGATGGCTAGGAGGATGTGTTAAGGTGTCTAAGGTTCATCAAGGAGGATTATGGAAGAGAAAGATGGTTGGACTTGTTCAAGGAAAGAGAGGAAAGTTCATGAGAAAAGTGCAGAAAAATTAGGGTAGATTTGTGACGGACTTTGGATGACCTATGGAACATGGATCAAAAAGAGATGGTGATGGCTGATTGGTTGACTTATTGTGAGCATAGATGTACTAAAAGAGAACTAAAAATTAAACACCGAGACTAAGCAAGCAAAGAAACTAGCTACACTAAAAAACAGAACTGTTCATCAAGCTAGTCTAAATTCTGATCTACGAAAGTAAATACTGAACAATGTTATATGGAAAGAAAAAATGGAAGGAAATTTATTGTAGAGAAAGAAATTAGCATGATGAAATAGATCTACAGCAAAGCATTAACCTTCTAACAAGCTGCAACACTAGAAATCCTATGGCAAAGGCAAATTTGTGTTTTTTGTGGCAGCAATAGGGTCTTGGCCTCAATTCATGGTCCCAAAGGGGAGAAAGGAGGCCAAGGCTCTGTTGATGGCCTTTTTGTATCTTCTTCTATCACTATTCAACCTGCTACAACAAACTGAAATGGAAACAACCTCTTAAATTACCAAAATCAACCTATTCTTAACTAAGAAAGAAATCTATCTATCAGCAACTCATTCATAAACTGAAACAAAGCATATAAATACAAAACAAGAGGTGTTTGGCTGGGATTGGGCCCTAACCCAAGAGCTTCAGCCCTCTAAGGTAACTCAGTGCTAGCTCAAAAACAATTTCATCTTCATTATCAAAATAATAGTAAGATTACATGAAAGTGTCTACAAAAGTAAGCTCGAAGTGGAGCAGAGCAAAGATGCAAAAAAAGTGAGAAATTTTTACTAACATCCAACAACCTAATGAGGCCCTAGGCCTCTCTACTTATACAACTGAAGCTCCCAACAGCTCCTGTTATCACTTAAGAATTCTAATGCCAAAATTTCTCATACTAGTTTGATGATAAAGGTCGATGCTAGTCTAAGTTTGATTTTTGTTTTCCTTAGAGTCTGAGTCTTAGGGGTCTTGAGTCAAGTATGCATTCTCATTCATCACTGGTCATTCTCATTCATCACCGGTCTCATAGCCATGTGTTAGTTTTGTTTAAAAGTTACTATGTTCCACAAAGCCCTTTAGGTGATTTCGTAGTGCATGTAACCATTTTGAAGTGTTTTCGCAATGCATAAATCCTTTTAGCAGTTTCGTAGCGCAACAGGTTTTAGGTGATTTCGAAGCGCGATATGTTTTAGGTGATTTCATAGCACATAATTCAAAATTTACACTGACTACGCTAGGAAATCGGAGATTCGTGCATTCCGTAGCAAATCTTTCCTAACTGTCAAATCTGTCAAGTTAAGTTATAGTTGCGTCATTCATTGTCAGTTTATGCACTCCACATATCATGTCCAACCGCTTATCTCCATCATTACAGCCACTAGGTACATTGGTACACACGGATTACAAGTTCCAAGAAAAGGCAAGTATTCATAGTCTTAATGATGATTGTATTCGTTGCATGAGGAACAAGCCTGCAAGTTTTCAATTTGAATACATTGTTATCAAGCGAGGCAGTTATCAAGCGAGGCAACCATTCAGGCAAGGCAGAGATTGAAGTTTGAGCAGTGACAATGTTTCAAACCTTCATGGAGGGATCGGTAGAAAGAAAAGACCACAGATCAGGCAGATGTTTGAGAAATGAACCTAAAGGTTTAGACATAACCTTGAAGAACAGAGAAGTCGAGCATGCATTTAAACAAGCTGGATGTTGGAATTTTTGCAAGAAACTCCAGGGAGGTCATGCACAAGTCACTGAGGAATTTGCCTTGAATTTCACAGGACTAAACTCAAAGGTTGGTATGTTGGAATTGCAGGTCTCACCAGACATAATATCCACAGTTACGGAGATTCCAAGAGGGCAAGAAAGTTGGTTCAAGAATTTCAAATTTGATATGACCCCATGCAAATAATTTCTAAAGCAAGAGTTCATTAACTCATATTTAAACAAATCTGTTCCTAGAAGTTATGTCAAAGAATCATATGCTCATTTGCTTACCTCTATACAGAAGTACCTTACCTGTGAAGGGAGATATAACAAGGTGTATTCATATCATTTTAAACTTCTGTTGCATTTCACAGGAAATACATCTATTGATCTACCTTTTTACTTATTCCACAGCTTAAGCAAAATGTGTGATAAGGTGCAGCTAAGAAAAGAAGCCTATGAGACTTCATTGTTCCACCATGGCTTGGTTAAGTTGATTGTTCTACATGAACTTCAGAGGGTAGGTAGGGACTGGCACACATTCATTTTCATGTCTGGTTTCAAGAACGAGACCGGTCTCAGCCCTCAAGCTGCAAAAGATCTTCCAACAACAACTGGTCATCAAGCAGAAACAAGATCCAAGAGGTTTTCAAAGTTAAAGGAAAGGAAACAAGTAAGAGAATCCACCAGGCCACTGACTATCTAGGATACACCCCAGCAGTCCTTTAAAGAGAAAAGTCAGGTTAAAGAAAGTGCACATGAATCAAGCACAGGTGAAGGAGTTCAAAGAAGAAGGACTAGGAGCTAGGTAGCTAAAGAGAAAGGAAAATCAATGATTATTGAAGAAAGCCCTGTTTCAAAGGGAGACTTAAATGACTTATTGCAAGCCATTGACATTGAAGAATCACCACTAGTTCAAGCAGATCTGATAGAGTCAGGAAAAGACAAGGCTAAGAGAGTTAAAGCCTTGAAGAAACTCAAGTTTGATGATCAAGTTGATCAATTTGTCTTTAAGCCCAGGAGACCCATAACGAGGAAGTTTAAACAAATACAAGAGGTACCGCCAAGAGCAGATGAAACAGGGGAGGTGACACGGCCTCATGAATGAAAGGATAAAGGCAAAACAGTTTCCATTCAAGAAGAAGATAGTGTGGAAGACTTGAAAAGGAGATTGGGATTGGCCAACTTTGAAATTGCTAGACTGAAGAAAGCTGCTAGGAAATTTGCAGTTAAGGAGGCTTATTTTAACCAAATGCAAGCTCGGTGGGAGGACCAAACATTTCAAATTCCCGAGGTGGTTGATTTTAGTGTTCAATTCCGTAGCTGCATTGTTCCTGCAATAAAGGAAGCTGAATTTATCAGAAAGGTCAATACAAACCTTAGATCTAGGATCAAGGTCATGAAGAAACAAATTGAAGACTTAAAGATACAGTTAAGCTAGCTGAAAGAATCTCCTTAAAGAAATCTCACTTCAAGTAAGGCTATGTTTCAAATTTTGATGGTTTTGCTTGGTATAATCTTTCTTGAAGAATAATACATTTCCATTCAGTTTTGAAAGGCCTTGGAGCAGTTGAAAGAATGTTTAAATAGCAAAAGGCTCAAAATGGAAAAATTTTGGTTCAAACTGTGTTTTTTGGAATAACACAGCAGTTTTGTAGCGCGCTACGAAACTGCTGAAGATGATGACTTGAAGCCACACAATCTAATCTCAATCAACCGATTTGAAATACAAGTGGAAATTTTGAAAAGGGAATATCTTCAAGGGATCATCTAAAGCTATCAACTTTCAACAAGGTCAAGACAGCTAGAGGAAACATGTATTCGAATCCAACTCTAAACTTTTTGTCATAAAGTAAGCACATTTACTACAGTCCAAGATATGTCAGACAGCATGGAAGAGCTTTTGCCCTCACACATGAAAGAGGTTGACAGCACATCAAAGACGTGGCAATCTGTTATATTTTGGATAATCAAAGATAAAGGGCATGGTTCTTTGGATTGGAACATTTTTGAGGCAAACCAAAGGCCGATAAACAGGGGTAGTTTCCTATGTTTTAGGGGCAATGGAGAAGATGTGATATTGAAGACCAGCATGGAGCTTGGAACATCCACCACAGCCAAACTAAAAAGGGACCAGATGTCAAAGAACAAGAATGGTTGTAATTAAGGCTATTATTAGCATAATATGGAGTTAGACTCCTACTTGATTTAGATCTCTAGAAAGTCTATTTGCAGTTTGTTACATTTAATAGGCAGTTAAAAGTTGAACAGGTGTCATTAGAAGTAGATTTCGATTTCCCCTCATGTTTGAGGAGGAATTTCAGTCAGGTAGAAGAACTCTATATATAGGAGAAGGGAAATGTAATAAGGGTGGGAAATTTATGTAAAAAAGCTCTGATATTTGGCTTATGTAAAGGCTCTGTTTTTTTTTGGTAATACAATACTGGCTTATTACTTCTCAAGAATCATAGAGAGTTCAAGGTATGAGTTTAATTTGTTGTCTTTTCATGTTTTCCACAGTTTTATGAGTATTTGATTACTTAGAAATCACTTGTAGTGTTCTAATTTCCTTCACATACTCGTAAACTGTCTTCTTTGTGTTTGGTGTGCCCTACTTATATTGAAACCTGAATGCCTTGACTTTTATGCAAAGCCATTCTACTATTAATACTAAATCACATATGACTCCATAAGCCCAATGGATACTTGTTAATTTTGTTTCCACCATTTTCATTTTTATTTGTTTCACAAAGAGTTAGCCATCTTGATCATAATCAAAAACCTTTAATGTGGCTACCTCTGCCTGCTCGGCTGCCTCTTTGGTGCATTGATGTGGCTACTTGTGCTCCGAGCTTTCTGAAGGAGGATTCAAAGTAGGGAGTCATAAATGAGGGGGACACCCTCCTATAAATCCTATACCTTGTCTTCTTCGAATATTTGCTACCAAATGTTCATTAAATCTTTGACTTTATCTCCAAAATTGACCAAAAATCTGCATTAAGCACACATTAGACTTCAAGGCATAATGACCAACCCAACTCACTCTATTAGCATAAATATAATAAAAAACATGCAATAAACTAATGAGAATGGTGGATTAAGCTAAGTTAAGAGGCCAAATGAGCCCATATAATTACCCATTTATGGGGCTCATCATCACCCCCTACTGAATGTGTTGCTCATCCTCTGAGCAACTAGTCCATCTCCTCATCTTTGATGGCCCTGATGGCCTCCCTGACATCCCATGCTTTTGATGTGAGGTCCTTTTCTTTGCCATAGAATCCTGCCTTTCTATCCACCTCTTCCCACTGTTGTTGTTCTTCTTCCTCTTTTCCACCTTCCAGTAGGCCTAGCAGCAGTGGGGGACTCAATTTGAGGCCAATCCAATTGGCCTTCAAACTCTGCATAGAGCGCTTGTACAGTGGCACTCTCCTTAATGCTTCTTTCATCCTTGTTGGGGAGTGATACTCCTTGATTTACAAACTATGTGGGAGAGTGTTCCACCTCCTCATACAAGCATGAATACAGTCTTCCCCAAGTAATCTTTCCATGTCCTCAAAATGTGCAATGGTCTGAGCCTACTCATTGATATACTTAGGGACACTTTGAGGATTATTTGCAAGCAGCTGGTGGACACTGATGAGAGCCATGGGGTCTGATGGCTTAGCTCTGATCATTAAGGGTTCATTTTTCTTCTTTGCCATCAACTTTTTTAGTTTTGTTGCCCTTTTCTCTTCATGATTCATCCATGATGCCATGGCCATCAATTGCAATTCCCCTAGCCTAGCATTGGGGTCCCATAGGTTCATATCGGTGAGGACCATGTTATGCAAATAGAACTCTTCTATCTTTGCCTTGTCTTCTGCTGAAGTTTGGTCACATAGGTCTGTAAATTGTTTATAATCTTGGAAATGCATGGTGCCTCTCTGTGCCAAATTCTTGATCTGAAACTACAACCATTGGTCTTTAAGGTATACTCCATATGATTTTGCTAGTGTTCTACACTGTAGTGCCTCCATAGACCAGCTGGCCATGCATGCCAATTGTGTCTCCTTTTCTTGTAGCTGTCTTCTGAGAAACTCATTTTTTGTTTCCGAGTTCTTATGATTGCCTCCTCTATGTCTTACATCACTTAATTCCCTACCCATCTCTCTAAGCTGGTTCTCCATGTGGCTAATATCCTCTACCCCCTTGGATTTGGAAATTTGCATCCATCTATGGCTCCTTATTCTTTCTTTCTCCAGCTCACAGAAAAGTGGGACTGCAAATTTATGTGGAATGATTTTCCCCCCCTTAAGAAGATTGTAGTAAGAGCCCAAACTGGGCTGGGGGTCAGGTTCTGGGGTCTCTGTTGTTTCCTCTTTCCCCTTTGGCTATTCTTCTACCCTTTCCTCTAGTTTTTCGGTCTCATATAGCTTAGTTAGGGTCTCCTGTAGAACAGTATGTGCTTCCTGTAGAGTTGTTTTTGAGTCCTGTAGTTGCACTCTTTCCTTCTAGGTGGAAGGTCTGGGACTTCCTCTTTCATATGTGATGGGGGTTTTAGAGGGAGATTCTTCCCCTTTAACAATGGGTGAATCTTCAATTACAATAGGCACTGTTGAAGATGGCTATGGCTTTCCTATTTTTATCCTTGTGCTTTTCCAAGCCCTGAAGTACATTGATGTTCACCTCTTCCTCTTTTGTTTGGGTTTAACAGGGGTGCCGAGGGCAACAAGAGCAGCTACTGCCTCCCTTTCTAGGGTCTCAGGAGACACTTCTATCTTTTCTACCCCTTGTTCCTCTTTTGTTGTCTTCTCTATCTCTGCTGGTTTTGTTTCCTCTTGCTTTGTTTTGGCTTCTTCCTCCTTTGGTTTAGTTTCCTCCTTCTCTGTTTTGATATCTTCCTCCTCTATTTGTTCCTCAGTGTCCTCCCCTTCTTCCCCTTGCTGCTCTTCTTCCTCATTTTTAGAAGGACTATGGTCATATGTGAGGGCCTTTATATCATCTTCTCTTGTCATATTTCTGAAGATTTCCCATGCTATGGGGATTGTGAAGGTGTGGAGGGCTTCTTCCACTAATAGTTTAATTAACCCATGGTGAACCAATTGATCTGGACCTCCTGCCTTTAACTTAATGCTGGAGTCTATAAGGGACTGCGGGAGAAAATAGGGGATGCTAAGTTTTTGGGGTGTGGGAGTGTCCATGCCATATCTCAGCTCATGGAGAAGTCTAAAATGGTAGCCATAAACTATGATATACCTCCCTTCACAAGAAATATACTTGATGATTTGGTAACTGACCTCATCCCAAGGGTAAGGTATGCTTGTTCTTCTAATGTCATTTTTGTCTTCTACAGGATGTTCATTTGGTTGGAAGAAGGTTTTCTTGGCAACTTGTCCCACTGGATTTTCATCTTTGTTCCAAGGTAATCCAAGGGGAAGGCTAGTAACTCTACTGATAAATTCTAGGGTGATTTCCATGGTGAGACCTCTGAAAGTAATAGTGGCATGGGTCTTTGAATGAGGTACTAAAGAAAGGGCAAACTCCTGAGCCACTTCTTCATCAAACCCTCGAAATTTTTTGAAAAATGGCATCCAATTGGCTCTGGTGAAAATGGCTACCACCTCGGGATGTTCATGGAGCCTGACTGAATTTGTGGGTTCCTTCCTCATGAATCCCCTTGTCATTTTTCCTATACCCTTTTGGAACACCCCAGGTAGAGATGGAGACAAAAAATTTGAAGACACGGGAAACAGAGAAAAATTGTGTTTTTTTAAGAAAATAGGCAGAAATGTTTTTATGGAATTCCTCTTTTCTATAGGCGTAATTCCTCCTTAAAATTGTATCATTTCTTGCACATATTAATATTCAAGGTCGGTCTGTACAGAACCTACCTCTTCAAGCCAGAATTTGAGCAACAACCCCGTGTTTCCTCCTTAAAAATTGCTCATTGCACCTCCTGTAGAACCGGCTATACGTGCTCCTGTAGAACCCATTCCTGTAGAACCAGTTATTGCTCCTGTAGGACTCCGGTAGTAGAAGGATGGATGAAATTGATAGAGAATGATGTTTTTGAGGCTATGGAGGTGGTATAGAGATTGTTGCAGCTAAGTGGCCGAGGACGAAATGGAATAAAAGGTGGTGAAGGAGTTTCGATGTGGAATACTTATGTCTTCTTTGAGATATTTTCGGTGATGAGGTGAGCTGGCAAAAAGGTACGTTGCCAGATTAGGACCTTTGGTCCCCACTGCTCTGTCATCATGGCTCCTCATGAATCTTTTGCGCAATCACTTCCCATCATTGCATCGGAGTTCATTGGAGTTTGTATAACCTCCACTACCTGTCCTTTGGATTTTCTGTGAGTTGACTAGGCAATTGTGTGGTGGCATCTCCGGATGAGTGCAGTGAACTGGATGAGGGTGGCTAGTTAACTCGCCACCTTTATCATTCAACCCTAACCATCTCATTCGCTTATGCATAATTTCAATTACACAGATGCAATAGAGGAGAGGGTTAGACACTTACCTGCAAGTCAAATGTTCGTGTTGTTGGTGCATCTTGGTTCCTTTGCTGCTGCATGCTCGTATTTCAGTTGTTGCATGCCTATATCTCCTCTGCTGTATGCTTTCTGCTCCCTGATGTGTGGCTTGTTTGCTTTGTGTAGGTACCCTCTAGCTGTATTTGCTTCAGACATCCTCTTCAATCCTATGGCTGCACCTATTTTGTTGTTGCGGCTTGATTTTAAGGGGATCAGCTGCTACAGGAAATCCTACAAGAGCTCCTGTAACTGTTTCTCCCTTTAAAAATTTTAGCTGATTCTTGTGTTGGGAGCTGTGAGGATGCTACCAAAGATGTTGACGACGATGGAGAGGTATTTGGTAAGCTACAAGTGAGCTTTGGAGGTGTTGTTATTTTTATTTCTTTGTTTTTTCTAAAAAACTGGTTTCTGTGTTTTTCTTTTTTTTTAGCAGGAAGGAAAGAAATCCATGATAATGAGGTGGTGCAGGTGTGGGATGGAGGGCTTTAGGAGGGCCTACATGCTCTTCATGAAACTTCCCAGCTCCTCAAACTATTTTTAAAATCCATTTCTAGCTCTCTATGATTTCTATAGGAGCCTCCTGTAGAACACACAGGGCCTCTTGTAGGATACACAGTGTTCGGAAAAAACACACAGTGAGGTGGAAGAAATGTCAAAAATGATTAAGAACAGTATGGAGGAGGTGAAATAGTCTTTGTGGCAATCTTCTCTTGCTTCCTGTGGTCCATCTGTAACCTGCAATGCATTTTAAAAGTCAATTTCCTCTTCCTTTTTTCTCTGTTTTTTTTTTTTTTTTTTTTGAAAGACAACTAGGGCGCCTTAAGGAGGTTTTCACCCTAATTGCTTGCCTTGGGTGCCTCCAAGGGAGGTTTTCAACCAGGGATCTTATTCTCTCTTTTTTTTGTTTTTTTCATCACTGGGCTGCCTCAAAAGAGGTTTTCAACCCAATGATGGGACTCATGCACCTCATGGAGGTTTTCACTTGAGCCCTTATTATTTTTCTTTTTTCTGCTTCTTTAGTGAGTGAAGGCTGAGACCTGCTCCACTACCAACACTATCTTATTCAGATCTTCAATGAACTCTCGCTTGGAGAGGGGATTCTTGTAAATTTTCAACCTATGTCCATTGACAAGCATGGGGATGGCTTCCTCATCGATGGTTCTGATCAGAACTGAACCATTGTCATTGCATTTCTCCACAGTGTAGGGTCCCAACCATATTTTCCTCAGCTTGCCTTTAAAGTCTTTATACCTTAAGTCATAGAGCAGTGCCCAATCTCCTTCTTGGAATTTCTTCTCCCTGATATTTTGATCATGCCATATTTTCCTTTGAAGCTGGACTACTTTTGTGTGGAGAAGGGCCTGCAATCTTTGTTCATCCAATCCATTGAGCTAGAGTAGCCTTTCCCTCTGTGCATGGCTGAGGTCTAGGTTCAGTTGAGCTGCCATCTTTAGTGTATTGTATTCAAATTCTATTGACAGCAAAGCCTTCTTCCCATAGACCAGTTCATAGGGTGTGAACCCTGTGGTGGTCTTCCATGTTGTGTTGTAGGCCCAAGTGGCCTCAACTAGTCTATCCGCCCAATCTTTTCTGTTGCTGCTCACTACCTTGGTTAGAATTCCTTCCAAAGCTTTGTTAGTGACTTCCACCTGCCCATTGGCTTGTGGATGGTAACGGGTGGAAGTCCTGTGCTTTATTCTATGATGTGTGAGCAGGTCTTCAATCAAATTGGAAGTGAACTGACTGTCTTGATCTGTAACCAGTTCTCTTGGATACCCAAACTTATAGAATATGTTTTCTCTTAAAAACTCAACTACTTTCTCCTCTATTGCTGCCTTGATTGCTTTTGTCTCTGCCCATTTTGTCAGATAATTAGTGCACACAATGATGTATTGCCTTTGTTTTGAAGGAGGGTTGATAGGACCCACAAAGTCCATGCCCCACTTCTCAAATGGCTTAAAGGTCACTTGAGGTTACATGGGCATCTCATCCTTTGGAGTAGGTTTCCCCATCCTTTGGCACTGTTTGCATTGGCTGGTATATCTCTTCACATCTTGATGAAGAGTGGGCCAATAGTAACCTGCTTGCAAGATTTTGAAGGCAGTCCTTTTTGCTGCAAAATGGCCTCCACAAGGCCCATCATGATAGGTTAGGAGAATGTCAAAAACTTCCTCCTCCCTGACACATCTTCTCAAGATCTGATCTGGGCCAAGTTTGAAGATATTTCCCCCTATCCAAGTGAAAGGATCGCTTTTCCTCACGATCTTGCTCTTCTCTTTTGAGGACAGTTGTGGTGGGAACTGTGCCGAAACCAAGTAATTTGCTATATCAGCAAACCATGGAGAGAGTACTGAGATAGCAAATAGGTGCTCATCTGGCATTTGATCATCCACCATTCCTTCCTCACCTGCAGGCAAATTTACTCTAGACAAAAAGTCAGCAACAACATTTTCTTTACCAGGCTTATCAACAATGGTTAAATCAAACTACTGCAGTAAAAGCAACCATCTAATAATGCGAGCATTTACATCTGGTTTATTCATTAAATACCTAATTGCAGCATGATCAATGTGTACAAAGGTTTGATAGCCTGTGATGTAATGTCTGAATTTATTTAAGGAATGCACTACAGCTAGGAGTTCCTTCTTGGTGACCGTGTAGTTTAACTCTGCCTTTGACAAATTTTTACTTATAAAGTATATGGCATAAGGTAACTTTTCATCAATTTGTCCCAAGGTTGCTCCTATTGCTTTGTTCGAGGCATCTGTGTGAATGTGGAAAGGTAGGGCCCAGTTTGGGCCTCTCAAAATTGGGGCAGTCACAAGTTTGCTTTTCAAGGTATTTAGGGCTTCTTGACAGTTTTCAATCCATATGAACTTGACATCTTTTCCCAAAAGACCAAACAACAGAGAGGCTAACTTACTGAAATCTTTAATGAATATTCTATAATATCTCGCTAAGCCTAGGAAACTTTGAACATCTCTCACCTTTTGAGGAGGTGGGACCCTTTGGTTGATGGAAATTTTGTTGGGGTCCACCTGCAATCCTTGTTGAGATATTGCATGACCTAGCACAATCCCTTCAGTCATAAAAAATTCATATTTTTTCAGACTGAGGGACAGGTTCATTTCAATACACTTGTCCAAAACTTTCCCTAGGTTAGATAAAGCTTCTTGAAAGTTAGAACCGAGAGTAAAATCATCCATATATATTTCCACCACATCATGAACCAGTTCAGAAAATATACTCAATACTGCTCTCTGGAAAGTGGCTGGAGCTTTGCACAAACCAAAAGGAAGGACCCAATATGAAAAGGTACCCCAAGGACAAGTGAAAGTGGTCTTATCTTGGTCTTCCGGGCTGATTTGAATCTGATTATACCCACTAAACCCATCTAGGAAGGAGAAAAAAAAATTCCCCGCCAAACCATCTAACACTTGATCTATGAAAGGCAAAGGAAAATGGTCCTTTTTAGTGACCTTGCTCAGTTCCTGATAATCGACGCAGATTCTCCACTTACGATTTTTCTTTGGCACTAGCACCAAAGGAGAGACCCATTCACTATCAGAGATGGGGTAGATGAATCCTGCATCAAGTAGTTTTCGCAATTCTTCCTTAACAATGTCTTTAGGGGTTGGATTCATCCTCCTTTGAGGCTGCCTGGCTGGTTTGCAATCTTCCCTAATGTATATATGATGAGTACATACTAAAGGGTGCACTCCCTTCATCTCCTTATAACTCCAAGTGAAGGCATCTAGATGTTTTCTTAATAAGCTGCACAGTTCCTTCTCCTGGGAGGTGGATAGGGATGAGTTGATTTTCAAGGTTCTTTCTGGGGTGAACTCTATATTCTTATAATGGATAGAGGTCAAGTCGGCCACACAGAGATCAGTTAGGGGATTGTCTTGGGTTTCTTTCACTAAATCTTCTCATGGCAAAATACTAGGGGTGGATTCTGAATTAAATTTCCAATGATATCATCCTCATTTTGCGGTTTCCCCCCCATGACAGTTTCTATTGCACACAGTGGTGCAGAATAGACTTCATCCTCATCCTCCTCCTCCAACCAGAGAGGTAGATCATGTTCTACCGGGGGTTGTGCAGGAGGGTATAGGATTAGCTGCTTAGACATATGCCCGTTCTTGATGGTCATGTTCCCAGCCCAACAACTAATGTAAGCATCGACAATGGCCAACCAAGGTCTTCCTAGAATGAAAGGATACCTAGTGAGCTTTGCCTTTGGCTGGCGAACCAAGAAATCAGCAGGATACTCCCAAGAATCAATGGATACCATCACATCCTCCACAATCCCTTCAGGGGTCACGGTGGAGCGGTCTGCTAGCTACAACAATGTTGTGTTCTTTCTCAATGATCCCTGGAGTTTGAGCTTGAGCATGGTGTCCTTTGTCATCACATTAATGGCAGCTCGAAAATCAGTTAAGGTATGTGGGATCATGGTGCCATTAATGTGGACATCAACTACTAGGCTTCTAGGGTCTAGATATTTTGGACAGATTACCTGCCCCAACATCAGGTCGGATAGTTGTCCTATGACATTGATGGTTGGGGCATCTCTTTTGCGCCTTCCTGGATGCCTGAAGCACTTCTCTTTGATCATCTTATTGTATATAGGCACATCCTTTATGGCTTGGAGAAGTGGTATCTTTACACATAACTGTTTCAATTCTCCCAGAAGTTCAGTTTCTTCTAGGGTGGGTTGTGTTGTCCTGGATAGTCTCTCAGGAAAGGGTGGAATTGCTTTTGGTTCACTTTCCTCTTTATCTTCCTCAACCTCTTGAGGGGGAGGCTGGATATCTGGGAGAACCTTCCCAGATTGTAGGTTAATCTCCTAAATCTCCATAGCATAGGTTGGGCATGATGGTTCCCCACTATATACTTGTTGAGCCTGTCTGTTGTTCGGGTTCGGGTTCGGTTGAGCAGGCATTTGGGGTTGCCTTGGTGGAGCAGGAGGCAATGGTTGTGGTTGAGCAGGTGGTGGAGGCAAAAGAGTGGGAGGAGAGTTGTATTGGGGCCTCCACCCCTGATGAGATGCATTCCACTGAGGTTGTGGCTGAGCATAGGATTGAAATGCATGAGCAGTTGGTTGGGCATGATATTGAGATGGATAGGACCAAGGAGGAGGTTTGGACTAGGAAGGATGAGCAGGAGGGCCCCAAGAATGCATGGAAGTGGCTTGGTTGGGGTTGTAGTATACCTGAGATGTCCCTTGTATTCCCTACTGGTATGGTCTAGGTCCATGCAGTCTTCTTTGGTTCATGAAATAGAGTGGTTTAGTGGCTCCTTCAGCCCCTTGGTATACAGTTTTAAGTTCAGGCAAGGAAGGGCACTTATCTATAGAATGATCTTCTTCATACACTGAACAAACCTCTATAGAGTTCAATGGACATTCGTTCCTAGGATGCCTTCTGGTGCACCTAGGACAAAAAATGGCCAAAACCCTCTCTGCTTCCTCTTGTTTCCTTTTGATATGCAAGGTATCCATTTTCATGGTAAGAGTCTACGGCATCTCACTCTTGAAGTCTTCCAGCATGTGTCTAAGTTCACCTTTTATGGATGAACTGGATGAGAAGGTATTGGCTATGGGTTGACTCCCCCTACCTCTCTTTCTGGCTTCCCTAGAATGGTTTCTAAAAACAGTCTTTATGTCTTCATAAGGTAGTTGGTAGATGTCTCCCCTAGCCAGCAAATGGAGGATGTCTAGAAGGTCTTCCGGAATTCCCCTGAGCAGGACCAACTTCAACGATTCGGGATCAAGTGTGCACCTGGCCCTTTTATAACTAAGATGGAACCTCTCTTCATAATCTTCCAATGATTCATCACTTCCCATGGTCATTCGGAAGATTTCTTTCTTGGTGTCTTTTGACCTATAGTAGTCTCAATATTTTTTATTGAAGACTTGTTGCATCTGAGCCCAAGTTGTGATGCTATTGCCAGGTAACCCCATGAACTAGCACAATGTTGCATCCTTAAGGATAGAAGGAAATAGTTTCAACTTTTGCTCATCTTTTGCATAGTCATAGGTTTGACAGATAACAGCAAACTCAAATAAGAAGGTGTCAGAATCTTCTATAGTCAATCCATGGAAGTGAGGTAGGGCCAAAGGGCTTATGTTTTTCATTTTAGTGTCCCCATTGGTCTCTCAGATGGGAAAGGTACCCTCTACTCTTTCTCCATTCCCCCTAGCATTTCTGTTTTTAGCCATTGTCTCAGGAGGGATGTTTTCTTCTTCTTCTTCCCCTATAGGTTCTTCAAATATCTCTGGTTGTTCACCTAAAGGTTCTTCTTGATCACTGCCACCGAAGAAGAGAAAAGGGTGGCTATGTGATGTGGTGGGGGTGTTGGGTAAGAATTTTCCTGAATTATCTTTGTTCCTATGAGGCATGAAAGGAAATCTTTTTTTTGGTTGGTTTTTGTTTTTTTTTACTGCTTGTACCTGCAAAACTGAAATTGATTGAACAAACAAATTGCAACTGACTGAAATGAACTTGCTGATATGAAATTGCAGAACTAAAAAAAGGAGAGCAAATGAAATGCAAAAAGGAAATGACTAATCTACTTTTTTTGGAATGGAAATTGCAGAATTGAAGTGAAAGCAAGGAAATGAATAATCTACTTTTGTTGGAATGGAAATTGCAGAATTGAAATGAAAGAAAGGAAATGACTAATCTACTTTTGTTGGAATGGAAATTGCAGAATTGAAATGAAAGCAAGGAAATGCAGGAATTGAAAGAAACAACTACTCTAGTTTTGCTGAAATAAACTACTTAGCAGAATGTTGCAGTAGGAAATAGAAGAAAAGAAGTAATCGAACAATACTCTGACGCTTCCTTGGCAACGGCACCAAAAAGTGGTGAGCACCAGTGTTGCAGCAATAATGCCGCAACTCCTGGGCTTCCTACTTTACTTTTATCAATCTGGTAGTTCGTAACAAACTTGGAAGTGATGGTGTTGTATGCACAAGTACTAGTTCTTACTGCAGGCTGTCACTTGGTCAGCTGGCGCAAGATCACTAGGAGCTCAAGCCAACTTCTATGAATTCCAGAAGAAGCTTTATATGTGATGAAAGAAAGGAAAGCTTACCCTACAAAGGCTACTCTACTTGCAGAAAATGAAAGAAGACTGAAATGTGAAGTAACCCTAGCAAACCCTAATTAACTAGCTAATCCTACTTTTGCAGAAAGAGAGATGAAAAACCATAAAATGAATGCCATTACCTACTTAGGAAGTAAAAAACATCTACTCAAGCTATTTCTACAAGGAAATGAGAAAAAAAAAAATATTTTTGGATTTTTATGTATTTTTAGGTGAAATTGTCATGCATGTAATTTATTTGATTGTGAATGTGGCAACGATTAGGTGGCGATGGAGGGCAACTTTGGAGTTTTCAGAGGTGTAGGAAGGTGTGGAGGGATCCTAGGAGGTCCCAGGTGGCCTTCTAGAGGCTTTCCCTGCAATTGGACTTCAAAAAGACACCTACAGGAAAATCTACAGGAAGCTGCAAGAGGTCTACAGGAGGTCTACAGTTGGATGTCGAGAGTTGTTTTAGAGGTTTTGAATGTGGGAAAATGGGTGGAAAGGGTAACTGATGGATAGGAGGATGTGTTAAGGTGTCTAAGGTTCATCAAGAAGGATTAGGGAAGAGAAAGATGGTTGGACTTGTTCAAGGAAAGAGAGGAAAGTTCATGAGAAAAGTGCAGAAAAATTAGGGCAGATTTGTGATGGACTTTGGATGGCCTATGGAACATGGATCAAAGAGAGATGGTGATGGCTGATTGGTTAACTTATTGTGAGCATAGATGTACTGCAAGAGAACTGAAAATCAAACACCAAGACTAAGCAAGCAAAGAAACTAGCTACATTAAAAAACAAAATTGTTCATCAAGCTAGTCTAAACTCTGATCTAGGAAAGTAAATGTTGAACAATGTTATATGGAAATAAAACATGGAAAGAAATTTATTGTAGAAACATAAATGAGCATGATGAAATATATCTACAGCAAAGCATTAACCTTCTAACAAGCTGCAACACTAGAAATCCTATGGCAAAGGCAAATCTGTGTTTTTTGTGGCAGCAATAGGGTCTTGGCCTCAGTTCATGGTCCCAAAGGGGAGAAAGGAGGCCAAGGCTCTGTTGATGGCCTTTTTGTATCTTCTTCTATCACTATTCAACCTACTACAGCAAACTGAAATGGAAACAACCTCTTAAATTACCAAAAGAAACCTATTCTTATGTAAGAAATAAATCTATCTATCAGCAACTCATTCATAAACTGAAACAAAACATATAAATAGAAAACAAGAGGTGTTTGGATGCTTGGATTGGTCCCTAACCCAAGAGCTTCAACCCTCTGAGGTAACTCAGTGCTAGCTCGAAAACAATATCATCTTCATTATCAAAATAACAGTAAGATTACATGAAACTGTCTACAAAAGTAAGCTCGAAGTGGAGCAGAGAAAAGCTGCAACAAAAGTGTGAAAATTTGACTAACATCCAACAATCTAATGAGGCCCTGGGCCTCTCTACTTGTACAACTAGAGCTCTCAACAACTCCCTTAAAATCAGGGAGACTTGGCTCCCAAAACTTGAGATAGACAGCAGTTATACTCCACTTGATCGGCTGCCTCTTTGGTGCATTAATGTGGCTATTTGTGCTCCAAGCTTTCTGAAGGAGGATTCAAAGTAGGGAGTTATAAATGAGGTGGAAACCCTCCTATAAATCCTCTCCCTTGTCTTTTCGAATATTTGTTGCCAAATGTTCATTAAATCTTTGACTTTGTCTCCAAAATTGACCAAAAATCTGCATTAAGCACACATTAGACTTCAAGGCATAATGACCAACCCAACTCACTCTATTAGGATAAATATAATCAAAAACATGCAACAAACTAATGAGAATGGTGGATTAAGCTAAGTTAAGAGGCAAAATGAGCCCATATAATTACCCATTTACGGGGCTCATCAACAGTGCATGGGTCGTCTCATGTGAAGTGATACTTGCAATGTAGCCACAGACATATTGGTTGACCCATGTTGGTGAAGGCATGGTTCATGAAAAACTTAGTTATGTGAACCAGTAGATGTTAAAGATACAACAATGAAAACAGACACACTCTGAGCTTACAAGCATCCACAGAACAAAAATGAGTGAAAGCGCATGACATGCACTATGTGGACTTTCCATGGTGTTGTGCTACACTGCGTGTAGATGTTGAGTGTATGCATTCCCTTGACCATGACATGCAAGAAAATGTGAGAAAGGTAGACCACTTACGTTGCACAAGTGTGCTTGCTATGTAAGATTCCTCCAATGCATGAGCAATGGGATCGTGTAGTTCGAGTGAAGGAAGTGAAATCTGAGTGTTGGATTGTTCTTCCATGCATACAGATGAGTGATGAGGAGCCTCAGGTGTTTGAAAATTTTCCTAATCAGAAGAGAGACCAACCTCAAGACAGGGAGGGCTTGACATAACTATCAACTCGGGATGAAGTGCCTCGATAGTCTGGGGGGTTTCAACTTCATCGATAGATAGATCATCGTAGACCAGTGGCTTAGACAGATTAACAATGAGTGAATCAACATTGTGATCAGATGATGAGGTAAGGGTATCATGACAGCCATGACCATAAAACTTAGGATGTTGGTCGGCATCCTCATTATTTGATGAATCACACAGAGTGGTAAATGAGAAGAAAGGATGTTCACCCTCTTCGTTTCCAAAAAAAGCAGATAAAAGATCAAGTGGATTTTCAATGAGTGATTGGTCCTCTCCATTGTCAGATGATGGACTGATATCCGGTGTTTCCTATGAATGATCAACAATGGGTGCATCCGTGGATGGAGATGCACATGAAAAATCAAGGATGGCAAGATCATCAAGGATGTCAGGAAAAAATGGAGGAGGTACGGACAGACAGGGATGGTCCCCTGCTGCCGGTGGATGTTCAAACTCCCCATCATGCTCTTCATGAATGCCAGTGCATGTTGGTTGTGCAACACCAACTCCATCAATAGATCGATCCTCATTCAAAACAAGTGTAGAGTCCGGAATGGAAGAACACAAGACAATGTCATCCGGAGGATGATCAAAATACGAAGACGGAGGTTGAGGTACAAAATATATGTGACAAGGTATGGGACTCACAACCAATTTTGCACGAAAACCAAAAGGAGCGATGTTGGGAGGGCATGACGGTTCAACAAATGTGTGTCCATGATCTCCCACATCACTTTGCAATGGTGGAGTTTTTTGATGAGGAGATAGTGGAGAGTCACTTGTGAGAGCGACCGTATCTTTCTATGATTGCGTAGCTCCATCACCGAAGTATGCCAAGTGGGGTTTGATCTTGAACTTTTTCTTGGGATGGGAATATTTCTTAAGACAATACTCAAATCTATCCCAAAGATAAGGAAATTTCATCTAGCTCTTCGGAGCTTGAAACTGCAAATCACGGAAGCGCTGCTAAAAATCCATAAGTGATTGATGCGGAGCCTTCCATTGTTGTAACAGTTTTTGGTCAATGTGTTCTGGATCAAAATGATAGAGAGTGTCTTAAATGAGATCACAAAAGTGCTCAAGTGAGTGCACACTATTAGCCGTTACGCTACACATCCACCAATGTGGAGATTCGTGAAGTGTGTATGCAAGCAGTGGACTAGCATGTTCGTCATAACATCCATCTTCCTCGTGAAGCAAGGCAAGGAAGTCATATAAGAACTCAGGCCTTGCCACTTCGCCTTCACCATCATACGTGTATGTGGACAAGAGATTGAAAAACTCCCTCGTGATGGTAACAGATTCGGCATGCAAAAAACATCGTGGAGGGAGAAGAGTGCAAGACTCCATGATAGATATGCAAAGGTTCAAAACAGGATGAGAGAGCACCGCTTGTCATTTGGCCCTCCTTCTAGTACCAGAAATGTTGACGGTGCTGGACCCACCAACATGTCAAGGGATCTCCTCATAAAGAAGTCCCAATTAGACCTCAGACCGTTTGGTGTAGGAGTCCTAGCAGTGGGTCATACGGTAATTACCTGACCACGGTTTTGCACAAAGGCAAGTAAGATGTCCCTTTTGGTAGCAAGGGTGTGACAGATGCATTAAGTCAAGGAAGGTGCATGAGAGGTTCTAACACACCGAGGGTTAGGTGAGTGCGCCCCTTGGAAACCTATAATAGTACGCGGCTTGGAAGGGAACACACGAGCGAAGATGCATCACAACATGGAAGGCAAGTTAGTGAGCAATCCAAAGTGATGGTTAAACCAACATCACATTTCAGAAATATTCATACATACTTATACAGAAAAATCCATACATTCATGTGTAAGAAAATAAATACATATGTCATTTAAAGTAAACAAGATAGCTCAAATACAATACAACATATGCATGAAACGTGTTGGCTCTATTATATTAAGAAGTGTAAGTTCCAGTCATACAATACATCCATGTCCAACCACTAGTTCCGATAGCAAAATGTTACAGCCACAACCGCCTGCTCCTCCAAAGAGATATACTATCTTTGCGCAGTGGAGAAGCCAAGGTGCATTACAATACTGTCCAAGATTTCTCTAAGATACTCCTATCGAAGCTTGGCTGACCAAAAGCCTTTAGAAAGAGTTATGAGGGACTATTTATAGCAAAGGGTGGGGTGGCCCTTGACATTCCCCTTTGTGAAAGTTCATCTACCCTCATGACTCTTCATCTACTCTATGACTATTACATCCAACTATAGACACTTTAACTTACACTTGACAAGATGTTACATTACAATGCACATGTACCCATGTGAGACAAAATGGCCTAAGCAAGCCTTGCAAGGCAGCACTAACACTCGGACCATTATGGTGAGACCAACTCTTTGACATCCTTGTGATGGTCGATGGTGGTGATCTGATGCCAAGCTTGGTCGTCCGTGATGGTGTCCGTGCGCTCAATGGTGAGATCTTTCTGAAGTGAACTCTTGCCCCCATTGCATCTGGGTACACTAATATGGCTCCTCCGTCCAACTCGTCTGATAACATGTGCATGGTTGTCCTAGTTACAACCAGACCAGAAACATGTTGATGCGTAGTGTCTGTGCTGATCTCCAAGCATGTGATGGTGGCCATGCACTATTGGGTTGTGTTGTATTCTTTCCACGACTAGCCCACGTAGTTAACTAGGGGGTTAGAAGGGGGGGGGGGGCGGTGGAGCCCCCCCTTCATTGCGCCAGTTGCAGAGCGGGGGGGTCACAGGGAGTTTGAGGGGTGCAAGTAACCCCACTTTATGGGGTCCGGGCAGACCCACCTATGGTTTTGTGCATGATTTTCACACATGTTTTTGGATGCGATGGTTTTTGGTCCATGGTATTGGACGCGATGGTTTTCGTTCCATGGTATTGGATGCTTCGGCATGTATAAATATGTATTATAACATTGAAAGGAACATAATGAAAAATCAAGCTGGTAGTCTCGGTTTTGGGATCCAGGGGAAAATCTCTGTGTGTATGTGTTATGCTCTCACATTATTTCTTTTCTATGTTTTAAAATTCATATGCAGGTAATTTCTATACGGGGTTAAAACCTACATTTGGTATCAGAGCTGTTTTGGCTTCAAGGGAACACCTTTGTTGCTGAGGGGTTTCACTCGGGCCTGTGGTAGACCGTGTTTAGTGGGAGATCTGTGAGATCGATTTTGGTGGTGAAAGAAGATGGCGAGCAGTGGAAAGATAGAGATCAAGAAATTTAATGGTCAGAGTTTTCAGTTGTGGAAACTTGAGATGGAGGATCTGTTGGTGGATAAAGATTAGTGGATCGCGGTAGATTCGGGTACTAAACCAACGGGAGTGTCCAATGAAGAATGGAAGAAGTTGGATCGGAAGGCAAAGAGCACAATATGATTGTGTGTCTCAGATTTAGTATTGCTGAATGTATCAGGGGAAGCTACACCGAAGGCTTTGTGGGACAAGTTAGGGACTTTGTACCAATCTAAGTCTCTGGTGAATAAACTGTTCCTGCAAAAAAAGTTGTATAACCTGAGGATGAAAGATGGAGATTCGGTGACAGAGCATCTGAATGCATTTAATACTATGGTAAGTCAGTTAGCATCTTTTGATATTAAAATTTCAGATGAAGATAAGTGCATCATTTTGTTATGTTCTCTACCAGATTTGTGGGATAGTCTGGTTATTGCGATAGGTAGCAATGCAACTGCCTTGCAGTTTGATGAAATAGTCTCATCCTTGCTGATGGAGGAGATGAGACGGAAAAATATGGAGAGCGAGAATGGTGATGCCTTGTCTGTACGAGGATGGTCCCAGAACAGAAACAAAAATAATTCATCAAGTGGGAGATCTAAATCTAGAGGGAGATCTAAATCTCCAAGAAAACCTATAAAGGTGGTGTGCTGGAAATGCGGAAAGGAAGGGCACTACAAAAGGGACTGTAAATCTAAAGCTCCTGATAAAGTCAAGGGATCTGATGATGCTCCTTCTGTAGAGGCGAAAACCACCTCAGATGAAGGTGGGGATGTGTACTTGGCTTCTTCAAGTACACATGTAGATGATGAAGCATGGTTGATTGACTCAGGTGCATCCTTTCACTTCACTACCCATATAAAGTGGTTTTGCGAGTATGAGAAATACGATGGTGGTAATGTCTTCTTAGGAGATGATAGGAAGGCTATGATTGTTGGTCGCAGAAAAGTAAAGTTGAAGTTTCAAGGTGGAAGGGTTAGAACACTTCCAAGTGTTTTGCAAATTCCTGCATTGGCCAGAAATCTAATTTTTGTAAGCAAGTTGGATGATGCAGGTGTAAAAATAGTGTTCGAGAAGGATACCTGCAATATGGTTTGGGGAGCACTGGTATTGATGCGGGGAGTTTAGATTGGAACTCTGTACAAGCTGCAAGGTAGCACGGTTGTTGATGGGTGCAACAGTTCTGTGGTTCCTGAAAGTGGAGCAGAAAATCTAGTGCTCTTTGGAGAGAATAACATGTTGTGGCATCAAAGGCTTGGACATATTGGAGAGAAAGGCTTTCAAATACTTCATGGTAAAGGTATAGTAGAAGGTATGAGTAATAGCTCTCTGGATTTTGATTTCTGTGAAAATTGTGTATATAGGAAGTAGAATCGTGTGAGTTTCCCCTCTGGTGGTAAGAGGGCGAAACATATATTAGATCTTATGCATAGTGATGTGTTTGGACCTGTGAAGGTTCCATCACTAGGTAAGTCTGTGTACTATGTATCATTTATAGATGACTTCTCAAGGAATACATGGATATATTTCTTTAAGAAGAAATCTAAAGTCTTTGATAGGTTTAAAGAATTCAAGGCTCTGGTGGAAAAATAGATAGATAAGAAGATAAAGGTGCTGAGGATAGATAACGGTGGAGAGTTTTGCAGTAAAGAATTTGAAGAATTCTGTAAGAAGTGTGGTATAGCACGGCAAAATACTACTCCATATACACCTCAGCAAAATCGAGTTGCAGAAAGAATGAACAAGACATTGATGGAAAGGGAAAGAAGCATTCTCAGTGGTGCCGGTTTAGGACAAGAATTCTGGTCAGAGGTGGTGGAGATAGCATGTTACCTGGTCAACAGATCACCTTCATCAGCGTTGGAGGACAAAACTCCACAAGAGGTATGGACTGGTAAGAAACCCTCTTTTTCACATCTGAGGGTATTTGGATGTGATGCATATGTACATGTTCCAAAGGAGAAACGAACCAAGTTGGATAGTAAATCTGAAAAGTGCATATTTATTAGGTATAAGGATGGTTTAAAGGGTTATAAGCTTTGGAACCCAGTAACAGGGAAGGTTGTGTACAGTCAAGATGTGGTGTTCAGAGAAGTGAAATATGTTATTAAACATGAAGTTCAACAAAAGGAACCTGAGAAGATAGAGTTTGAGCTAAAGGAGGAAGAACTAGACTCTACAGCAGAGGAGGAATCAAAAGATGAAGAGCCACAAACTTCGGGTGTGAGAAGATCAATTCGAGAAAGAAGGCAGCCAGAAAGGTATTGTCCATCTACTTTCTATTCAAATTTTGCTTTATCTATTATTGATGATGATCCCAGAACTGTGAAGGAAGCAGTAGATTCAGAGGATGGAAAACTCTGGAAAGAGGCCATGGTTGATGAAATGGCATCTTTGCACAAAAATGACGCTTGGGATCTGGTGGAGTTGTAGGCTAGAAGGAAACCCATTGGCAGCAAATGGTGTTCAAGAAGAAGATAAATGCAGAAGGAAAGGTGGATAAATATAAAGCTCGGTTGGTAGAAAAAGGTTATTCCCAAGTGCCGGGAATTGATTTTGGTGATATTTTTTCTCCGTTTGCCAAGGTAAACTCTATTATATTACTTTTATCTATTGTTGCTACTTTTTATTTTGAGGTAGAATAGATGGATGTGAAGACAATATTTTTTCATGGGGATCTGGAAGAGGAAATCTACATGAAGCAACCTGAAGGCTTTGCGGTGAAGGGTAAGAAAGAACTGGTATGCAAGTTAAAGAAGTCTCTGTATAGGTTAAAATAGTCACCAAGGATATGGTACCAGAAATTTGATACATTTATACGGGGACTTGGCTTCACTAGAAGCAATGCAGATCACTATGTGTATTTTAAATTAATTGGTGACCGTGTTATTTATTTGGTCTTGTATGTGGATGATATGTTGCTGGTTGGAAATGACAAAGAAATTATCTAGGATTTGAAGACCCAATTGTCCTCCAAATTTGACATGAAATATCTTGGTGTTGCAAACTATATTTTGGGCATGGAAATTAAAAGAGATCAGGCAAAGAGGAAGCTCTGGTTATTCCAGAGGATGTATGTCAAGACAATATTGCAGAGATTTAATATGCAGGGTAGTAAACCGATGAAGGTTCCTATTCCTGTAGGTGTAAAGTTATCTACTGAACAGTGTCCCAAGACACGAGAAGAGGAAGAGGACATGTCCCGTGTTCCATATGCAAGTGCAGTCGGTAGCCTGATGTATGCAATGGTATGTGCTAGACCATACATTGCACATGTAGTTTGAGTATTGAGCAGATTTATGTCAAAACCAGAAAAGGAGCATTGGACAGCAATGAAGTGGGTTTTCAGGTATTTGCGTGGCACTAGTGATTATGGTTTGTGCTACCAAGGAAGACCAGGATTGGGCAGAGTGTTGGATATTCATGGCTTTGTTGATCCAGACTGGGTTGGAGATCTGGACCAGAGAAGATCTGCAAGTGGGTATGTGTTTAACCTATTTGGAGGTGCAGTCAGTTGGATGAGTAAGAAACAATCTGTAGTGGCACTATCAACTACAGAGGCAGAATACATGGCAGCCACTCATACAAGCAAGGAAGCAGTTTGGTTGCAGAGATTGTGTTCAAGTATGGGATTAGTATAGGGAGCTATAAGGATATACTGTCACAACCAAAGTGCAATTTTCTTAGCAAAGAACCCTGCATATCATTCAAAGACAAAGCACATTGATGTTCAATATCACTTTGTGAGGGATATGATAGAAGACAAAAAGGTGTTGTTGGTAAAGGTGGACACTTTGAAGAATATTATAGATGCATTGAAAAAATCCATGAGCTCTAAGAAGTTCTCTTGGTGTAGAGAAACAATGGGCATTGCAGGGCTGGATAAATGACTAAGCTCTCTTGTGGCCCCCTATGGAAAGAAAACAACAATTGGGAGAATGTTGGGTTGTGTTATATTATTTCCACGACTAGCCCACGTAGTTAACCGGGGGGTTAGGGGGGCAGCCCCCCCTTCGTTGCGTCAATTGCATAGTGGGGAAGTCACAAGGGGTTTGAGGGGTGCAGGTAACCCCACATTATGGGGTCTGGGGCAGCGCCCCGGAAAATTATGGTTTTGGAACATATGATAGGTTGGGTTGACCCACCTATGGTTTTGTGCATGATTTTCACACATGTTTTTGGACGCAATGGTTTTCGGTCCATGGTACTGGACGTGATGGTTTTTGGTCCATGGTATTGGATGCTTTGGCATGTATAAATATGTATTATAAAATTGAAAGGAACATAATGAAAAATCAAGCTGGTAGTCCTGGTTTTGGGATCCAAGGGAAAATCTCTGTGTATATGTGTTTTATGTGTTATGCTCTCGCACTGTTTATTTTCTATGTTTTAGAATTCATATGTAGGTAATTTCTATACGGGGTTAAAACCTACATGCACATCAACTTGTCAAAATACATGTTCAGCTCCAGTTGGACTTGCTTCTTGTCTTCGCCTCGGTGAGTGTGCCAAATGGGTGGGATCGCATGCGTGTGCACAATGACATGCATGTTGAATTCCCTTGTATGTGATCAACAACACTTCTCACCTTATCTGCTCCATTCTAGCTTTTAGGATGGATCCATAGCTTGTACGGGCGTTGTTTCATTCGTCTATGCATATTGCGCCCCCTGTTGTTGTCATGTTCTTGCTGCAACTCATTCTCTCATCTATGCAGCTCATGTTCTTCCTTAGTTTTTGCTTCAGCACATGCAACTCCTTCTCTATTCTGTTCTCTACCTTCATGAAATCTTCATGTCACGCCATCACCTTATAACCTCAGTCTTCCAAGTTGCTTTTGTCATGAGTGGATCTACTTTGAACTTGCAGCTTTTCTATGCCTCTATGCTGTCAACAACCTTCCTCTTGCATTCATCGCATGCAGGTGTGCTGCCTTCTGCTGTTGCTGATGGTGTTGATTGTTGTGATGTCATTGCCATTGATCTTGATATCCTTGTCCATGAAGAACTTGATGTCTTCAGGGATAGGCAAGTTCATAGACACTTGATCGACTGCATCCCTAGTTGTTCTCTTAACATCGTCTTTGACTATGCTCTCCTGGAAGTCATTGTACTTGTTCTTCTAAGATAGAGACGAACACCTGTGATACCTGGAGACATAGAAACACTCATGGCAAGCAATCTGTTAGTCAAAAACCAAAACAAACTTGAGGATTGACTTACAACATACTTGTGTGATCAAACATGAAGGTTGCGCAATTTGCACTGAGAGGTCGAGAGACTAACTGCCAAAAAAGAGCAAGGAACAGTCCAGGTTGTTAGGATGCTGACTGAATACTGGAATTGTGCAATGCATAGTCCAGCCTGGCCTGCTAAGGACTGAACTACGCAATGCACAATTTCAGTCAGCAGTGACATGCAACCAGCAAACTACATTGCGTAGTTTCTGGGGCCAGCGGGACACTGCCTCCAAGAATTGTGCAATGTAAGACTGGATGTCAGTGTTTAGCTAGGCTTGCGCAATTTCTAGAGGGAAGGCAGAGCATTCAATTTTGGAAATTCACAAGGCTAGCCGGGCAAGGCACGGTCCGGGCGAAGGCAGCCTAGACTGGCAGACGGGCGACTAAAAACATGAGAAGTCTGAATGCATGATGAGATGAGTGCAAACAAGAGTGAATGATCATACATGCAAACGAAAAGTGAAGGATTCAAAAATGAGAAAGCATGCATGTGTGTGAAACGAGTCGCCGCAATGGCGATTTTTCGTGCAAAACAGTGTCATGCATGTGACAACAATGAGATACAAACAAAAATCGAAATTGTGCTTCTACAAGCTAACATACACTAAAATGACATCAAGCGGTCACTGATATCAAGCAAACATCACTCACATGAAGCAAAACACAAAAAGCGAAAAAAACGCGATGTAAGACATGAAAGGTGGGATTACCTCTAGACAGCTGAGATGAATGTGCCGACAACTCATAGGTGCAATGTGGGATGCTATAGTTGCAATTTCAATGTTAGGAATGAGCTATGCAGCGTACAGATGATGAGTTTTGATAAAATTGAGGTTGTGACGCGCATGCCACAAATCCAGGAAAAGAGACACTTGGCAGGAGGTTTCTAAAATGATCTTTGCATGTAACCTCCAACTGCTAAAAATAGATCCCTGAATCAAGGGATGCCTTTTCATGTTGCCTTGGGAGAAGCACTCCATGCATGCAAATCAGTTTTTCTCGGTCTCGGAGGGAACCGGTCAACCCAACTGCACATGCAACATTCTGCTCAGTTGAGGGGGGGAAATGTGCATTTCTGGGGGGGAGTTGTGCTGGTTGCCCAAAGGGATTACGTAATTTCTAGGCAAAGCAGCTGGCTACTACCCAGAATTGTGAAATTTTTTGGCTAAACAGCCCTGCTAGGAAGAATTGCGCAATTTTATAAGTGAAGCTTGTCTGGCAGATTTGCGAAATTCCGGAGCCCAAAAGGCTGCCAGATAGAATTGTGCAATTTCTGGAGGGAAGACTGGTTGCCCTTCAGAATTGCACAATTTCTTGAGGGAGCTGCTCATCTTGTAGCTGGACCAAGTCCAGAGAAACAGCCTATGAGGGGGATGCAACAAGATTTGATGGACAGGTTTTCATTATGTAATAAAATCATTGAAGCTTGTGTATTTGACAAGGGAAGACATGTTGTTGTGAAAGGTTGGTAGGGAGGCTCCAAAACGAAGCTAAGGAAAAATTTTGCAAGGTGATTGTAGCCGCTACAACATGATCCAATCTAGATCACACCTCTGCATTTTGGGAGTATTTTGGTCCCCAAAAGATTCTACTAAATGAGGTGAGAAAATTTTCTTTCACCTTCTCTCTGGTGTACCATTTAGCATTGCCTGGAATTTTTCCCTTCAATCCAATCTGCCAAAGGTCATGTTGCCCATGCCTTGTATTTATGGACCTCTTCTACAAAACTATATCTTCTATCAACTGTGTCTGAGCATCTAGTGTCAAATCCTCTACAGAAGGTAGGACATGTTCCTCTTCCTGATCTAGCACGGAAGGCTCCTAGAGTTTCAAATTCTCTACATTCACAAATGAGTAAATGCACACATATTGTGGTAAACTAAGTCGATGGGCATTATCACCCACCTTTTCCAGTATCTCAAAGGGACAATGCCTTAGATCCTTGATTTTCTTACCAAGCCCCTGCGTCCTCTCCTTGTTCAACTGTAACCATAATTTGTCTCCCACTTTGAATGACTTCTCTATTTTGTGTTGATCATGCCTGGCCTTATACTTCTCATGTGACTTCTGCAGTGTTTCTTATACCTATAGATGGATCTGCTTGAACTTCTCTATAAATTTTTCAGGCCTCAAAGCATCTCCTATAAGATCTACCCTCACTCCTTGTTTCCCATATGCAATATCCAAAGGTGAAGGTGGAAAATATTCAAAACAAGTCTCAAATGGGGACTTTCCTGTAGAAGTTTGGATTTCTTTGTTGTAAGAATGTTGTATATATACCATATTTTCATCCCAGGTCTTCAGATGCTTCTAGTTGTATCCCCTTAGAAGTTGCACCAAAGTCCTATTGACTACTTTTGTCTGCCCATCTTTTTGTGGATTGAATGTTGTAGATCTCTCCAACTTTGTTACCATCTTCTTCCACAATGTAGTCCAAAATTCACTGAGAAATCTTATATCCCTATCTAAAATGATGCTCCTTGGTATCCCAAAGTGCACACAGACTTGTCCAAAGAACAAGTTTGATGCTTCTTTTCTATTGATGGTATTTTTATAGGACATCAGAACAAAGATCTTGATGAACCTATCAATTACCATGAATAGGTAGTCATATCCCTTCTTGGTTATTTGTAAACCTCCCACAAATTCCATGGAAATGTTTTCCCAAGGACGAGTAGGTATAGGTAAGGGATGATATAGACCATGTTTCCTATTGCTAGGCTTGTTGGTACAATAAATCATGAATCCTCTTATAAACCTAGCAAACTACTCTTGCATCTTTGGCCAATACACATACCTATGTAAGTTAGCCATAGTCTTCTCTACACCAAAGTTCCCTGCAACCTTGGAGGTATGAGCCTCTCTGATCGGCAGTAATCGATCACCTTTAGGAACACATAGCTTATTCAGACTATAGAGTAACCCATCCTGGAGATGGTAGTCAACCGTGCTATCACCATCGTGCACATGACTCTGACTCTACAACTGCTGATACACCTCCTTGAAGTCCTCATCCTCTAAATATGCCTCTCTATATGCATCATGGGTGAATGGATCCATGTGCATAAGAGTCCCCAAAGTTGTGATATTTGATGTGGGTGGCCTTGAAAGCATGTCAGCCAACTTGTTTGTGCTTCCCTTCTTATACTTGATCACCAAATGAAATTGTTGTAAAAACCCCATCCACTTGTAATGTATGGTCTGTTGTAGCTTACTCTGGGCCTACAAGTACTGTAATGGCTGGTGATATGTGTGGATTATCTCCTTTCCCATCAGATAGTGCTTCCACTTCTTCACAACTTGCACCATGGCATAAAGCTCCTTGTCATAGGTAGGGTAGTTAAGGACTGCCCCATGAAATACTTCAGAATGGTAGCATACAGGCCTTCCTCCCTGCATCAAGACAGCTCCCATAGCATACCCACTTGCATTTGTCTCCACTGTAAAGGATTACTACAGGCTTGGTAATGCTAGAATGTTGAAAAATGTGCAACAAGAAATGTTAAATTTAGAATGTGCTAAAAATAGCATGTCTAAAAATAATAATTTGGCCAGTGAGGTCATTGGCCACATTGGGTGAGAGGT
Source organism: Pinus tabuliformis (assembly GCA_031772625.1). Lineage (NCBI taxonomy): Eukaryota > Viridiplantae > Streptophyta > Pinopsida > Pinales > Pinaceae > Pinus > Pinus tabuliformis. Next base: position 574,564,357 of record CM062814.1, read on the forward strand.
GAAACTGCTAAAAATAGAAGTTCTAAAAATAGCATTTTTGGGTCCCTTCCTATTTATAGCAGTCCCTAGTCTATCTATAGGAAGTAAAATTAATTTTGGTCTTAATAGTAGTTGGAAATATTAATTAATTAATTCAGTTGAGTTAATTGGTTAAGGAAATTCGAATTTGAAGTCTTTGTGAGCATGCATATGAGTTGTCCCACTAATTGAGGAATTTATCCTTAATTTCCTCCACTGATTGAGGGAATAAGTATAAGTTCTATAATGAGAGAATCAGTTGACTTAGTTCTAACTAGTCAAGTCTAGTTATATTATTTTAACAAGTTGTTAAAATAATAAAATATAGTTTGTTAATGCATGCATGCATGTGACAACTATTATTTTAGATAACTAAGAATTCACTCATGGATAACTGTTGCATGTCAGTTCTGTCAGAGACCCAGTTGAGATCAGATGTGGGACAGTGTACTTTCAGATGCTTGACTATTTCTAGTAAGTAGTTTTTGCATGGTTGAGGAACTAGTGTCCTCAAGGATTGCGTAGTTGGACCATTGGTTAACTTGGTATGTTTGGAATTAATTACATATGCTTTTTCTATTATTTCCTAAGCAAACTACACAAGGAAATAGGGATTGGACCATAGGTAAAGCCTTTATATACAGGGCTTGGTTGGTTCATGAGACATATCTTCATATCTTCATAGTTCCTTGGGAACTGAATAGCTTGAGAGCTAATTCTTTTTGTATTGTGAAGAGGATTTCCACTTGATTGATAATACATGGTTGGGGTTTTATGCTGGTGCTTTCCCCTGGATATATCTTGTGTTATGTGTGATTATTTCTCTTTATCAGTTATGCATGTTTCTACTTGATGTTGCTCATGAATTCGATTATGCTTCTGCTTAATGTTTTGTAGAAGTAGAACAAGTATTATGCTTTAGGACATTGCATATATCAGTTTGTTCTATAGGTGAAATTTCTACATAGTATCAGAGCACAGGTGATCAAGCAAAAATAGTATATTAGCAGGAGGAATTCAAAGTTTCTTATTCTTGATATAGATCTCAAGTTCTTATCACATCTATTTCATCGATGGTGTTCTATGGTTTGAGGCTTGAGTATGCCCTTGATGGAAGCTCAAACTATATAGCTTGGAAGGATCGCATGGAGGCAGTTTTGGAAGATAATGGCCTTAATGATTTCATTGATCAAGAAATTCCTAAGCCTACTGACAAGACTGAGCAAGTGGAATGGAGGAAGTGTGTGGCTAGAGCTAGGAGAATTCTCTTGGAGGGAGTGCGAGATCACATTGTCTCGATCCTCCATGGGAAGGAGACTTCGCATGCAATGTGGAAAACATTGAAAGATTTATATCAGAATAGCAGTGATCAGAGGAAGTTGGAACTGAAGGACAAACTTCAAAAGATCAAGTGTGAAAGGGATGAGACGATCTCTATGTATCTGACCAATCTCTTCACATGCAGGGATGAGCTTGCAAGTGTAGGGGTCGTGACATCGGATGAGGATATGGTGAGTCTAGCACTTCTTGGCCTTTCTAAGAGCTGGCATAGCTACCAAGACTCAGTGAATGGAAGGGAGAAACTGCCAAATTAAGAATGACTATGGTTGGATTTGATGCAGGAGGAGATCAAACGGAGCAGCAGAGACAGTTCTTCATCCATGCATGATGAGGAGAACTGTGCCTTAACGAGTAAGGCAAAGAAGGGGAAGGAGAAGGTTTCTCTTTCCAAATCCAGTTCTTCCAATGATGGGAAGAAGGTTGACAAATCAAAAGTGCGATGCTTTCATTGTCGTGAGGTGGGCCATTATGATGCAAATTGTCCACGGAGGAAATCCAAGAAGGAATCCGGGGAAGTATCTAAAGGTGAGGCACTTGCTTCACAGTTTGAGTTGGATTTCACACTCTTCACATGCATGGTTTCATCCATGGTGGGAAGTGGTCGGTTTCTTGACAGTGGAGCTTCTTTCCACATGACCAGCGGCAAGAGTTTGTTCAGTACTTTGGAGGAGAAATATCTCCAGATACTCATAGCGATGGGTAATGATGAGAAGTATAGTGTCTCAGGTATAGGCACGGTTATCTTTCAGAGGGAGCATGGAACTTGCCTTACCTTTATCGATGTCAAGTATGTACCAGGACTGAAGAGAAACTTGGTGTCGATCGCAATACTGGAAGACAGAGGCTATGATGTAGTCTTCAGTAAGGGAAAGGTTTTCCTTAGACACATCATCACTAGACAAGTGAAGCAGATTGGTTCACGGGTCAAGAATCTGTATGCACTTGAGGTTCAAGATACATGCAAAGCCTTGAGTAGCAAGGCAACTGATGGAGACTTGGTGGTTAAGAGGGAGGGTATATTACCTCACAACATGCAGAGCGAGAAGAAGTCTCATACGATTGTGGAGGAGCCACGATTGGTGTAGTAGCTTCAGGAGGTTGTGGAGCAGCCACAACAAGGGAAGATGAGAGGAGATCGAGTAGAGACATCTACTCATGTAGAGACCTCTAGTCGGGGGAAACTTCGAGCCAGGTGGGTAGAGGGATCGCATGCAGCCATACCTCCAGGTAGGAGGTGGGGTGATGTGGATTGATCTTCCCAAGGAGGAGGGGCGGGATCCTTGAGGTACCCAACCTCTTGGATGAGACCTTGCTACTGAAGCCCCGATGTGGAGTAGCAAGAATTGACTGATTGGGTAGAGACAGATGCGAATGGAGCGGCGGAGAGAGCTACAGTGTAAGGAATCCCAGGATAGCACATAGCTAGCAGGTTGCAGCAATGCGAAAGGCACAAGTGTTTTGCATAGTGCTAGGTGGCATAGAGAGGTGTGCAATGGTGCGAGATGCATGTAGATGTTGCAGTAGCGCAGATGTCAGAGAGGGAGCCCTTGTCAGCAGGAGGTAGAGCTTCAGCATCAGAGTATGTTCCTAGCCTAATAGAGTGGTCAGTTGGGAGTGTTTTTGTTCCAAGTGTTATTGGACCAAGTGGACCGGGTAGATGTGTTGCATGCAGAACATTCCAGAGTTACAGGATCGAGTTCGAGAGGAATCCTTTCTTGTTGAGAGGGAGTGTTTAAAAATGTGCAACAAGAAATGTTAAATTTAGAATGTGCCAAAAATAGACCTACTAAAAATAGCATGTCTAAAAATAGCAGTTTGGCCAGTGAGGTCATTGGCCACATTGGGTGAGAGGGGAAACTGCTAAAAATAGAATGTTCTAAAAATAGCATTCTGGGTCCCTTCCTATTTATAGCAGTCTCTAGTCTATCTATAGGAAGTAAAATTAATTTTGGTCTTAACAACAGTTGGAAATATTAATTAATTAATTCAGTTGAGTTAATTAGTTAAGGAAATTCGAATTTGAAGTCTTTGTGAGCATGCACATGAGTTGTCCCACTAAGTGAGGAATTTATCCTTAATTTCCTCCACTGATTGAGGGAATAAGTATGAGTTCTATAATGAGAGAATTAGTTGACTTAGTTCTAACTAGTCAAGTCCAGTTAGATTATTTTAACAAGTTGTTAAAATAATAAAATATAGTTTGTTCATGCTTGCATGCATGTGACAACTATTATTTTAGATAACTGAGAATTCACTTATGGATTACTGTTGCATGTCAGTTCTATCAGAGACCCAGTTGAGATCAGATGTGGGACAGTGTACTATCAGATGCTTGACTATTTCTAGTAAGTAGTTTTTGCATGGTTGAGGAACTAGTGTCCACAAGGATTGCGTAGTTGGACCATTGGTTAACTTGGTATGTTTGGAATTAAGTGCATATGCTTTTGCTATTATTTCTTAAGAAAACTACACAAGGAAATAGGGATTGGACCATAATTAGCCTTTATATACAGGGCTTGGTTGGTTCATGAGACATATCTTCATATCTTCATAGTTCATTGAGAACTGATTAGCTTGAGAGCTAATTCTTTTTGTATTGTGAAGAGGATTTCCACTTGATTGATAATACATTGTTGGGGTTTTATGCTGGTGCTTTCCCCTGGATATATCTTGTGTTATGTGTGATTATTTCTCTTGATCAGTTATGCATGTTTCTACTTGATGTTGCACATAATTTCGATTATGCTTCCGCTTAATGTTTTGTAGAAGTAGAACAAGTATTATGGTTTAGAACACTGCATATATCGGTTTGTTCTACATGTGAAATTTCTACATAGAACTGGTGCTAATCTGATCTTCTTCTTTAGCTCTTCGAAAGCCCTTTCTTTACCTTTTCTCCACTAGAAACTCTTGCCACTTTCTGTTATGGCATGGAGTGGTGTTGCTACCACTAAAAATGAGGCTATGAACTTCCTCAAGTACTGGGCTTCCCCAATGAAACTCCTAACCTTAGAAACATTAGTAGGAAACATCCATTTCATGATGGCACCCATATTATATGGATATATCTTCAGTTCTCCTCCACCGATCACATACCCCAGATACACCAAAGACTACTGTGTAAACTTTCACTTCTTGGGATTTGCTAGTAGATGGTGATTCTTCAAAGTTTCTAGCACTTGTGTCAAATGTGACATATTCTCCTCCCAGGTAGAATTATATACTATTATATCATCCAAATAGACAATAATAAATGAATTTATAAAATGGCATAGTACATCATTCATTAATCTCATAAATGTAGCTGATGCATTACATTGGCCAAATGGCATGACTAACCACTCATATAAACCTTGCCTGGCTTTGAAGGTGGTCTTCCATGTATCTTCTTCTTTGACCTGAACCTGGTGATAACCAAACTTCAATTCCAACTTGATGAAGTACTTTGTTTGTTGCAATTGATCTAGAAGATCATCGATCCTGGGTTGGAGGTATTTGTTCTTGAGCGCGATTTTTTTTCAATGCCCTTAAATCTATACACATCCACCGAGTCCCATCCTTCTTCAACACAATGATGATGGGTGACCCACATGGTGATGTACTTGTTCAAGTGACACCCTTTTCTAGTAGCTACTACAATTGTTTCTTCACCTCACTTCCTTTTATAACAAGCTTCCTATACAACCCAATATTTTGGCAATGTGGAGTCTGGAAATAGTTGGGTCTCATGCTCCACTTTTCTCTTAGGTGGTAACCCTTTAGGCTCTCAGAACACGTCGTTGTATGATTGTAACAACTCCTCCAATTATTATTTATGTTTCTTAGTACACCCCTCCATGCATGCCTTGCCTTTTATTGACTCCTCTTAAGACTGACTTTCCCTTAAAAATAATAAAACATACTTCTTGCTGGAACTAATCAATTTCTTGGCTTGGTTGACACTTACCAGTGACATTTTTTAATTTCCTTTGTGCACATTGATGATGAATGATTTTCCATCCTTGATGAGTCAATACTGGTTGGATCTCCTCATGAGTATTGCATCACGCATGTACATGTATGAACTCCCAAACATGAATCCACATACATCAATGGGAACCACATCTAGGTCTACTTCATCAATAAAATCATCACTGATAGAAAATGTAATTTTACATTGTTTTGTTACCTTTAACTTTGCATCCTTATTTACCCATCCCAATGGATATGGGTTGGATGGTCATGAACTTCCAGCCCCAACTTCTTGACTAGCTCTACTACAATGAGATTTTCCTACAATCCTGAGTCAAATAAAGCATCAATGTTTGTATTCTTGACCTGTATATTTATATCGAAGATTTTGTTCATTTCTTTAATATTCTCGTTGTTGAAAGCTACTCAAATTCATGTCCTTGTGTATTGACGTACAGATGATCTTCTTATCCACATCCGAGTTTCTTTCAACTTGGCTGCTTGAATCAGTTTCCATGAGATTCTTCTTCTTGTTATTTTTCTTCTTGTTCTTCGGGTTTAGCTATGGATGAAACTCCCAACATTTTTCCTCTATATGGCCATCAATGTTGCAGTGGTTTCTAGGATATTTTCACTGGTGTGTTGTAGACTTTAACCCCGTACAGAAATTAACTGCATGCAAATTCTAAAAAATAGAAAATAAACAAATGCAAGAGCATAACACATAAAACACATATATAGAGAGAGATTTTCCCCTATATCCCAAAATCGAGACTACCAGCTTGATTTTTCATTATATTTCTTTCAATTTTACAATACATATATATACATGCCAAAGCATCCAATACCATGGATCGAAAACCATTGCGCCCAAAACCATGTGCGAAAACCTTACACAAAACCATAGGTACATCTGCCCACCTAATATAGGGTCCCAAAAAAATTTCCTAGGGGTGCTGCCCCAGACCCCGTAGAGGGGGGCTAATCGCCCCCCTCAAACCCCCTATGACCCCCCCCCCCCCCCCCGCTACGCAATCAGCGCAACGAAGGGGTGGCTCCGTGCCCCTCTAACCCCCCAGTTAACTAGGGGAGCTAGTCGTGGAAAGAATATAACACAACCCAACATTCTCCCACTTGTTGTTTTCTTTCCACAAGGGGCCACAGGAGAGCTTAGTCATTTATCCAACCCTGCAACACCCATTGTTTCTCTACACTAAGAGAACTTTTTAGAGCTCACAGATTTTGTCAATGCATCTGTACTATTCTTCAAAGTGTCCACCTTTACCAACAACACCTTTTTTTCTTCTATCATATCTCTCACAAAGTGATACTAAACATCAATGTTATTTGTCTTTGAATCATAAGTAGGGTTATTTTCCAAGAAAATTGCACTTTGGCTGTCACAGTCTACCCTTATAGCTCCCTGTACTAACACCATACTTGAACACATTCTTTGCAACCAAACTGCTTCCTTTCTTGCATGATTGGCTACCATGTATTCTACCTCTATAGTTGATAGTGCCACTATAGATTGTTTCTTACTCATCCAACTCACTACACCTCCAAATAGGTTAAATACATACCCACTTGTATATCTTCTATGATCCAGATCTTCAGCCTAGTCTGCATCAACAAAGTCACGAATATCCAACACTCTGTCCAATCTTGGTCTTCCTTGGTAGCACAAACCATAATCACTAGTGCCACACAAATACCTAAAAACCCGCTTCACTACTATCCACTGCTCCTTCCCTGGTTTTGACATAAACCTGCTCAATACTCCCACTACATGTGTAATGTTTGGTCTAGTACATACCGTCGCATACATCAGTCTTTCGACTGCACTTGCATATGGAACATGGGACATGTCCTCTTCCTCTTCTTGTGTCTTGGGACACTGTTTAGCAGATAACTTCACACCTATAAGAATAGGAACCTTCGTCGGTTTACTATCCTGCATATTAAACCTCTGCAGTATTGTCTCAACATACTTCCTCTGGTTTAACCAGAGCTTCCTCTTTTCCCGATCTATTTTAATTTACATGCCCAAAATTTATTTTGCAACACCAAGATCTTTCATGTCGAATTTGGAGGAAAACTGGGTCTTCAAATCCTGGATAATTTATTTGTCATTTCCAACCAGCAACATATCATCCATAAACAAGACTAGATAAATAACACGGTCACCAATTAATTTCAAATACACACAGTGATATGCTTTTCTTCTGGCGAAGCCAAGTCCCCATATAAATGTATCAAAATTTTGATACCACGTCCTTGGTAACTATTTTAACCCATACAGAGACTTTTTTAACTTGCATACCAGTTCTTTCTTACCCTTCACCGCAAAGCCTTCAGGTTTCTTCATGTAGATCTCTTCTTCCAGATCCCCATGAAGAAATGTTGTCTTCACATCCATCTGCTCTACCTCAAAATCAAAAGTAGCAACAACAGATAAGAGTAATCTAATAGAAGCTACCTTGGCAGAAGGAGAAAAAATATCACCAAAATCAATTCCCGACACCTAGGAATAACCTTTTGCTACCAACCGAGCTTTGTATTTCTCCACCTTTCCTTATGCATTTGTATTCTTCTTGAACACCCATTTGTTACCAATGGGTTTCCTTCCAGTTAGCAACTCCACCAGATCCCAAGCCTCATTTTTGTGCAAATATGTCATTTCATCAACCATGGCCTCTTTCCAGAGCTTACCATCCTCTCAATCTATTGCTTTCTTCACAGTTCTGGGATCATCATTAGTAATAAATAAAGAAAAATTTGAATAGAAAACAGATGGACTATACCTTTCTGGCTTCCTTCTTTCTTGAATTGATCTTCTCACACCTGGAGTTTGTGGCTCTTCATCTTTTTATTCCTCTTCTGTTGTAGAGTCTGATTCTTCCTCCTTTAGCTCAAACTCTATCTTCTCAGGTTCCTTTGGTTGGACTTCATGTTTAATAACATCTTTCACTTCTCTGAACACCACATCTCAGTTGTACACAACCTTCCTTGTTACTCGGTTCCAAAGTTTATAACCCTTTAAACCATCCTTATACCCAATAAAGATGCACTTTTCAGATTTACTATCAAACTATGTTATTTTCTCCTTTGAAACATGTACATATGCATCACATCCAAATACCCTTATATGTGAAAGAGATGGTTTCTTACCAGTCCATACCTCTTGTGGAGTCTTATCCTCCAATGCTGATGAAGGTGATCTATTCACTAGGTAACACGTAGTCTCCACCACCTCTGCCTAGAATTCTTGTCCTAACCCGGCACCACTGAGCATGCTTCTTTCTCTTTCCATCAACGTCTTGTTCATTCTTTCTACAACTCCATTTTGTTCAAGTGTGTATGGAGTAGTCCTTTATCGTGCTATACCACACTTCTTACATAATTCTTCAAATTCCTTCTTGCAAAACTCTCCACCATTATCTTTCCTTGGCACCTTTATCTTCTTCTCTGCCTGGTTTTCCACCAGAGCCTTAAATTCTTTGAACCTATCAAAGACTTCAGATTTATTCTTAAGGAAATATATCCATGTATTCCTTGAGAAGTCATCTATAAATGATACATAGTACACAGACTTACCCAGTGATGGAACCTTCACAGGTCCAAACACATCACTATGTACAAGCTCTAATATTTGTTTCGCCCTCTTACCACCAGAGGGGAAACTCACCCGATTTTGTTTCCCATATACACAATTTTCACAAAAATCAAAATCTAGAGAGATAGTAGTCATACCTTCTACCATACCTTTACCATGAAGTATTTGAAGACCCTTCTCTCCAATATGTTCAATCCTTTGATGCCATAACATGGTCTTTTCTCCAGAGACCACTAGATTTTCTGCTCCACTTTCAAGAACCACAGAACTGTTGCACCCATCAACAACAGTGCTACCTTACAGCTTGTACATAGTTCCAATCCGAACTCCCCACGTCAATACCAGTGCTCCCCAAACCATCTTGCAAGTATCCTTCTCGAACATTGTTTTTACACCTGCATCATCCAGCTTGCTTACAGAAATCAGATTTTTGGCTAATGCAGGAATATGTAGAACACTTGGAAGTGTTCTAATCCTTCCACCTTGCAACTTCAACTTGAATTTTCTGTGACCAATGATTTTAGCCTTCCTGTCATCGCTGAAGAAGACATCACCACCATCATATTTCTCATACTCGCAAAAACACTCTCTATGGGGAGTGAAGTGAAAGGATGCACCCGATTCAATCAACCATGCTTCATGATCTACATGTGTACTTTAAGAAGCCAAGTACACATCCCCACCTTCATCTGAAGTGGATTTCACCTCTACAAAAGGAGCATCATCGGATCCCTTTCCTTTGTTAGGATATTTAGATTTACAGTCCCTTTTGTAGTGCCCTTCCTTTCCGCATTTCCAGCACACCTTTACAAGTTTTCCTGGAGATTTAGATCTCCCTCTAGATTTAGATATCCCACTCGATGACTTATTTTTGTTTATGTTATGGGACTGTCCTCGTACAGACAAGGTATCACAATTCTGGCTCTCCATATTTTTCCGTCTCATCTCCTCTGTCAGTAGGGATGAGACTATTTCATCAAATTTCAAGGTAGTTGCATTGCTACCTATTTCAGTAACCAGACTATCCCACAAATCTGATAGAGAACACAACAAATTGATGCACTTATCTTCATCTAAAATTTTAATATCAACAGATAATAACTGACTTACCATAGTATTAAATGAGTTTAGATGCTCTTTCACCGAGTCTCTATCCTTTATCCTCAGGTTATATAGCTTTTTCCGTAGGAACAGTTTATTCACCAGAGACTTAGATTGGTACAAATTCCCTAACTTGTCCCACAAAGCCTTAGCCGTAGCTTCCCCTGATACAGTTAGCAATACTGAATCTGAGACACACAATCATATTGTGCTCTTTGCCTTCCAATCCAACTTCTTCCATTCTTCATCGGACACTCCTGTTGGTTTAGTATCTGGATCTACTGTGGTCCACTGATCTTTATCTACCAACAGATCCTCCATCTTGAGTTTCCATAACTCAAAACTCTGACCATTAAATTTCTCAATCTCTATCTTTCCACTGCTCTCCATCTTCTTTCACCACCAGAAGCAATCCCGCAGATATCCTACTGAACAAGGTCTACCACGGACCCAAGCAAAACCCCCCAGCAACAAAGGCATCCCCTTGAAGCCAAAACAACTCTCATACCAAATGTATGTTTTAACCCCATACAGAAATTAACTGCATACGAATTCTAAAAAAAACAAAAAATAAAAAAATGCGAGAGCATAACACATAAAACACATATACATAGAGATTTTCCCCTGGATCCCAAAACCAAGACTACCAACTTGATTTTTCATTATATTCCTTTCAATGTTACAATACATATATATGCATGCCAAAGCATCCAATACCACGGGCCGAAAACCATCGCACCCAAAACCATGTGCGAAAACCATGCACAAAACCATAGGTATGTTTGCGCACCTAATATAGGGTCCCAAAAAAACTTTCTAGGGGTGCTTCCCCGAACCTCGTAGAGGGGGGCCAACCGCCCCCTTCAAACCCCCTGTGACTCCCACCCCCGCTACATAATCAGTGCATCGAAGGGGGGGCTCTGCCCCCCTCTACCCCCCGTTAACTAGGGGAGCTAGTCATGGAAAGAATCTAACACAACCCAACATGCGTTATGGTTTTAGTCTTCTTATATTTCCCCCTTTTTGCTTCTTTTTCCCCTCCTTAGAAGCTTATTTTTCTCCTTCTACTTCGATCCACTTGATTGTGCTCTCTTCAGCTCTATGTTCTCTAGGTATTATGCTTGTACACAAGCCTTCACCAATTTGGGCTTGAACTTCATCTCTTTCTCACATAGATAGCGGTGCAGGCCCCCAAAATACGTAAGGAGTACATTTAGGTTCTTTGGAGAGATACCCAAAATTATAGCGATCTTCCTGAATTCTGTGGTGTACTCCTACACTCTTTGGCCCAACTTTTTTCTAAAGTAATACCATCAGATCCACTAGTCCTGCATGTACCCTATGGGATAAAATTGTGACTTACTAAGGGTTTTGAAATCCTCTCACTTAGTCACTGTAGGTTCTCCCTCCAACATCAAGATTTTTGTGTGGTTCTCCCACCAAGTCAGTGCATGACCCTCTAATTTTAGCTGCATGAATGAGATATTCTTTCATTCCTCGATATGATGGACATTAAAAATAAACTTCCAGTTGTTGCAACTAGTGTTCAACTTTAGAGTGTCTATCTCACAGTGGTCTGGCTTGATATTGACTTTTTCTTCCATTTTAAATAAGGATTGATTCATGACACTCGAACTGGGTTGAGCTTTTCTAGGTTCTTCTTTGGTTGGTTCTCCATGTCTTCCCGACCCCCCTTCTCATTTTTCTCTAAATTAAAACCCCCATCTTCTCAAAATATACCCAGCTTATTTCTTAGGGCTACCATGAGGAGGTTTACATTGTGGTTTATACCACGACTTTTTGTTCGAGTCACAAAAACCTCACCTCTGCAGGATCACGAGGTTTGTTTACAAATTTGTCGGCCATGATTAGGGTATTAATATTTTCAACTCTACCAATCTAGATCCCTACAATCTCCACAAAATACCCAAAGAAACCTACAATGATACCAAATGATCCATAAATTTTCGTGGATATTCCACTAAACAGTTCGTCACAATATATCTAATAATTTTATATTAAAAATCTAATATTCTATACTATTATAATATTATTAAACTTTAATATTTTTAGATTTAACTATAATTAGTGCATGCGTGTGAATGGAAATTATGCATAAAAGTAGATAGCAACACAATAAGCTCACAGAAACACATCAAACACAAGTCATTCTCTATGGGAAGCCATTTCAGGAGAAAACCCAACTGGAAGGTGAGGTCGAATCGCTCTCTTTCTCTATCTGGAAATATGGCTACAGGTACAAAGAAGTAATGCCTATGGCCCATGGGCTACTACAGTGCACAAATCCTATTTGTTTTCTCTACCTCCTATCTCTCTTGACTATCTTTTCTTAGCTATGGAACAAAATGTTCTCGAAAGAATGGAATATCTCTTCCTCCTAGTGGCCCGTTATAACACAGCTCGATAGCCTACTAGTGGTTAATGTTGACTACATCAACTCTTAACTAGAGTTAAAATAGAGACCCTTCTATATTCTTTTACATCATAATCATGTGGCTAGCCCATTTTCCATGAATAATGGGGGTTGACACAGCATCCTCCTAAACTATAGGTGTGAAAACAGGATGGTCAACTTCTGAGTGGTATAACTTTTGCATATGGACTTTGATTGGTGCGCTTCTTACATCATTGGAAAGATATTTGTGTCTAGAATAGCATGTAATGGTGTTGCTATAGAGTGGAAAAAATTTACCCCCAAAAAAGTCATTTGATGCCTCGAAACACTCTCGAAAGGTTTTAGACCATGTTTTTCCAAACTGGGTCCCACCGGTAAAAATGGTCCTGTGAGTTGATTCCTCCATTTTTTCCACTCCAAATGCATCAAGATAGATGAAAACAAATATAATGATCCAATCTAGATTACAAAACATGGATCTTCTTTACGAGGAAGAAATATGAGGTCTTCTCCAAGTTCAAGGATTTTAAGGCCTTGGTAGAAAATTAGACTGGGAAGAAGATCAAAGCATTGAGGAGTGACAATGGTGAGGAATATGTCTCCAATGCTTTTAGGGACGTGTGTTCCAAGGAGGGAATTAGTAGAGATCTTACACCACACCATAACTGTTGGGTTATGATATATTCTTTCCACGACTAGCCGACATAATTAATTGGGGGGTTAGAAGCGGGGTGGAGCCCCCCCTTTGTTTCGTTGATTGCATAGTGGGGGGGTGGGTCACAAGAGGTTTGAGGGGTGCAGGTAACCCCACTCTATGGGGTCCAGGGCAGCACCCCAGAAAATTTTGTTTTGGACCCTATATTAGGTTGGCGGACCTACCTATGGTTTTGTGCATGATTTTTTGCAAATGGTTTTGGACGTGATGGTTTTCAATCCATTGTTTTGGACGCGATGGTTTTCAGTCCATGGTATTGGATGCTTCGGCATGTATAAATATGTATTGCAACATTGAAAGGAACATAATGAGAAATCAATCTGGTAGTCCTAGTTTTGGGATCCAGGGTAAAATCTATGTATATGTATTTTATGTGTTATGCTCTCGCATTGTTTATTTTCTGTGGTTTAGAATTCATATGCAGGTAATTTCTATACGAGGTTAAAACCTACATTTGGTATCAAATCTGTTTTGGCTTCAAGGGGATACCTTTGTTGCCGAGGAGTTTCGCTCGGGCCTGTGGTAGACCTTGTTCAGTGGGAGATCTGCGAGATCAATTCTGGTGGTACAAGAAGATGACGAGCAGTAGAAAGATAGAGATCGAGAAATTTAATGGTCAGAGTTTTGAGTTGTGGAAACTCAAGATGGAGGCTATGTTGGTGGATAAAGATCAGTGGATCATGGTAGATCCGGGTACTAAACCAACGGGAGTGTCCGATGAAGAATGGAAGAAGTTGGATCGAAAGGCAAAGAGCACAATACGATTGTGTGTCTCAGATTCAGTATTGCTGAATGTATCCGGGAAGCTACAGCGAAGGCTTTGTGGGACAAGTTAGGGACTTTGTACCAATCTAAGTCTCTGGTGAATAAACTGTTCCTATGGAAAAAGCTGTATAACCTAAGGATGAAAGATGGAGACTCGGTGACAGAGCATCTGAACACATTTAATACTATGGTAAGTCAGTTATTATCTATTGATATTAAAATTTCAGATGATGATAAGTGCATCAGTTTTTTGTGTTCTCTACCAAATTTGTGGGATATTCTGCTTATTGCAATAGGCCGCAATGAAACTGCCTTGTAGTTTGATGAAATAGTCTCATCCTTGCTGACGAAGGAAATGAGATGGAAAAATATGGAGAGCAAGAATGGTGATGCCTTGTCTGTACGAGGATGGTCCCAGAACATAAACAAAAATAAGTCATCGAGTAGGAGATCTAAATCTAGAGGGAGATCTAAATCTCCAGGAAAACCTGTAAAGGTGGTGTGCTAGAAATGTGGAAAGGAATGGGACTACAAAAGGGACTGTAAATCTAAAGCTCCTCATAAAGGAAAGGGATCTGATGATGCTCCTTCTGTAGAGGCAAAAACCATTTCAGATAAAGGTGGGGATGTGTACTTGGCTTCTTCAAGTACACATGTAGATCATGAGGCATGGTTGATTGACTCAGGTGCATCATTTCACTTCACTCCCCATAGAGACTGGTTCTGCGAGTATGAGAAATACGATGGTGGGGATGTCTTCTTAGGGGATGATAGGAAGGCTAGAATCATTGGTCATGGAAAAGTAAAGTTGAAGTTGCAAGGTGGAAGGGTTAGAACACTTCCAGGTGTTTTGCATATTCCTGCATTAGCCAGAAATCTGATTTTTGTAAGCAAGTTGGATGATGCAGGTGTAAAAACAGTGTTTGAGAAGGATACCTGCAAGATGGTTCAGGGAGCACTGGTATTGATGTGGGGAGTTTGGATTGGAACTCTGTACAAGCTGCAAGGTATCACTATTGTTGATGGGTGCAGTAGTTCTGTGGTTCCTGAAAGTGGAGCAAAAAATCTAGTGGTCTCTGGAGAGAAGAACGTGTTGTGGCATCAAAGGCTTGGACATATTGGAGAGAAGGGCCTTCGAATACTTCATGGTAAAGGTGTGGTAGAAGGTATGAGTAGTAGCTCTCTGGATTTTGATTTCTATGAAAATTGTGTATATGGGAAACAGAATCGGGTGAGTTTCCCCTCTGGTGGTAAGAGGGAAAAACAGATATTAGAGCTTGTGCACAGTGATGTGTTTGGACCTGTGAAGGTTCCATCACTAGGTAAGTCTGTGTACTATTTATCATTTATAGATGAATTCTCAAGGAATACATGGATATATTTCCTTAAGAAGAAATCTGAAGTATTTGACAAGTTTAAAGAATTTAAGGCTCTGGTGGAAAACCAGATAGAGAAGAAGATAAAGGTGTTGAGGACAGATAACGGTGGAGAGTTTTGTAGTAAGGAATTTGAAGAATTATGTAACAAGTGTGATATAGCATGGCAGAAGACTACTCCATATACACCTCAACAAAATGGAGTTGCAGAAAGAATGAACAATACGTTGATGGAAAGGGCACGAAGCATGCTCAGTGGTGCCGGTTTTGGACAGGAATTTTGGGCAGAGGTGGTGGAGACTACATGTTACCTGGTCAACAGATCACCTTCATCAGCGTTAGAGGATAAGACTCCACAAGAGGTATGGACTGGTAAGAAACCCTCTCTTTCACATCTGAGGGTATTTGGATGTGATGCATATGTACATATTCCAAAGAAGAAAAGAACAAAGTTGGATAGTAAATCTGAAAAGTGCATCTTTATTGGGTATAAGGATGGTTTAAAGGGCTATAAGCTTTAGAACCCAGTAATATGAAAGGTTGTGTACAGCTAAGATGTGGTGTTCAGAGAGGTGAAAGATGTTATTAAACATGAAGTCCAACCAAAGGAACCTGAGAAGATAGAGTTTGAGATTAAGGAGGAAGATTCAGACTCTATAGCAGAGGGGGAATCAGAAGATGAAGAGCCACAAACTCCGGGTGTGAGAAGATCAGTTTTAGAAAGAAAGAAGCCAGAAAGGTATAGTCCATTTGCTTTCTGTTCAAATTTTTCTTTATCTATTACTAATGATGATCCCAGAACTGTGAAGGAAGCGGTAGATCCAGAGGATCTGGTGGAGTTGCCGGCTGGAAGGAAACCCATTGGAAACACATGGGTGTTCAAGAAGAAGACAAATGCAGAAGGAAAGGTGGAGAAATACAAAGCTTGGTTGGTAGCAAAAGGTTATTCCCAGGTGCCGGGAATTGATTTTGGTGATATTTTTTCTCTTGTTGCCAAGGTAGCTTCTATTAGATTACTTCTATATGTTGTTGGTACTTTTGATTTTGAGGTAGAACAGATGGATGTGAAGACAAAATTTCTTCACATGGATCTGGAAGAGGAAATCTACATGAAGAAGCCTAAAGGTTTTGCGGTGAAGGGTAAGAAAGAACTAGTATGCAAGTTAAAGAAGTCTTTGTATGGGTTAAAATAGTCACCAAGGATGTGGCAGCAAAAATTTGATACATTTATATGGGGACTTGGCTTCACCATAAGCAAAGCAGATCACTGTGTGTATTTTAAATTAATTGGTGACTGTGTTATTTATATGGTCTTGTATGTGGATGATATGTTGCTGGTTGGACATGACAAAGAAATTATCCGGGATTTGAATACCCATTTGTCCTCGAAACTCGACATGAAAGATCTTGGTGCTGCAAACTGTATTTTGGGCATGGAAATTAAAAGAGATCGAACAAAGAGGAAGCTCTGGTTAAACCAAAGAAGGTATGTCGAGACAATATTGCAGAGGTTTAATATGCGGGATAGTAAACCGATGAAGTTCTTATTCCTACAAGTGTAAAGTTATCTGTTGAACAGTGTCCCAAGACACAAGAAGAGGAAGAGGACATGTCCCGCGTTCCATATGCAAGTGCAGTCAGTAGCCTAATGTATGTGATGGTATGTACTAGACTAGGCATTGCACACGCAGTGGGAGTATTGAGCAGGTTTATGTCAAAACCAAGGAAGGAGCACTGGACCGCTGTGAAGCGGGTTTTCAGGTATTTGCGTGGCACTAGTGATTATGGTTTGTGCTACCAAGGAAGACCAGGATCGAACAAAGTGTTGGATATTTGTGGCTTTGTTGATGTAGACTGGGCTGGAGATCTCGATCAGAGAAGATCTATAAGTGGGTATGTGTTTAACCTATTTGGAGGTGTAGTCAATTGGATGAGTAAGAAACAATCTCTAGTGGCACTATCAACTACAGAGGCAGAATACATGGCAGCCACTCATGCAAGCAAGGAAGCAGTTTGGTTGCAGAGATTGTGTTCAAGTATGGGGTTAGTCTAGAGAGCTATAAGGATAGACTGTGATAACCAAAGTGCAATTTTCTTGGCAAAGAACCCTACATATCATTCAAAGACAAAGCACATTGATGTTCAGTATCACTTTGTGAGGGATATGATAGAAGACAAAAAGCTGTTGCTGGTAAAGGTGGACACTTTGAAGAATACTATAGATGCACTAAAAAAATTTGTGAGCTCTGAGAAGTTCTTTTGGTGTAGATAAAAAATGAGCATTACAGGGTTGGATAAATGACTAAGCTCTCCTGTGGCCCCCTGTGGAAAGAAAACAACAAGTGGGAGAATGTTGGGTTGTGTTATATTCTTTCCACAACTAGCCGACATAGTTAACTGGGGGGTTAGAAGGGGGGCAGATTGCCCCCTTTGTTTCACCGATTGCGTAGCGGGGGGTTACAGGGGGTTTGAGGGGTGCAGGTAACCCCACTCTATGGGGACCCTATATTAGGTTGGGCCGACCTACCTATGATTTTGTGCATGATTTTTCGCACATGGTTTTAGACGTGATAGTTTTCGGTCCATGGTTTTGGACGCGATGGTTTTCATTCCATGGTATTGGATGCTTCAACATGTATAAATATGTATTGTAACATTGAAAGGAACATAATGAAAAATCAAGCTGGTAGTCCCAGTTTTGGGATCCAGGGGAAAATCTCTGTGTATATGTGTTTTATGTGTTATGCTCTCGCATTGTTTATTTTTTGTGGTTTAGAATTCATATGCAGGTAATTTCTGTACAATTTTAAAACCTACAATAACCCTCAACAAAATGGGGTGGATGAGAGGAAGAACTGTAAGCATAGTTGGAGCGGCTAAGGCCATGTTGTATGACCAAGGGATGCACATGTTATTGTGGATAGAGGAATGCAACACTACAGTATTTCTACAAAACAAGAGTCCACACAGAGTGCTTGGATGAGTTACACCATAGGAGGTTTTCATAGGAAAGAAGCCTAATGTTTCTCACTTTCACATCTTTGGGACAAGATTTTACTGCCATGTGTCCGAAGAGAGTAGGAAGAAGTTGGAGCCCATGACTAAAAAGGGATTTTTTATGGGTTACAGTGAGACATCTCAAGCGTACAGTGTGTATATACCATCACTCAAGAAGGAAATTATCAAGTGGGATGTGAGGTTTGAGGAGGACAGAGCTTTGAGGGAATCCTCGGAGCAAGAGTATTTTGGAGTATGAGAGGTGGAGTTACTCGCTCCCAAGAAGGAGTCTCATCCAATATCACAGATTAAGTCTCAACAAAGTGGCAAGCAAGTTGCGTAGTAGGATGACCAAGATTCATTGCAGGATGAGGAGGAGAGACTAGCATGAGTGGACGCAGTCATTCAGTTAGTTACTAGAAACTCAGGGAGAAATAGAGCCAAGTGTGTCAAGAGGTTGATCCAAGAAGCTTAGAAGCAAGTTGATAATCCTAGTTCTATGTTCAAGCAGAGAAAGCAACCACAGAGGTACACCAGATATATGGCAATGATGATAGAGTTGTTGGACATAGAGCCTTCTTATTATGATGAGGCAGCCTCTTAGTAGGTTTGGCGGGATGCCGTGGTGGAGGAATATTCCTCAATCATGAAGAAATATGTCTAGGAGATTGTGCCACAGTTAGAGGGAAAATTAGTAGTAAGCTTATGTTGGTGTACAAGGTGAAGCTTGGAGAAAATGGGAGTGTGGATAAGCACAAGGCTTGGTTTTTGGCTAAGAGATTCTTCCAGGTTGAGGGAATTGACTATGAGGATATATTCACTCCAATGGCATGTTATTCAACCATTAGGACGATTCTACCACTTGCAGATCAAATGGCATGGAAGATCCACAAAATGGTCGTGAAGACAACATACCTCAATGGTGTGGTTGAGGAATATATTTATATGGAGCATCCATAGGGGTTTGAGACTTTCAACAGAGGGACTCATGTTTGTTTACTGAAGAGAGCTCTTTATGAGCTCATGCAAACTTTGAGATCATGGTACACTCACATTGATATCTACCTTCATGGATTAGGCTTCACTAATAGTGAAGCAGATGCCAACCTGTACTACATCATGGTTGGAGGGCTTCTACTTATTCTAGTGCTCTATGTTGATGATATTATCTTGACAAGAGCAGAAAAATTGATCTAGGATTGTGAGGTAGATCTTCCAAGAGAGTTTGAGATGAAGTATATAGGGCTTATGCATTATTTCCTTGAGTTGGAGTTATGGTAGGGTGATGGAGAAATATTCTTGGGGCGGGAGTAGTACACCACAGAGATATTGAGGAGGTTTCATATGCAGGATTGCAGGCCCATGACCACGTGTTGATGTTAGCAAAGAAGAGAAAGTATATGCTACATTATATAGGCAGCTCATTAGGTCATTGATGTACTTAGTCAACACACGACCTGACATATGTTTTGCAGTGAACTAGTTGAGCTAGTTTATGATGGATCCTACCAGAGTTCACTAGGTCGCTATGAAGCATGTTTTGAGATATCTAAGAGGAAAAATATATTATGGATTATAGTATAAATAGGTTGATGAAGTGAGGCTTGAGAGCTTCACAAATGTAGATTGGGTAAGGAACTCCATAGATCAGAAGAGTACTTTAGGTAGTCTTCAACATTGGGTCAGCAATTATTTCTTGCTTCAATAGGAAGCAAAGATCAGTTGCACTCAATTCAACAGAGGTTGAATAGATGGTTTCCAGTTTGGAAGCATGTGAAGCTATCTAGATGAGGAAGTTGCTCGTGGGACTTTTCAGGAAGGGAATGGAGTCCAGTGTGATACACTATGACAATTAGAGTTGCATTAAGCTCTCTAAGAATCCATTATTTCATGATCGCTCCAAGCATATCGATATCAGGTATCATTATCTCAAGGAATGTATGCAGAAAGGGATACGGAAGTTATATTACATTCCAACAAAGGAGCAAACATTAGATATATTGACCAAGACATTGGCAAGAGGCAGTTTCGTCTATTTCATAGATAAGTTGGGATTTGTACATAATCCCTTCCTTGCTAAGAGGAAGTGTTGAAAATGTAGTGATGGAAGTTCTTTTGGCTTAAGCCTTAGCTAGTGAGGGCCACGAATTTTTCTTTCTCTAGCATGACTATTAGTTCATGAGATATACTTAAGTTACGATGAGTTGATTTCTAGTTTACTGGAATGGTCATGAATTTTTCATGCGTAGTTTTAGGGATTTAGTTAAGTGGAGTCTTCTTTAGTTAGATTATAGTATGGGGTGGAAGTGACAAATTCAATTAGAGTTCAATTAGAACGAGTTAAGAATTCATTTTTTATTGGAAAGAGAATGAGTTAAGACTTAAATGTTGATTGGAGAGAGAACGAGTTGTGTTGTTAGTTAACTCACAATCACAATTGTAGGAAACTCAAGTGAACTACTAATCAAACTAGGCCTCCTTGCATGGTTCGAATTCTATATATAAAGAGAAGGATGAAGTCACAAATTCACAAATCATTTTCTTTGTGTGTGGAGTGTGCATAATTAAGGAGAAATTATGTGCAAGGAAATAGGAGATTGTTAGCTAGTAAACAGGATTTCCAAGTGCGCTATGAAATAAGAGCTCCAATTGTGCTAGCAAATAGGAGCCAACTACGCAAGGAAATAGGAGCAACTTTCACTAGGATTATGGAGCAAGGATCGAGTATTCTCAAAGAAGGATGCTACTATCATCAACAGAGATCAAGAAGCTAAGAATAGTGAGGAGAATCATATCGCTTTCTCATAGATAGGTTGTTGGCTGCAATAATAGTGTGCATTGTAATAAATATATTTTCTCATAGAAAAATCAATAAAATACCACAACAAAGAAAGTGGGTTTTCCCTTTTGGGTTTCCTGGGTAAAACAAGAGTGTCAACACACATGTGTTTTTATATCTGGTGTTTTTCGAAGAAACTATGTATCTTAGTGAAAGTAAATTTGGTTTAGTTTTCAGTTCCCTTGTTTTTAGTAATTGGTCTAAGTAGTTGCAGAGTTTCAAGAAAATTAACACAAATAATGAGACAAACAACATATCTATTGAGATTGAAGAGTTGTCACCAAAGAAAGATGCATATGCTACTGCATATGGTGGAAAAGTAGAAGAAAATAATCAAAAAAAATAATGGAGAATATGTTTCTATAAAAAATGATATTTCAATGAAGCAAGAGGAGAATGGGTGTGTTGGTACTTATATCTATGAGACACGTGATAACTAGGTCCACCAATCCTTCTGCTAGAATTGATCCCAAAAAGAGAGAGGTAATTTTATATAGAATCAATTGTTATGCATCTTACAAGTAACTTTTGTATGTTATATTTGATATATAAATCAAACCATTACTTACAAGAGCTTTATTTTTTCTAATTGTCTAAACTTTTCTCTATCACACACATACGTATCATCATAGGAGTTCCAAAATATTTTTGGAATGGACCGGAATTTTTTTTATGAGAAACCAAAGTGGAAGCACGATTTTAAAAAGATGCTGATTGATATGCTTTAGGGATTGGGACCAATGGTTTGGTTGATCTACATTGTTGCAAAACATAGTCAATGCATTTGGCTCTACCAAAGGAAATTAGTTATTTCATGTTGGTGGTCATTTTAACCAGTTGTTATTCATGGAAGTAAATTTTCTAGCCATTTCCTATTCTTGGGAGAGTGTTTAGATTTTCGAGGTTAAAACCTAGTGATTAAGTTCTTGAAACCTTGTTAGTTATATTGATTGTATACTAGTTATTATTCTACTAGTGAATGATATATGATAACACCTACCTTATTGAATTGGAAGATAGCAAGCTATCTCCACACCTGGAATATTCTTGAAAGCCTTAACGAGCTTATACCCTTTAGTGGCATAAACAATCAGAGGACTTGTGTAAAACATAACACTTGTTCCTCATCTCACCCTTACTGGCACAAATACTATGGCTTTTCTTGGTCTTTTTCCATGCTATCAATAGCCCCTACCTTCTACAAATCCTTCAAATTAGTTGAGGTTTTCTCGACCACTTGGACATCATCATTGAGAATCAATGGAAACTCCAAGATGGACTTGATCCTATGACCTCAAGCCATGAAAAGAGTATGGATCACAAAGGTTGCTAGGGCAGAGACCACCACATGTATTTTCTGGTTTAAGTTGATTTTATAGTGTTATTTTCACCATATTTTCGTGGGGGCGAACTTATATCTTTCCAAAGGATCCTTGGTCAACTCTATGTATTTCACCTCCAGCAACAGGGGGGAATCAGGAAACCACATGGCATGTTCCCCATGGCTCTACGAAAGTCTAGATCGGCCTTCTTGTTGAAAACATAGGGTTGGTGTTTATTCGTTTCCATTTTTACATGCACAAATTCCACAATGTTTGATTGAGACCTCATGAGGGAGTCTTTTTCTCCCATTCATGTTGGAACCCTAGTTCTAGGGTTGTTATATGGAATTTGCATCTACGGATAAACACATTTTCCCTAGGTGGGTAGCTACACCTAAAACAATAGAATGAAAGTAGTTTAATCTTTTCCTGTAGTAGATAGATGAGATGAAGGAACTTACTTGTAGTCTTTCGCTTCCTTAATCCCCTCCCACTTGAACTGAATCCACTCAATAGGTACCTATGTCAACAGAAATAGAAACAACAAACGATCAAAGCATACATGATCTATCTACTATAAACCAATGGAATCGAAGGCATTGAAACACATAATCATCATAGATATGAAAAATAATATGAGAAAAGGAATAAACTCTTTATTAATGTAGAAGGAAGAGTTTCACCCAATACAGTTCGATCCTGTGCCACTCCTCCAACTTCAGTCCAACCCTCGCCACATCAAAAGCACACCAATCCAGCAGCATAACATTGCTTGACATGAACTCAAATCTCAAACCAACAGAATTTCTCTACAATCTTCAGATTCTAGCCTCCTGATCACTATGATGAGTGCTCAATTTATAGGGAAATGGAGGTGGTTTTGTCATAAATGAGGGTATTGAATGGCCTTCCAAAATTGGAGTTAGTTTCCATGGAGCAAGGGATGAGAGGATATGAGGTTAATTGATCCATAGCCTATCCAAATTCGAGCTCATAAGATGAGATAAGAGATGGGATCCTTCTAGAATGATCTAGAATCAAGGAATATTCCCATAATCCAATGTGAATTTCACTCATTCTCGCCTAGCGCAGGTCAAAGAGGGCCTAAGTGCACTGCAGTGTAGGCCTGAATGGGCCTACCTGCTCTGCAGCACAGTTACCCCTGACCAAGGCTGCGCTGGTGTCCCAAGGAGGCATTTCAGCAAGGCTTCAGGCTAGGAAACTTTCATGGATGGAAGCATTCAATGTGATGACTTGTCTAGGGCATGTAACAAGTGAATTAGGGTTTGATGAGCCCTAATTGTATTGATCTGAATGTTGAGAGTGATTTTCCCAAATAGACCTGTAACAAGGGGCATAACTGGAAGTGACAATGGATGGTAATAACATAAAGTCCAGGAACATAGAAAAATTCCATAATAGGGATTTCAATATGAAACCAATAAGGGATGTTGGTAAACATGTCGAGACAAGTATGGTAAGAGAATCAATCTCCACGAAAAGTATTTCTCCCTAGATCCCAAGTAGGTCATGAAAATTTCCAAAGGGAAAGAAATTTCCTTCAAATGTAATTTGTATAAAATTAGGAATAATGGTTTCTAATGTAATTACAAATGTCTAAATTCTAGAAGGGATCTAGGTTGTTGGGAAGTTTTGATGAGCTATTACTTTTGGCCTTGTGGCCCATTATCGAGGCGAAAAAAGCTAGGTTGAGGTTTTAGGTTGTTGGGACAAATGTCCCATTTGTCTTTGTTCTGTTAGGACATTTTTTAGCCTATGTATGTATAGATAGGTAGAAAAAAAAGTAGGTATCTCAGGACTAGAGCTCAAACAGCTTGGAGAGGGCATCTCGATGAGGAGCACTAGATCCTTTGAAAAGATTGAATTTAGATTGTTTAATATTCCTTTTTATTAATTTTTAATGAATGTGAATTGAAACTGAATTTCTTATCAAGATACATTGACAAGTGTTTATTTATGTATCAAGCTTGGTTTGTAATTGTAGTCATATCTTTTCTAGTGGATTATTTCCATGGGCATTGATTCTCCTTTATAGGAACCCAAACACAAGCATTATGGTTGCAGGTTGTAGCACGAGAGCTAAAATACAAAGTACACCAACAAAATATATGTGTGTGCCTCGAATTGAAGCACCCATGCCAGATTGAAACCCAATCACAAATGCAAGGCCAAAAGTATCCCCATACAAAGCACAGGGGCTTCACTCAATGAACCTATGACATAGCATGTGCATTCATGGCATACTAAACAATACCCTTACTTTGACTACATATTATAAAATACCCTTAAAAAACACTTTATTTAAACCCCTACCAATATGAACCCAATACACCTTCCCAATTTAAAAAACCCCTTCTTTCACTAGATATTGTAGGTAACCATTTTTTCATTAACATTTTTCATACCCCTTTATATTTTTTCATTAACTTTGAGATACTTTTTTTATACACAACATACAAAAACCCTTTCCCCTCTATTATGTGCTCAATATTTTATGTCATTTTTCCTCAATATATATCCCCCAATATGAACCCATGTGGTATGGTATTTCTCCCCATTGAAGTCCCCATGATACGAAGAAGATTTCAATGTGAGGATCATTGAACAAGCAGTTTCCTAGGCTGCATGGTAAGGTTTGTGTGTGGATGACTATGTAAGCATTTTACCTGGCCACAAGGAAAAGTTCAAAGAGAATTGACCAAAAGTTACCAATGAATAGGAGAAAACAAGAAAATCTTCATGCACCCACCTCCTACATCATTGGAGAGATCCCCCACTCACACTCCACATACACCATGGATCTACCTTTCGCCCACCACATTCATACAATATACCTATGGCACATGACTCTATAACACCATCCCCCCCATGATCCTTTGCTTACCATAGGGAGAGGGATCCTGTAATCCACTTACACCATGTATTTTTTCCTATTGATCGCAGTTGTTTAAAGCTTCCTCATTCTTTATCCATTTTGTTGATTGTATGTGTTGCACACCCTTTTAGGAGGACAAGAAGCTAGTGTGAAAAGGCATGTCATTGTTGCCGATGTGTTACCTTTTGGAAACAATAATATGTATGTCCCTCAACACCATTGATAATTTTGATCTTTCCATATAGGTTTTCTTTTTAAGGAAATGTCACCTGATGAATCTTCTCATGAAGAAAATGCGTGCACTATATGGAAATTCAAGGATTGGCCCGTCAGTGCTATTTTGCATTGATAGTGTGTTTTGGGTAGTGACACTTGTGGGATTAAAATAGAAATAAAGGTGTGTCATCATCAAGTGGTATCATAGCAAAACAACGCTCTTTGGGGATTGAGAGAAAAGGAAGTGGTCATGATAAGAAGATAATTTTAGCCATCAGAGAAGATTAAAAAGAGTTCTCATGAAAGATAAGAACGATTCAAGGAACTAGGGACATTCGCTAGCAGAGACAACAGAGTTTATTGGCAAAGAAGCTTGAGAATTAGTTTAGGAAAGGGAACTAGAACAAGAATGTGGGAGGAAATCGAGGTACAAAAACTCAGAAAAAAAGCAGACAATTTGGAGTAGACTGGAGAAATTTCCATCTAAGAAGCAAAATTGGGGGATTGAAAATCCAAACATTTTGAAGCAAGGGATGCAGAATATTGTGAAGATCTCAATATTAAGGAGACCTAGGAAGTAAAAATAATTTTATGGATTTATTTTAACCTAGTGAAGAAGTTCATAATTGTAGGTAGCAGCATAAGGAATAGGATTGCGGAAAAGAACCATTGCAGCAGAGAAGTTGTAGCATAGAAGTTGTTGCAATTAAGGTTGGAAAAGAGAATAGGACAAAGGAAGTCCTCAAGGCATAAGATCTCAAAGAAGGTGAGCAGACTGCAACACCCAGAAGATTAGAGGAGGCTTCAGAGGTTCCAAAGGAGGAGAACTTATGATACCAAAAGCCCAAGCCCTGAGGAGAGAATCTTGGTGAGGTGTCCTATGGAGGCTTGTTTGCAAATCACAATGAGCATGGAGAAGCTCATGAAGAAGGAAGAAAAGATTACTGTGCATAGTCATATGATGGATTGAGAAGGAATCAATAGAAATATTAGTGATGAGGAGTTTGATAGAGATATTTTTGAGTTAAAGGAAAGATTTAGTATGGTGAATATGTTGTTATAGGAGATGGAGAATTAAGACCAAAGATGTGGATGGTGTTATCACTCAGGTTGTCCCCAGGTTGGAGTAAGGGATACAGCCGAGGTAACCACAGACCAACTTTGGATTGCAGGTTCTAGCCCACCTGCAATCAGAGAGGGCTCTCTCTTTCAGATTTAGCTTTGTTTAAAAGGATTTTAGGCTAGGTATTGAGTTCAGAGGGTTTTTGTTTTGTTTTGGTGGGAAAATTGATGTTTCAGGTAGAGAGGCAGAGCACAGTCTGAGTGTTTCAAACCATTGGGCGTGGAGTCGAGGAGGAGGACTGCTGGTGCATTTCCTTGGTCACAATAAGGGAAAATGGAGCAAGATAGCTGCGCATGAAACAATGTTTCAGGTTTAAATGATGGAAAGAATGCTAAGTAACGAGAGGCAGTTAAGAATCTCTCAATCAGCTTAACAGATGTAGGTAACAGAGCTCTACCTAGGGGCATTTAAGAATCCCTAGATAATTGGCAAACACGGGTGAATTGGGGTAAATATGAGCCAGGAGGAATTCATATCCATAACCAATTCATTCAGAGGAAAACATAAAGAAATAGCAGAAATTGAGCATAGAGTGTATTTAAACAAATTCTAAGCTATTCTTTCTTTCTTCTATTTAGATAGTGGTGAACAATAAAACAGAGGTAAGATGCACTTATTGTTTCAGGCTGCAGCACAAGAATTCCATCTTCATATCTTCAAAACATTCATTAACAATAGGCAGTTTGCTCTCCAAGCTTTCAGCAATCTTTGGTTATAGAAAAAACTCAGGTATACAATGCGAGTCTCTAGTGAAAATTCTCAATTGACCAACCCTTGTAACAATGTAGAGGGCGGTATATATAGGGAAAAACTCTCTACAACTGCTTTTATTACAACTTGACCTAATCAGGTCCTAAAGAATAATTAATTGACCTAACTCTATCATAAATAAATGCATGAAAATATCTCGGGCTGCGCTGAGGGCGGCCGTATCAAAACTGAATAAATTGTGTTGTCCTCGGTGGCTTGGTGCAGTGCTTTCTGAAATAAATGTGTATGGGTTTCTGCTTCTTTGTTGTTCGTCTGCATTTAAAGCTTTAACTGTGATTTGAGGGCAAGGATGGGCTTACGCCTCTTGATTTGACTTTCTGGGGGGCTCATCAATGTTCAGGTGCTTCGAGCCCCTAAAGAATCTTGACTGATACTCTTTGGCTCTTCTTCTTCCTCTGATACTCTTTGACAATAAATTGGGATGTTGTTCTGATGTGCTATGCGTTAAATCAACATTTAATGGCTGCTGCTCGGCTCTCGGTTTCCTTCAAACTGTCTTCGGCTCCTTCCTGAATGCTTCGCGAAGGAAAACGGGTCATTCGGCGCCTTTCTGGCTTGCTGGGGGCTGCATGATGAAAAGATTCCCTAAAGATTCCCCATTCAGGCCTATTTTATCCAGCGATGAGCAATTTGCGCTAGGCACAAATCGCTCATCAAAAACTGCCTCAGAAACTAATTCCGGGGCTCCAGAGTGCGATTTTCTCCCTTCGCGCTAAAATTGATGATGACGTTAGCATGACATCAGCGTGACGGAACTTTGTACGGCGGGTGACGTCAGCGATGACATCAGCATGATGACATGGCAGGATGATGTCAGGATGATGATGTCATCACGTACGGAGGTGACGTGGCAGTACGGCAGGGTGACTCAGCGGTACAGTGGCAGGAGGCGGCAGGCAGATGACGTGTCATGGTGACTGGGCAGGGGGGTGACGCAAGCGAGTGACGTCACTGGGCAGGAGGCGGTTTCTAGTTTTGGGGCGCACCGCCTTTAGGCATGAGTGGTTTTGTTAGAGGGGGCTCCGCCACAGCCCAGGAGGTGATGCGTGGCGGGAGTACGGCGGCAATACTGCCCATCTCCCGGACGCTAACCTTCGGGCGCGTCGGGGGACAGGAAGGCCCGCCAGTCGTTGATCTGGGCGCAAGACGATCGGACGGCTGGCAGGAAGGATGGGGCGACGGCGGGTTAGTGGGCGGGGATATCCGTGGGAATATTCTGATTTAAATATAGCGCGGCGGGGGTTTTTAGACTTAGGGAAAGTGGGTTACAGGGTTTAATGAGCGCGGGTTAATGTATTTATGCACAAAAACTTAGGATAAGGGCGAAGTGTGGGTTTTTGAGGGTTTTAGGGCTAGGGGAGAGGTTGTTAGCATGACCAAGTGTCATCTAACTCCTGTTATGACACGGATGGGCTAAAAACAGCCCCTGATGGATTGTTCTTTCCCTGACTTAGGAAAAATATGGCTATATTGCCAGGGAGGGGATATTTACATAGGGGAGTTTTATATACATTCTTTTAGTAGGGGAAGGGGAAAACTGATAGGGAGTTATATACTAGAGTTAGTAGTTAATATGGAAATGATAAGCAGGCGCTAAGGTGGGGGACCTTAGGCTAATTTTGGGGAAAAGAAATTGTAAAGAAATGAAATCCTTGAGCGAAGCAGATCTCCACTAAGGCAAATGACATGGAAAATGATGAACTAAGAGGAACCAAGCAGATCTTGACCTCTTTGGGAAATTAGTAAGTGACTTGGGAAATGAGAAGAAGGGGGAGTTAGTGATGTCCACCTCGAGCTCCTCCAGATGAAAAATTGTCTGCAACTGTGATCTGAAAAGATAAAACACTTTGTAACACAAAATTGATCATAAATCATCATTCTTCAACCACACAGCCAGCCTACTCACCTAACATTTTTTTCCTTTTGATTTGGGTGCACTTAGACTTGTAGACCCAGCTTTACAATTTTTCTTTTGAATGATTTCCTATCTAAATCTACACTTATTTCTACCAGGGCCCAGATTAAGCAGTTGGGTCCCTTTGATTCTCTACCTATCTACAAATCTGCCAAGATTAAACTGTTTGGACAGATACCATTCTCTACATTCTAAAACAGGAAATTGAAACCTAGGGAGACCAAGATTAGGCTGTTTGGACCTCCCTTTAAATGAAAACTCTTCAAAACCGGAACAACTCATCAAAATTGGAATACAGTAGTGCCTTTGAACTAGCACACTTCATGGCATCTTGTGGAAATATGGAAAACTGCAGCCTGCAAAGTATGACATATTTGGCATGTAAAAGTGTCAATCATGAAAAATGAACACCTGTTGCAACAGGAGGCTAACAGTGGCTCCACTTGGGGATGGCTTTTCCTTGTGAAAAGTCAAGAACAGCAGGTCAGACTGCCTTGATCTTCTATTTTTTGTTGTTGACTGGAAACACTTCTTTGTTCTAGCTGCTAAAAATATGAATTTTTGAAATCTGAACCATTCTCTCCTCCACTGAGTTACTGTGAACTGTGCAGCATCGCCTGCTTTCTTCTGCGTGCTTGATAATTATGTATAATGCTTTGACTGTAAACAGTTCTTTTCTACCATGAATTGCTTGTAATGTGACAGTTTTTTCTCTTGATACTTTGCTGAAAACTGGTGTAGAAACAGAGCTTTAAAAACTGTGTCTTTCATAAATTTACTGCTTTTCCTTAAACAATCGGCCTGCTTATAAAAAAATAAAAACAGAGTGTTGATATATACAAAAAAAATTGTACAAAGATATATACAAAACTGCATTGTGTCCCTTAAAAGGGATCATGGTAATGCTTCAGCATACGGCCATTAACAGGGCCTTCTTCAGCAGAACTGTCCTCTACAGATCTGAGAAAATATGTGTTATTTCCCTGAACAGCAGAAACAACAAATGGACCTTTCCATAAAAAATCAAACTTTGCATGTTTTCCCTTGTCTTCTCTTCTTGAGTCCCATCTTAGAACTTTGTCACCAACATTGAAATCCTCAGCCTTAGCTCTCTTATCAAACATCTTTTTGAGCTTTTCTTGCAAAATTTGAGCTCTGTCATAAACTTGTTCTCTGGTTTTCTGAAGATGAATTGTCTGATTGATTCTTCTTTGAATGTCATTTGGTTCAGCCTGAATCTCTTGTAACAACTTGATAGTAGGAATGCCCAGGGATGAAGGAAATCTTGCCTCCATGCCATATACTAGCTCATAAGGGCTCATCCCAATGGATCTCTTGCTCGAGAGTCTGTCTGCCCATAGGGCGTTCACCAGCTTTTTGTGCCAGTTCTTCTTGTTCTCTTCCAGCACTTTCTTTATGATGTTGATGAGGCTTTTGTTAGATGATTCGGCCAAACCATTACCTTGAGGGTAATAAGCTGTAGAGTGGCCCAAGGTAATATGAAATTTGTGGCAAAAATTGATCATCTTTTTGGACTTAAAGGCAGCGGCATTGTCAGTGATGATTTTCTCAGGGCAGCCAAATCTAGAAAGGATATTGCACTCAAGGAATTGGATAATGATGGTGTCATTGGCTTGTCTGTAGGGAATGGCTTCAACCCACTTAGTGAAATAGTCAGTGGCTGTTAGGATCCATTTGTGCTCGCCTGAGGAAGAGGGATGGATTTCTCCAATGAAGTCAAGACCCCATTGTTGAAAAGGTTTTTCTGTTGAGATAGGTTTAAGGGGCAGGGGTAACAGCTTTCTCTTGCCCTCAAAGATTTGGCATTTGTGACAAGACATGGCAAACTTCTTTACATCTGCAAAAAGAGAGGGCCAATAGAAACCAGCCCTTAAAATTTTATCAGCGGTGGACTTTCAGTATAGATGTCCTCCACAGTCACCTGCATGGAATTCCTTCATGACATTGTTAGTTTCATTCATGGTTAAACAATTAAGCAATATACCTTCATGATTTCTCAAAAATAATGCACCATCTATAACACAAAACTTTAAAGCCTCCATTTTCAAAAATCTTTTCTTGGTCCTGGACAATCCTGGGGGAGCACACAGGTTTAACAATACAAAGCAAATATCAGTGTACCAAGGGCATTGCAGAAATATTTCACTGATCTGTGGAGTCGCCAGCTCCGGTTCCTTGTCCAGTTGGTTAATGTCTAAGGCTTGAAAATTTGTTTCGAACATCAGTTTGGCTAAACCTTGTCTCTTTATTAGCTTGGTTGGTTTTATTTCTATGTCATATTCAAGGATGCTTGCAATCCACTTGCCTCTTTTGCCTTCTAATCCCTCTTGGGTCAATATGTCTTTTACAGCAGCATGTGGTACATAGGCAATCACGTGTGAATACAGAATGTACACTCTGAAATCCTTGATGGCCTTAACAAGTGCATAGGCCTGCTTTTCCATGATTGGGTACTTCAAAGGGGCGTCTCTTAAGACTCGGCTGAAAAAAGCAATTGGCTTTTTAGCTCCCTGTTCATCCTTTTGCAAAAGGACAGTAGCTATTGTGTGATCAGATGCAAATGAAAATATGATAAAATCTTTGTCAAATTGCGGGCTGGTTAGAACAGGGGTTTGGGTTAATGCAGTTTTGATACTTTCAAATGCTTGCTTGGTTTCTAGGGACCATCTTACCTTGGCATCCTTTTTTAACATGTTGCTTAACAGTCTTATTAATTCAGCTAGATTTGGGATAAACCTTCTTAAGAAGTTGATTTTCCCAAGGAATGCTTGCAGCTCTTTTATGTTTCTTGGATATGGGATTTGGAGGATGGCTTGGATTCTTTCAGGGTCAATTCTGATCCCATCTTTTGATATGATATGGCCAAGTAACTTGCCTTCTTTGAGGCCAAATAGGGACTTCTTGGGATTCAAGGAAATGCCATATTTCCTACATGTCATGAATATCTGCCTGAGGTGCTTGAGGTGTTCTTCATCAGATTTGGAAAATGGGGTCAAGTCATCAAGATAAACAACTAGGAAGTCATGTATTTCTTTGGCAAATGCAATGTCCATTGCTCGTTGAAAAGTTGCACCAGCGTTTTTAAGTCCAAATGGCATCTTGACATACTTAAATGTTCCCCACGGTGTGGTAAAGGCTGTTTTGTCTTGGTCATCCGGGTGAACAAGTATTTGGTTGAAACCTGAAAAACCATCTAGCAAAGAGATTCTAGATGACCCCACTACTCTCTGCAAGATGTGGTCCATTTTAGGCAAAGGGTAATGGTCTTTTAGGGAGACTTGGTTTAAATTTCTGAGATCTACACAAAGTCTGATTTCACCTGTCTTTTTTCTTGTAGGAACAAGATTGGATACCCATTCAGAAAATCTGATGGGTGCTATGATGCTTGCTTCAAACATCCTCTTTACTTCTTTTTCAATTGGGGGAAGAAGCATAGGGTTGATTCTTCTAAGTTTCTGTTTGAAGGGTTTCTGGTTTGGTTTTAAAGGAATGGTGTGTTGGATCACTGAGGTGTCATAGGATTTCAAATCCTCATAGCTCCAAGCAAAGACATCTTGGAACTCTTTGAACAAGTCAATGTATTTGGGCTTTTGATCAGGTGGTAAATTTTTGGACAGTTTGATCATTTTTGGATTCTCTTTTGTTCCAATGTTGTGTTCTTCTATATCAGTGTTAATGGGTTGCAATTTTGGCTTTCTAGGAACGTCATTGGCATCAAACATGTCTTCTAATGGGGTAAGGCCAGCAGGCAGAAAGTTATCCTTTAAGTCAATGATCTCTGCTTCTGCTTTGGCAATGTCTTCCAAATGCATTTGTTTCAGCTGTTCTATATTTTCTTTGTCAAAAATAGTTGGTTTCAGGATCTGTTTGGCTGTTGCAGCTGTTACATCTTGTTGATTTTCATTTGTTTGCTGTTGGGAGTCGTTCATAGCGTCCATGTCAATGTTGATACTTGAAAATTCATGCTCAAGGGTAAGGAAATTATTAATCTGGACGTCATTTTCGAACACTTGCCAATCTATGATGTTATTTGGGACAGCGGGCCTATGTTTTATTTCAGCTGTGAAGTGATGGTTTGGGTCAAAAGGAAGCTTGCATGTACTAGCAAAGGTGGCTAGGCTGTGTGCATGAATGTTATGATTTCTGGAAATCTTGTCAAGCTTGAATTCAGTGAATGCATTGAGTATATTAGTGGCAGCAGTCCTATAGGCTCTCATTCTATTGTCATTGGTAACAAAATTACCTTTCATTTGTTGTATGATTAAATCAGAGTCTCCTAAAATAGACACTTTTGCAGCTCCTAGAGCTTTGAGCAGTTTAAGGCCTAACAGCAGAGCCTCATACTCTGCCATGTTATTTGTGCATTTGAAATTCAGTCTGTAGGCATGACCTTCTGCATGGTTGTTATATGTATTATGAATCCAGACACCTGCCCCTGCTCCTAACTTGTTAACAGAGCCATCAAACTCTAAATACCAAGGGATTTCTTGCTTGTGGTTTGTACCTAAAGTGTCAATCAACTTAGGATTGGGCAGATTTGCAATTTCTATTTGGGGATGTTCTTCTAACATGCTAGTTGTGTTAACTGTTGTGACAGTTTCCCTAGTGTGTGTAACTAATTCTTCATTGATGTGTGCTTGTTGTTCCAGAGCCAAGGGCTCATTATCAGTTGGAGAATTTGTATCATCATTAAACAAAATAAAGGAATCCATATCAGAATGGATTGAATAAATGGGAAAATTTTCAGGCTTGCTCTCACTACTTACCACATATTTCATCAGCGTTTCTCTATACAGTCTCTTTGGTTGCCCAAAGACTGAAATGGTAGCGTAGGAAAGGTCTAATTGAAGGGATCCTTGAAGCTTTGCTCCCCATGATCTTGATAGGAGCATACCGTATTTTGGTGGAATGTCGGCGACCACTACATCCATGAGGATGGTCTTATTTGGATATTGAACTAAGGAGACACACAAGTCTTTGATGAGGCCTAGACATTTCACTTGACTTGAGTCAAATGAGTATAAGTCTTTGTAAGGTCTTGTAACGTCAAGGTTCAGTTTTTCCATAACTGCTTTGGGCATTAGATTGTGCGATGCCCTTGAGTCAAACATAGCATTGTGTAAAACTTTGTCATGTATATGCAAACTGACATAAAAGGGTGGGACAAGTCCATGTGTTGACTTTCCATTGACTTCTGGGCCAAACAGCAGTTCAGGGGATTCATCCAAAACATTTACCTCGTCCTTGTTTTCTGGAATTTGAAGTGACCTTTGAATTTGTTGCCTATATACATCGTGTTTGGAAAGTTCCGAGAGGGGGATGGATATTTTCAACTTAGCTATTTCTGCCTCTAAATTAAATGGTTTTTCCAATGGAGTCTTGTTGTTGATAAAGGCAGTTTTTCCTTTTCATTTAAATTATCTGCAATTTGCTCTTGTTTATCAGCGTTATGAGGACTGATAGCTTGCAGTTTTTTAGTTTCAGCAAAAAAAATTGGAACACTTTTCGAGCTTTGTTTCAAGGGAGAAGGTGGCAAAGGCTGATCTTTGGAAGGCTGTATTTCTGTTATGTCTTCTACAGTCACTTGATGCGGGTTTGGAACATTTGTATCAGCGGGTTCTGTTATGACAGCCTTGCCTTTGGTCTTGTTGGGTTGTTTGCCATCCTTTGTTTTACTAGGTTCCGAAATGTCAATGGTCCTAGTTCTCAGCTTATATTGTTTGTGTACTTCATACACAACAGTATCATATCCTTGTTTAAAATCAAAAGACTCACCAGATTTAGTTTGAAACTGATTGTAATCGTGCTGATTCTGGTCTTCTTGGGACAGGACAGTTTGGTGCTCACCTTTTAGATCCATCAGGTTCATGTGAGTGTCTTCTATGGGTTCACTAGAAGTAGACCCTTCAACATAGTTATCCTAAAAAGGGGGTCTTATGTCATGGTCTTGGTTAGACCTACCAGCATTTGTGTTCTGTGTTTTCCTAAAATTTGGGTTCCTTAGGGTATTAGACTGTTGTCCTTCCCATGATGCTTTCCTTTCAACATTTTCTACTCTTTCTCCTAGCCTTTGTAGGCCACTGATAATAGCATCAAGATTTTGATCAAAGGCTGAGGGTTCTTCCTTAAAGGTGGTTCTTCTTTCCATTCTAGCTCTGTTTCTCTTGGCAATTAAGTTGGCTTCTACGCTAACAGCAACATTTTGCATGTCTGCAAGGGTCTGAGGAGCTCTTTCTTTTAACTGATATGCCATATCAGGGTCAAAACCATCCAGAAATTTGTACAAGGCCAGATCAGGGGGAGGCCTTAGGTTCTGCGGTATTGCATTGTAAACATTATTGAATCTTGCACAGTACTCCAAAACAGTCTGTTGAGGACCTCGTTTAATCGTATCATATTCTGCTAGTATGTGCAAGGGGTCTTTCTTTTTCTCCCATCTGTTAGTAAAGGATTGGTAAAGCTCATCTGGAGTGGTTATTGAATTTGCAGCAAGTGATCTGAACCAAGTTCTTACATCACCTGTCAGACTCTAAACAAAAATTCTCATTCTCACGCTATCATCATCTATTTCGTAGTTTTCAAAATAGTCTTGCATCTTTTTGGTATGCTGAATGGCAGTGAAAGGACCAGTACTATCAAAATATGTGATTTTGGATTGGTACTCTTGAGGTAAAGCCCCAGCATTAGCAGGTAATTGCAGGGGTGCATATCTATTAGCCATATTGACAGGGATAAGTGGAACAACGGGGATTAATGCAACAACTGGATAACGGGGATAACTGGAACGGTGGAAACAACAGTAGTGGTAGTATGTGCAGTGAATGAAGGTGTGGAAGGAGTACTTCGAGATGTAGATGATGAACCAGGGGAAACAGGGGCCGAATGAAACAAAACTTTGACAGGAGTCGGAATACAGCTAGGGTAAGTTGTTTCAGGGCTCAAATCAACAAAATTTTCCTGTCTTTCTTGCTTCTTAAGGATCTTCGGGATTATGTTAGGGTTCTCAAAAACAGCTGGTGGATTCGGGTCTGGATTTGACCTTGTGTGTCGCAGATTCTTCTTGGGAGCCAGCTTCCGAATTGTTTTTTGGGTATTTTTATGGGAATATTTTTGTAATTAACAAGGGACAGATCAAATTTTGGAATGGTTGTGTATATCTTAAAACTAGCATGAAGATTGACTGAAGCAGCTTTTATTTACTTCTGCTAATGTAAAACAGAAACAGTTTCAAAGGCTTCCTGGCTGACATTCAGGCTTCATCTATAGTTTTAAGAAATATACAGCAATTAGAAAATTGACCTTTTTAGGGGATCTTTCCAACCTTCTTCGTGAATTTAACTGAGGATGTTCCCCAGTGGAGTCGCCATTATGTTATCACTCAGGTTGTCCCCAGGTTGGAGTAAGGGATACGGCCGAGGTAACCACAGACCAACTTTTGATTGTAGGTTCTAGCCCACCCGCAATCAGAGAGGACTCTCTCTTTCAGATTTAGCTATGTTTAAAAGGATTTTAGGCTAGGTATTGAGTTCAGAGGGTTTTTGTTTTGTTTTGGTGTGAAAATTGATGTTTCAAGTAGAGAGGCAGAGCACAGTCTGAGTGTTTCAAACCATTGGGCATGGAGTCGAGGAGGAGGACTGTTGGTGCATTTCCTTGGTCACAATAAGGGAAAATGGAGCAAGATAGCTATGCATGAAACAATGTTTCAGGTTTAAATGATGGAGAGAATGCTAAGTAACGAGAGGCAGTTAAGAATCTCTCAATCAGCTTAACAGATGTAGGTAACAGAGCTCTACCTAGGGGCATTTAAGAATCCCTAGATAATTGGCAAACACAGGTGAATCGGGGTAAATATGAGCCAGGAGGAATTCATATCCATAACCAATTCATTCAGAGGAAAACATAAGGAAATAGCAGAAATTGAGCATAGAGTGAATTTAAACAAATTCTAAGCTATTCTTTCTTTCTACTATTTAGATAGTGGTGAACAATAAAACAGAGGTAAGATGCACTTATTGTTTCAGGCTGCAGCACAAGAATTCCATCTTCATATCTTCAAAACATTCATTAACAACAGGCAGTTTACTCTCCAAGCTTTCAGCAATTTTTGGTTATAGAAAAAACCCAGGTATACAATGCGAGTCTCTAGTGAAAATTCTCAATTGACCAACCCTTGTAACAATGTATAGGGCGGTATATATAGGGAAAAACTCTCTACAACTGCTTTTATTACAACTTGACCTAATCAGGTCCTAAAGAATAATTAATTGACCTAACTCTATCAGAAATAAATGCATGAAAATATCTCAGGCTGCGCTAAGGGCGGCCGTATCAAAACTGAATAAATTGTGTTGTCCTCGGTGGCTTGGTGCAGTGCTTTCTGAAATAAATGTGTATGGGTTTCTACTTCTTTGTTGTCCGTCTTCATTTAAAGCTTTGACTGTGATTTGAGGGCAAGGATGGGCTTACGCCTTTTGATTTGACTTTCTGGGGGGCTCATCAATGTTCAGGTGCTTCGAGCCCCTAAAAAATCTTGACTAATACTCTTTGGCTCTTCTTCATCCTCTGATACTCTTTGACAATAAATTGGGATGTTGTTCTGATGTGCTATGCGTTAAATCAACATTAAATGGCCGCTGCTCGGCTCTCGGTTTCCTTCAAACTATCTTCGGCTCCTTCCTGAATGCTTCGTGAAGGAAAACGGGTCATTCGACGCCTTTCTGGCTTGTTGGGGGCTGCATGATGAAAAGATTCCCTGAAGATTCCCCATTCAGACCTATTTTATCCAGCAAAATCGCTCATCAAAAACTGCCTCAGAAACTGATTCCGGGGCTCTAGAGTGCGATTTTTGCCCTTCGCGCTAAAATTGATGATGACGTCAGCGTGACGGGACTTTGTACGGCGGGTGACGTCAGTGATGACGTCAGCATGATGACATGGCAGGATGACGTCAAGATGATGATGTCATCACGTACGGAGGTGATGTGGCAGTACGGCAGGGTGACTTGGCGGTACAGTGGCAGGAGGCGGTAGGCAGATGACGTGTCATGGTGACTAGGCAGGGGGGTGACGCAAGCGGGTGACGTCACTGGGCAGGAGGCGGTTTTTGGTTTTGGGGCACACCGCCTTTAGGCATGAGTGGTTTTGTCAGAGGGGGCTCCGCCACAGCCCAGGAGGTGACGCGTGGCGGGAGTATGGTGGCAATACCGCCCATCTCCCGGACGCTAACCTTCGGGCGCATCGGGGGCAGGAAGGCCCGCCAGTCGCTGATCTGGGCGCAGGACGATCGGACGGCTGGCGGGAAGGACGGGGCGACGGCGGGTTAGTGGGCAGGGATATCCGCAGGAATATTTCGATTTAAATATAGCGCGGCGGGGGTTTTTAGACTTAGGGAAAGTGGGTTACAGGGTTTAATGAGCGCGGGTTAATGTATTTATGCACAAAAACTTAGGATAAGGGCGAAGTGTGGGTTTTTGAGGGTTTTAGGGCTAGGGGAGAGGTTGTTAGCATGACCAGGTGTCATCTAACTCCTGTTATGACACGGATGGGCTAAAAACAGCCCCTGATGGACTGTTCTTTCCCTGACTTAGGAGCAATATGGCTATATTGTCAGGGAGGGGATATCTACATAGGGGAGTTTTATATACATTCTTTTAGTAGGGGAAGGGGAAAACTGATAGGGAGTTATATACTAGAGTTAGTAGTTAATATGGAAATGATAAGCAAGCACTAAGGTGGGGGACCTTAGGCTAATTTTAGGGAAAAGAAATTGTAAAGAAATGAAATCCTTGAGCGAAGCAGATCTCCACTAAGGCAAATGACATGGAAAATGATGAACTAAGAGGAACCAAGCAGATCTTGACCTCTTTGGGAAATTAGTAAGTGACTTGGGAAATGAGAAGAAGGGGGAGTTAGTGATGTCCACCTCGAGCTCCTCCAGATGAAAAACTGTCTGCAACTATGATCTGAAAAGATAAAACACTTTGTAACACAAAATTGATCATAAATCATCATTCTGCAACCACACAGCTACCTACCCAGCCTACTCACCTAACATTTTTTTTTTCTTTTGATTTGGGTGCACTTAGACTTGCAGACCTAGCTTTATAATTTTTCTTTTGAATGATTGCCTATCTAAATCTACACTTATTTCTACCAGGGCCCAGATTAAGCAGTTGGGTCCCTTTGATTCTCTACCTATCTACAAATCTGCCAAGATTAAACTGTTTGGACAGATACCATTCTCTACATTCTAAAACAGGAAATTGAAACCTAGGGAGACCAAGATTAGGCTGTTTGGACCTCCCTTTAAATGAAAACTCTTCAAAATCGGAACAACTCATCAAAATTGGAATACAGCAGTGCCTTTGAACTAGCACACTTCATGGCATCTTGTGGAAATATGGAAAACTGCAGCCTGCAAAGTATGACATATTTGGCATGTAAAAGTGTCAATCATGAAAAATGAACACCTGTTGCAACAGGAGGCTAATAGATGGGATCTGAAGAAAGGGATAAATGGCCTATTAGTCAGTTGTATAACAAGAAACTGAGGAGGAAACTGAGGCAACCATTGAGTTCTCAGTTGAGAGATAAAGAACTCAATATAGCGGAGTATGAGGAGGAATTTTATAATTGTGAACCAAAGCAAGGAGAATTCCTTGGGGAAGATGAAGAAGAAAATGTTACATAGAGACCCTTGAGAGTCTCAAGGACTTTATGGAAATTTCATATTGGCATGAGGATGTCAAATTAGAGACAGTAGAAGAGGCTAGAAGGCCTCATGTTTTTAAAACTAATAAATTGTATGTGTATGCAGGATTCGCAAGCTAGGAGCATAAACAGATTATCCAAAAGGAAGAGGAGAAGAAAAAATTGCTCCAAGGATACCAAGGGAAAAGGAACTCAACAAAGGATACAAAATCCTTGAAAATTTCCCCAAAGGAGGAAGAAAGTGCAAGATTACTTTACAAAGCAGAGGCAAGAAAGAAGATTATCTCCAAAAAGCACTCAAAAGAAGTCCTTGAAACAATTGACAAAGGCTTGTTGTATAAATTCTTGTAGATTCAAACTACTAATTGTAATTTAGTAAAACAATAGACTTAAATATGTTGGCATTATGATGCATGTGTTGTACTTGATGGCAACCCACTCATAGAAGAACAACTCACTAGAAGAATCTACAGAAGAAATATCAGATGTGACAGAATACATGGGATGCAGGACAGCTCAAAGGAATCAGTTCAGATGTAATGAACGATGACAATTCATTAAGATGACAGTTCTCAATATGGCAAGTTAGCTTTGCCATCAAGTCCAAAGGGGGAGATTGTTGGCATTATGATGCAGGTGTTGTACTTGATGGCAACTCACTCAAATGACAGATCATAGTGTAGCATGTCAATAGCAAAGATTGATGATCAGACTATAAAGAATGAAGAAAATAATGTATACGCAGGTTCCTCTTAGCAAAGTCGTGTATACACGCGGGATCATCGATCAAAAGGTACGTATGCGTATACACCCACTTTCACGCAAGGAGAAGCACGTACAAGTGGGAGAACTTATGTTTGGTTCGTGGTATTTAGTCCTTGGTATTTCAACCTATGGTTTTGGACCATGGTATCTCGTCCGAAGTGTTGATCCCAAGTATTGGGTCCATGGTATTGATTTGTTATGGTTTTGGACCATGGTATTGAGTAAGGCCTAAGACTATAAAAGGAGAAGAAGATCATTAGGCAAATGGATTGAGAAAGTCTTGAATATCTGATGAAGTATGAGATCCAGTATGCAGGTTATGGGTTTATGATGCATTGCTTGATCTGAGCTAAGGAAGAATCTCACTGGTTGATGGTGAACAAGATCTAAGGATAGATCAGGATCAAATGGTTTGAAATGAACTATCTCTATATGGTTGATTATGCTTATTCTAGATCTGTATACTGACGCATGTAATGTTCTAAACTAGGTATAATGTAAGTTTGAAATAGCTGCAAGTCATGATTGAATATGTATAGGTCTGTACACGGGTTGGATTTGGTAAAAGCGTGTATGTACGTGGGTTTGGTTCATCGTAGTAGCATATACATTATGAAGTATGATATTTGAAGTTGCAGTTGGGTTTGAGTGTTATTACAGAGTTTTGTTGTCTGCTCTGTGACTGCAGTTTGTTGACAGGGTTTCAGTGATTCAATATTGAAGTGATTTAAAGATTGATGATGCTAATGTTGGTTGATTGTGTGCTTCAAGGATATTTATCGGTCCAGTATGAAAATTGGATGAAACGTGGCCTTCAGATTATTTTTTTATGCTTCAGGAGTATCCAGTCTAAAAATGTATGAAATTTGGTACCTGGACGAAGAAAGAGAAGGTTGTAGCCTTCTGTAGGTCAGCACCTATGTACTAGTACATCAGCTAGTACAAGAGCAAAGGGGGTGGTAGCTCCCATCCAGTAGCAGCTGGAAAACGAGTAAAGGTTGGAGCATTTCAGTAGGCCGGCACCTACGTACTAGTAAATGGATCAGCTAGTACAAGAGCTAAGGGGGTTGTAGCTCCCTTCTAGGAAAGTCTGGAGAACGAGAGAAGGTTGTAGCCTTCTGTAGGTAGAAGCCTGTGCACTGGTATAAGACTGCACCAGTACAGAAATATTGTAAAATGAATTTTCTTATTAAAAGAAGATAGAGATGACTTGCAGCAAGTGGTTTTCACCCACATTGGGTTTCCACCTTATATCATGGTGTTCATGTGTGCTTCTTGTGTGTGATGATCTGTTCTTTTTTACTGCACTCGCTTACTGTTCATGTGGTTAATGAAGTTCTAATGCACTAACTAAAGATCAACATTTAATGGATTAACTGAATCATAATTATTCTGGATATATGCTAGTTGCATTGGACATAGTTGCGTATACACGAGGGTTCACTTAACTGAAGTAGCGTATATGTATCTAAGTATCGAAATGAAAAAGTTTTATTGATTAGATAATACTAATTCACCCCCCCTCTCAATATTATTTCCAACAATTGGAATCAGAGCAGATCCTTTGGTAGAAGCTTGATTGCTTGAAGGAGATCCGTGGAACAATGGGAAAGAAGCCTAAGAAGAAAGCACCTAAGAAGAAGAAGACATCTCAGAAAGACTATGACAGTGGGAGCATCGATTGGGGAATATGTGGAAGAAGCACTTCAGACTCAGAATCACTTCAAGATGAAGATCTATCAGGTATGAATTTGTTATCCTCTGGTGATACATCTATTTATCCATTTGAAGACGATGAAAGCGATAGCGAAATAGCTGAATTTGCTCTTATGGATGAGCAAGAAAGATATCAAATAGAGGCAGAATTTAAAAGGCTAACAGACAAAATTAGAGATCAACATGATCTATTGAAAAAAAGGGAATGTGCCTTCAAAGAAGTAGCTACCAAACTAAAAGCTCAACTAGAGGAAGGTAACAAGGTAAGGAAGCTATTCAAAGAAAAATATCAAAAGTTGCAGGATGAAGTGACATCATTAAGAAATGAAGTAAATGAAAGAAGCACAACAATCAAGAAACTCAGAGATAGATCCAGTTACTATGAAAGGCTTGAAGCTACAATCCTCTCGCTAAAGGAAGATCTTGAAGAATCAAAGAAGCAGAATAAAGAACTACTCCAAGCTCATGAAAAAAAAGTAAATGAAGTTCTTGATCTAAGACATCAGTTGGAAGAAGGAATAAATGTTGAAGAAAACATGAAGAAGCGGTATCTTGAAAAGGAATAGCAACATCAGGTTGAGGTAAATATTCTAAAAGATAAATTAGAAGAAAAAGATAAGCTCTTACGATTTCAAGATAGTACTAAGATCTTGGATGATATTCTTAGTAGTCAAAGATCTCCTGCTATCAAATTTGGTCTTGGTTTTCATGAATCTGTTGAAGAAGAATCTAGTTCACAAAGTAAGACAAGGGAATCTAATGCAAAATCTGAAATGCTCAACAAGGAACCAAGGAAAGAAACTCTTCAAAGAAAATCTTTTACTCCTCCAGTGAATAATGTTGAATGTTATGTATGTCATAATCTTGGACATGTTGCAGCCAGATGCAGAAGAAGAGTGGTTCAAGACCGTCATACAGAAAGATCATCACATTCCAGGTACTTTAATGGATATTGTTTTTCTTGCAATATGTTTGGTCACAAAGCTATTGATTGCTACAGAAGGAATATGAAACATGTAAGATGTTATGCATGTAACAAGCTTGGACATAGAGCAAAGGAATGCAGGAACAAATTATAGGCACCATACCAAAAGGAGAAAACATCATCACACTTGAAGATATGGAAGAAGAAGGAAGTACAGTCAGAAAGATGTGGCACAGCACAATATACTCAGACACATCATAGCACAGACATAACATACTCAGAGGGAGCTAAAAGTGTAAAACTTCAGTGTCCTAAATCTCATACGCAAGTTTCATAAAGGGAAGTTGCGTATATACGCGATTTAGACACTGCACAGTCGCGTATATGTCAGTCTAAGGAAAAGCAGAAGGGACAGGCTCAGAAAAAGGGTTTGTTATGATTCAGTCCATTATTTTCTCTAGTTGATAATGGTTACAATCTGCTAATGATGTGTGGAAATGTCTTGATACTCATAACATGTGTAGAAGTGTTTTTGATCCTAACTTGATGATGATGATGTCGTGATACTTCTTGCTGATATATGCATGATCAGATCTGATAGTAAACAGATGGCACAGGTTCAGGGGGAGTTTATGTTTTATGGAATTATGGTTAGTAGTCCTTGGTGATGATGCTTATATGGCTAAATGATATATCTTGCTATGATATGGTTATGAGTTATCCATGACAAAATCTCATATGATTCTTGGGGTTACATAGTTGATGTTTAATTCAGATTTGTGGTTGATTCTTTGATGATGCATATATGGTGCTTACATGGTGATTTTCATAAGGATAAGGAGAAGTAAAAAGTACTTGGTGATGGGCCACTCATATGCTAT
The DNA here is from genome assembly GCA_031772625.1 of Pinus tabuliformis. Classification (NCBI taxonomy): domain Eukaryota; kingdom Viridiplantae; phylum Streptophyta; class Pinopsida; order Pinales; family Pinaceae; genus Pinus; species Pinus tabuliformis. The sequence continues at coordinate 574,608,753 of CM062814.1, forward strand.
TGTCGTCATATGCATAAAGATCATATAATACAGTTATGATGCAGGATTCCTATAGTTCTTGGCACTCATGTGGATAAGGATTGTTGTTGTTGATGATATCAAGAAGTATTGACAAATGATCTTGAGCTCAAGATACATAGTGCTGATACATGGATGACTACTCAAAGTTGCATTGTTGGAGACATGATGATGATGAGTTCTTATCTATGTGATGATAGGTTGAGACTTACATATGTTGATTGATGCAGATTTTCCCAACTAATGATACATGGATGATATATCAGATCATGAAGATTTTGATGATGATGAGATGACTATGGTGTTTTTCACAAATGTTATAATGTGAATGATTTTATGATGATGTTCAAAAGGATATCTATATGCAGACATACCTTGTTACAGGACATTTACAGGTTGCTGATCTGGAAGTGGTTGTATGCGAGTTTTATGAAGAAAATTTGCATATATATGCCTGTTTCGGTGGATACAGTCGCGTATATGTTGGTTTGATTTCAGGTGGAACAGGTGCAGAAGGAGAACATGGTTGTTGATCTGAATGATGATTGACAGATGCTGCTGATGAATTTCATAAAATTGTTTTAAATATTTCATCTCTATGTCATGTATATCTTTTCTTATCAAGGTCATGTAACGGCCTATGTTGGTTTCCCCACTATGCCTGGGTTGAATAATGTAATATACTTATTTTTCATATGTAAACTTCTGGTGTATCCCCATTTGGTTGGGTAGATGAGTCAATTCTAGTATATCCTCACTTGGTTGGGTGATAGATGTATGTATAGAGTATTTGATGATAGGAAGGTCAGTTATGATGTATGAGTCATGGTTCTTCTTGAAGAACATCTTTTTGCAGATCTTGCCTATAGTCAGGGGGAGCCTGAAAAGCACACCACAGCAGAGCAGAGACTTCGGCATGTACTCAGAGGGAGCATGGACAGATTGGTACACCTTGGCATACACAAAGGGGGAGCTCATTCAGAGATTTCAGCAGGTACTCAGTGGGAGTATGGACAGGGGAATGTTTATCAAGGAAAGAGAATATCTTGGTCCACCCTTTGCCCTTGATGTCAAAGGGGGAGAGTGATTTGGTGTTGTTGCCATCAAGTCCAAAGGGGGAGATTGTTGGAATTATGATGCATGTGTTGTACTTGATGGCAACCCACTCATAGAAGAACAACTCACGAGAAGAATCTATAGAAGAAATATCAAATGTGACAGAATACATGGGATACATGATAGCTCAAAGGAATCAGTTCAGATGTAATGAATGATGAAAATTCATTAAGATGACAGTTCTCAGTATGGAAAGTTAGCTTTGCCATCAAGTCCAAAGGGGGAGATTGTTGGAATCATGATGTCAGGTGTTGTACTTGATGGCAACTCACTCAGATGACAGATCATAGTGTAGCATGTCAGTAGAAAAGATTGATGATCAGACTACAAAGAATGAAGAAAATAAGGTATACACAGGTTCCTCTTAGCAAAGTTGTGTATACAAGCGGGATCATCGATCAAAAGGCGCGTATGCGTATACACGCACTTTCACGCAAGGAGAAGCGCGTACAAGTGGGAGAACTTATGTTTGGTCCGTGGTATTTAGTCCTTGGTATTTGAACCTATGGTTTTGGACCATGGTATCTCGTCCGAAGTGTTGATCCCAAGTATTGGGTCCATGGTATTGATTTGTTATGGTTTTGGACCATGGTATTGAGTAAGGCCTAAGACTATAAAAGGAGAAGAAGATCATTAGGCAAATGTATTGAGAAAGTCTTGAATATCTGATGAAGTATGAGATCCAGTATGTAGGTTATGGGTTTATGATGCATTGCTTGATCTGAGCTAAGGAGGAATCTCACCGGTTGATGGAGAACAAGATCTAAGGATAGATCGGGATCAAATGGTTTGAAATGAACTATCTCTATATGGTTGATTATGCTTATTCTAGATCTGTATACTGACACATGTAATGTTCTAAACTGGGTATAACTTAAGTTTGAAATAGCTGCAAGTCATGATTGAATATTTATAGATCTGTACACGGGTTGGCTTTGGTAAAAATGCATATGTACGCAGGTTTGGTTCATCATAGTAGCGTATACATTATGAAGTATGATATTTGAAGTTGCAGTTGGGTCTGATTGTTATTACAGAGTTCTGTTGTCTGCTCTGTGACTGCAGTTTGTTGACAGGGTTTCAGTGATTCAGTATTGAAGTGATTTAAAGATTGATGATGCTAATGTTGGTTGATTGTGTGCTTCAATGATATTTATGGGTCCAGTATGAAAATTGGATGAAACGTGGCCTTCAGATTATTGTGTTGTGCTTCAGGAGTATCCAGTCTGAAAATGTATGAAATGTGGTACCTAGAGGAAGAAAGAGAAGGTTGTGGCCTTCTGTTGGTCAGCACCTACGTACTAGTACATCAGCTAGTACAAGATCAAAGGGGGTGGTAGCTACCTTCCAGTAGCAGTTGGAGAACGAGTAAAGGTTGGAGCATTTCAGTAGGCCGGCACCTACGTACTAGTAAATGGATTGGCTAGTACAAGAGCTAAGGGGGTTGTAGCTCCCTTCCAGGAGAGTCTGGAGAACGAGAGAAGGTTGTAGCCTTCTACAGGTAGAAGCCTGTGTATTGGTATAAGACTGCACCAATACAGAAATATTGTAAAATGAAGTTTCTTATTAAAAGAAGATAGAGACGACTTGCAGCAGGTGGTTTTCACCCACATTGGGTTTCCACCTTATATCATGGTGTTCATGTGTGCTTCTTGTGTGTGATGATCTGTTCTATTTTACTACACTTGCTTACTGTTCATGTGGTTAATGAAGTTCTGATGCACTAACTAAAGATCAACATTTAATGGATTAACTGAATCATAAGTATTATGGATATACACTAGTTGCATTAGACACAGTTGCGTATACACGCGGGTTCACTTAATTGAAGTAGCGTATATGTATCTAAGTATGGAAATGAAAAAGTTTTATTGATTAGATAATATTGATTCACCCCCCCTCTCAGTATTATTTCCAACAGAATATACTCTACTCATCAGCGGAAACAATTAAACAATCAGGAAACCATAAAACATACAAGAGAAAGTTTACAATCAACATATTACACAATTATTTCCTGGGGAAAGCCACAGTGAAAAACCCCTGCTATCTGTATATTTCATTAGTCAGAAAATATGAGAAGATTGCAATGATTTTCTCAACTTTGAGCAACCTTTGCACTATCTCTATGTCTCACTGCTTCCTAGACAAGCCTAGGCCAATACTTAATCAATTTTATGCTTGCCCAAGAATCTATTTCCTTGCGTCGTTTCCTTAGGAATTAGGCCCCTATTAATTAGGGAAATTCCTCAATATGAATTGTGCAATCCTCATAGGCCTTCCTATGACTACATGCACCACCTGTACAATTTGGATGATTATACAACTAATAATACACTGCCCCTGACTCCAATATCAACTAGGTAACTCTCAGGTCTGACATGCATGGGTTATTTATGAGTGAATCGTCAGTTAACTAGTTGAACGCAAGAACTAGCACCCCACTATCTGACCTCCTACTAATTCCTGCATCAGTTGGAACTATTTTAACTGATTTTAACTCAGTTAAACATAATTAATGAATTACAACTCAATCAGGGCTCCTATGAAGTAGGAGACACTCTACATGAATCAAGTTAGACCCTCAACTCAAATTAACTGAGCCAACTAAGTCAAATTAACTTAGATAACTCGTACAAGTTGTCTTATGATGTGGAATTAAAATTTTATTCCTAATTTAATTCAAGGATAAAATTAAATTAGGATTTTCTTGTTGCATTTTCAACACTCCCTCTCAACAAGAAAGGGATTATCTACTACCCTGTGTTAGGGTCAATAGTTTTCATCGTCAAATGTATTTTCCATGTCCTTTAATTTTCAGTTTTTGAATAAGTTGATTCTATGACAACTACTGCTATCATAGTCTCAAATGTCACTATCCATCATTGTCATTTTTTTGTCATCAAGGGTTCACCAAAAGCAAGAAGGAGTGTCAAGTTAATGGGAGTCATGGTCGTTGCGCAACCGCTACACAAGTGGGTATCAACCATTTAGGAGTTTTCCAAGAGTTTGAGAACCTACTTAAAGATTTCTACACAATCACACAGTCATTTAAAGCCTACCCATTTGATCCATTTTGTCAGAGGAGGTGTGCAATCATACAGATCATGGAGGGCTACTTGGATTCGCTGCCCAGTACTGCACAAATACTCTATTTTAGCCATCCTTTTTAAGAATAGTTTTCGATCACATGGAGGAAAATTTTGGGAAACTAAAAGAGTTTTTAATTAAAAAATAGCCAAATAACAATAAACTCTTCCAATTTTTCACATGTCATAGATATGTATATTCAAATGCATCTTCAAAACATATTTTTCGAACTGTGCAAATCGCCAGTTTTAGCCATTGTTTTTCAAAGGATTTTCTGAAGAGATGGGGAAGAATTTCAAAAACATGAAATATTTTTTTCTTAAGTACAAACCAAAGAACAATAACCTCCTCCATGTTTTTCACAGGGGCCATGGATTTGGAGATTCGACTGCATCTTTAAGGCTTATTTTTCAAACAGTGTATCTTCTTGTTTTAACCATGATTTTACATAACAGTCTATGATGATTTGGGGAATAATTTGAAGAAATTGAGAGAGGTTTATCTTCACAAAAATTTCCTATAAAAAACCCTATCTCAAATTTTACATAGGTGTTATCGTTTGGTAGTGACAGGTTTTACTTGGAGAACCATGTTTACAATTTCTTGCTGCCTGAATTATGACGTTTTTATAAATTTGATTTGTGAATTCGAATTTTTGAAAGGTTTGAGACATCAGATGGGTCCTACTCCAACTCATCATATTTCTACCTTAATATTGTGATGCTAGCAATAAAGATAAAATTAATGGATGAGCCATTATCTAGAAGATAGGATAGTATGATAAGATCTAAGTGTGTTTTGTTTTTTTTCCACTAAAAGAAAAAGACTGCAGATATGTTTAAGTTACTACTTTTGTAATCAATTTGACCCACCTCATGGATCAGAGATTCATTGTATCCAGAAATGGGATTTTTGGAGGTTGTAAGACTTTAATGCCAAATGTTTAAAGCTAGAAAGGGTTGGTTAGTTGTTGATTTATTAGTGTTGGAAGCAAAGACTTGTACTTTGTATTTCAAATATTTCTTTAGTGAATAGAATAAGGCCGAGGGTATTTTGGTCAGGGATTCTCGTGTCAGATATCTGTTGGTATGTGTGTTTTCTATGAACTGTTATTAGTTATGTTTATGTGATACTAAGATAGTTATTCATGCTCAGATAAGAGAATTTTCATAATTCACTTTGTGCTCTGCTTTGTATCTGTTGAACATTCATGTATCTCTTGTTCTTCTAAAGGCAACTTGAATTCATCCTAGTTTGATGCTCATCTTGTCACCTTTGATGTTATATTCATCCATTACTATAAAGAAATTTGTTAATTACCAATAGATCTTTTCCCCTGCTAAAGATATCGTCATTATCCTTTATTCACTTGAATCATTACAAAATATGAGCATGTTCAAAGTGGGTTTTCCTTCCTTCACTTACCTTCAATCCACCACTTAAAATTGTCCTTTGATCATCATAGCTAGCATGAAATCCAAACTACTCAGCCAATTCATTGATTGAAATCATATAGATAGATCCCTCTCTAAATATAGAAGGGCTAGATTCTAGCTTACAAGTGGTTTGTGGTTACCTTTGGGTTTCCTTCCTACAGCATAAGGAAATTACGGAGTGATAACATAGTGGCACCATTTCTGGAGAGCGAATGGTTTCATATTCCCTGGGAAATATTAGCATAGTTTAGATCTAGTTGTTGATGGTGGACAACATTCGGACACATAAAAAGGTTGAATCATTCACTTGGCGACTCCAAATCAAGTTTCAACATGATCTAAAGACTCCACTAGTAGCAGGATCCAAGAGTCAAGATGGGTTCAATTGCAAGAACAACTGTCAGGTATGATCCGATGGATAGGTCTCATATTCTTGGCTTTCCAAATCTGATTCCTTATGTCAATTGGTCAACTTATCTCCCAATATTCAAATGAGGAAAGAGAGGATGTTGCTCTATGTGTCGTTAAATTCCACATGCATGCATGCAAGTTGATGGTTCAATTTCCTGAAGATTATCTCATGGAGATGTTCATGGTTACTCTGGAAGGAAACGCAAGATCTTGGTATGAAGGTTTGCCATGTGCTAGTATTTATTATCTTAAAGATTTTCATTCAACACTTCTTGAAAAATATAGAGAATCTCATCCTTCTTTGTCATTGGTTAAGGATTTTTGTGAACATTTTGAGGTTTTCATTCAAAATCTAGAGAATTCTTATGGTGATGAAGAGTTCATGGATGAAGAGATATTGGAGGATTTGTCTGAGAACATTTTCCATCACCAAGAAGAAAAAGTGTCTTCTCCCTTGGATGAAAGTGAAATCGAGCAGGATCTCAATGATGAAAGTCAAGTTCCATTTTTTACAGCTAATTACAATTTGCAGTAGCCTTGTGATTAGGAGGGAGAACTAGTAGAGAAATATTGCCAGTTTCCATGTAACCAAAATAGGTATGAAGACAGTGTTTCCAATTCTCCTTCATGCCATTCCTTGTCTCAATTTGTAGCTCATGAAGAAAATTATGAAGAAGAGATTTATGAAACTGCATGCACAAAAACTTTAGGCAGCAAAATCATTCACGGTGATAGCTACCTAGGATTGCAAAAAAATTATGAAGAAGAGAAGGTTGTTTTGGATCTCGTGGATATGGACATTCTTGTTGTTGATAAGGTGGTTGCCTCAAATGTATATTTTCAAGAACACACTTCTCTTTTTCCTAATGCAAGTGAAAAACTTGATGAACATATTGTCTTCTTTCATTCTGACAAAGATTTTGCATTGGAAAATGAAGGGAGTGCTTGTATTTCTGCTGACATTCAAGACATGGTAATGTTCCTGATTATTGAAGATCCTTTTGCTAATTTGTTGCAGCCATCAAGGGAGATGAGTTTTATTGTATTTATGGATCATGAGAAGATGTACAATGGATAGTTTGAGTTTCCATTTTTAGAATTTTCCTTTATGTCTAGTGCAGTTGAATACAAGCATAAGTCAGACAGTCATTTTCTTGATTGGCTACACTGGAGGGATCATTTCGCATGATTGTATATATATCTTCAGCAAGTGGGCAATTGTCATTAGGATTTGAAGCCCAAGGTGAAGGCCCTAAGATCCCAATGGTCTGTTGCCATAAGTAGTCAGTCAGTAGTCAAAATTTGTAGTCTGTCAGTTAATTTTAGCTTTGAATGTTTTACTCCATCACCCAATGGTTTAGGCTACTATTCTACATTTCTGTACTTGGCACCTCACTAGGAGGCTGCCATCCCCATTGGAGCTAATGTTAGGGTCAGTAGTTTTCATCATCAAATGTATTTTTCATGTCCTTTAATTTTTAGTTTTTTAATAAGTTGAGCCTATGACCACTAGTGATATCATAGTCTCAAAGTTCACTATCCTTCATTGTCAATTTTTTGTCATCAAAGGTTCAACAAAAGCAGGAAGGAGTGTCAAGTTAGTGGGAGTCATGGTTGTTGCGCAACCACTACGTAGGTGGGTATCAACCATTTAGGAGGTTTGCAAGAGTTGGAGAGCGTACTTAAAGAGTTCTAGAAAATCACAAAACCATTTCAATCCTACCAATGTCATCCATTTTTCCAGAGGAGGTGTGCAATCATATAGAGCATGGAGGGCTACTTGGATTCGCTACCTAGTGCTGCACAAATACTTTGTTTTAGTCATCCTTCAGCAGAACATTTTCCAATCACATCAAGGCGAATATTTCGAAACTGAAAGAGGTTTTTCTCAAGGACGGGCCAAATAACAATAACCTCTTCCACTTTTTTTACAAGTTTCATGGATAGGGATATTCGAATGCATCTTCAAAGCATATTTTTCGGACTGTGAAAATCGTAAGTTTTAGCCATTGTTTTGCAGAGGATTTTCTAAATAGATAGGAAAGAATTTCAAAACGATGAAAGACTTTTTATTAAGAACACAAAAAATAAAAATAACCTTCTCCATTTTGTTCATAGGTGCCATGGATTTGGAGATTCGACTACATCTTTAAGGCTTATTTTTCAGACGGTGTATTTTCATGTTTTAACCATGATTTTACATAACAGTTTCTGAGGAGCTGGGGAATAATTTGAAGAAATTGAGAGAGGTTTTTGTTCACAACAATCTCATATAATAAAAAAATATCTCAAATTTTACATAGGTCCTACCGTTTTGTAGTGACAGTTGTTACTTGGAGACCCATGTTTACAGTTTCTTATTGCCTGAATTATGAAGTTTTTTGAAATTCGATTCATGAATTCGAATTTTTGAAAGGTTTGAGACATCACATGGGCCCTACTCCAACTCATCAAATTTCTACCTTGTTATTGTGATGCTAGATATAAAGATAAAATGAATGGATGAGCCATTAGCTAGAAGATAAGATAGTATGATAAGATCTAAGTGAGTTTTTGTTTTTTCCACTAAAAGAAAAAGATTGCAGATATGTTTAAGTTACTACTTTGTAATAAATTCAACCCACCTCATGGATCAAAGGTTCATTGTATCCAGGGGGATTTTTGGAGGTTGTAAGTATCTTTAATGCCAAATGTTTCAAGCTATAAAGGGTTGGTTGGTTGTTGATTTATTAGTGTTGGAAGCAAAGACTTGTATTTTGTATTTTCAAATATTTCTTAAGTGAATAGAAGAAGGTCAAGGGTATTTTGGTGAGGGATTCTTGTGTTAGATATTTGTTGGTATGTGTGTTTTTTCTCTGAACTGATATTACTTATGTTTCTATGATACTAAGATAGTTCTTCATGCTCAAATAAGAGAATTTACATAATTCACTTTGTGCTCTACTTTGTATCTACTAAATGTTCATGTATCTCTTGTTCTTCTAAAGGCAACTTAAATTCATCCTAGTTTGATGCTCATCTTGTCACCCTTGACGTTATATTCATCCATTACTATAAGGAAATTTGTTAATTACCAATAGAGCTACCTATCTTTCCCATGTTCAAGATATCATCATTATCCCTTATTCACTTGAATCATTAAAAAAGATGAGCATGTTCAAAGTGGGTTTTCCTTCCTTCACTTACCTTCAAGCCACCACTTAAAATTATCCTTTGATCATCATAGCTAGCCTGAAATCCATACTACTCAGCCAATTCATTGATTGAAATCATATTGAGAGAGCCCTCTCTAAATCAAGTAGGGCTATATTCTAGCTTACAAGTGGTTTTTGGTTACCTCAGGGTTTCCTTACTACAACCTCAGGAAATTACGGAGTGCTAACACCCCGATCCTGTCTCTATGGAACTCAAATTTTTCTCTTGATAGTTCCTTAGTCAAGATGTCAACATCCTACTCCTATGTAGGAATGTACTCCAGCAACATGATTCTCCTCTCCACACAATGTCCTAGATGGTGATACCATATGTCGATATGCTTGGACCCATCATGAAAAACCAAATTTTTAGAGAGTTTGATACAACTATGATTATCATAGTAAATCATTGTAAGATCCATCTGCTGACAAAATAACCCAACAAGTATCTTCCTCATCCATATAGCCTCACAAGTTTCTTGACTAGAAGCCATGTACTCTGCTTCTATCGAAATGAGTGCAACTGATCTTTGCTTCCTACTATACCAAGAAAATGTTGTTGAACCAATACTGAAGATTCCCCCTGATGTGCTCTTCTTGTTGGATGGACTCTCTGCCCAATTTTCATCTTTGAATCCTTGCAGCTTCACTCCCTTTGTCCGTATGTACCAAATACCAAACTGAGTGGTGCCTCTAAGGTATCTCGACACATGTTTAGCTGCCTTCCAATAGAGTCTGTTTGGCTTAACAATTGCTTGACTAAGTTGGTTAACTACAAAACATATGTTCGATTTTGTGTTCACCAAATACATGAGTGAACCCACAAGCTTCCTAAATATAGTAGCCTCCACTACTTCACCTGAAGTAGCATCTTCCTTCATTTAATTACCTGCTAGAGGAGTCTCCATGGGTTCGTTGCTCTCCATGTGGACCTTGTATAGTATCTCATTGGCATACTTTCCCTAAGAGACAAACAATTCCTCATCTTCTTGCCATACTTCCATACCAAGGAAATAATGCATGAGCCCCAGGTCCTTCATCTTGAATTCTCTTGCAAGATCCTCTTTGCAATATTTTACCAGCTCCTCATCATATGTTAGAATTAAATCATCGACATGTAATACTATAATTAACAATTTACCTTCAACCACAATATGGTAAAGGTTTGCATCTACTTCACTTTTGGTGAAGCCCAAACTGGTGAAATAGTTATCCATCCTAGTGTACCAAGCACGGGGTGCTTGATTCAATCCATACATCACTCGCTTGAGTTTGCGCACATGTGACTCTCTATTGAAGGTCTCAAATTATTTCTTCTTCTCAATGTACACCTTTTCCTCAATCACTCCGTTGAGGAATGTAGTCTTCATATCCATTTGATGTATCTTCCATCCCATCTATGTTAAAAGTGATAGAATAGATCTGATTGAAGAGTACCTTGCTACTGGAGCAAAGGTCTCATCGTAATCAATTCCCTCCGCCTGAGAAAACCCTATGGCCATAAATATGGCCTTGTGTTTCTCCATGTTGGGTCCCTATAATACTAGTAATTACACCATTACTATTGTAGTTGCATCCCTTATTAATATTGTTGTGCCCCTATTACCCCCATATTGTTATTACTGTGCCCCATAGAATCCCTCTATTGTTATTTTTGTGGCTTTATATTATTATTGTTAGGACGGCTGGGTTATATTGTGATTCCTTAGACTCCTATATATAGAAAGGAGGTTTTGTCATTTGAATCATCCAAGAATTGTTCATTTATGTAATGTAAAGGAGGTTTCCCCCTCGAAGAGGTTGAATTCTAAGGCGTTGATCTATCTTTTCTATCTTTCTTGAAGCTGTTTTCATAACATTTGGTATCAGAGCTTTGGATTTTAGGGTTTCGCTGCTCCAAACATGTCATCGTGGAATTTTCACTATAAATTTTTTTCTGAAATGTTTCAGAAGTTGCAAAAAAAAACCCATTTGAGAAGAAATCGCGCTGAACCTCGGGTCTGAATTTCAGAGTTTTTCGTGCTATATTTGCGGAGATATGATCTAAGGAAGTTGGTCTTTTTGCAGACTCCTGAATTACATTCCAAACAGGTGACCTGGGGAAAATAGTCATAACTTTCTCTCTGGGGATCAGATTGAAATTTCATAAGAGGGTAAAGAAAGAGGACGGACTGTAGTTTCTTGTATGCATTTTTCAAATCCAAAGGTCGAAACAGTGACTCGTGACACGTCGTACAAGTTCGCTCTACTGAACTAGCCTATAATCAAGTCATTGTGGGAGATTTCACATAACTCTTCCTTGGAGAATCCAATTTGGGTCAGACTTGTGGCATTGGAAAGAGGACATAGAGGGCTACTGCAAGTCACAAATTCAGAACTAGATGATCGAAAAGTACAAAGATACATCAGAGGCAATATCGAGCTCCCACAAAGTGAAAAAAGGTGTGTAGATTTTCTTAAATTTTTGCTTAAGCTTGGTTTGAAAATTTATTTTGAAGGAATTCAAAGGGCATAGTAGAGCATTATTATCGGTAACTGATGCCCCGAGGAAAGAAAATGCAAACACCTAGTAAGGAACCTGAAAGCTCTAGCATGACTCATGAAGAAGAGGAAGAAATGCTACATGATATATCAAAATTACAAGAACAAGTGCAACAAATGTCACTATCACAAAAGCTAACAGAAGCTAAGATAAATGGCATGGAAGCTAAGATGGACAACTTGAAGATAGATTTGAACACAAATTTGAAGACAGGCATGGCAGATTTGAAGACAGATTTGACAAATTTTCTATAGGAAATACTTACCAATGGTGAAAAGGTAGTAAAGGAAACTCATGATGCGAACAAAAGAAATGTTAATCATGATTTCTTAGACTCTAATGTGGGATCAAAAACCCACCATATTCCAAAAATCGATATGAGGAAGTTTGATGGCAAGGATCCTGCAACATGGATATTACAAAAGGTACGTATGGCAACTTTATATTTGGAACCAAATCAGTTTGTATGGTATCGATGGCTTTGCTCTCGTAAACAACTTATCACTTGGGCAATTTTTATGGAAGAATTGATAGCACATTATGAGGATACAAAAAGCAACACTTTTTTTAGCCAATTAATAAGTCTCAAACAGAAGGGTTCAATAATGGAGCACATTGAGGAGTTCCAAAAATTGAACATAAGGGTAAAATATATTCCAGAGGAGCATAGGATTGATGTGTTCATAGGGTCTTTAAAGGATAATATCCAACATGATGTTTGCCTTTGGGAACCTGATTCATTAGAGAAGGCATTCAGGTTAGCAAGGAAAATGGAAAGCAAAATTATGGCAACCAAGAAGCATACCACTCTCAACTATAAAAATGGAAGTGTGGTTGCTCCTAGTCTTCCACAACCTATAAGGTTGACACCACAACAATTGGAAGAAAAAAGAGCAAAAGGGCTTTGTTACAGTTGTGATAGCAAATACACTAAAGGTCATAAGTGTGTTGAGAAGAAATTATTCTACATAGATTGTGAAGAGGAAGAAGAAAAGGAGCAAGAAATGTCAAAAGAAGAGGATATACTCTAGGAACAAAGCCTAGATAAAGAAGAAATGAATCCAACCATATCTTGTAATGCATTGGCAGGAATTACCACTCCTCAAACCATCAAGATAGAAGGACAATTAAAGAAGAAAAAGGTACTAGTGTTGATTGATTCAGGAAGTACCCACAATTTTATTCATTGTAAGGTAGCAAGAGAATTGAATTGCTTCTTATACCCAGCACCAGAGTGTCAAGTGATGGTTGCAAATGGAGGAACAATAAATTGCTCTGGAAAGTGCCATAATATCAAGCTATCGATGGGAGAATATGTATTGACTAGCCCAATGCTTTCCATTCCAATGGGAGGTGCTGATGTTGTACTAGGAGTACAATGGCTACAATCCTTGGGTACAATAGCTTTCAATTTTCAAGAACTTTTCATGAAATTTTGTGTGGAAGGAAAGGAAGTTGAATTAAGGGGTATTGCAGGGAAACCGGGAAAGATAATTAGCTCTAATGGTATGAAAAAGCTTCTAAAAAAGGAACAAAGGGGTGTAATTGCACAATTATGTTTGCTAGGTGTTTCCACATTGAAATCATCTATTTCTCCAGATCTCCAAAAAGTCTTGGACAATCATCTCCCACCTATTCGTGATCATGATCATAATATTCATTTGATTCCAGGAAGTGTTCCTCCAAACATCACGTCATACAGATATCCCTATGCCCAAAAGAGTGAAATTGAACGTATGGTTGCAGAAAAGTTAGAGGCTGGTATAATTCAACCGAGTCAAAGTTCTTTCTCTGCTCCAATAGTATTAGTGCACAAGAAGGATGGATCATGGTGCATGTGTCCAGATTATAGGGAGCTCAACAAGCTCACTATTAAAGATAAGTTTCCCATTCCCGTCATTGATGAATTACTGGATGAATTGCATGGATCAATTTACTTCACCAAGTTGGATCTTCGTTCATGATATCATCAAATCAGAATGAAGACTGAAGACATTCTGAAAATAGCATTTAGAACTCATGAGGGTCATTATGAATTCTTTGTTGAAAAGTGTGCAACAAGAAATGCTTGTTGAGAATGCAACAAGATGATGGAGCTTAGTGGAAAGGAGTCACCTTCACTAAGTGGGCCCGCGGGCAAATTATGGTGCAAAGTCTATTTTTGGATCACAGCAGGAGTGATCACAGCAGGAGTGATCACTGCAGGACTGATTACAACAGGAGTGATCACAGCAGGAGTGATCACAACAGGAGTGATCACAGCAGGAGTGATCAGAGTCTATTTTTAGACTGCTAGTCAAAAATAGAAAAGTCAAATATTATTGTCTCATAATAATATTTAGACTATAAACTTTATCTTATCCTCTTGGAGAACTTCAGTTTGAGATACAGATGTGGCACATGCAGATGACAGAAGGAAATACGTTTTCCTATGTGTTAGTTGAGCTATTGCATGCAGGACATCAGTTTGAACTCTTGTGGTTGAGTTCTGTGGAGTTAGATGAGCAGTTAATGGAGTTGTGTTCAGTTTGACTTAGTTGAACTAGTTGTATTTAGTCTAACTGATCAATAGACTAAGTGATGAGTTGTGTGAATTAGTTATTAATTAATTTACTAATTATTAACTCATAATGCAACTGAACAATACATCAGTTAACTCAGTGCATGTACAGTTCAGTGGAGACAGGTGTTATAAGTTGAGATTGCTATCAGTTGTGCATGAGATTTTGCACATGCATGGATTGAGTAATGCCAATGAAAATTGCATAGTATGGGGCCAATACCAAGTGAATAGAGCCTCTACTCACATGATTCCAGTGTGGGTGATTCTCTTGATGTAAAAATAAGTTTGGTTCAGCCATTCTCATTCATTTTCTTGCAGGATTGTGCAGTGGAGGCAGGCAAAGCATCGGAGGAGATTTGGAGATCAGATCTGAGCTGTATTGTGTGTAACAGGTGGAGATAGTGCTGGATACTTGTGAGGAGTATTGTACTATGTATTGTTACATGTTCTCAATCAATATAATATACAGATAGTTGGGGTTTCTAGCGAGATGATTTCCCCGGGAAAATACTGTATTGATATGTGTGATTGATGCTTCTATGTGCGCATGTTATTGTTTCTGCTTCTGTAAATTGATTATCAACGTAGAGGAGGTTATGTATTATGCATGTATTCTGCAATAGTGTATAATCGGGATAATCTCTGTGAATATGTGTCATATTATTCAAAATTTCTACATGGTACCGGAGCTACTTGATTTGTAGCAGAGATTTTTACAGGATATCAAGCGAGGATTGATCATCAGATCTATTATTCAGAAAGTGTTTACATTTTATTTCTTCAGGCAGAGTCTATGATCGGGCCAGGTAGCCTCTAGATTCACCCTTCTTTTGGAAGGTGAGATATCTGGTGAATGCCCATACATTCGATCTCTGTACAAAAAATACTTTGTTCTCACGGATCCTAGATCGGAAGCGGTTGAGTTTTGAGCTGGTGGATTTCGAATTTAATTCCAAAGCAAGAGATGGACTCAAAAACTTTAAGTGTGAGAATGGAGACAGTATGCCCCGGTAGCTCACAAATTTCACCCAATGCCAGGATGAGCTGGGAAGTGTGGGGGTGATTGTCGGATGAGGATGGTGAGTCTAGCACTCCTTGACCTTCCTAAGAGTTGGCATAGCTACCAGGACTCGGTGAATGGAAGGGAGAAACTACCAAATTGGGAATGACTATGGTTAGATTTGATGCAGGAGGAGATTAGACGGCGCACCAGAGACAGTTCTTCATCTATGCATGATGAGGAGAACTGTGCCTTCGTGAGTAAGGCGAAGAAGGGGAAGGGGAAGGTTTCTCTTTCCGAATCTAGTTCTTCCAATGATGGGAAGAAGGTTGACAAGTCGAAGGTGAGATGCTTTCGTTGTCATGAGTTGGGCCATTATGCTACTAATTGCCCAAAGAAGAAGTCAAAGAAGGGATCCAGGGAAGGATCTGAAGGTGAGGCAGCCTCACTTGCTTCACAGTTTGAGTTGGACTTCACACTCTTCGCATGCATGGTTTCATCCATGATGGGAAGTGGTTGGTTTCTTGACAGTGGAGCTTCTTTCCACATGACCGGTGACAAAAGTTTGTTTAGTACTTTGGAGGAGAAAGATCTCCCGATACTCATAGCGATGGGTAACAATGAGAAGTATAATGTCTCAGGTGTAGGCACGGTTATTTTTTAGAGGGAACATGGAGCTCGCCTTACCTTGACCGATGTCAAGTATGTACCAGGACTGAAGAGAAACTTGGTGTCGATCGCGATGCTGGAAGACAGAGGCTATGATGTAGTCTTCAGTAAGGGAAAGATTTTCCTTAGACACATCATCACTAGACAGGTGAAGCAGATTGGTTCACGGGTTAAGAACCTGTATGCTCTTGAGGTTCAAGATGCATGCAAAGCCTTGAGTAGTAAGGCAACTGATGGAGACTTGGTGGTTGAGAGGGAGCGTATATTACCTTTCAACATGCAGAGCTAGAAGAAGTCTCAAAAAATTGTGGAGGAGCCACGATTGGTGCAACAGCTTCAGGAGGTTGTGGAGCAGCCATAACAAGGGAAGCTGGATGGAGATCGAGTAGAGACATATACTCATGTAGAGACCTCCAGTAGGGGGAAACTTTGAGCCAGGTGGGCTGAGGGATTGCATGCAGCCATACCTCCAGGTAGGAGGTGGGGTGATGTGGATTGATTGTCCCAAGGAGGAGGGGTAGGATCCTTGAGGTACCCAACCTCTTGGATGATACCTTGCTACGGGAGCCCCAATGTGGAGTAGCAGGAACTGATTGATTGGGTAGAGACAGATGCGGATGGAGCGGCAGAGAGAGCGACAGTGCAGGGAATCCCAGGACAACGCATAGCATGCAGGCTGCAGCAATGCGAGAGGCACAAGTGTTTTGCACAGTGCTAGGTGGCACAGAGAGGTGTGCAATGGTGCGAGATGCATGGAGATGTTGCAGTAGCAAAGATGTCAGAGAGGGAGCACTTGTCAGTAGCAGGTATAGCTTTAGCATCAGAATATGTTCCTAGCCCAACAGAGTGGTCAGTTGGGAGTGTTTTTGTTCCAAGTGTTGTTGGAGAAAAGTGGAGCGGGCAGATGTGTTGCATGCAGAACATTCTAGAGTTACGGGATCGGGTTTGAGAAGAAGCCTTTCTTGTTGAGAGGGAGTGTTGAAAAGTGTGCAACAAGAAATGCTTGTTGAGAATGCAACAAGATGATGGAGCTTAGTGGAAAGGAGTCGCCTTCACTAAGTGGGCCCGCAGGCAAATTATGGCGCAAATTCTATTTTTGGATCACAGCAGGAGTGATCACAGCAGGAGTGATCACAGCAAGAGTGATCACAGTAGGAGTGATCATAGCAGGAGTGATCACAGCAGGAGTGATCAGAGTCTATTTTTAGACTGCTAGTCAAAAATAGAAAAGTCAAATATTATTGTCTCATAATAATATTTAGACTATAAACTTTATCTTATCCTCTTGGAGCACTTCAGTTTG
The DNA here is from genome assembly GCA_031772625.1 of Pinus tabuliformis. Lineage (NCBI taxonomy): Eukaryota > Viridiplantae > Streptophyta > Pinopsida > Pinales > Pinaceae > Pinus > Pinus tabuliformis. The sequence goes on from CM062814.1 coordinate 574,626,095, forward strand.
AGCTACAGATGTGGCACATGCAGCTGACAGAAGGAAATACGTTTTCCTATGTGTTAGTTGAGCTATTTCATGCAGGACATCAGTTAGAACTCATGTGGTTGAGTTCTTTGGAGTTAGATGAGCAGTCAATGGAGTTGTGTTCAGTTTGACTTAGTTGAACTAGTTGTATTTAGTTTAACTGATCAATAGACTAAGTGATGAGTTGTGTGAATTAGTTATTAATTAATTTACTAATTATTAACTCATAATGCAACTGAAGAATACATCAGTTAACTCACTGCATGTACAGTTCAGTGGAGATAGGTGTTATAGGTTGAGATTGCTATCAGTTGTGCATGAGATTTTGCACATGCATGGATTGAGTAATGCCAATGACAATTGCACAGTATGGGGCCAATACCAAGTGAATATAGCCTCTAGTCACGTGATTCCCAGGGTGGGTGATTCTCTTGAGGTAAAGACAAGTTTGGTTCATCCATTCTCATTCATTCTCTTGCAGGATTGTGCAGTGGAGGCAGGCAAAGCAGCGGAGGAGGTTTGGAGATCAGATCTGAGCTGTCTTGTGTGTAAAAGGTGGAGATAGTGCTGGATACTTGTGAGGAGTATTGTACTATGTATTGTTACATGTTCTCAATCAATATAATATACAGATAGTTGGGGTTTTTAGCGAGATGCTTTCCCCGGGAAAATAATGTATTAATAAGTGGGATTGATGCTTCTATGTGCGCATGTTATTGTTTCTGCTTCTGTAAATTGATGATCAACGTAGAGGAGGTTATGTATTCTGCATGTATTCTGCAATAGTGTATAATCCAGATAATCTCTATGAATATGTGTCATATTATTCAAAATTTCTACATTTTTGGTCATGCCTTTTGGCCTTAGCAATGCACCTTCAACATTTCAAGGTTTGATGAATTCCATTTTCAAACCATTCATTAGAAAATTTGTGTTAGTATTTTTTGATGATATACTAATCTACAGCAAGTCTTGGAAGGATCATGTTGAACATGTTCACAGGGTGCTACAACTATTGGAGGAGAAACAATTATATGCAAAAAGATCCAAATGTTTCTTTGGAGTGCAAGAGGTGGAATATCTGGGTCATATTGTATCTCATGAAGGAGTTAAGGTAGACCCTAGCAAAATTAAAGCCATTAAGGAATGGAAAATCCCCACATCCATAAAGCATCTGCGAGGATTTCTTGGGTTGACAGGGTATTATTGCAAGTTTGTTAAGAATTATGGGAGAATAGCAGCACCTCTAACAACATTATTGAAGAAAGATGCATTTTCATGGACTCCAGAAGCAACAAAGGTCTTCGAACATCTTAAGGAGGCAATGTGCCAAGCACCAGTCTTAGCTATACCGGACTTCACAAAAACCTTTATTGTGGAATGCAATGCTTCAGGAAATGGAATTGGTGCTGTTTTAATGCAAGATGAAAGACCCATTGCTTTTGAAAGTCGTCCAATCAAGGGAAATTGTTTAAACAAAGCTATTTATGAGAAGGAAATGTTGGCAATACTCCATGCACTTAAGAAATGGCGACCCTACCTAATGGGAAGACACTCACGGACCATGATAGCCTTAAATATTTTTTAGAACAAAAATTATCCTCTGAAGAGCAACAAAAGTGGGTCACAAAGATGTTGGGTTATGACTTTGAAATCATCTACATAAAAGGGAAGCAAAATGTGGTGGTAGATGCACTCTCAAGAAAGGATGAGGATGTGGAAGCATTGTTGTGCGCCATTTCTATTATCCAACCAGATTGGATAAACGAAGCAAGGGAGGAATGGAATAATGACGAAGAAGTATGGGCACTTATTCGAAAGTTACAACAAGATTCCAGTACGTCTGATACATTTAGCTGGAAAAATGATTCTTTATGGTACAAAGATCGCTTATACCTCTGTAAGAATTCCCAACTAAAACAAAAGATTCTTATGGAATTGCACACTTCTCCCTTAGGAGGGCACTCGGGATTTTTAAAAACTTACCACAGGGTTAAGAAGGAATTTTTTTGGGATGGCCTTAAATCGGATATTCAAAAATTTGTGGCGGAATGTTTGGTTTGCCAACAAAATAAAGTTGAAACAATTAAGACACCGGGTCTATTATAACCTCTATCCATTCCAAGCCAATGTTGGGAGGAGGTTTCAATGGATTTTATCACAAGTTTACCCAAGTCTGAGGGAAAGAGTATCATCATGGTGGTAGTTGACAAACTTACCAAGTATGCACACTTTTGTGCATTATCACATCCATTTAAAGCCAGTACGGTTTCTACTGCATTTATGGAAACAATTCAAAAGCTACATGGAAACCCAAAGATTATTGTAAGTGACAGAGATCCCATTTTCACTGGACATTTTTGGACAAAATTATTTTCTTGTCTTGGTACTCAGTTAGCTCATAGCTCATCTTATCATCCTCAATCTGATGGGCAAACTGAGATAGTAAACAAATGTTTGGAAGGATATCTTCGTTGATTTGTATCCGATAAACAGACACAATGGGTGAAATGGTTGCCTCTAGCTGAATGGTGGTATAACACTTCCTTCCATACAGCAACAAAAATGACCCCATTTATGGCACTTTATGGATATCAACCACCATCCATCACATCATATTTAAGAGAAAATCCTAAGGTTCAAGCAGTGGAACATCACATCGAACATCAATAACAAGTCCTCCAACTCTTAAAGGATAACCTCGTGTTGGCACAGAATAGAATGAAACAACAAGCGGATCAACATCGCAGCGAAAGAAGTTTTGATGTAGGTGATTGGGTATTCCTACGGCTACAACCATATAAGCAAATGTCCCTCAAGCAAGCTAAGAAGGATAATAAATTATCACCAAAGTATTATGGTCCACACAAGGTGTTGCAAAAGATTGGTACTATGGCATACAAATTGGATCTTCCTGCAGCTTCTCAATTGCACCCAGTTTTCCATGTTTCATGTTTAAAGAAGGTTATAGGCGACAAGCTCCCAGTTCAAACAATATTGCCAGAACTTGATGAGGAAGGAAAAATTATATTGGAACCGGAAGCAGTCACAGAAACAAGAACTCGACAGCTACAAAATCGATCAATTTCAGAGTATCTTATCAAGTGGAAGAACTTATCCGCCGAAGATTCCACATGGGAGGATGAGAATTTTATATAGAAGCATCCAGAACTACTCAAGTGTTGAGGACAACACTTTTTTTGAAGGAGAGGGGCATGTTGGGTCCCTATAATACTAGTAATTACCCCATTACTATTGTAGTTGCATCCCTTATTAATATTGTTGTGCCCCTATTATCCCCATATTGTTATTATTGTGCCCCATAGAATCCCTCTATTGTTATTTTTGTGGCTTTATATTATTATTGTTAGGTCGGTTGGGTTATATTGTGACTCCTTAGACTCCTATATATAAAAAGGAGGTTTTGTCATTTGAATCGTCCAAGAATTTTTCATTTATGTAATGTAAAGGAGGTTGCCCCCTCGAAGACACTGAATTCTAAGGCGTTGATCTATCTTTTCTATCTTTCTTGAAGCTGGTTTCATAACACTCCACACTCCCATCTGCTGCTTACTTTACCTTGTAAATCCATATGGAACTCACCACTGACTTGTTTGCTGGTCTTGGGACCACTTCCCAAACACTTTCTTGTAATGGAGTCATACTCCTCTACCATGGCATCAACCCATACTAGTTTCTTCACTGCTTCCTAGAATGAGGATGGCTCAATCTCTACACTCTCATTCATTAGATCCATGTAGCTAGTGTATTGATCTGGTGACCTCCTTTGCCTATGTTGTGATGTGGGCGCTCCCACATTCTCTCTAACATCATGCACCAATCTGTTAGATTCTCTCATGTGCTTCCTTCCATCTCTGGAGGTCTTTGCATGAGTAGATGCTTCCACTCTTTGCTCCTATGCATGTGGATGCTCCACATCATCCTGAGGTTCTTCCTTTGGAGCTAAAATCTCCTCATTTGCATGTATTGAAGCTCCCTCTCAAGGGAACATCTCATGCCTTTCCCTTCATCGAACTTCACATCTCTACAAACCACTGTCATCCTATGAGATGGAAACACCCAATAGTTGTGAGGTGTATCAGTGTACCCCACAAATATGCCCAACTCAATTGTCAGTTCTAAGTTTTTCCTTGAATCATTGGTAACATGATAGTAAAATAATGAACCAAAAATCCTAAAGTGTGCCACATCTGGTTTCTTACCTGAAAAAACTTCTTCTAGTGTATTCATCCCAAGAATTCGTTGAGGACTCTTGTTCTGCACATATACAGTTGTGTTTCATGCCTCAACCCACAAGTGCAATGGTAGGTAGTGATCATGTAACATTGCCCGTGTAGCTCTCACAGTACTTATGTTCTTCCTTTCAACCAACCCATTTTGTTGTGGGTTATGGGGTGTTATTAACTCTTTTCGAATTCCTTCTGATGCATAGAAGTTCTTGAATTCATTCAACACATATTATCCATCGTTATTTCTCTTAAGAGCCTTCACTTTCCTTCCAATGTCTTTCTTAATAAGTGCTTTAAATTCACAAAATTTAGGGAACACCTGATCTTTATTCTGCATGAAGAAAATCCAGCACTTATGTGAGAAATCATCTACAAATATTAATAATTGTGCTTGGACGTGGAGGTTGTCAAGAACGGTCCACACACATCTGAGTGAACGCTTTTAAGGATCTCTTGCGCTCAACTATCCTTATCATGAAAGGTTGCTTTAGTGTACTTCTCTAATGTACACCATTTACATGTATCTCTCTACTCTAGTGCACCCTTGGGAAGTCCTGTATAAATTTGTCACATGACATTCAAAGCTCCATGGTGAATATGGCCTAATATTCAATGCCATAATTCACCGATGTCTTAGCTCTGTACCTTCTCTTCTTTTGTGCTCAAAGCATCATAATCTTCTACATTTAATTTGTAGAGGTTCTTCACCCGAACCCCTATCTGTTGGCTATGTGATGAAGGAAAGTCTTTCCTTTGCTAAATATCACATCGTAGCAACGATCCTCCAACATAGCAAGTGAAACAAAATTCTTCTTTAGACCTGGAACATACATGACATATTTTAATGTAAGATGATAACTAGACTCCCTTTGAAAAGTAACAGTACCTATGTCAGCCACGCTATACCTTTCATCATCTCTCATTTCGATGTGCATCTAGAGGTCATTCTCCTCCAATTCACTGAAAAATTATTTGTTGTTGATCATATGGAATGAGGCTCCACTATCCAGATACCACACACTACCCATCATCGATGTCACCATGCTAGAAATGAGGGTGAAATCCAACTCGAATTGTGAAGTAAGAGCTTCACTTGCAGCTCCTCCTAAGGGACTTTTGTTGGCCTTCTTGTGTAGATACTCTGTGGCATAATGTCCTAGCTCATGATAGTGAAAACATCTAATCTTCGACAAGTCCTTCTTCTTGCTTGCTTGACTAGTATCTGATTTGGAATGGGATGAATTTCCTTTCCCTTTCTTTTCCTTTCCATCCAAGGCACGGTTCTCCTCATCATCATGCTTGGATGAGGATTCATCTCTATTGTTCTATTGAATCTCTTCTTGCACCAAGTCGGACCAAAAAAGCTGCCACTCTAGTAGATTCTCCCTCCCATTTACTGAATCATGGTAGTTGTGCCAGCTCGCAGTAAGACCTAGAAGTGCTAGGTTGACCAGATCTCTGCAACAATTGTAACACCAACACTTCCAAGCTCATCCCGACATTGGGTGAACTTGGTTAAGTATTTTGGTATTGTGTCATCCTTCTCCATCTTGGTTTTCCTGAGGTTTTCCTTTAGTGCCAGCTTCCTGTGGTCGTTGTTGTTCTAAAACAAGTCTGTCAAGGCCTTCCACATTGCATATGGAGTCTCCTTCCTGTGTCTAGTATGATCCTTCTCACCTTTGAAACACATTTCCACCACTCTGCCAGATCTTGAGCATCAGTTGTTGGAGACTTAGTAATATCTTTGTCTATGAATTCCTTAATCTTGTTGTCATCCAACACTGTCTCCATCCTGTCCTTCCAAGAAATATAATTCGAACTACCCTAAAGGGCATATTCGAGTCTCAATCCATAGAACGATGTCCTGATGGCTCTGAAGAATGATACTACAAATTCGATTTCACCTGCAAAAGACAAACTCGTATTATCCTCTTCTAGAGTGATTTATGTGTTGTGTGTGGAGCACGATTGTTCAGAGGTCTTTGTTTCAGCCGGATGTATACCCCAGGAAGTTTGTACACCCCTCCACGCGGGGGGGTGTGGGGGGGACTTGTCCCCCCCGGGGGGGCTCGGGGGCAGCACCCCCGAAGCTAAAAACAAATGTAAAATTGCCTTGTAAAAGTATAGTAATTTCTAGTCAATCTGGGCCATTCATCAAGCAGATGATCTGACGGTAGAACTTATGTTTAGTTTAGGGTTTTTTTCCCTAGAAGTCAACCCCTCTCTTTGTATGAGGGCATTGTATTTGAGGCTGAGATATAGATGTGTATTCTGTGAGCGAGAAACTGAGAGGTGAGACTGTGAGAGAAAACAGAGGATATTACAGCGGATTTGTTGTAGGTTGTGTCTCTTCATTTTGCTGGATAATAGAAAGGAAGGACTGGCTGTTCGGGGTGGACGTAGCCCAAACTAGGTGAACCACATATATCTGTGTCTCTCTTGTTTTATGCGTTTTCTTTGTTTATATTTCTGCAATATTTTATGTGTTCCATTGCTCCGTAATATATAATTTTCTAACAACTGGTATCAAAGCCGAAGGTCTATTTGGCTGATAAACTCGCAGGAAAGAAGGGTTCCTAAATCGAGTGGGAGCAATGGTGGAAGATGGTAAGTTTAGGGTCGAGAAATTTAACGTACAAAACTTCTCGCTGTGGAAGATGCAGATGGAAGATTATCTGTATCAGAAAGATCTATACCTACCAGTGGGCAGAAAAACAAAGATGCCGACAGGTATGACAGATGAAGAATGGAACCTTCTCGATAGAAAGGCACTCGAAATAATACGGTTGTGCCTCGCTGCATTAGTCACCTTCAACATTTCGAAGGAAACAATGACAGAGGGTTTGATTCAGGCGTTGTCGAAACTATATGAAAAACCCTCGGCCTCAAACAAGGTATTTCTCATGAAACTGTTATTTAATATGAAGATGTCGGAAGGTGGATCTGTTGCAGATCATTTAAATGATTTTAATACAGTTACAACTCAGTTAAGTTCTGTAGGGGTAAACTTTGATGATGAAGTTAGAGCTCTGTTATTCTTGTGCTCATTGCCAGAAAGTTGGAATGGTTTAGTAATGGCCATTAGTAACTCTGTGTCTGGATCTAGTACTTTAAAGTTTGATGATGTTGTCGGTGCTATCCTTAGCGAGGAAATGCGACGGAAAAGCTCTGGTGAGACATCGGGTAATTCTTTGAGTGCAGAGTCTAGGGGAAGAAAAATGGAAAGAGGAAAGAGCTCAGGATATCACAGTAAATCAAGGAAAGGCAGATCCAAGTCCAGATCGGGGATAGTGTGCTGGAAATGCAGAAAGAAAGGACACCTAAAGAAAGACTGTAGATCTCGGAAGGGAAAAGAAGGAGATGCACAACAAGAAAAAAATCATGAAGCAAATGTGACAGGTGAGGTGTTACAAGATGCTTTGATTCTTTCTTTCGAAAATATTACTGATTCCTGGGTGGTAGATTCAGGGGCCTCATTCCATGCCACACCTGATAAGAAATACTTTCATGACTATGTTCAAGGAGATTTTGGACAAGTTCGTTTGGGTGATGATAAACCCTATAAAATTGTTGGAATGGGTAAGGTTCTTGTAAAACAACAGAATGGAAACCAATGGCTACTAAAGGAGGTAAGGCATGTTCCAGATCTAAAGAAAAATCTGATTTCAACAGGGCGGCTAGGCGGTGAAGGTTGTGTGACAACTTTCATAGATAAAGCTTGGAAGGTAACCAAAGGAGAAATGGTAATAGCAAAAGGCGAAAAGGTTGGTACATTGTATTTATGCAATGGTATTTCTAACTCTGTTAATGCTTTAACTTCCAAAGGAAAATATGCAGCATTATGGCATCATAGGCTCGGACACATGAGTGAAAGGGGATGAAGATTCTTCACTCAAGGAATTTGTTTCCGGGTTTGAAGAATGTTGATTTGGATTTCTGTGAGAATTGCATTTATGGAAAACAGAAGAGGGTCAGATTTCTCAGAGTTGGGAAAGAAAAGAAGAGCGAAAAATTAGAGCTTGTGCATACAGATGTATGGGGACATGCTCAGGTATCATCTCTCGGTGGCTCTCGTTATTATGTTACTTTTATTGATGATGCAACTAGAAAAACTTGGATTTATTGTATTAAGAATAAATATGATGTATTTGATACTTTCAAGAAATGGAAAGCTTTGGTTGAGATTGAGACAGGAAAGAAATTGAAGTGTCTTAGATCAGACAATGGAGGTGAATATTGCAGCAAAGAGTTTGATAGATACTGTTCAGAACATGGAATTCGCAAAGAGAAGACAGTTCCAAGAACACCACAAGAAAATGGTGTGTCAGAAAGGATGAACAGAACAATCATGGAGCGTTCAAGGTGCATGAGATTGCAGGCAAGATTGCCTTTAAAGTTTTGGGCAGATGCTGTAGATACTCCTGTTTATCTAATAAATAGAGGGCCTTCAAGTTCCTTGGATGGTGGTGTTCTAGAGGAAGCATGGATAGGTAAAAAGGTAAACTACTCTTTTTTAAATCGTTTTGGTTGTGAGGCCTTTGTCCATATTGATAAAGAAAATAGAACAAATCTTGAGGCAAAGTCAAAGAAATGTACCTTTATTGTATATGGTGTTAATGATTTTGGTTATCACTTATATGATTACGAAAATCACAAAATCATTAGGAGCAGAGATGTAATATTCAATGAAAAGATCTTGTATAAGAATCAGTTGCAGGAAAAGAAACGGGAAAAAGAAAACAAGGAATACGTAGTTCTTGATGAAATCACTGAAAAGGTAAAGCTGCCTGAAAATAATAATAATCAACAACAGCAACAGGGACCCCAAACACCTGAAAGTGGTGTTAGAAGATCTACCAGGATAAGTAGACCCCCTGAACGATACTCTCCTTCATTATATTATTTATTGTTGACTTATTCTGGTGAACCTGAATGTTATGAAGAAGCAATGTAGGTTGAAAGCAGGAAGAAGTGGGAGGTAGCCATGGAAGAAGAGATGGACTCCTTATTGCATAACCAGACTTGGGACTTAGTCAGGTTGCCTGCAGGAAAAACTACATTAAAGAATAAATGGGTTTACAGGCTGAAGGAAGAAGATGGAGGAAAACAGAGGTACAAAGCTAGACTTGTGGTGAAGGGGTTTGCACAGAAGAACTATTTTAAGTCTAGTAGCAGTTGAAGATTTGCATCTTGAGCGGTTAGATGTAAAGACAGCCTTTCTCCATGGGGATTTGGAGGAAGAGATATATATGCAGTAGCCACAAGGATATGAGGTGAAAGGGAAGGAGAAACTAGTGTGCAGGTTGAAGAAGAGCTTGTATGGCTTAAAACAGGCTCCAAGGTAGTGGTATCTAAAATTTGACAAGTTTATGTCTGAACAAGGTTATACTAGATGTCACTCTGATCATTTTGTTTATCTGAAAAAGCAAAATGATGGCAGCTATATTATATTGTTATTGTATGTGGATGACATGCTTGTTGCAGGGTCTAACATGCAGGAAATAAATGTGCTCAAAAGAAAATTGGCAAATTCATTTGCAATGAAGGATTTGGGAGCTGCAAAACAAATCCTTGGTATGAGAATCACTAGAGACAGGAAAAATCGCAAATTAACATTTTCTCGGAATGAGTACATACAAAAGGTGTTGAAAAGATTTAATATGCACAATGCAAAACCAGTTAGTACACCTTTTGCTAGCCATTTCAAAATTAGTAAAGAAATGTGCCCAAAGACCCAAGAAGACATGGATTATATGTCTAAAGTTCCATATGCATTAGTAGTTGGAAGCTTAATGTATGCAATGGTCTGCACAAGGCCTGATATTGCACATGCAGTGGGAGTTGTAAGCAAGTACATGAACAATCCAGGAAAGGAACATTCGATGGCAGTGAAATGGATTCTCAGATATTTGAAAGGTACCACAAATCAAGCATTATGCTTTGGTGGTGCAAACATTTCTCTACAGGGATATGTTGATGTAGATATGGCAGGTGACAGGGATAACAGGAGGAGCACTACAGGATATGTATTTACTGTTGGTGGAACAGCTGTCAGTTGGATTTCAAAAATCCAAAGTGTTGTTTCACTTTCAACAACAGAAGCAAAGTATGTTGCTACTACAGAGGCTAGTAAAGAAATGATTTGGTTACAAAGGTTTATGGGTGAATTGGGTAAGGAGCATGATATGGGCACGTTATACAGTGATAGCCAAAGTGCCATTCATCTTGCAAAGAACTCAGCATTTCATTCTAGGACGAAACACATACAACTCAAGTACCATTTCATACGATCAGTGTTGGAAGATGGAGAGTTGAAGCTGGAAAAGATACACACTAGCCAGAATCCTGCAGATATGCTAACAAAAGTTGTAACCAGGGAGAAACTGAGAATATGCTCAGTTTCAATTGGTCTTCAAGGATGACGATGAAGATGAGAAACAGCCAGGTCCAAAGAGGAGTCATTGTCCAGCAAATGAAGCAGCGGTGGAGTTTCTACAATCATTCTCCAAGTGGGAGATTGTTGTGTGTGGAGCATGATTGTTCAGAGGTCTTGTTTCAGCCGGATGTATACCCCAGGAAGTTTGTACACCCCTCCACGCGGGGGGGTGCGGGGGGTACTTGTCCCCCCGCGGGGGTCCGAGGGGGATCAGGGGTAGCGCCCCCGAAGCTAAAAACAAATGTAAAATTGCCTTGTAAAAGTATAGTAATTTCTAGTCAATCTGGGCCGTTCATTAGGTAGATGATCTGACGGTAGAACTTATGTTTAGTTTAGGGTTTTTTTCCCTAGAAGGCAACCCCTCTCTTTGTATGAGGGCATTGTGTTTGAGTCTGAGATATAGATGTGTATTCTGTGAGCGAGAAACTGAGAGGTGAGACTGTGAGAGAAAATAGAGGATATTACAGCGGATTTGCTGTAGGTTGTGTCTCTTCATTTTGCTGGATAATAGAAAGGAAGGACTGGCTGTTCGGGGTGGACGTAGCCCAAACTGGGTGAACCACGTATATCTGTGTCTCTCTTGTTTTATGTGTTTTCTGTGTTTATATTTCTGCAATATTTTATGTGTTCCATTGCTCCGTAATATATAATTTTCTAACATTATGCTCTGATACCATGTATAAATTCCTTGTAGATTCAAACTACTAATTATAATTTACTAAAACAATAGACTTGAATCTAGTCTACTCATCTGTGAAAACAATTAAACAATCACGAAGTATACAAGATAAAGAATATAATCAACACATTACACAATGATTTCCTAGGGAAAGCCACAGCTAAAAACCCCTACTATCTGTATATTGCATTAGTCAAAAATTATGAGAATATTACAATGCTTTGATCAAGCCCGAGCAACCTTTGCACTATCTCCATTTGTCTCATTGCTTCCTAGACAAGCCTAGGCCAATACTTAACCAATTTTATGCTTTCCCAAGTCCCTATTCCCTTGCATTGTTTCCTTGGGAATTAGCTCCTTATTAATTATGGAAATTCCTCAATATGAATTGTGTAATCCTCATAGGCCTTCCTCTGACTACATGCACCACCTGTACAATTCAAATAATTATACAACTGATAGTACATTGTCCCTGAACTCCAATCTCAATTGGGTAACTCTCAGATCTGATATGCATGATTTATTTATGAGTGAATCATCAGTTAACTGGTTGAACACATGAAGCAGCACCCCACTGTCTGACCTCCTACTAGTTCCTCCATCAGTTGGAACTAGTTTAACTAACTTTAACTCAGTTAAACTAAATTAATTAGTTACAACTCGAAATAAACTCAACCAGAGATCCTATAAAGTAGGAGACACTCTACATGACTCAAGTTAGACCCTCAACTAGAATTAACTGAGTCAACTAAGTCAAATTAACTTAGTTAACTTTTACAAGTTGTCTTGTGATGTGGAATTACAATTTTGTTCCTAATTTAAATCAAAGACAAAATTAAATTAGGATTCTCTTGTTGCATTTTCAACACTTGTGTTGTGGAAGATGAAGTACAGTTATTGGAGGCTAGTATGAAAAGAAGAAAGGATGAAGGGTTGGGTTATAAGGAAAACCATAGAAAGGAGAAAGGACAGCATGCAGATACCATGTTGTCACAATATGAAAAGAAATCACAATTTACAAAGGATTGGTTGGACAGCCCCAGATTTGAAGAAAACGACATGGAGAATGTAGTCAAGAAGCAAGAAGAGACAAAGATCTTGAAAGCATCTAATTATTTCAATCATTTTTTATGAAACTCATGATGTAAAGATTGTCAGTATAGAAGAGTGTGCAAACGAAGGGCAACAAGTGTTGTCATGAGAATAAAATGAGAAGAGGGAAGATGAGACAATTATGTCTCATTCATTTTTAACATCAGAATATAAAGGATAATAATGTTTTGAAGAAAAGATAGCATCCTTCAAAAGGTGAAGTTGTGTATTTTATTGACTGGAGCAATGGGAGAGAACTAGAAATTAATGAACATAATGATTGTTGTAATAAATCCATTTCATGTGCAAGGGAGGAAAGTCGATCTTCCATAGGGAATCCATTAAGAATGTTATTAAATTCCTTTAATGAAGAATGGGATCATAGAAGTCATCATAGTAACAAGGTGGCCATTGAGGCCATAAATATTTTAACATTGTTGCAAGAGAATGATACCAAGAGTTTGGTCCAACAAGGAAAAGATTTGACCACTGAACTTGAGGTATTATGGATGCTAATGAAGCAAAAACCTAAAGAAGGCTACAAGAAAATTGAGAAACCAGTCAATTGTAGAGTATGGATTCTTGTAAGGAGTAATGCTAGCAAAGAAAGTAGAAGGAAACAACAAAATAAAACATGGGTATCTGGAAGGGCAAGGAAAGTTGAAGAACAAATGAGACCAACTTATGAATAGCAACAACATGAAGTCTAAATCCAGGATTATTACAAAAAAATTGAAGACATATGACCATGAGGTCATAAAAATTTCTACCTTGGGAGTCAAATATAGGAGCATCAACCCCTAGGGAAAATCCATTTTCCTAGATCCCAATGGGCTCATGAAATTTTCCAAATGGAAAGAAATTTCCCTTAAATGTAGTTTGTATAAAATTAGGAATAGTCGATGTTTTATGTAACTACAAATGTCCATATTCCAGAAGGAACCTATGTTGTTAGGAATTTTTGATGAGCTATCACTTTTTGCCTTGTGGCCCATTGTAAAGGTGATAAATGATAGGTTGAGGTGTTAGATTGTTGGAATAAATGTCACATTTGTCTTTGTTATGTTAGGATATTTTCTAGGCTATGTATGTATAAACATGTAGCCAAAAGAGTAGGAAGCTTAGGAGTAGAGCTCAAGCATCTTAGAGAGGGCAGCTTGATGAGGAGCACAAGAGCCCTTACTAAGCGTCAATGTAGATTGTGTAATCCCTATCGTTATCAATGTTTAATGAATGAGAATTGAAATTGAGTTTATTATCAAGATACATTGACAAGTGATTTTATGTATATTAGGCTTGGGCTATAATCATTGTCATATCTTTGCTAGTGGATTATTTCCATGGATATTAATTCTCCTTTGTAGGAACCTAGACATAAGTGTTGTGGTTGCAGGTTGTAGCATGAGCATTGGAATATGGAGCACATTGTTATAGACATTTTTGTGCCTTACAGCTCTAAGCATGAAATGTCCATAAACCAAGGGATCCTAAGTCCCTAAAAGTGTTGTTCCGACCCCTAAAGGAACAAGGTCAACAAATTACAGCTTCTCCCAGAAGTTCTCCATCGGAAACTGCTCAGAATCAGTCAAATCAGGATCATTTCAGCTGCTCTACTGGCTAGCTGCGTTGCATAGCACCCAAATACACTAGCTAGGTGTGTTGCAACGCACATAAATGCACTACCAGGGTGCGTTGAGTGGGAAATGACAAATGGAAATGTCATTCCGTGAGGTGGAGAGACAATGGAAGCTTCCAGAATCTTCCCCAATGACACTTGCCTCACTGAATTCGACCAAGGATGAGTAAGAGGCTCTCAGTCTCCAAGTGGAAGCAAGAACTGACAGAGAGAAGACACTAGTCAAATCATAAGCTGACTCATCCTCCTTGCATACATCTATATATGGATCCCTCATCCCAGAGATCCAGAGGCTGGAATTTTGTACATTGCAAAGAATTGTTGTTGGTTTTGAGATAGATATCAGAGTATTAGGTGATTGATGCTTTGTTGGAGGTGAAGAGGGGCTTCTTTGCTGGGAGGTTGATGCTGGATCAGGAATCATCGGTTGTAACTCCTCCTGGATCTTCTTGTTATATCAATAAAACTATTTGAGTTTCTCCTACATGCTTGTGTATCATTGATGTTTGTTACATTTGTATGTTTAGCTTAAATCTGATCCTAAGCTTTTTATGAATATAAACCCATGTCTTTGTATAGTTTCCTTCTTCTGTGATCTTGCAGGTACTTGGTGAAGCTGGGCAAGTAAGGAAGCAGGTAGCTGGAAGCTATCAAAGAAGAGAGAGATTGGATTAAAGGACTAGCGCAAGACACAGGTTGCTTCATCCTATTCCTCTTTATTTATAGTTCATAAAGAAGAATACAAAAGTAGTTTTCTCTGTTTGTTTCTAAGGTAACTGTCACACCTTAGTGGGATAGAGTCGTTCTGAATAGACACTTATCCCGGTAACAAAATGGCGACTCCGCTGGGGACGATTGCCTAATTAGTTTGTTTGTGTTTCTCTTGTTGTTTGTTTCATAAACTTAGAAGTAGCAAATCGAACTGCATTTGCCATTAACAAATGCAAAGTAGACATCTGTTGCTTCAATCCATTCACTGGATTTGTTTATGATTTGAATAGCTGATTCACAAATGATCTGATTGCCCTTTGTGATAGCTCTTACACCTTCCTTAAATCTACCCTCTAATTGTGCATTACTGATTGCTTTTACTCGGCCAAAAACCATAGATTAAACTGCAAACCGTGACCTAGAACCCAGATAGAATTCTCGTTTCTGCCCCAGCGCAGGCTCTGTGAAGAGGTTCTGCATTTCAACGCACTTCCCGAGAGGGCTACCTGCGCTGCAATGCAGTTTCTCTGTGTAACAGGTGCGCTGATCAACCTAGCCTTGTGCAGCTGAGGTTCTTTGCTTCATTTTTTCAGTTTTATCTCTGATTTTTGCAGCCTGTGATCAGTGTATGTGTCTGTTTAAAAACCCCTTTTCCTTGCTATAATTCTGCGGCCCTCCTTTGTACAAAAGAACTGTAGATGTTTTTGTGTGTTTATTACGTCATTTACAGTTTTCCATTGCAAAAGTAGAATAGTCATACTGTCGTCGTTTGATTTAGATCTGTCGCAAGTGTCGATTTTGATCTTAGGAGAAAGTTTATTTGCTGTTGACAGTCGATTATGATTTTACTTTTGCCTTTGGTTTGAATTTGTGACTTTCTAGTGTCAAAACGAGTATTTATTTCAAAATCATAAAGTGTCGTAATCATCTCTACCTTTTGATTTCGAAAAGAATCGTGTTTGTGTTTATCACTTGAAAGCAAATTCAGATTTGTACATCAACTTTCTTTTTAGGCATCAATATTAAGAAACTGAAAAACAAATACATGCACATGTGCATTTTCATATTGACAGTCTGTTTGGCTTGATTTAGGAAAGTGCATTTACAGTGTGCTCTTTGCTCTTTGTGAAAAGATTGTGTCTTTCTTTTCCCCTTGTAGCTAGGATTTTCATTGTTGAAAAGAGATAAAAGTTTGCTTATCATCTTTAGATTGAATTTTAGGAATTACATCTACATCTCGTGGTGAACCCAAAAGGCAAACTTCATAAGAAAGATCAACTTAAAATAAATTCAATGAATCTAACAACGCTTTGGAACTTAACGCACAACATTTAGAGGTCTAGGCTAGAGACGTATTCCGGCATCGTAAAGCCTGGTAACTGTTGTCCTCACTGATGGTTGGGTGATTCCTCCACTTCGAGACGATAAGTGCCAGTACGGACTTGTGCTCCCACGTACCGTCGAGTATATATTGGGAGACCCCTATAGGCTTAAAACCTTTTATCCATAGGAAGCCGTGTCGGCCGCCCTACTGATCGCAATGCACCGAACACAGCATTCGGGAAGATTGACTGCCATACCGTAAAAAGTATTCTGCAGTTTTGCGATTGGTTTGGTACTCCCTCTACCTAGATCTCTAGAGCAGTCCCTTTCATTCCTTTTCAGACTCCTTAACGGAAAAGGTCCATCTGAGCACTTGTCACTTCAGGCTCATTAAAAATCGAAGGAGACTAGAGTCATCTTTTGTTTTTTCTCGACTCTTAAAAACTGAAAAAACAAGTTGTGTCAAAGCGTCTAAAAATTTATTTTAAACGGAATATTCATTACCCTTTCCTATGTTGATCTTAGGTTGAGAAAATGGAGTCCACCAACCAAGGAATTCCCCTTGGTGGAAATCCTAGTCCCTTCTCTTGGGGAGATGTTGGTGCACCCCATATGGCCACATTGTCGCTTCCAGGACTGACAATTGGCTTGCCGGTATGGCTCTTCTCAACCAATGTCGTTCAGAACACCACTATTCCTGAACAATCGAATCAACAATTAGACGAGTCCAAAGTTGTTGTTTACGGTTAGTATAGCGCAACAGCACATGGCTTCACAACCATGGCTGGTGCAATACCAACAACCACAATTCCAACAAGTATACCAAGGTTCTGAGCAACAAATCTTTGCGAACAGTGGACAGCCGTACATTCAAAACGGTCAAAATCAACCATTTTACAATGGTCATGTCCACCAACCTTACCAAACATACCAGCATCAAATGCATTATGCTGGTATGCAAAGACCAACTGCTCAGGCAATCCCATCTTATCCTGGGTATGCTTCACCTAACCTGAATCAGCAGTTACCCTTTGTGGCAACCTTAGAGTTACCTGATTTAAATCGGTTAACAAACGATCCAATTGCTTACGCCCCTTGGTGGCCAGCGATTCCGCATAAACTTCCATCAGATATTCCTAAATTTAATGGAAATCCGGGTGAAGATCCATCGAATCACGTGATGACCTTTCATCTATGGTGTTCATCAAACACCCTAAATGATGATTCGATAAGACTTTGCCTCTTTTAGAGGACGTTAACGGGTCCAGTGGCAAAATGGTACATTGAATTGCCTAGAGCTTCGTTCTACAACTTTAGTACCTTAGCCACAACCTTTTTAACCCATTTTCAATTATCGATAAGGTACGAAACGGGAACAGAACTTCTTACCAACTTCAAACGGACAACGGCCACTCACATATCTGATCATATACATGAGTGGCGACGTCATCGTAGGATGGTAAAAAAGTACGTCCCCAATCAGTTATTAGCTGAATGGTTTATCAAGTCATTACTACCTTCCATCACGGAAGATGTGGCAAAGGGGGGAGTCGTAACGGAAGAGCAAGTGATCGCTCGTGCACAATATCTGGACTTGATTTACACTCAGTCCGGCACGCTCTACGACAAAATACCTGACGCCGCTAGACCGGAATTCTCAATTCCTCCTCCTCCTAAACCGAACAATGACTCTCATGCCGGCGATGGCGTGATTGGCACAACAGACACGAAATCGACAAAGGCTACATCCAAGAAGGCCCGTAAGATTTCAGGTCAAAATTCAAAAGACGAACTTCTTGCTTCGGAAGTAAATGCCGTATCGACAGATAAGGGCAAAGAAACCAAGCAACCAAGAAGCAAGAAGAAAGGCAAAGGGAAGAAGAAGAAACAGAGTGAGTCATCTCCTGAAAAACCTTCTACAAACCCTTCTGGGCAAAGGAAACCGCCTGCGGGGTGTCATATATGTGATGAGGATCATTGGATGAGAGATTGTCCATACAAAGCTGAGCTTAAGAAATTCTTTAAAAGTTAGAAAACCTCAGCAGTGTTAACTGATCCGTTTCCAAACCCAGGAACGAATCTGGTTGAAAGTGGAAATGCTTCCCCGTCTCAAGTGCTAATGTTGTCGATTTCAAAACAACAGAATGATGCTTTGATTTCGACAAGGAACAAAGATTATGGGAATCCGCAGTTGTCGAACAACAAGGATAAAGATAAACCAAGTAGTTCGACAACAACTTTGACAGAAGTTGTACCACCCACCATCCTTGAATTGACGATAAAACCGCCGAAGGGAGTAGTACACAAGTCGACATTTAATCCCCGCGCTAGAGCGGCGCAGCATTATAACATAGTGGAAGATTTGGCCCAATCGCCATCCGCTATGTCGACTCTTGAAGTACTACAAAATTGCCCATCCCAAAGGCAGGCTTTATTATCGGCCATTGGTGGGATTGATCCAAAGGATTCCAATCTAGTATCCTTCGACCACAAAGGATACGATCCACAGTTACCGGCTCAACTAGCTTTCCTTGTACAAGTGAAAACCCTCAACAAAACTGTTCATCGAACAATTATTGATGAGGGGGCATCTACATGTATTATGTCGATGAGTTGCTGGAAAACTTTGGGATCTCCAACCTTGTCGTGGTCTGCGACGACATTAAAAGCATTTGACGGAAGGACATATACCCCATATGGTATCCTAAATAACTTGAAATTTGAACTAGGGGGAAAAACGGTAGAAATAGATGTTGAGGTCATCGATGGGAATCTTGATTACAACATCCTACTGGGAAGACCATGGATATATGCCATGGTAGCTGTTGTGTTGACCTATTTTAGAAAGATTGCATTCCCCTTTCAAGGAGGAATTACAATCGTCGATCAACAAAACTTCCTCCCCAATGGTTCTCAAGTTACAGGAAGCATTCCCATGATCCATGGAAGCCCCCATTCGCTTCAGAATATCAAAGTAGGCCTACTAAAAGATCCTATACTAATGGGAACTTTCGCTCTTCCACCTCCAATCGATCTGGCGGAAGTAGTGTCGATAGGAACCTGCAACATGATATCTTCTACAAAGATATCAGAAAACGATATCAGCATGGATCATTCAGTGTTTTTGCCCCCAAGCCCAATGGAAATATTATAGAAATCAATGTTTCTAGCATGGGAGGCAAACCCAAATCAACGCTCATCAAGCGTTTGGATAGATAGGTCTAGAGAATATGGTACTCCTTTAGATCCTTGGTCGCGAGTGCATGTCACCGACGAAGGAATTATCCAATCTATGGTAATTGAAGGAGCACCATGGAATGATTCCCACCATCGTTCCCTTCTTTCGGATTGTGAAGAAGATACTCGAAATGACCTTTATCATCCTTCAGTCTTTGATTTTCTATCAAATACTGTAAATACGGTGGATTCCGAGTGAAACTTATCCAACATTGAAGAGACTATAGCCATAAATATCTCGACCAAAACAGATGTTGTAGAGAACATTTATGTTGGCAAATGTTGTTCTCCTTCAGAACTGGAAATATATAACGCTCTTTTTTGCGAATTCAGAGATTTTACCAGTAGCACCCCACTGCTCGCCATCCGGCAGTACTAAATCTGGATCACCCCAGAAGTTCATGCCAGCATATGGATACTCGGAATAAACCATCTCCTGACGATCAAACCACCTGAAGAAGGTATCAGAAAATGAAATCTGAGACTGGCCAGCATGCCTAGACATATGGTCAACCCATCTCTGCATACGTGGTTCAGTAGGAGAAGGTAAATCGAGTGCAATGTACAGCGGCTGCATCAGTGGTATCTTCTCCAAGGCAAAGGCGGTCAAAATAGAACCGTACCCAAAGTTCTTCAACCTCCCGTTCTTTATCTTGGTCAACTATTCTTTCATCACAAGACGTACTGCGTCGCACCAGTTGAACACCTTCGGTTGGAGGCATTCCAAGGCATGCTGCATATAGGATCTGTTGGCTACATGAAGAGACGCACTACCGGCCATCCTACCAAAAGTAAACAAGATAGTCCTAAGGGACCTGTCAGTGACATCACGGATGATGATCTTGCCGTCTTTACTCGGCTGAGATCCTTCTCTGCAATACCGTGGACATAATCTCTCACAGAATCGCCTCCTCAGGCCGAACCTAACAAAGAGATGGGGGCACCCCGCCTCGACAAGCCAGTTAAGAAATAGATGTCTACTGCAGTCAAGGGGATAGATTTTCCCCTAATCTGGAAAACCTGATTGATAGGATCCCAAGCATCGAGCAAATACTGCAGTAAGTTGATCTGTTGTCTCATGCTAGAAATGCGGAAGAACTTCAGCAAGCCACAATTCCGCAGCGCGTTCACTATAACTGGATCATGTAGGGAAATCATGTCCTCTTCTTCATGCTCACATTCTCGCCATGTAAGGGTCATCTTGCTCCCAAATATCTGAAAAAACAAACAAGAGAGGAGTTAGATCCTGATTTTGGTGAGAAACAGGCAAAAATTCCATCAAAAATTGTGCAACAAATTCCCTTTCTGCGCCCAACGCACCTGCAGCAGTGTTCTAGGTGCGTTGAATGTCAAACTGCCTTCATACAAGCCAGCATTCAACGCAGGTTTCGATACACTGGGGGTGCGTTGATGACAGAACGAGTCCCTCAAACCCCAGGGGCTCAAAAAAGCAGGGAATCAGGGTCAAAAAGCAAAATGGAAGCCATGAAATGAAAGAGCTCAGGTTTAGCTCCTACCTGGTCCAGACGGCGCCGAGAATCATCCACAGGATCTCCCAAAATCAACTGATGAAAATCAAGGGGAAAAAGCACCTCCAAAGCTCCAACAAACCAAGTTCAAATGAAATGGTAAAATGAGAGGTAAAAAACACTTATTTATTACTTTTACGTAGTTCAAAGTAAAATATTAGCGTTTTAATCTCGTTTTCAAGCAAATATTGTTCATTTCTGACTAGTTTGATGAAGCAGTTGAAAATACAGTACGATCTTTGAAAGAACAAAGCTATTTATGGTAAAATCAGAACAAGACCATCTAATCGAGTAGTTTTAGCACATAGTTCAAGCTCGTTAAAAAATAAACATAAGACATGAGAAAATGTTTCCACCCGCGTTTAAGCTCGTTAAAAAATGAACTATTCCCCGGTAAATAACCACCGTGAATGTAGTACTTCAGCCATTAAAGCCTTGGTCGTGTTTGCACCATCACCTCCACTTTTTCATTGGCCGATCATTCACCTCCACCTGATTGTTTACCCATTTTGAGGAACAGCTGCGAAGAGTGATTTCACTAGCCATCCTTGTGACACTGTCGTGATTGGAAAATTCCAAACCTTACCTGGAATCAGCTGCTACCCATTTTATCACTTGTTCCTCAAAAGATGAGTCTTCTTTAAGCTCTTTTCAACTGACTCGTAAAATATGAAAAGATTGTCGAGTTTTGGCCTTCCAGCTCGTTAAAGCGACGGGAAGTGCTATCCCTCCTCTAGATTTTAATCTTTTTGGACCTGAGGGATTATTGCACAAAAAGATCGAGCGCTTGTTTTGTTCGGCTCGTTAAAACTATCGAAAATTCATCCCTTCTATATTGTTTTATACTTTTTCGGACTTAAGGGATTAGATGATGAAAAAGGAATTTTGGAGTTACCTTTACGTACCTTTTCAGACTCTCTAAAAATGAAAAGGACCGAGTTATCTTTGTCGTTAAACTCGTTAAAAAGATTAATAGCGACAAACTTGTCTTTAGACGAGAACGAGTTTCACTATCACTAGGCTCGTTAAAACATAGCGATGGGTTTGCCCGAAGGGCAAATTATAGAACAAGCATATGTTATCCTCCTCAAGCTTGACAAAAATAAAGAGGTACTGGTCAGCAATGACTGGGGAAAAATTGGGAAGAAAACTCAAAGAATCTTTATTGGTAGCAAGTCGCTCTTGAACATGACACTTCCACTCTGTGTCCGAGTCGGGTTGGGTTGTTTCATTCACCGGTCACATCACCATGGTCACGCCATACCATCCACATTTGGGGTAAATGCTACCAATCCATCACATAAGTATCACCGACATGTACAAGAGAAGTCATCCAGAGAAGTCACCTGTGTCCCATCCACTACCATACATTATACTTCATTCTTCCATGACCACCATCCTGAACCGTATATCATCAGATTGTTTTCACCTCCATCAAAATCATTTGCTTCGTTCCGTGTCATTGATGTGGGATTCATTAAGGCCCTCCTTTGACGGATTGCTTCTTGTCGACATCAGCTCATTATCCAAGAAGTTGATCTAGGAACACCCCATTCAGTACTTTGAAGCTTGCATGCCTTAATGGCAAGTTTCTCACTTCCGGCGACAGGTTTACATCAATGGCCTTCGACCGAAAGATTTTGCGTGGTGTTCGACGCCAAGTCCTTTATTCACACCACGTGAATTGTACTGTAGTACCTTGAGGGTCATTATCATTATCGGTGATTCCTCTCGCGCTTGTTAACAGTTTACATCATTGACTGGTAATCAAGCGATGTCTTTCCATGTTCGACTTCAGAACGTTTCTCACATGGATCGCAAGACACATGTTGGTTGATCAATAGCGCAAGACACAGGTTGGTTCATCCTATTCCTCTTTGTTTATAGTTCATAAAGAAGAATACAAAAGTAGTTTTCTCTGTTTGTTTCTAAGGTAACTGTCACACCTTAGTGGGATAGAGTCGTTCTGAATAGACACTTATCCCGATAACACACATCAACAAAGTTAGATTATGTGCGTAAAATTATCCCCATACAAAGAAAAGTTCAAAGTGAGGATCAGTGTACAAGTGTTTTCTTGGGTCGCGAGGAAAGGTTTGAGTGTGGATCACTATGTAAGCATTTTACCAGGCCACAAAGAAAAGTTTGAAGAGAGTTAACTAAAGGTTCCCAATGAACAACAGAAAACGAGCAGATCTTCATGGGCCCACTCCTTCTCCTACATCATCAGGGAGACCCCCCCCCCACGCACTCTACATCCACTGTGGATCTACCTTCCACCCACTGCATTTGTTTGATTTACCTGTGGGCCATAATTTTGTCACATCCCCCCTTCCTCAGGTATTTTTCTTATGAAATAAGGAGAGGTCACCCACAATCCACCTACACTGTGGATTTTGTCCCATTGGAATCGAAGCTCCCTCATTCTTTAGCCCCTTTGTTGATTGTTTATGATGCATACCCTTTTAGGAGGATGATAATCTAGCAAGAAAAGGTGTATTTTTGTTTTCAAGATGTTACCTAATATAAACATGGATATTTACGTCCCTCGACGCCATTGAGGATTTTGATCTTTCAGTGTAGGTTTTATTTCAAGGAAATGTCATCTACAAAGTCTTCTCATGAAGAAAATGTGTGTGCCATATGGAAATTATGGGATTGGCCCATGACTAGAGTTATTGTGCATTTATTATGATTTTTATGTAGTGACTACTATGGGGTTAAACTAGAAATCAATGCACATCATCATCAAGTACATTGAGTGAGATGATGGATCTAAACAAAACGGAATTAGAGAGAAATTTTTCCTCTACCATTAATTCCTCCGAACGAGGTATTCCATCTTTTGTTTTGAGCCTTTATCTAGAATGAACTCTGCAATAAACTCTTGCTCTGACTCAATAGGTCAGGATTTATGCATGCATTCATCACGTTTGGAATGGAAATGGCATTGTTACACCCTTTGGCACTTTCACTTTCAACATTTAGCACTGAAACCAGAAGATGAGTTGTTTTCATGGTCGTTATTGACGCTTTGGTAGTGGTAATGGTGAGAGAAAACCTAGCTAAAATGGAATATTTCTTCTATTCATGGATGAAATGATTATATTATAAAATAATAATGAGCCATCCCTCACTTCTAATTATACCGACCTACAACTAGTGGGAAAGCCAGAATTGGTTTCTGTAAAACCCCCTCTAAACTGTCTATCTATAAAGATAAAGTAAAATTGAGTATTTCACTAAGGTAATAAACTATTGAATCACACTTACAATTATCATAAATAACTAGGATAGATGGATTTGGAACAATATCTACTGCTTGTGGATATGGAACTAGTAGTGGGAGGCCCTAGCGAGTAGTAAAAGTGTCCTCATATGTTTCCAATCTATCCATCCTCATGCTTCCTCTTCGAAACCTCACGTTGCATATGATCTATGCTACTAAAAATGAGTGGTTCAAATGTTCAACCATGGGGTCAAACACTGATCATACTAACAACGTTCCATCCATTATGGACAAAGGAAAGCCAAGTATAGGGTGTTGAAAAATGCAACAAAAAATTCTTAATTTGATTTGGCCTTGATTTAATTGAGAAAATTTGAATTTCCACATCAGTAGATAACTTGGATGCAATTAACTTGTATGACATGGCTTGTGTCACCCAGTTTACTCTATAAATTTAAGTTGGAGGAGTTAGAGTTCAGTTAAGAATGTGTGATTTCTAATTTGTAGCAATCAAAGTCAGTTATCTCAAGTTTTTTTCAGTTAAACTGGTTACAACTGTTGGAGGAACTAGTGGAAGGTCAGTTGTGCAGTGGGACTTTAGTAAAACTCAGTGATCATCTAGTTAATTGATCAATCAGCTCAAAATAGCTAGTGCATGCAGAGAATTCGAGTTCCCCAGTTGTGGTGGAGATTCCAAGGCAGTGTAACATTAGTTGTAGACTAGTCTTGAGTGTACAAGTGTTGCATGCAGTCAGGTGATCAACCTTGGGAAATTTTTCAATCCATATTGGAGAAATTCCTAAATAACAGGGGCCTAGTTTCTGAAGGAATTGCGCAAGGAAATACGGGCTCAAGCAAAGGCATACATTAACTAAGTCTAGGTCAAATCTTCTCAGTGAGCAAAGAGATAGGTTATTCACTTGCAGGTTGTGCTCAATTGAGCAAAGAAACTGTAATACATCTCTATTCATCAAATTAATGCAAGAAGACATTGGGGTTTTTAGCAGATTATTTTCCCCAGGAAAAATATTGTGTGCATGTGTTTTATTTCTTATTACATGTCTGATATTTTTGTTTTAAATTGTGAAGTAACTTCCTCATAGCAATAGAATAGGTTTGTGTCTTGTGGTTTTGATTAAAACTTCATGAACAATTGCAAATCTACACCATAATTTCTACATAGGACCTCTAAATTTTTATTATTATTATCATTTTATAGTTTTCTTAATACACGACTTTCATGCTTGAAAACATGAACAAATCTTATGTTACATGGGTGTTTAGAAGAAAAAATAATATTCCACTTAGACTATAAATTTGACCATAATACATAATATGTACTACTAAACTATATGTAGTACTATATTAAACTATATGTAGTACTATATTAAACTACATGTAGTCTTATGTATTAATTGGATTGATTGAAACATGTAGACTCATAGGTACAATTATTGTAAACATGCTTTGATACCAAATGTAGGGACACTTTATGTACTCAAATTGTTATGAAACCAGCTCAAGAAAAGATAGAAAAGATAAATCCACGCCTTAGAATTCAACCTCTTCGAGGGGGCAACCTCCTTTACATTACATAAATGAACAATTCTTGGATGATACAAATGACAAAACCTCCTTTCTATATATAGGAGTCTAAGGAGTCACAATATAATCCAGCCGACCTAACAATAATAATATAAAGCCACAAAAATAACAATAGAGGGATTCTATGCGGCACAGAAATAACAATATGGGGGTAATAGGGGCACAACAATATAAATAGGGGGTATAACTACAATAGTAATGGGGTAATCACTAGTATTATAGGGACCCAACATGCCCCTCTCCTTCAAAAAAGTGTTGTCCTCAACGCTTGAGCAGTTCTGGATACTTCTGCATAAAATTCTCATCCTCCCATGTGGAATATTCAGCGGATAAGTTCTTCCACTTGATAAGATACTCTGAAATTGATCGATTTCGTAGCTGTCGAGTTCTTGTTTCTGTGATTGCTTCCGGTTCCAATATAATTTTTCCTTCCTCGTCAAGTTCTGGCAATATTGTTTGAATTGGGAGCTTGTCACCTATAACCTTCTTTAAACATGAAACATGGAAAATTGGGTGCAATCGAGAAGCTGCAGGAAGCTCCAATTTGTATGCCATAGTACCAATCTTTTCCAACACCTTGTACGGACCATAATACTTTGGTGATAATTTATTATCCTTCTTAGCTTGCTTTAGGGACATTTGCTTATATGGTTGTAGCCGTAGGAATACCCAATCACCTACATCAAAACTTCTTTCACTGCGATGTTGATCTGCCTGTTGTTTCATTCTATTTTGTGCCAACACGAGGTTATCCTTTAAGAGTTGGAGGACTTGTTGTTGATGTTCGATGTGATGTTCCACTGCCTGAACCTTAGAATTTTCTCTTAAATATGATGTGATGGATGGTGGTTGATACCCATAAAGTGCCATAAATGGGGTCATTTTTGTTGATGTATGGAAGGAAGTGTTATACCACCATTCAGCTAGAGGCAACCATTTGACCCATTGTGTCTGTTTATCATAAACAAAGCAACGAAGATATCCTTCCAAACATTTGTTTACTATCTCAGTTTGCCCATCAGATTGAGGATGATAAGATGAGCTATGAGCTAATTGAGTACCAAGACAAGAAAATAATTCTGTCCAAAAATTTCCAGTGAAAATGGGATCTCTGTCACTTACAATAATCTTTGGGTTTCCATGTAGCTTTTGAACTGTTTCCATAAATGCAGTAGAAACTGTACTGGCTTTAAATGGATGTGATAATGCACAAAAGTGTGCATACTTGGTAAGTCTGTCAACTACCACCATGATGACACTCTTTCCCTCAGACTTGGGTAAACCTGTGATAAAATCCATTGAAACCTCCTCCCAACGTTGGCTTGGAATGGATAAAGGTTGTAATAGACCTGGTGTCTTAATTGTTTCAACTTTATTTTGCTGGCAAACCAAACATTCCGCCACAAACTTTTGAATATCTGATTTAAGGCCATCCCAAAAAAATTCCTTCTTAACCCTGTGGTAAGTTTTTAAAAATCCTGAGTGCCCTCCTAAGGGAGAAGTGTGCAATTCCATAAGAATATTTTGTTTTAGCTGGGAATTCTTACAGAGGTATAAGCGATATTTGTACCATAACAAATCATTTTTCCAGCTAAATGTATCAGAAGTACTGGAATCTTGTTGTAGCTTTTGAATAAGTGCCCACACTTCTTCGTCGTTCTTCCATTCCTCCCTTGCTTCGTTTATCCAATCTGGTTGGATAATAGAAATGGCACACAACAATGCTTCCACATCCTCATCCTTTCTTGAGAGTGCATCTGCCACCACATTTTGCTTCCCTTTTTTGTAGATGATTTAAAAGTCATAACCCAACATCTTTGTGACCCACTTTTGTTGCTCTTCAGAGGATAATCTTTGTTCTAAAAAGTATTTAAGGCTATCATGATCTGTTTTTACCTTGAAGTGTCTTCCCATTAGGTAGGGTCGTCATTTCTTAAGTGCATGGAGTATTGCCAACATTTCCTTCTCATAAATAGCTTTGTTTAAAAACTTTCCCTTGATTGGACAACTTTCAAAAGCAATGGGTCTTTCATCTTGCATTAGAACAGCACCAATTCCATTTCCTGAAGCATCACATTCCACAATAAAGGTTTTTGTGAAGTCTGGCGTAGCTAAGACCGGTGCTTGGCACATTGCCTCTTTAAGATGTTCAAAGGCCTTTGTTGCTTCCGAAGTCCATGAAAATGAATCTTTCTTCAATAATGTTGTTAGAGGTGCTGCTATTCTCCCATAATTCTTAACAAACTTGCGATAATACCCTGTCAACCCAAGAAATCCTCGCAGATGCTTTATGGATGTGGGGATTTTCCATTCCTTAATGGTTTTAATTTTGCTAGGGTCTACCTTAACTCCTTCATGAGATACAATATGACCCAAATATTCCACCTCCTGGACTCCAAAGAAACATTTGGATCTTTTTCCATATAATTGTTTCTCCTCCAATAGTTGTAACACCCTGTCAACATGTTCCCCGGATGCGGGTGATGAGGTGGAGGGCATGGAGCCACACGCCGGGAGGCCGACGCCACTTGCCGCGCGAAGGGAGCCACGTGATGGAGGGGATGGAAGCTTAAATAACATAAGCCTCTGCCCAAGAAGTCTTAATGACCATTAATGCTGGTTGCAGGGGAGAGTGTAGAGCATTCATGGCACTCTGGTGCCGAGGGAAGGAGGAGGAATTTAAGAATGAAGTGGGAATGTGGCAGAGACATTCTGGGCAAGTTCAGGTTCTGCGGAAGAGTGGGAACATTCTCTGTGCTTGGACGCTTCTGGAGATTTGGTTTTGGGTTTGTAGTGTGGACAGCTTCTCTGCTCCCATGGCGAGAACCAGAGAGAGGCAGCCATGTCGAAGGGGACCTGGACGTGGGGCACCTTCTCGTTCCCCAGCAATGGCAGAAAGGCAGCATCAGTGTTGCTGCTGTTGCAGTCTTCGTCGGGCAGGAATTCCCCATTTGCAAGTTTCTCAATTCCTGGACACAGAGGATCCGCATGAGAAATCGCCAAGGCAGACTGAGAGCCCAGCATTTGGCTCTGCAGTATTCAAGTTGGGCAATTTCAAGGCCCACGTTTCCATCTTCTTTGTCAGAGATGAAACGATGGACCTTGAAGGGGCAGATAAGCATGTATTGCCCTCAGAGAACCAGAGGGACCAAAACAAGGTTCAGGGGGAAGAAACAAAAGGCAAGGAGCCTCTCCAGAACATGGCGCAGGAGGTGTCATCCTCCAAAGAGGCAGCGGACGAGGACCTGGACTTTCCCTTTGGCTTCGGGTATCCAATTGTGGAGATGGACCCGGCTGACCTGGACGACCTGGACGACCTGGGGCCAGGCGCATAACTGCATCACTCGCTTGCCGTTCAGGTCAGATTTTGTTGTTTGGTCTCTTGGTCTCTGTCGCTTGGTCTCTGTCTGGTTGGTTGCTCATGTTTGTTTTGGTCAATGTCTCTTTGTTTGGGTCGAGCGGGCAAGCTCTGGTTTATTACGTAATCTTGTTAAGGTGCAGGGTCGCCCCTGCGTGGGCAAGGTCTTCCGGGTCTTCGCCCCTGCGTGGGTGGTGGTTTTTGAGTTTCTGCCCCTGCGTGGGTATGGTTTTGGGTCTCTACCCCAGCGTGGGTATTGTTTTTGCATCTCAACCCCTGCGTGGGCTATGTCTCTGATTAATCTCGGGTTTTTCTGGAGGAGGATATTGGCACTCAGAGCTCAAAGCAAGCCACAGTTGGCTACATTGTCTCAGTGCCATAGCTGGACTGAAAACGTGCTACACTGTTTGTAATTTCTTCTTGTAAATAATATAATTTCTTAGAGTAGTTTTATCGATAAAAAAAAAAAAAAAACACCCTGTCAACATGTTCAACATGATCCTTCCAAGACTTGCTGTAGATTAGTATATCATCAAAAAATACTAACACAAATTTTCTAAGGAATGGTTTGAAAATTGAATTCATCAAACCTTGAAATGTTGAAGGTGCATTGGTAAGGCCAAAAGGCATGACCAAAAATTCATAATGACCCTCATGAGTTCTAAATGCTGTTTTCGGAATGTCTTCAATCTTCATTCTAATTTGATGATATCCCAAACGAAGATCCAACTTGGTGAAGTAAATTGATCCATGCAATTCATCCAGTAATTCATCAATAACAGGAATGGGGAACTTATCTTTAATAGTGAACTTGTTGAGCTCCCTATAATCTAGACACATGCGCCATGATCCATCCTTCTTGTGCACCAATACTACTGGAGCTGAGAAAGAACTTTGACTCGGTTGAATTATACCAGCCTCTAGCATTTCTGCAACCATACGTTTAATTTCACTTTTTTGGACATATGGATATCTGTACGGCCTGATG
Source organism: Pinus tabuliformis (assembly GCA_031772625.1). NCBI lineage: Eukaryota > Viridiplantae > Streptophyta > Pinopsida > Pinales > Pinaceae > Pinus > Pinus tabuliformis. The sequence goes on from CM062814.1 coordinate 574,656,186, forward strand.
TTTGGAGGAACACTTCCTGGAATCAGATGAATAGCATGATCATGATCATGCATAGGTGGGAGACCTTTGGGAGTCTCAAATACCTTGGAATGATTGTCCAGGACTTTTTGGAGATCTGGAGAAATAGATGATTCCAATGTGGAAACATCTAGCGAACATAATTGTGCAATTACACCTCTTTGCTCCTTTTTTAGAAGCTTTGTCATTCCATTAGAGCTGATTATCTTTCCTGGTTTCCCTGCAATACCCCTTAATTCAACTTCCTTTCCTTCCACAGAAAATTTCATGAAAAGTTCTTGAAAATTAAAAGCTATTGTACCCAAGGATTGTAGCCATTGGACTCCTAGTACAACATCAGCACCTCCCATTGGAATGGAAAGCATTGGGCTCTGATACCATACAAACTGATTTGGTTCCAAATATAAAGTTGCCATACGTACCTTTTGTGTGTTTTGCACATTATTGAGATCGAATAATTGCTCCATCTGTAATATCCATGTGGCGGGATCCTTGCCATCAAACTTCCTCATATCGATTTTTGGAACATGGTGAGTCTTCGATCCAACATTAGAGTCTATGGAATCATGATTAACATTTCTTTTATTCTCATCATGAGTTTCCTTTACTACCTTTTCACCATTAGTGACCCTTTCTTGTAGCAACTTCTTCAATTCATCCATCTTATCATCCATGCCATCAATTTTAGCATCCATGCCATTCACCTTAGCTTCCATGCCATCCATCTTAGCTTCCATGCCCTTTATCTTAGACTCCACGCCATTTACCTTAGATTCCACGCCATTTATCTTAGATTCCACGCCACTTATCTTAGCTTCTGTTAGCTTTTGTGAGCGTGACATTTGTTGCACTTGTTCTTGTAATTTTGATATATCATGTAGCATTTCTTCCTCTTCTTCATGAGTCATGCTAGAGCTTTCAAGTTCCTTACTAGGTGTTTGCATTTTCTTTCCTCGGGGCATCAGTTACCGATAATAATGTTTTACTATGCCCTTTGAATTCCGTTAAACCAAGCTTACACAAAAATTAAAAAAAACTACACACCTTTTTTCACTTTATAGAATCCTGATATTGAATCTGATGTATCTCTGTAATTTCGAATCATCCAATTCTGAAATTTCTACCTGCAGTAGCCTTCTATGTCCTCTTTCCAATGCCACAAGTCTGAGCCAAATTGGATTCTCCAAGGAAGAGTTATGTGAAATCTCCCACAGTGACTTGCTTTTAGACTGGTTCAGTAGAGCGAACTTGTACAACGTGCCACGAGTCACTGTTTCAACCTTTGAATCTGAAACACACCTACAAGAAACTACAGTCCGTCCTCTTTCTGTACCTTTTTACGAAATTTCAATCCGATCCTCAGAGAGAGAGTTATGACGATTTTCCCCAGGTCACCTGTTTTGAATGTAATTCAGGAGTCTGCAAAAATGCCAACTTCCTCAAATCATATCTCCGAAAATATCACGCGAAAAGCTCTGAAATTCGGACCCAAGGTTCAGCGCCAATTCTTCTCAAATGGGTTTTTTTTGCGACTTCTGAAACGTCACAAAAAAAAAAATTATAGTGAAAATGCCACGATGACCTGTTTGGAGCAGCGAAACCCTAGAATCCAAAGCTCTGATACCAAATGTTATGAAACCAGTTCAAGAAAAGATAGAAAAGATAAATCCACGCCTTAGAATTCAGCCTCTTCGAGGGGGCAACCTCCTTTACATTACATAAATGAACAATTCTTGGATGATACAAATGACAAAACCTCCTTTCTATATATAGGAGTCTAAGGAGTCACAATATAATCCAGCCGACCTAACAATAATAATATAAAGCCACAAAATTAACAATAGAGGGATTCTATGGGGCACAGAAATAACAATATGGGGGTAATAGGGGCACAACAATATAAATAGGGGGTATAACTACAATAGTAATGGGGTAATCACTAGTATTATAGGGACCCAACACAAATTTTTTATTTTTATTTTTCAGATTTTTCACTCATGGTGCCATACATATAAGGAACCTTATGAACAAATTAAATTATGCATCCAAAGGTCATAGAGTAATAAAAATAATAAACAATAGTTGATGTTATTTTTAATTTAATTCATCCATAAAATGATGACAACCAACATAAAATACTATACACATATAAGTAAATCCAAATACATATAACATTAATCAAGTATTTTGCAACTATGAAACATTCATTCAAACCTCTACAATCAAGTAACTATTACAACCAATAATAATAAATATAAAAACCTTTTCTAAAAGACCATATATATTGTGCACCAACGAGATTGAACTTGAAACTCAGATCCATTGATTCTTCACGCTCTCTTGATATAGTCCTCATGCATGTGTGGAAATTTTGTGTCCCGACCAAATGTCACCGACTCATTGGTTGACCTCACAGCCTTTCCTTGGGCACTCCTCTTCCCCACAAACCTCTATACGATGGTGTTGTATGGAAGACAAAACACTAGCAAGTGGAGGAAAGTGCCCAATATCAAGAGTTTCCCACTTATAGAGCCTCTACTTCCACTAATTCACCACATATCTCAATAGTCACTCTAAGTACAAAAAACATTAGGATAATCATCCAACGGTGCAATAAAGAGAGAGCCACTTTCTCATCACTTGTTATTTCTTTTATAAAAGGTTTCGATAATGACATTAGTCACCTCATTCAAAATAAATTATTTTCTTTATTCCAATATTTTGATTATTCATCTATCCATGTTTTGATTACCAAATGTCCTAAATATATTTTCTTAATTTCTTATTAAAAAGGTTATTTTCCCTCACCCACACATGTTTCCCTATTTCTTCTCCTAGTTGTCACTTGATCCCAATTTATACTTCATATTTTGTGTTCATTAACTTAAGTAAATGAGTAGGTCTTAGATTTTGTCCCCCAACTACTCCCTAATTTTTCTCAAGTTATGATTTTTGTGTTATGCTCTTGCCACATATAGTTTCTCTCATGAAATTCAATTTCTCAAATTTTAAAATTTTTATTATATAATTTCATGCACAACCATTTTTTCTTAATAAGAGTAAATTGACATTGGATTAATATTTCCATTTTAACTCTCTGTCCCATTTTTCCTTTGTTAATAGAACAATTTATATACTTAGGATTTATTTGTATATACACTATATATTTAAGGTTTTCCAAGAGTGAGGATGATAGGATTACTTATTTAGTTCAAATTTTATAATTATACATATTCTCCCTTTCCCCGAAAGTTTAATTCTAATTTAATTTTCTCAAAACCCTCTTACCTACAATATTTGTATTATTGTTTATCAATACACGAGCATGAACCATCATTTACCTTCCAGCTCTTCCCTGATACCAAGGGTAAAAAGTCAATTTTTCCCTTCAAGAAATTTCATTCAAAGTTCCAAGGGTGTCACATCGTTTGTCTTTCAAGCATCTGTGACTAAGAGGGAAAATGGGACACAACAACAAAGACCACTATCATCTCCTTTGTTTCCCTCTATGGTGAGACTAATGGTGTTGGGGATCAAGGAATTCATCTTGATGTGTTCCCCCCAGTAAATCCTCATGAGCAACAAAATTTAGGGTCCGACCCCATGGCATTGTGAGCTTCAAGGTGAAGGCATCCCAATACCTTCCAGCCCAATTCATGGCAGGATTTCTAATGGGTGGAATCAGGGATGATGTCCCACCCCTCCCATGAAGTTTCATTTATCCTATACAGTCACACCACGCATGTGTAAGTCGTTTGGGCAAGCAATTAACCTATGTTCACATTCAATGTCATGACATTAGCAATCATAACAAATTATTAGTTAAAACTTAATTTATAGTATCCATAGTATGCAATTAATTAAACCGAAAGTCGTTGACTTATCACATGCATGTGCATCTAGGTGGCCTCCTGTGACACTCAAATAGTATTAATAACATATGCTCATAAGGTTAGTCATTGATATAATTTCACATGTTATAATATAATTATAACATAATCTATAATTGAAATCGAGAAAATAATCCTTAGAATATGTAAACGTGGCAGCATTTAATGAAATCACCATCATGATTACACAAAATCATCAATTAGGTACATCACAGTCATCATCACATCCTCTAATAATAATAGTAAAAATAGTTAGATCCTCAACCTAAGGTCCACAGGGAATAATGTATGGGGCATATGGTTATATCAAGGTTAAAATAATATCAAATCTAATCAACTATAGCAGGGCACTACATTGAATTGTTGAATGTGCTATGTAATTGGACCTCATTTCCAAAGATTTATCAATTAGCTAAAGAATGTATTACACTTAATATCCCCATAATGTACTATCAATTAATTCATGAAATGGATATAGAGAGAATAAAATTATTTTCTTCAGTCATAAAAGCTAGTAGTACTAAACAAATTGATCAAATTCGAAATACAACGATGCAAGAGTTACCCTTTGTAAAGTTAGCACTTGGTGAAGATCAAAGAATTACTCCATCTAAAATATTCATGTTATAGGATCTACACGATCAAACTTATATCAATCTTGAGAATTTAGTTCCATGGTTCCGAGTTGAACCTCTAATAATGCAAATCTTGGAGTGATGAATGACCGTGATTATGGGACTTAATATTCATGCTCTTTAAATGTGTTAAAATCTTCTTCATATGAGATCGGAGTTCAACAATTTTGTTCACATTATTTTCAAGATTTAGTTTTGGGGAACCTCTCATCTAAGGTATGTAAGAACATGCCTTCCATTGAATTTTGTAATATTTCCATCTTTTGATCCATTTTATCTTCAATTTATTTTTAAAATATTTCTTTTGAATGCATCAAATCAACCTTTTTCAATACATTATGACCCATGCCAATAAATTGGTTCAGCAATAGCTAGTTCCTTTAGTATTCACATCCACAAGTGTTCATACACAAGTTCTCTAGGGGCTCAGGCAGTGTAGAATTTTTTGCCAAAAATAATAATACTCTTTTGCTCTTCATCATAATTTTCAAATCACAAAAAACATATCTTCCAATCAAAAGTTATGTTAATTTCAAGTTACCAAGCCTTTATCAAACCCAATTTGTAGACTCTCTTGTTGGTCACTGTTTCTCCTGAAGTATCACTAAAATTTTGACTCCTTTGAGTCTGAAATTTCATCCTATAGTAACTTAATTTCTTCTTTGCAATGCCACAAGTTCAACCAAATTCCAATGTGCCAAGAAAAATCTAAGATAAATTTCCAAAAACTTCTTGTTTTTGTCCCTTTTAGAAGAGAAAACTTCTTTGACCCATCATGTGTCAATTTTTTCATATTTACTTTTGAAATTTGGACTTGAAATACTATGATCTATCTTCTTTTCAATGGAATTGGTGTCACTCATTTTTAGACTTATTTAGCTTCAAACATAATTGTTTTACTAAAATCCTTATATTTAAAACAGAGCAGTCAAAAATTGGAATTTCATAACCTATGTATAGCAAACCAAAACTTAAACTTTCTACTTGCACTTCGCGCTCATAAAAATAATTATATTTGAAACTTCCATTGAAAAAAGACAACAAAAATATCAAAATGATTCATTTGAGGATGTCAAACCCAAGGATTGCATGCTCAACAATTGAATGTTACGCATGATACACTCAAATAGCATAAAAATAAAAAGGAAAGTCTACACCTTAAGAATCACTCAAATAGCATAAAAATAAAAAGGAAAGTCTACACCTTAAGAATCAGAGAGAATAATGAATTAGAAGCCTTTTAGAGGGGCACAAACTCCTATAATTGTATAATAATTGCAAGATAAGACCTCTAGAACAAAGTCTCCTTGGTATATGTATACAATTACAATTAAATGGCCTAGTCGGCCACTAAAAGACCTAGTCAACCAATAAGAATAATATTAATATAATAATATAAATGTAAAAAGTGAATATTTAAGGCTTAACAACGTTATACTTTGTAGGCACTAGAACCATTAAAGCATCTAGCTACCCAATATGGACAACATTCATATAATATATAATAGTAAAAATGTAATAACTCAATATCTAGGACTTAACAAATTTACACTTTGTAAATAATAAAACATGTCTTATAACTTGCACTATAAAATCAACCAATCATTAAAACAAGAGAGCTCTACCAAAAGTGGTTAGATAATTAATGATTATTTTTGTTCTTAAAGCTCTAAACACATTAATTTATATTTTCTCTTTTTTTTGAAGATGCATTTGTAGTAAATTGAACAAATTAAATAGTAGACCAATTCCAGTAGCTTTATAACAAAAAATAAGTTTAAATTTTATTAAAATTTATATCGAAGATTTATATTTGTTATTTATATCCAAAATTTATATTAGTAAATCATTCTTAAATTTTTATTTTAATTTGAAAACCTAAAATATTTTAGATTTTTAAATAATAAATTATAATAAAATTTTATATCAATTAAAAATAATAATAAATTAAAAATAAAAACTTTAATTTATGAACTCCATACATATCCAAATATGAAATTCACGTATAAATTTCAAGATGTTTTTTTTGAAGTTATATTTAAATATAATAAAATAATATTTATATTCACCCATTTAAAAAATTATTAGTAACAAAAACATTTTTCAAGTATAAAAATTTTAATATTGACCATAAATAAAATATTTCAATTTTCATTTTAATTTTACAGACATTTTGTAGATAAATAAAGTAATTGAATTGTTGATCATTTCTTTTGACTTTTTAATATAAAATAGATGTGTAATGATTTCATTAAATATGAAGTTGAGACATGTTATGTATAATAAGATTGATATTACAATCCAATATGACTTAGATATAATTAATTTATTTCGTACTCAAAAAAGTGTTGACATGTGGTATTATATATATAACAAAAAAAATCTAGTGTCAAGCATACATAAAATATTTTGATGTCCATACCAAGAAAGTATGAAAGAGAAAGAGATGTGTAATTTATTTAATCATTAATATGATATTGAAACATGGTATTTAAAAGATATTAATATTAAAAAATCAATATAAGACAAATAAGACATTTTAATATGCATGTTCAGTAAAAAATTACAATATCAATTATATAGAGAAGAGATTTCTTATTTTATTGATAAGAGTATTTTAATTTAGAATATGATAGAGATGTGTAAATCTTCATGATTAATGGGGGGATGACACATGGCATATATATATATATATATATATATATATATATATATATATATATATATATCACATAGTCTCATCTTTAAACCCAGATGATGGATGAAATCTCTCGACACTTACTAAATACTAGATAAGACTTTAAACGGAATTTATGTTGATGGTAAAAATCTAGATAAAAGGAGAATTAATAAATAAATAAATAATTAACTTATGAACTATAGCTTATTTTTGTCATTATGGTAAAAATATATTAAGCCTCTTCAACCTTGAAATTAGAGGGTTTTTACAATAGTCCTTTTCTTAAAAGAAAAAATAGCATAACTTCAAATTGGATGCATTATTAATGAAAAATAATTATCTTTAATTTAAAAATAAATAAATAAAAGTTACTCTAAATTTAAGTCATGATAATAGAATAATGATGTGTCCAATTATAAAATGCTATTACCAAGATTATAAACTCAATTAAACTTAAATATCTCTTATGGCATTTATCCTCCACAATTGATTCTTATATTCAACTTCTCCCTATAAATTTAAACATAACATGATAAAAACAAAATCATCCCTTATGACAGTTTTATTATTTTTCACAATTGACTCGTATCCTTAACTCTTTTTTATAAATTTGATCGAGATATAATAATAACTATTTTGAAAGATAATTCTTCCATGTATAATTTAGAATTAGTTGCAAATTTGTAGGTGGATGTTGAAAGAATATCTCAACCTCCTTATTTATATTTGAAATTGATTGGATCTCAAAAACACCATAAATATGTGTTGTATCCGTTTGATTTAAAAATATATATATATTTTTTCCTGGTGTGTACCTTTGTTTTTAACATGGTATGAGAGCCCATATGGACCTGACTCCCTGTAGGGAGGGCCCAAGGAAATGTGAGAACTATATTAGTCAATTCCTTGTAAATATGTAGGTGTGTGAGATCAACTTTAATTTTATTTCATTTTTTCCTTGTGAGCTTTATTTTATTGTGTTTAGTTACACAGATTTGTGAGCGGTTCGAACCTCTGTCGATGTTAAATCAGTAGCAGCAATGTGGCCCACTGAGATCAACAACAAAGTGTCTTTAATTTCGATACCGCAGAAATGATAAGTTTCGTGAACGGGAATGTAATCTGCCTCAGGAAAGGTCTCAGACATGCACACCTCAATGACTTCACAGCTCAAGCTTTTGGCTAGTGGCTTTCATGGCGTTCTGCGATTGCATTGCAATGCGTCACCTCGTCACTACTTGGAAAACCGGCGCCACCATCATGGATTCTCCTTACAATTTGCTAGTGTGTGCGAATGTGGGAAACAAACCCTTACGATTGGAGAAAGATGTATGGGTTAGAACAGGATGTCTTCCCGACTTGGTGTTGTTCTCTGCTCTGGCCGCCTTTGCGATCCCCGCCCTCGTCATGGCCCGAAGTCACATGATCAAATCTGTCCTAGCTATCTGAATACAACAGGCATGCGACATGGTTCATATGATAAATTGGAATATCGCAAAGTACCCTCTATTTTATTTTGCAGAGTAAATTTCAGCAATTTAACAGTGATGGTTGTTTGAGATTTTAATGTTTAGCAAAACAAAAATTGAAGAGCTTAAACAAGAATATGAGCATTAAATAAGAATATTTTACTCGGTGTAATTGTTCCCTAAGAGTCTTCATGTATATTATTTTGTAAAGCATTGACAACTCTATGCGAGACATGAGAAAAATAAAGGGTTTTGCCTCGTGCGAAGATGGTCAATTCGGATCTGGCAAGGGTCATAAATTCTGATGAAATCTAGTCTGTTACGAAACCCATCAACAGAGAAATTAAGTGGAAGTTGCTGGAGATATAGGCTATTTGTTTCAATTAACTTTCACCAACGAACCAGTTTTGAAGAGCTTTGTTCACATTATGCGGAGTGGAATAGAGGAGAGTAGTTATGGAATGTAATTGGTTTTGTTGTCTTTTTGTTACGCAGTTTATTTGTAAGTTATATTTGGTGCAAAACCAACCATTGAATAGTGTTGCATAATTTAAATTAGTGGTTCTTGGCACTCGGAAGCCCTTGAACACATCACTAGTTTGATTGTGTTTATAGCATTATGGTTTGTTGTTTTTGGCGCTCGGAAACCCCTTAATAACAGCTACAGGTTACAATATGAGATCCATGTGTGTGAAGCAAGTCAAGTTGTTGTATTAGCTCTTGAACACATTCAGTATTCAGGTCATTTTCCTAGTCATTGATGGATAGCCGAAAGTGAAATATCTGACAAATGGTGATTGGTCCATAGGATGGTTCATCACTTGACAACTCTTATCGCGGAAGCCCCGACGAGCCGAGTCGTCAATATTGTTGATCTTGCAAAGTTCATCATCGATGGTCAGAAGCAGGTGTACTTTAAATGAGTCGTAAGGTAAGCTCGAAGATGTGGAGAAAGAAAGAGCGGAGTCCAAATGACTGCAGAGTGGATAGAGTTTCTGATGAAGACCATTGAGACAAAGATTATTTTTATTGTTATAATGTGTTGTAATTGTGCATGTAAGAATTAAGGGGGAGTGTTGGAAGATAATTCTTCCATGTATAATTTAGAATTAGTTGCAGATTTGTAGGTGGATATTGAGAGAATATCTTAACCTCCCTTTTTATATTTAGAATTGGTTGGATCTCACAAGCACCATCAATATGTGTTGCATCTATGAAATTTTAAAAAAAATGTTTTGGTTAATGCGTACCTCTCTTTTTAACAAACTGAATCTCATACCTACCAATTAATCCACCCCTACAAATATTTCAAATAAATACTAACAGGCGAGCCCATGAATGTAACCTTTGCGTTGAACAATGTCGTCGTTCATAACCTTTAAAATAGGAATGGATTGATGAACACGTAATTATGTGTAAGAATGGATTAAAGCACACCTAAAACATATGTTCTCGAGATATTCTCCACTCTTCAAATTCATCTTCCTTATTGGGAGTTTCAAGCGCACAACCATACTATGGTAAATATATTATATGGATGATTGTTCATATGCGTCATATTTGCAACCTATCTTGCTCAAGCGTTTTTCCCCAGCACAGCGTTGGTTCTCATGTTTTTGGAATCGATTTGCAAGTAGTCTAGTCATGGTTTGCAAGTAGTCCCAGTGGTGTTTAAATTTCTTGAGGCATCACCCATACACTCGTAGTGTAGGAGGATACAAGCAATATAAAAGCAAGTACCATCACCAACTCTGGCCTCTGAAGTTTTGGTGTTTAGAATCGATTTGCAAGTAACCCCACCCATATAAAAAGAAAACAGAAAAACACTTTACGGCTATTGTGTATTCTAAATTTTTATCCCCACTGCCTACCCTTGATTTTTCCCCTCCAAAAGAGTGAATCATAATGATTTCCACCCTTTACATCCAGGTTATCCAAATCCATATCCTCTCTCTGTTTTTATTTTCAATTTCTTCCATATATATTCCAAAACATCATAATTTTATGGGAAGCAGTGACAAGGCCTAGGGGTGAACTAAAAGCACAACAATCCCTTAGTACCATTTAGAATATAGAATCAATTAAAACGTGTTTCTTCAGTGATACAAACAATTTTTTCATATACCTAAAATAAGGTCACCTCTGATCTAAAACTACTTCATGGCCCAACGGGCTAAATAAGGAACTACAATGTAATAATGAACGAAATATGAAATATCAAGATAAGACTAACTTCACTGATTGGGTTGTCTAAAGCGCCCCGAAAGTAAAATGGAAAGGATCAACCAGAACTAAACTATCAGGAGATCTAATTGACAAGCATCACAATCCATCTCAACGGCATTGACACAAATCTAATGAATGTATGCCGAAATTTTTTTGGAGATAATTACATTAGAGATCATTTATCAACATTTTTTGAAGCATCTAGTGTAGTTCATCACGACAAGATGGAGAATCAAACCATGACACTAGATTAAATAGAGAAAGAGATCAATGTAGAGATCTTTAATATTTTTAAGGGTTATAGCTAGTTTTGAAAAAAGATCTTTAAAATGTTAAAATTGACATAAGTAAAAAAAAAATAGATTTAGATTAAGTTATATATATACATATATAAAAGAATAAAATTAAATTAATTAGAGTAAAATATAAAAAAATATTTTAATATATAAAATTAAATATTTAAATTATATTATATTAAAATTAAAACAATTATTAAGTTATGGTCAAATATTTAGGTTTAGAATGAGTTAAAATAATAATAATAGATTACTTCGAATAAAATGTTACATGAAAAAATATAAAGTCAGATATTTACATTGAAAAATCAAATTAATAATCAAGTCTAATTTAAACTTTAAAAAGAGGTCAAGTTTAAAATTAAAAATAATAAAAATTCTTTGAATGATAAAATAAAAATAAAAAGTTCATACATTAAGAATATAACTAAACTGATTATTAAGTTTAGAAATTAAATAAAGTTATTGACCAATATATAAAATGTATTATTTAATTTAAAGGTGTTTATGAAATTCTATGTTTTTCCTCAGTGTTGGCAGAGCATGGAAAAATTAACAAAACATCACCACCTCCTCATCTGCATCGAAGAGACCCGGTTGATCATTTTTTCATCGAAAGTTTAGGGAGTTCATTGAAATTAAAAAAAAAAGGATTAGTAATCATTGGGTCCCTACACTTTTATTTCTTAATATATATATATATAATCCTTCTTTTGAATGTTTTTTTTCTTGCTTTATTGATTTGAGTCTTTAAATATATTTACTAAAAAGTTTTATACAAAAATTATAAATTAATTAATTAAATTAAATTAAATAATTAAATTTATATATTGGTCAATAATTTTATTTAATTTCTAAATATAATAATCAGTTTAGTTATATTCTTAGTGTATGGACTTTTTATTTTTATTTTATTATTCAGGAATTTTTATTATTTTTTATTCTGGACATGATCTTTTAGATTTGATTATTAATTTTATTCTTATTTATTTATATTTTAATCTAAATATTTGACTTTATATTATTTCATATAACATTTTATTCTAAAGAATTTATTTTTATTCTTTAATCTAAATAATTGACTGATTTTAAGTCTAAATATTTGACTCATTGTTTCACCGTAAATTAATAATTGATTTAATTTTAATATAATTTAATCTAAATATTTAGTTTTATATATTAGAATATTATTATATATTTTATATTTTTATGTATTTTTATTTTTATTTTTAACTTAATCTAAATCTAAATTTTTGACTTGTTCTTAAAAAAACTTGTCTTAATTAAATTTTAACATTCTAAAAATCTTTTTTCAAAACTAGTTGTTTATTGTAACAGTTAAAAATATTAAGGATCTCTACACTGAACTTGTTGGCATTATGATACAGGTGTTGTCCTTGATGGCAACTCACACAGATGACATTTCATAGTGTAACAGGGTAACAGCAAAGGATTGGATTTCATATCAGTGTCTAGAGATAGAAGAAAGAGAGTAGTTTAAGAAGTATACAATGGTTCACGTTGTCCAAGCAGCGTATACACGCGGGTTAACAGAACAAAAGGAGCGTATACATATACGCGCACTTTCACGGAAGAAAAAGTGCGTATGAGATGGAAAATCAAGGTTTTGGTCCAAGGTATTGGTCTGAGGTATTTGGTCCAAAGTATTGGTCCTAAGTAGTTTTATACGAGGTATTGAGAATGCCCTTAAAACTATATAAGGAGGAGAAGATCATTAGGCCAAGGTGTGCAAGTATTGAATATCTTATGAAGTGTTAGATCAAATATGCAGGGTATGGGTTTCTGATGCTTTGCTTGATCTGAATTAAAGATGCACCTATGTGGTTGATGATGGATGATGGATCAGGGTCATAAGTACTGAAATGAATTATCATTATATGGTTTGATCATGGATAGTCTAGATCTGAATACTAATGCATGTTTTATTCTATAAATGTTATGATCTGTGTATGGCTGAAGTCTGGAATATCTATGAAGTTTTTTAAGATAGTATTTGCAAATCTATACGTTGGTTCGCTTTGGTAAAAACGTGTATACACGCTGGTTAGTCACATCCAAGTAGCATATACATTATGAAATATGATATTGGAAGTTGCAGTTGGATCTGGTTGTTGTTGCAAAGTTCTGGGTTCTGCTTTGTGTTCTGGTGACTGTGTTCTAAAAGTTCAAATCGATTGATTGTGATCTGCTTCAGTGATTATGGGTTTTCAATGATTGATTGATTCAATTATGGTTGATTCAGAGATTGATGATTCAGTTTCACTGATTAGTTGATGCAAATGTATTTGATGGTTGTATTGCAGTTGTGATTGATTTTGAGCTTCAATGTTGTTGATGGGCCCAGTATGAAAATTTGATGAAACGAGGCCTTCATGTGTATTGTTGTGTACCAGGAGCATCCAGTGTGAAAATTTATGAAACGTGGTCCCTAAAGGAAGAGAGAAGGTCGTAGCCTTTTGTACGCTGGCACCTATGTACTGGTATATCGACCAATACAAGAGCCAGAGGGTTGGAGCTTCCTTCTAGTAGCAGCTGGAAAACGAGTGAAGGTTGGAGCCTTCTGTAGGTTGGCGCCTATGTACTAGTAAACGAATCGACTAGTACAAGAGCTAGGGGGTTGTAGCTCCCTTCTAGTAAAAGCTAAAGAACGAGAGAAAGTTGTAGCCTTTTGCAGATAGGTTCCTGCGTACTAGTATGAGTCTGCACTAATACAAGATTGTAAATAGGTTTTTCTTATATTAAAAGAAGACAGCAGCATGTGGTTTTTGTCCCGCATTGGGTTTCCACCTTAAATCTTGGTGTTCATGTGTGAAGGTTCATTCTGTTATTACTACACATGATTACTGTTTATAAGGTTAATGAAGTACTGATGCATTGATTAAAGATCAACATATGATGAATTAACTGAATCATAACTTAGCTGGATATACATTTGTCGCTGTAAAGACAGTGGTGTGTACACGCGAGTTACCTTCATTGAAATAGCATATATAAATTTGAGTATAAAAAGAAAAAGTTATTGATTTGTAAATACTGATTCACCCCCCCTCTCAGTATTCTTTCCAACAGAACTCTCTATTTAATTCGGTGCCATGATCTGATTCTCCATCTTGTCCTAACGATGAACCACACTAGATGGTTTGAAACACGCCGATAAATTATCTCTAATGTGATTATCTCCAAAAATATTTCCACATAAGATATGGATCACAGAAACCTAAATTCAGTTATAATGAATATATATTCTTCTGTGAACAGATTAAGATTAGCGTACCAGAGCCAGAAGTAAAAACAGAAAAGTGAAAACAGTCTATATTTCTTTCCAAAGAATCACTTGTAGTCTCGGATTGTGTATTGTTTGCAGAAGAGTGGCAGCCCTTAGTTGGACTTTTCGTTTTATCCATCTTAATTGCATGTGTACTATAGCTAGTATTCATCTTATAAGTAGTTTTGCAGCAGTGCTTAGTAGTACTAAATTAGTTTCTTATACTTCTTTTATGAGAACAAAAATTATACAGTAGTAATGTAGTTTACGAGACTATGTGCAAGAACACTGTTTACTGTCTGGTGAAGAGACATGGATGCCAAGTAACAGGCTATTTAGGTACAGAATCTCTTTAAGTGCAACAGTAGTGATCATTGTGCTCCTCTATTTTGTCATCGATTTACCTACCTGACTGCATTGAGAAAAAATCATGTTAATAAGGATGAAGAATAAGAGACCCTAATTTTCAGATTGAACTGTTTGGTTTGTTTAGAATTAGTGTCCGGTGTCTAGAACTGGCCACTAGTATGGGAAAAGGAGTAGTAGGATGATTGACTTAGATCCATACAAAGTCCAAGCAAAATAACCATTAGAGATAATTGGAAATTGTTTATTGCTATGCGTGTTGCTTTATGAACTTCTTCCAAAGACATCAGATTTGGCATTGTTATCCTCTAGTTTGCACAGGGAGTATCACATGTATTCCGGACTCTGAAATTTGTTTAGAATTACAGTGTTGGGTGTATAGAACTGGCCATTAGTGTAGAAAATGAGTAGTAGGATGGTTGGCTTAGATCCATACAAGGTCCAAGCAAAAATAACCATTAGAGATAACTGGAAATTGTCTATTGCTATGCGTGTTGTTTTATGAACTTCTTCCAAAGACATCAGACTTGGCATTGATATCCTCTAGTTTGCACAGGGAGTATCACATGTATTCCGGACTCTGAAATATAAAGTCAGTCCTCACAGGAACAGGCTTATGATGTCAAACATGCTCAGCAAAGTCATGTATCGTGCTCCTGACGTAGAGGCTCAAACTCTCCCAGAGTTGAAGGTGGCTAAAAGAGGTTGGATTCTTGCTATTTAAATGACAATAGGTCGCATTAGTACTTGAATACCCCTATGGATTTTTGGAACGAAAAAACAACCAGAGGTTGTAAGTACAGATCCTGAACCTGAATTTTTTTTACCTGCGGACACTGCAAACAATAAGGACTCAGAACATTTGGATGGGATTTAGGTACACATATTAGCTTCAGAAGCTACGCATGATAGTGGAAAGTCTGAACAGGTATGCTGAGCAAGGTTTTACAGACAGACCAAGATCATAATGCACTGAATTTCTCAGAAGGCTTAGTTCTTGAGAAGGATTCTGAACTTGATCCCTCTATTAATTTTCAGCCGGGCTCCATTCTCAAACAGAGTAACATGAACCATGCATAGATCTGTAAAAGTGTTTCACTCTCAGGGGAACTGGTAGTTGAGGACTAAATCTGTCCATGGCACCTTGAGGAGGAGATTATGAATCAGTTGCTGAGCTTCTGTCATCAATAATTGAATGTGAAAAAACCGCTTGAGTACTGTAGAAGACATGTCTGGCAGCATGAGAAGTAATGAAATGAAATACTAAGTTGTTTATGGAGGCCAAAGGCATAGTTGGAAATTGATCTCTGTCATCTGATATACCTCCCGGAATAGGACTGAAGTGTTATCCACAGTACCTGTGATAATATTCATGAAGGAAATGTTAAGGGGTGAATGCACTTCAGCGCTTAGCCTCAGACATGCTTTGAAAAGCATGTCTAGTTCGATTGACCTAGATCCAGGGCTAATAAAGCTACAATCAAACAGTATCCTACAAGTGCAATTCTCAACACAGTGGCAATTTCTTGTGTTCAGTTTGGAGAAATGGTTTATGACAAGAGTAGCGGAAATGATAGTGACACCAACAAACATCTGGCCATTTCACTTGTATACTAACATTGAAAAGAAAGAAACACAACACTGGGTGCTTGCTGAAGCTGAGACAAGTACGCTGTAAACATGAAATACATGTTTTCCAACAGCATTTTGCCCAGATGAAAGATAACTTTGCTTCTCACATGGCAAGTTAACCTCAGATCTGCTGAAGAAGTGCTCATATTGTTGATATAAAATGTGTGTGAGACATATGTATACATGTGCAAGCTCCTTTATTGAAACTGTGACTTAGCTGACCTATACAAAGCCTAGGGCCGACCTGTGCTATGGTTTTCAGGGCTGGACAGTCCACATTGGAGGGTTATGGAAAGCTGCACAGTGGCCCACATGTCCACTTGGAGGATGATTTGGAGGTGCGACTTGCATAAGTGAATTTGAGAAATTCATCAATCTTGTGGAAGGTTTTACACTTCATCATTCGAGCCCCTACTACCACAATTGATAACGAGATGGAATGGAGTTGTCTCATTGTTAAAGCCCATGCCCATACTTGGATGTTTTGGAAGGTATCTTATTGTGCTCATGTGGGGTATGTGGAAGAGTTTGGTGCTTTGAAGTGCCTTGAGAGGCTGGATACTATACCCTTGAAGGACCTTTGGAGGCTGGATGCTAGTATAAAGCCCCTTGTCTTCATCATTGGTAGAAGTATCCATCTTTTTGAGAGATTTTTGGTGCATATCATTATACATGTGGCATGGACAGCCCACTTTTATATATTTTGGAATAATTAATTGGAGAAGAAGGCTTTTATCTTTTCCATAGGGCTATATTAGGGACTTTTGGCTTAAAAAATCAATATTTTAATTGTATGGGAAGTTGAGAACTTCATATAAATAGAGATGCACTTTCTCATGGTTGGGTTAGGGGAGAAATCCTTTAGGAAGTCTGAAATTCTGAAACTTGTTCAGGTTTTTGTCTTGGGCTTGGTGCTATAGATAAAAGACAAATGCACCTCATTGAGGAGATGGTTTGTAAATAAATTTTTGCAATTCTTGCAGACTCATGGATAGCGTTTATGGATACCAATGATTTGCTAAGTGATCTCTCTATGTCTTGTGTATTTATTTGTTGAATGTATTAAGTGCAAATGTGCTTATCTTGTGGTGAGGGTGCATTCTCTTTGTAATATTCTTGGATATATTCTATCTTGTAAACCAGTGTTCCACCAAGTTTTTGGGATGTGGTGGCAGGGAGAGCGGGGAAACGCAGGAGCGGCCTATGCAAAAGCTCCCCACCAATTTTTAGGAAACGTGGGGGGACATTGGAGTCTTTAACACAAGGGACCCCAACAAAAATAACAAAATATAATAAAACAAGTAAAATTATCATTGTCGGCTAACATCTCACACATCTCTATTTATTGGAAAAAAAATGAGATTAGTCTTTCAACAATTTTTCACATCCTGATGATGAACCATCGTTGCTGGTTCGAAACGTCGACTATAAACAAACTGAATGCGATGTATCTGAAAGATATGCTACAGAATCAAGAAACTCGCAGAAACCTCAAAGACAAAAAAAAAATAGTAAAATACTAAAAAATTATAAATACATCAATGAAATTTTATAATTTAACTATTTTTATAACACTTACATCATATGAAGGCTAAATCGATGAACCATATAACTGAAATACATTTAAAATGAAAAGCATGATACAATCATACATGTAACTATAACATTGTACAATGAAAATAAAAATTTAAACCATATTGAAGTTCCCACTGTGAATACTAAATATTGAAATAAAAGTCAAGTCTGATACATCAAGATTCAAATTTTTATAGAGTCAAGTCTAATATATCATATATCAAGATTCAAAACAAACTAAAGTCTACACCTGAACTCTGAAACTGAAAAGCAGATAACATACGAACATATCAAATGACAAATGAGTATAATTGCTCAAGGTAATGCCTCACTAGTCTCTGCATCCAGCTGTTGCATGAATAAATTAGGATCAACCATGTCATCATCTAAATCAAAATCATTTGCATTCTCAAACATGCTAAGCGACACACCAACCAACCCCATTTGTGTCTCATCAAGTGCCTTCTCCATATCTACCTATACATCATCCTCTGGATCAACATCCCATTGTGTTGTTGGTCCCTTCCTATGGTCAAGACATAGGGCATTATGCACAGCAACTGACTTCTTTGTTCTTCTAGAGGTAAGCTTGTTCCGCTTGATAGAGTGGATGAAGCTATATGTGGACCAATTCCTCTCTGCTGCAGGAACTAGCTATCCGAGACAACAAACACATAGCCAGATGTTTGAGCTTTGGAGCACCATCTCCATGCACCCTCCACCAACCAATCGGGTCATCTTGGCCTAGATCTATACGATCTTCCTAAGCACCACGTGTGTTGAAGGGGCCACCTAAGAGATGCAAAGTGAACAAATTGTCTTTGAAGTTTTCCCCCCTCCTCCTCTTTATCTTCCTAAGCACCACGTGTGTTGAAGGGGCCACCTAAGAGATGCAAAGTGAACAAATTGTCTCTGAAGTTTTCCCCCCTCCTCCTCTTTATACATCTTTGCAATTGCATCTAAGAAGCCATTCTTTACCTCAAGATCATCAACAGGAGGCACTCTCCCATGCCTTTCAACATACCATTTTGGGTTTAATGCATATGTTGCCATGTGCAAAGGTGTGTTCATGCAATCCCACCTACGTTGCATGACAGATCGAATCTGGGATGTATAGAACTCTAATGTGGGCTCCCTCTGCTGAATGACTGCCTTCACACAACCCAACATGCAATCAAAGGTCTCATAGATTTCTCCAAGACTAGGAGCATTTGAATCAGTGTAACGAATGACCTCCACACTAGGGGCCAAGGATAAAACCAAATAATAACAATCTACCCACCAATCATTGTCCAACCACCTAAACCCTGTCCTTCTTCCCCAAGTATGTCTTTGATTCTAACCATGACCTTTTTTGGAAAAGCTAGGAAATGTTTCCTTTTTTGGGAGGAAACGCCCCCCCGTCAAGTTTCCTCGCATTTCCTTTTTTGGGGGGCGTGGAGAAACATCCCCCCGCCCCAGAGTTCCCCACATCCCCAGAACGCAAGGAAGCGCGGGAACGCGTTGCCCAAGTGGGGGGACGTGTCCCCATGGAACATTATTGTAAACGCTTGGAAAATTTCTTGTGGAGAACCTTCCCTTAAAGTTGTCTTGGAGCTTGTAAAAGTCTAGGAGGATCTTCTATGGTTAGCAGTTGATAACCCTATCCATTACCTTATAGGAGGATCCTCTAAGGTTAGTGGTGAACAACGTTAGTCATCGCCCTATATCCATTCTTTACCTTTTCAAGGGAGACCTGATCGACCCCACATGCCCAATGAAAAGACACTAGTTTCCTGTCATCCCATCACATTTCATATTATGAACTCTTTCAAAGACATTTTGTTGGGTTTACTCTTCATATCACCTTGAATCTCATTGCCTTAAAACACTAGCAATCTTAATCTAGGGAAGCCCCACTTGAGCCAGAGGAGAACCTACCTGAAGTGGAAAGAGAGTTGGTGAGGTGATTGTGGCCCCCTCTTGAGTTTCACTCAGATCACATTTGAGCTTTCAGACGTTATCTCAAGAAGTGTGAATTTGTGTGATAACAGTTTTCTAATATTCTCTTCTGCAGGATGTTCACATTGACAGTGATGTTAAGCTGTTAGCAATTGTCTTTCTTTCTCAATGTGAGATGTCACAGAAGAATGGCAACTCTGTTTATGTCTCTATGTTTTTAGTATTTATCAATAGTATTGATTGAATGCTTCAGAGGTTTGGCTTTCTCCATGTAGTGTAAACTTTCAAGCAAATGAAAACATAAGCAGCTATGAGTCACCAAAGAACACTTTCCAGTGGAATGACTGACATGCAATGATGTCTTTTTTTGCAGAAAGGAAGTGCCATGGAACTTTCAATGGAGAATCTACCCTGCTTCATTCGGGAGAGAATGCAGTCTTTAAATCGTATTTAGCAAGTCAGATTTCAGCTAGGATGGGGATCTTCAGATAAAGCATAGACTATTGAAATTGATGCCAAAGCAGATATGCTCAACTTCCTAGCTTATGCAGCGAGCAAGGAAAGCAAATCCGTGTGATCACTCTCTAATGTAATTTGTATGATGCACTCTCCTTTGTGAATTAACGAAATAAAGCATGGATGAAATAATCGTCTTTATGACATTTTTGAAACAAAGTCGTGCTAATGCATGCTTCATGCAAGATGAAAAATAAAGCTTGAAACCTCTAAAGTCAACTTCCTAACTGTGAAGGACATGGAGGCAAATATAAAGACAACTTTCTGAAGTTCATTAGCAATTATATGCTCAATCTATAGCTGTCAAATTCATTATAACGAAAAATTGCATTGAACCCCACTTAGGTACTCATCTTTAATCATAGTTGATGATGCCAAGAAGATTGCAAGATCTTTCTCAATGAAAAAGATGTTAGTAACTGCACTGCTAGAATCATACACGTGGCCTTTCTTTCGGCAGTTAAATCAAGTAATGGTACAAGCCAATGTTCCAGCTCACCTGTTACTTGAGACTCTCATCGTATTATGAGCATCTCATTCTCCTCTTTGTTAACTACTTTCTTGGGAGGAGAAATGCACACCCAACCTTGCAGGTTTTGGCATCAACCAAATACATTTGTGCATCTACGGACACAAACAATGAAGAAGCATAGCCAAGGAGCAATTGTAAAAGGCATTTCTTGTGATTTGCTGCCTCGATCTTAGCCTTTCTCCTTACTGACCAATGCATCAAAACATCATAAGCTTTGTAGATAGTCCGACGACTAAAGGCTCCATAAGTAGACGTGCAAGAAGGTAAAATAAAACTCCAAGTGAAATTGAGATGGGAAGAGCAGGTAAAGCACGTTTACATACAGCTAAGAGCCCAAGTGTACATCCAAGCCCAGAAATTATAGCAAGGTAACAAGCGTAGACTGTCATCAAATCATACATTGCAGCTCTCCCAACAAGAACACTGTAAAATACAAAATCTCCTAGACCCAACTTTATGCCTTGTGATGTTGAAACTGTAACTGTCTCTTCTCTTCCTTCTGCCCTTACATCAACGTTTTCAAATTCATCTCTGGAGCTATCATATTGAAATGTATGGTTAACCAAAGGCGTCGTTTCCTCACTTGAAATGTCGTTGGGATTGGAAGTCTCCCTGGTAGGAGTTACTTGAAGAGATGGTGAAGCTTCTGTGCCAGGCGCTGTTTGAAGTTCATGATCGAATCTGTCCTCGGATGATATGGAGTCGTCTTGGCCCAGACTGAGAGTTCTTGAAAATGTGCTAAAAATTCCATCCTGGAGATTGGCACTTTCACCTAATCTTGTAAGAGCTTTTGACATGTCCACATTAGATTGCCTTTGAGAGTTCTGAGGTTGAAGCTCAACAGATGGTAATATTGAGGCCTCTGATGTCACCTGTCTTCTGAAAGCTTGGTCTCTTTCTGATGGAAAAGCTACATTAGAATCATTGGAAAGCAGATATGGAGCATTTGCATGGACTGCAGGTCGAGATTCATATATCAAAGCAGGAATTTCTTCACCCCTTCTTGTGGCAAGATCTACCAGCAAATTCAGAGGACCGCCTGGAGCCAAAACTGCCACCAAATCATAAACCGCCAAAGCAACCAAGAGCACCCAAGTAGTCCATTCAGGGAGCAAAGTAAACCAGTAAGCCACAAATATACCCAATAACACCATATAAAACTGTGTGATGACAATCGGCATGCCGGCCGCAAAAGTTGAAAGGACACCCACCACGGTGAAATTGAAAAGAAGTATTGAGAAGGAGATGACATCCACAGGTATTGACCAGGTCTGAATTATAAGAACAAAAATGGATCCTCCCATGTATGCCAGGACTAAAGATGCAGAGGCACACATGTAACCCTTCAGAAACCTGATACAACGGTAATAGTAAAGTAATACAAGAAGAAAAGTGACCACCGTTATGATGAGGACAAATACCAGAGCATTCAATAGAGCCCCTTCAAATTTCTGTACAGTAGAATCTGACGATTTTTCCATGTAAACGAGGGTGGCTGCTGATTGTATGGGAGAATCATCCGATCCATGGGGGTTGATGCCATGAACTAGCAGGACAACTAGAAACATGCATATTGATACAGGGACCATGATTCCTGTTACCTCTGCCCCCACAATCTCAAGAATGCTACCCTCCATTGACGTTTAAAAGATCTTCTCGAGCCCAGGTGGGTTTTTCAATCCGTCTTATAAACTGCCTAAAATGTAATTGTTGGGGGTAGATTCATCAAATCTGAGGCATAATTCCAAATGGGTATTTATTTGGAGATCTTAGAGTGGAAATTGGATTCAGAATCCTGACTCGATACAAATTAGGTATAGCTACATTCTGATTGCCAAATATTAGTAAAGAAGGAATGAAAACACACCTCTAATACGCTTCAATCATCCGAGGAGAATCGTTTCATTGCTCTGAAACAACCGAAATCAGCCCTTCCGTGTTACAAAATCGAGGTAGAAACAAATCCATTTCGATGCCCAAAAAGTTTGGATGAATAGGCAAGAGGGGAAAACGCTCATCACCATGGACGATGGGTCGGTAAGTGGGAATTCTTCGACAGTGGTCCTACATTCTGAGACACAACTATCCACAGGCCTTTTCTTCCCTGTTGTTTCCGATTGAAGAATGTTGAACAAGTCCACCAATACGAGCTAGACTTCGATGGTATGTGTGTCCTGTGATGGCCACAAAAACTGGAGCAAGCTGGAAAAAGGCGTGGGAATTCTCCAAAACGGTATCTTTTAGAGGCAAGAAAATTCTATTTTCGAAGTTAGTTTCGTCTTGGTCCATTTTTCAATTTAGTTTAACCTCTTTTATGCTTTCTTGGTTAGTCTAATTAGTTCTAAAATTGGCTTTATTTTTCAATGAATTATTCTAAATATATCCATTCATTAAAAAAAATCAACTTTACTACTTTGGTCAATTAATTTATTTATTCAATTCTTAATATTTTCAATAGACCATTGGATGCGGGTGAGCATTGAAGTGATGGAGGTTACGATCCGGCAGATGGGCGCGTGGCAAGCCCACTGGTTCGCCGGCGGAAGACAGGTCCTCACCCCTGGAACAATTAAGTTGATGGGCCATCACCCTACGCAACATTTATTTCGGTGGGGAGGCCGAGACACCAAGAGTTTCAACATGAAACCTCCAGCCCCTGTGACTCCATCCTCAGTTGAGAATTCAGATGCTTGGTTTTGGTATTGTGGTGCGCTGTCGGTCTCCATGTCGAGACAACTCCTGCCTGTAGGTTCTCGCTGTTCGCCGGAAGCTGATCTGCACAGTCTTCGCACCACGGTTGGAAAGCGCTGCCCGCTGGCCTCCTGCATTAGTTTCATTCCTGGTTATCATCACTCGCACAGCCCGTTCTGTGCTCAGCTCCTCCCTGCTCTGTTCGGCTTCCGCTTCCACCCCCCTCTGTTGGAGTCCCCTCTCATTTCCGCCGGCTCTCTCGACTTCAGTGTTGCAATGCCAAAGTTGAGGCACCGTATGAGATGCCGCAGGGGAGGCGTCAGGCCTAATCCCTCCCCTTCCCCCTCCTCTGGCTCGCCCCCCTCTCGCACTCCCAGCGTACGTGCTTCCCGTCGTACTCATGGAAGGGGCCAAGCTCGTCGCTTCCCTCCCTCCCCGCGGAACATCTCCTTCGCCTCTCACCTTTACACTGAACCTCGGCCTGCTTTCATCGCTTCTCCACCGTCTTCTGGACCCCCTATCAGCCCGCAGGCCTCCCCTTCTGTTCCGCCAGCTCCTCTGCCCGTAGATTATGGTCCCTCTCGCCTGGCTGATGACAGCAGCTCTGGCCTGCTCCAGAACACAAGGACGACTGCAGGCGAGCGTGAAGTGGTGGATGACGCTCCTCAAAGGGTTCCCGAACCAGATCCTGATGAAGGCAGCTCTGGCCAGCTCCAGAACACCGGGACAACTGCAGGCGAGCGTGAAACGGTGGATAACGCTCCTCAAAGGGTTCCCGATCCAGATCCTGATGACAAGGAAGGATGGTGGTGCAGAATTGAAGAGGAATCGCCCTCGGGTGACTATGGACTCTAGCGCCTCTGCTTTTTCTCGCCATCATGTTTAGTTTCTTGAGCATTTTGCTGGTTTTGTCGCCTGTGTACCTAAGCGTGTCTAAGCTGATCTCTGTAGTTAAAACAGTTTTTAATCTATGTACGAGTCGGTTTCCCCTGGTGGGCGGCTCCGTTTTTTGGCCTTCTGTCATTAACTCAAGGCTGGTTTCCTCTTGCGAGGCAGCTTTCAAACATTTCTCGGGCCGGTTTCCCCTTGCGGGCGGCTCAATTTTTGATATCTTGCTGACTGTATGGCGGCACTCTGATGCCTAGAACTCTCTGTACCATATGTTATATTAATAGATTTAAGCTTTAAAAAAAAAAAAATTCAATAGACTCTTGGACCCTGATTGGTTTTTGTATTAGATTTTTTAATTCTTATTTATTTTTTATTTTTTTATTTTAATTCAGTTTTTCAATTGGAATTCTGGTTAACTGAACAAATTTTTATTGTATTATTTAATTATTGATGTTTAACTAATTATTAAAAAAAATTCTTATTTTATTATTTAATAATTAACTTTTAATTAAATATTTAAAAAATCTTATTTAATTAGTAAATTAAAAAATTTAATTAGAATTAATCCTAATCTTATTATTAATTATTATGGTTAATTACTAATTTTTAATTTCTATTTATTTGAATTCGAATTTTTTGTATTTTAATTCTTATTTAAATTGTCTTTAATGTTTACTTCTCATTATGCTATTACTAGCACAATCACATTAATATAAATGTGGTTAATAAAAACAGATATCCAAAATAATTATATAAATAAATAATAACAATATTTAAAGAATAATATTATATAGTAATTAGTAACAATAATAATAAAAATAATATATAATAATTCATCACAATAATAATATATAATAAAAATAAAAATAATATTAAATATTAAATTAATATAAATCAATGATAACAATAATAATGTAAACTAGCATTTACACCAGGAGGTGTAAAAAACCGCTAATAATGTGTGTGTGGTTTTTTCTAAGGTTGGAAATGATTGCAGACCTAGCAGTTTCTTTGACCAAATTTGGATCATTCATTAAGAAAATTATTCTAACGTCCATAAAGAAATGAACCAAGAATCTGCCAATATAAATAGAACATAATAAGAAGATAATGTTGACTCGTGCAACTATAACTACTTGAAATCAGACATGAGAGGGCTTAGACAACTTGATAAATTTATCAGCTTTAAATTAGTAGCAACAAGGAAACCATTATTTCAGAAAGCATTAAAATTGATATTAAAATCAATAAATAGACACTTTTAGTGCCCACCCTCATGATGTAGGGTGTGAGAAAAAGTTTGATTTTAAAAAAATAAAATTCCAGAATATATTGATCACTAATAACACCTAGTTAAATACTTTATCCAACAACTTTTGATTTCGATGGATATACCTATCAGTATTCATTGGAACCTGCACAACACTGAACATATTTATCATCGTTTCATCTCCATTTAATGCTTGCACTTTCTCCATCTCTTTGCCTTACTACTAAAAGGCTGGAATGTTCATTGTTTGCTTAATTGTTGAATAATTTCAATAAACAAAGCACAGAACATGTGTATTTTTCTAGATTTAGTCAATTATCAGAGTTCGGAAGCAAAGTACCTAGCATGGTTCCCCTTGTCTGTCAATGTCAGCGCCACTTTTGGGTATTCATTTGAATTTTTGTTTTCCATAAATTCATCTCTGCATACTATAATTATCTATATTTTGGATGTCCCATGGATGTTGGGTTGGATGAGCAAAAATGAAAAATAGTGAAGTGTAAAGTGCATGAACCTTAACCTCAGTGGATGTCATGTCATGCCTTGTCAGCAAAAAGAACCTAAATGGATGTCATTGCATGCCTTGCCAGCAGAAAATGCGTGCTCTATATTCAAATGTGAGGAGGGTAGTTCGTTGCCCGGGAAAATATGAAAAAACTATTAGTTGATGGTAATTTTGGTGCCATGATGCTCCAATTAATGTATTGCTTGAATATTTGTTTTCTTATTCTAATTTTTACTTTCTTTCACCACTATTTTTTGATTGAGCATTGAATAAATTAGTGTAAACTGCCCTCTGGTCCTCCTCAATTCTTCTTTTAAGAATTCTAGCCTCCCCATTCTCGTTTAAAAAACATAACATGTCATGCATCTTACCATTTGTTCATGGCAATTATTTTTTATACAAGAAATTACAAATATAAATTTAATATATGGATAACCCACATCTCCATTCAGGTAACGTGCAGCCCTGCATGAGGCCATGTGCCCTCTCGCATCGTCCTCGGGAAGATAGCTCTCACAAGCTTAACAACGTAGCATCGCGACTTGCAATGCTCTGTGAGACAAATTAAAAAAATATATATATCTTATAGCTTCGCTAGCTACGAAAGAGTTCATTTCATTTATGGCAACTGCCTTATTGGCGTTGCTAGCATTTGGAAAAATGAGAGCCATAATTGGCAGCGGTCATGGAAATGGAGGTTTATGCGTTGAAGTCTCAATGTAACACCCTTTGGGGTAAATGTGCATATAAAAAAACATAATAGGAGCATAAATACAATAAAAATATCAGCCTTCAAAATCCATATATACATCATTACATTTTCACATGGAAATCAAGGGAATGAATTCTTTTCATTAATAATGCAATGAACCAACTGGTGATGGGACTACCACGTTCCACCCGACCATAGATTGGCTGAGCCAAGTCTCTCTTCAACCAATCACCCCCGTGCCATATTCCAAGAATGAATGTGGGACTCATTGAACACATCAAAAAACACCAATCAATGTGGATGCCACCGAAGTTTTCTGCCTACATCGTGAGGAATTTGAGTGCCTCCTAGTCTCTCAGGCTTTACCGTGCATCCGCAGTCTGATCCAGGGATCACTATGCCCTACACTGAGACATACTCTCCAGGCTTTACTGTGCATTCCATCCCGGAATCACTAGGTCCAACGAAGAGAAAATCCACCTCTTGGCTTTACCGTATATCCCGCCATTCACTAGCAAGGATTCCTAGGCCCACCGAGGCACACAATCTGGCTTTACTGCAACCCACAGTCTGATCAGGGATCACTAGGCCAGTGGCTTCGTGCATCCTCAGTCTGGTTCAGGGACCACTACCACCATGTGTTTGTCAATTCGAAGATCCATCCCACTCAGCTTCGAATCCAATCCGGCCATCCCCCACAAAACGCATGAGAGAACCCATCTCATCAAAGCTATCAGGAAATGGCAAGGCTAGGCTGAAAATATTGTCACGGGCAAAACCCATGCCATGATAGAAAAGAAACACATACAATCCCATGCATGCCAAATCTAGCAAGGAAAATACACATGAAAGTTGATACCTGCAATGAAGCCTATTGTAGCCGCTTGATCCCGCCTTTCCCTACTTTATCCTTGCTTCCTCTTGCCTTCTTTGTCTTTCTTGCTCCAATGCCAAAGTGCTCCAAGAAAACTCTAAGTAACCAAGAGTATGAGAGAGAGAGAATAATGAGAGAGATCCAAAACTAAATTGACCAAGCCTTGCCCACTGATCCTCATAAGCCTTTTTATTAATGAAACCTCTATTTTCTTCATTTTTCATTATTTTCCTTCAATTTCCTCCTCACATGCAATATGTGACCTTTCACCTTCCTTTTCTCCTAATTTCCATTATTTTCATAAATAAATGTGCCAAAATACCTTTTTGCCTCTTTAATGCCTTAGCCATTGCCTTTGCCAATTTCCTTAGCCATAAACAACCAAATGAACACCCACTAGGATGTCTTGCCCAACATTCAACTTGGAATACGTGTCCCATCATCCGTGGTATTTATATATTTTTACATGGAATTTTCACCAGGGTTGTTACAGAACCCTCCCCCTTGGGGGAACACCGTCCTTGGTGTTCAATGACACCTATAACCAACATGACTACTAAAAACAAAACATACTACCCATGGAGCTTTATAACATAGCTCGTTGCAATATTTACAATGAATTATCTGCTCAAAATCAAAACCTCCTGACAACATGACAACATACCGCATATTGGAGCTTTATACATAGCTCATTACGATATTTACAATAACCACATATACACATATTCACATATGCACATTTTCTCAACCAACAAATAAATAACATGAATCAGCAACAAGGGAATCTAGAGGCTTCCACCTCCACCCTCAAAATAATACTAGGATCCACCTCCTTCCCAGGAAGTCCAGAATCCACTGCAAATTCAAATATGCATCCAATGTCTAGCGCTATAATCCCGTGCCACTTGTCCTCTCAACAAAAAGTTATCGGCTCATCGTTCCAAGGCGCACTCCCAATGTGCATCTGATTCCATATGGCAATGCTAATGACCAAAAAAAATCCATCCGTGACCTTCCCTTCTCTACTACACAGTCCCTCGGGAATCTGGTCACCTCTTTCGTGCAGTCACTCACCTTCCAAGTTCCACTGGCACCCCCATCCCAGGTAGTCCATCCCTTGGCAAGGCTTCCTCGCATCGGAAGATACAAAAACCAAGGCATATACCCGCCTCAACACATCATACCAGTCATAGCATGCTCATGGAAATCAATGGACACTATTGGGTACCAATGTCCCACAATGGCCCTGCTCCTGAATACTTTACCAGCATGCTGCTGCATGTTCCAATTTATTTTGTTGATGCTGCTAATTCTTGCATTCGATTTCGACCACTCAACTGGGCATGTTCATGCTTCCTGTACCAAGAACATAACTTCCATTAGATTCAAAATAAAGTGAAATAAATTCAAATCATACTTCATTGGTAGTTCGTCAATAAGGTACACTTGGAATCATGTTTGCTTCTTGTCACAATAGCTTCTACCTTCATCTTTATTCCATACGCACTTCAGCTCGATTTCTACACCCGACAAACACCTAGTGCCTTTTCCTCAACCATGTGCATAGACACATAGTGTGCATCACACACATACATCCACACCTTACACACAACACCATGCAATACATGCATCTACACCTGACATACAACACATACACCTACACCCAATGTATACAATACAATGAATCCATCTATACCCGATGTGAAATACCACCCAATTCATGTACCTACAAAGAGTACCACACAACGAGTACACATGTCGCAATACCATGACTACATGATGCACATACATAATACCACATGTCCTCAACACAACATGTATGACATGCACACAATACCACACGTGCACCAATACCATATGTACAACATGTACATAGTACCACCTGTACACTGCACCACCTGCACAATGTGTGCACAAAATCACATGTACACGACGCCACCTGCACAATGTGTACACAACGCCAAATGTACACTACACCACTATACCATGTGTACACAATACCACATGTACACAGTACCATACACATGATGTGTACACGACACCATATGTACATAGCATCACATGCATGACATGTACACAACACCGCATACTCATAGCACCTTATGTACAACATGTACACAACACCACATGCTCATAGCACCACTTGTACAATCATGCACACAACACCATATGTACAACATGCACACAACACCACATGTACATAACACTGCATATCCAACACGTACATAGCATCATCCGTACACAGCACTGCATATCCAACATGCACAGAGCACCATATGCACACACACCGCATATACATCATGAAGACAATACAATATGTATACAACACCCCATATGAAATATTCACACAACCTTATTTGTACCATCCTATACATAACATTGCATAAATAACAAGTACACATGCTATATATACGCAACACCACAAGTTCACACATCATAGATGCAACATATACAATGTATGCACAACAATAGTACCGCACATCCAAAACCACATTGTTCTTACCAAGAAACCTTGCTTCTAGTGTCTTATCCATGCTCACCCTAGCATGCCGCAGACCACACTGCTTTCACTTTGCTGATGTATCCTTAAACATTACCTGTCATAACATAAACATAGGCATAATACAAGTATACAATACCAAATCATATCCACATGATACTGACCTCGTATATTTGTCATGACTACTCTTCCCAATTGATTCCTCGTAATACCAGGAACCTCTTCATGTAGTTCTCATGCATAAGCAATCATTCTTCCACAAGAATGATCCCTGACAACCCTGTCAGACAGTAACATAGATACATGGATACATACATACATATATAAACATTAGCATAAAACAATCATGATCCTGTCAAACAACGACATACATTCATACATGTATACATATATAAACTTCAACATAATCATGATCATAAAATAATTACCAGATAGCATAAGGTCTAGGTTAAGAGAACTTCATTATTTATGCACAGGCATTGAGAGAAATAGTTCCCAACATAGCCAAAGCATATGACACCTTTGATCCATTTACTTTACCTTTTCTGGTTACCTTTCTTGTGTCTGCACTGCTACTATCCATTTACCACAATGAACCCAACCAATCCAAACGATTGTCATAGTCTTACCTTCCGCTGCGCTTACTCATGCACAGAGCTTCATCTGGGTCTTATATCATCGATTGGATACCACACCTCTATCCCGATTTCCATCAAATTTCCTCTTTCCCAACCAATTCCCAAGACTCAAAACATAAAAGGAAAGATAAGAAAAAAACAAGAAGAAGACCATAAAAACCAATAACAACATGACTCCGCAAACAAAATGGTATGGCCATACACTAGACATAAACAAAGCCGCAAATCAAGCTCAACATGTTATGTAACCAACTCACAAAAAGATAGAAAAGAGATATCAACGCCTTAGAATTCAGCCTCTTCGAGGGGGCAACCTCCTTTACATTACACAAATGAACAATTCTTGGATGATACAAATGACAAGGTCTCCTTTCTTTATATAGGAGTCTAAGGGGTCATAATATAATCAGAGTTGACATAACAATAATAATGTAAGGGCACAATAAAACAATAGTGGGCTTCTATGGGGCACAATAGTAACAATATGGGGACTACATGGGTACAAAAATATAACAAGGAGGTTGTACTAATAACAATAAGGGGTTACACTAGTAGTATAGGGGCCTAACATGCCCTTCTCCTTCAAAAAGTGTTGTCCTCAACACTTGAGTAGTTCTTGATGCTTTTGTATAAAATTATTGTCCTCCCATGTGGAGTCTTTAGCGGGTAAGTTCTTCCACTTGATGAGATACTCTGAAATTGATCGATTTCGTAGCTGTCGGGTTCTTGTTTCTATGACTACTCCAGGTTCCAATATGATTTTTCCTTCCTCTTCAAGTTCTCACAATATTGTTTGAATTGGGATCTTCTACAACTTTTGAATGAGTGGCCACACTTCTTCGTCCTTCTTCCATTCATCCCTTGCTTCGTTTATCCAATTTGGTTGGATAATAGAAATAGCACAAAACAATGCTTCCACATCCTCATCCTTTCTTGAGAGTGCATCTGCAACAAAATTTTGCTTCCCTTTTCTATAGATGATGTCAAAGTCATAAGCCAACATATTTGTGACCATTTTTTATGTTCTTTTAAAGATAATATTTGTTCTAAAAAGTTTTTAAGACTATCATGATCCATTTTTACCTTGAAGTGTCTTCCCATTGGGTAAGGTCGCCATTTCTTAAGTGCATGTAGTATTGCCAACATTTCCTTCTCATAAATAGCTTGCTTGAGATGTAGCCATAAAAATACCTAATCACGTACATCAAAACATTTTTCACTGCGATGTTGATCTACCTGTTGTTTCATTTGATTCTGCACCAAAGTGGTGTTATCCTTTAAAAGTTGGAGAACTTGTTGTTGATGCTCGATGTGATCTTTCACTGCTTGAACCTTTTTCTTCTTGATATGTCCTTCTATCTTTAGAGTTTGAGGAGTGGTAATTTCTTCCAATGATTTACAAGATATGGTCGGATTCATTTCTTGATGCTCGATGTGATATTTCACTTCTTGAACATTTTTCTTCTTGATATGTCCTTCTATCTTGATAGTTTGAGGAGTGGTAATTCCAGCCAATGCATTACAAGATATGATTGGATTCATTACTTCTTTCTTGATGTGATCTTTCACTTCTTGAACCTTTTTCTTCTTGATATGTCCTTCTATCTTGAGAGTTTGAGGAGTGGTAATTCTTGCCAATGCTTTACAAGATATGGTCGGATTCACTTCTTCTTTCTTTGGGGTTGGTTCCTAGTGTATATCCTCTTCTTTTGATGTTTCTTGATCCTTTTCTTTCTCCTCTTCATAATCTAAGTAAAATAATTTCTTCTCAGCACACTTATGACCTTTAGTGCATTTTCTATCACAATTGTAACAAAGCCCTTTTTCTCTTTTTTCTTCCAATTGTTGTGGTGTCACCCTTGTAGGTTGTGGAAGGCTAGGAGAAACAACACTTCCATGTTTACAGTTGTGAGGGGTAGAATTCCTTGTTTCCATAATTTTGCTTTCCACTTTTCTTGCCAACCTGAATGCCTTCTCCAATGAATCAGGTTCCCAAAGACAAACCTCATGTTGAATGTTATCCTTTAAAATCCCTATGGAGACATCAGTCCTCTGCTTCTCTAGAATATCATTTTCCCTTATATTCAATTTTTGAAAGTCCTCAATGTGCTCTGCCATTGAACACTTCTGTTTGATATTTATCAATTGGCTAAAGAAGGTGTTTCTCTTTGTATCCTCATAATGTACTATCATTTCCTCCATGAAAATTGACCACGTGACAAGTGGTTTACGAGAACAAAGCCCTTTATACCATAAAAATTGATTCGGTTCTAAATAATTAGATGCAATACATACCTTTTGTAATAAGGGTACACCATGTAGATTAAAATATTTATCCATCTGTAGTATCCAATTTAGCAGATCCTTGCCATCAAACTTCCTCATCTCGCTTTTTCTTGATTTTAGGAGCTCGATATTGAAACGACTGTAACTATGTAATTTCGGATCTTCCAGTTCTGAAATCACAACCTGCAGTATTCCTCTATGTCCTCTTTCCAATGCCACCAGTCTTATCAAAATTGGATTCTCCAAGAAAGAGTTATGCACAATCTCCCAAGGTGACCTGATTATACACCTTTTCAGAATAGCGAACTTGTATGACATACCACGTGTCCCTGTTTTGACCTTCAGATCTGAATAATACACAAAAAAGACTACAATTCGTCCTCTTTCTGTAACTTCTTACGAAATTTCAATCTAATACTCAGAGAAAAATTTATGACGATTGTCCCAAGGTCACATATTTAAGATGTAATTCTAGAGTCTGCAAAAAGCCTAACTTCCTTAGATCATATATCCGAAAATATAGCGAGACAAGATCTGAAATTCAGATCCAAGGTTCAGACCAATTTCTTCTCAAATGGGTTTTTTTTTAGCTTTTGAAACTTCGTATCGAAAACGTTATAGCGAAAATTCCACAATGACCTGTTTTAGATGAAATTCTGGAGCTTACAAAAACTATAACTTCCTCAGATCATATCTCTGAAAATATAGCGAGATAAGCTCTGAAATTTGGACCCGAATTTCAGCGAGATTTCATCTCAAATGGGTTTTATTTTTAGCTTCTAAAACGTCGCAAAAATAAAGTTATATTGAAAATTCCACGATGACCTGTTTGGAGGAGCGAAAACCGTAGAATCCAAAGCTCTGATACCAAATGTTATGTAACCAACTCACAAAAAGATAGAAAAGAGAGATCAACGCCTTAGAATTCAGCCTCTTCGAGGGGACAACCTTCTTTACATTACACAAATGAACAATTCTTGGATGATACAAATGACAAGGCCTCCTTTCTATATATAGGAGTCTAAGGGGTCATAATATAATCAGAGCCGACATAACAATAATAATGTAAGGGCACAATAATAACAATAGTGGGCTTCTATGGGGCACAATAGTAACAATATGGGGACTACATGGGTACAACAATATAATAAGGGGGTTGTACTAATAACAATAAGGGGTTACACTAGTAGTATAGGGGCTTAACACAACAATTCATAAAAGACCAAAAGCACAAGAGTAACAACAAACACCATGACTCAATCCCCATGGTTCCCAGGGAAAGATCAACCCGAGCCTTCTTCCAGATTTCATGGAAACCTCTCTTGCCATGCAACTCCCTGCATCATGCTCACACATGTCAACCACATGTTCCAAATATCAAGACAATCATATTTATCGATTTGAAATCAACTTTTACAAACAATCATGTCATAATCCATAGTCATCTCATAGTCATCAGTCATAATACTACAACTATCACCTATTATACTCAAGTACATATCAACTATTTCAACACATATATTTTAGTACAATCATCTTAAAACAAGATCATTTGAACACATACTCATTTTATGAAATTCATCAAACATTCATACCAACTTGCAAACATACCATGTTAAATAAATCAATTAGATGACATAATAGGCACCAACACTCAAATATCAAATAGACGACATAATCAACTATGAAACACCAAGTATAATACATAAGCAAACTCATACCTTAGTGTACCTCAGGGGAGGCTATCTTGTCTGCATAATCAATCTAGTTAGCGAGATATAACTTTACAACATGTCAACTCAAGCACTCATAAGATCATGATATCCATAACAATATCTAACTAACATGTTCACATCGTAAACTCAATCACATATGCAAAGTCAATCTAGATTAGTATGACACCATCTCACAAATATGTTGGTCCATACCTAAATATCGCAACCATAACCATCTGCATAGGTCAAACCAGGTTAACACAATACATATAACATCAAGATCTTCAAAGCAATGACCATAACCATCACCCATATGACCAATCCAAATTCTAACATCAATATATTAATGAAGTGACCCTAATCATCAAGTTAATAACATATAACAATAATAAGTTGTATATCACACTCATCTACAACATACAACATAATCATCAAGTTATCTAATGTAAAACAACAATAGCAATGCATACAACTATAGGTTACTATCATTCTTGACTATCTGACACATGTGCATATAACTACACTAGTCAACCAAAATCTATCATAAATGTGACCATAACATCAAAAGACATGTACACAAACCTAATGTATATAAACCTAATGCATATAAAAATCCTGAACTTATGTACCTGCATGCTCAAATGCAATACTGATATGATGATCTGCGCTTGCCTCGAGGTCCAATGCTGCAACTTCACTTTGATGATTTGCATCTCTTGCTTTATCTCAACTAACTCATTAGCATCATAACAACCAATAGCACCGTGATGACCTAAATTGCATACAATGACTTCACAAGGCGTGTTTGACCTACTATACAGGCATAATCATAGCCACGACCATGCATGCATAACAACAACCATTACTCCATTGTACACATTTCCACATGCAACTAGCAGTACGCATAAGCAATGCAAAAGCAACTACCAATATGCATAACCGCATGTAGTCGAACATAATCAACCAGTCCTTGTAATCAATCTACAAGACTGATGCATGTAATCAAAATATTAAAAAATGTAACCTAACATACAACGATGTAAGTAGGTATCATGAAATCAACATGTAAGTGACATATAATTCATACATAGTCAGTCACATGTTCTAAAAATGAAGACATCGTGTCTATTAATTTGAAATCAACATTCACCAATATAACAACCTATAAGCATACCCCCTTACTATCCATGGTCCACACTAAGGTAGAAGGAGGAAGCTACTATAATGGCTTGATCTCCAATGTCCAATTATGGAAATGGAATCTCCAAAGCTCTACTAAATTTAACCACACTTGAAAAGAAATTGATTTTTATTTCTCATACATTTGTATGAGATTAATTCAAAAACATTGCACTTATTCCACTTGTAACATAATAACTAAACACATGCCACTTTTCCATTTCCCTACATGCAACTTTTCAAATTCCTTGCATGCAACCTTTCAAATTCCCTACATGCAACTCTTCAAATTATTTTCATGCAAATAGGCATAGATCAGATACATCCATATTATCATACTACAATACTATTGCATTTAAAAAATAACATTTTCTTCAAACAACTACTATACTATTACATTTGCATGTAAGCATTTCTTCAAACACTTTACATGCAAACTAATATAGCAAACTATTTGCATAAAAGTAAGCATATATCACTACAACAATACTATTACACATCAATGCTATCCCCAACCACAAACAACATACTCATTGGGGCATTTTATCAAACAGTTTGTATGCAATTAATCATTGAACCATTTAAGCATTTCATCAAACACTTTGCATGCAAACTAATATAGCGAATGATTCAATGCATATATCCTAAACTGTAGTAGTACAAGTTATGGAAACTGAACCATATGATCAATGGAATTATCCCTCACTATAGTTCAAGTTTCAGCTTCTAATATTTCATAGATGAAAATTTATAACAAAAATACCAACACAATCATATTTGGTGCACAATTCTAGGAGTATCCAAAAAGCTCGATTTACACTGGTCATATCTCCTAAAATATAGCGAATGAATATCTGAAATTTTTATCACAATATCAGCGGGATTTCCCCTCATTGTGGAAAAAATTTCAGCTCCTGAGAGTGCCCAGAAAAGAATTTATAACGAAAATGACAGCGTGACCTGTTTGAGGCCTCATTTTAGGAGGATTCAGAAGGCTCGACTCCCTCTGCTCATATATCCTAAAATATTGCGACCCAATACCTGAAATTTCTACCACATGATCATTGGTATTTCCCCTCAATGTGGACTATTTTTTAGCTTCTGAAAGTGATCCAGGTGGATGTTGGTGGCCACCCACCAACCCATTTGGACCCCCACAACTGTCTTTTTCAGTCTTTTCAGTTTCCTAAATTGTAGCACAATTTACTATTTTTAGTAGTTTTTCGGGTCCTGAACTTCCGAAGCCGTTTTGAGGCCCTAAACGACGTTTTTTTGGGAATCTGGGGGCAACATGGGTCCATGGACCGACGTTGCCCTTTCCAAAGTGGTAGTTCTCGGATAGATCTTTCTAACGAGCTATCGTACGCGTCAAACGGAGATCGTATGCCAAAGTTACGACCCCGGGAAATTGATGTACCAATTTACCCAAACGGGGCCCACAATTTGGCGTTTCATCTTCTAGGGTTAGGTTTCGGGATGTGAAGGGTTTTCCATTGTTTCTCAACAATAAATAGGCCTTCGAGCCTCATTGTAACTCAGTTCGGAACAGTTCAGAGGCATGTAGCCGCCACATCTCTTCTCAGAGATAAGCTACCATCGCCCTAGCTGGTTTATTCCATTTCTGGTTGTAAGCATATTTCAGTATTTTCCATTAATGAAATGAAGTATTATTTCCGTTGCATCTCTGTATTTATGGTTATCGCATCTCTGTATTTATGGTTATCTCTGTAATCTATTGCGTTCCTGTTTAAATCCGGATCAGTGGTATCAGAGCGGTCTGCTTTTTCTCTGTTTTTCTTTGCATGTCCCCAACGAGGTCGGGATATAAGGAGTTAGGGCTTGAACTGGTCGAACCTTTGCAAGACCAGCCTCGAAAATCCCGACGGCCTCCCATGGCGGATGAGAAGAAAGACGAGGGGGCAGGAGATCCTATCAAAATCTTGCTCGAAGAGGCGCTCAAGCGGCAAAGGAACGCGATGATGGATAGCTTTGCGCAGATCCTTCAGCGGCTACCCAGAGGCGACGCATCGGCTTCTAACAGCGACTCTGGAAACACCACACCGTTTAAGGTACAAGTTAATTTTGAAATCCCCATCTTCGAGGGTCAAATAGACGCAGATGCCGTAGATAAATGGTTGAATCTGCTAGATGGGTATTTTTCTGTTCATGAATTTTCAAGTCGGGAAAAGATTGTTTTCGCTCTTCTCAAAGCAGCCCCCCACGTCAAGGACTGGTGGGAAACCTACTGCGAGCAGAAGGATGAAAGTACAGGCTCACTATTTTCGGCCGCACCCACTTGGAATGACTTCCGAGATGCCATCAAGGAGCAGTACTACCCTGTCGAAACCTATGAGGACAAATACATCAAATGGACCACACTTCGGCAGGGACGAGACCAAGATGTGCCGGAGTTCACAAACATTTTTCATACCCTTCGCACACAGTTGGGTATCAAAGATTCTAAGCTGCATCTGGTACTCAAATACCGTGGCTGCCTGCACAAATACATCCAGGAAGAGATGGTGTTCTTGAACATCTCCTCACTCGGTACAGCATACCGATACGCTGTCAAAATCGAGCAAAAGTTCAAACAGAAGAAGCGAGACTTTGGATCTGCAAATCCGAAGCCCAAAGGACAAAGCCAAGGCGGGGTGACCCAAGACAACCCCTTGAAGCCGCAAGAAAAGAACAACACCATGAAGCCGAAGAAGGACACAGGGAAGTGGTGTGAGTTCCACAAGAGTCCCACTCATAACACAAGTGAGTGTCGGACCAAGCAGTCGCTGGTGGCTGAGTTGAAGGCTTCCGAATCAGATGCATGTTCCGACCCTGAGCCAGAACCCGACAAGGGGAATGGCAAAGGGAAGCAAATCATTGATGCGGATCCCAGCGCCACTGTTGCCACCGCCAAGATCCAGAAAGATGAGCCTGAAAATCCAGAGGAAGGGGAGCGTCTTTTCCACTCACAGATGTGGGTGAAGGGTTCGCCGCTACAATTCATTGTCGACAGTGGCAGCCAAAAGAACCTTGTTTCAGCAGAGGTCGTGAAGCGGTTGGGCCTACCGACTACACCACACCCACAACCGTACAGTATCGGGTGGCTTCATGAAGGACGAGATCTCAAAGTTCGCCAGCAGTGCCGCCTTCCCTACAGCATCAAGCCCTTCACAGACGAGGTATTGTGTGATGTTACACCTCTGGATGTTTGTGATGTACTATTAGGACAACCATACTTGTGGAGGCGACATGCTGTGTATGAGTCAAGGCCTCGCGCTGTCATTATTTCTTTGGGTGATTCATTATACAGGATACCGGAGGTAGCCCCACCTACCGCCACCTCTTTGATCACTGCTAAGAAAGGCAGCAAGCTCATCTCACAGACCAGGAAATTCATCTGTCTTGCTCACTCCAAAAATAAGGGGAAGATCGTTGCTACATCCATGACCCCTGCAAAGGGTTCCTCCACGCAGCAGCAGCAGCAAAGGGATACGGTCATGACAGAACACAGGAACAACTTCTCCTCATCCACAGGGGTACCACACAAGTTTCAGGTGGGCGACAAAGTTTGGTTACATCTGCAGGGAGAACGCCTTACCAGAACCCATCAAAAACTCAGACAACTCCGACATGGTCCTTACACCAGTACCAAGGCTACGGGCAACAATGCTTCGAAGCACAGCATTCCTCCATTCCTTGGCTTGCCCCGAGTGTTCAATGTGGACCGTCGTCGACCATGCTTCCCACCATTTCTGGTCACATCAGGGAGTGCTGAACAGCTCACCAAAGACCCAGCTCAGCAGAAGCTTCCTCATCTCAGGGATGAACTCAACGCAATGGGGACCATTGCTTCCTAAGGGGGGAGGAATGATCCAGGTGGATGTTGGTGGCCACCCACCAACCCATTTGGACCCCCACAACTGTCTTTTTCAGTCTTTTCAGTTTCCTAAATTGTAGCACAATTTACTATTTTTAGCAGTTTTTCGGGTCCTGAACTTTCGGAGCCGTTTTGAGGCCCTAAACGACGTTTTTTTTGGGAATCTGGGGGCAACATGGGTCCATGGACCGATGTTTCCCTTCCCAAAGTGGTAGTTCTCGGATAGATCTTTCTAACGAGCTATCGTACGCGTCAAACGGAGATCGTATGCCAAAGTTACGACCCCGGGAAATTGATGTACCAATTTACCCAAACGGGGCCCACAATTTGGCGTTTCATCTTCTAGGGTTAGGTTTCGGGATGTGAAGGGTTTTCCATTGTTTCTCAACAATAAATAGGCCTTCGAGCCTCATTGTAACTCAGTTCGGAACAGTTCAGAGGCATGTAGCCGCCATATCTCTTCTCAGAGATAAGCTACCATCGCCCTAGCTGGTTTATTCCATTTCTGGTTGTAAGCATATTTCAGTATTTTCCATTAATGAAATGAAGTATTATTTCCGTTGCATCTCTGTATTTATGGTTATCGCATCTCTGTATTTATGGTTATCTCTGTAATCTATTGCGTTCCTGTTTAAATCCGGATCAGAAAGCCTACAGAAGAAAAGTTATTGCAGAAATTCCAACGTGACCTGTTTAACGGTGCATTCAGGAAGGTCATCTTCCTTAGATCATAATTCCTAAAGTATTGTGAACCAATATTTGAAATTTTTACCACATTATCAGTGGGATTTACCTTCAGTATGGATAAATTTTCGACTTCTAATATTCCACAGAAGAAAAGTTATAATAGATATGACAGAAAGGTCTAAAAATTAACCTTTGTTCTTCATTTTACCTATGATAGAGCCCATCTAGTCCAAGTGTTTGAACCATGCTCTAATAC
Source organism: Pinus tabuliformis (assembly GCA_031772625.1). NCBI lineage: Eukaryota > Viridiplantae > Streptophyta > Pinopsida > Pinales > Pinaceae > Pinus > Pinus tabuliformis. The sequence continues at coordinate 574,697,326 of CM062814.1, forward strand.
CACTTGTAACACCCTTCGGGGTAAATGTGCATATAAAAAACATAATAGGAATAGAAATATAATAAAAATATCAACCATCAAAATCCATAGATACATCATTACATTTTCACATGGAAATCAAGGGAATGAATTATTTTCATTAATAATGCAATGAACCAACCGGTGATGGGACTACCACATTCCACCTGACCATAGATTGGTTGAGCCAAGTCTCTCTTCAGCCAATCAACCTTGTGCCATATTCAAAGCATGAATTTGGGACTCATAGAACACATCAAAAAACACCAATAAATGTGGATGCCACCGGAGTTCTCTGCCTACATCGTGAGGAATTTGAGTGCCTCCTAGTCTCTTAGGCTTTACCATGCATCCACAGTTTGATCCAGGGATCACTAAGCCCTACACCGAGACATACTCTCCAAGCTTTACCGTGCATTCCATCTCGGAATCACTAGGCCCAACAGAGAGAAAATCCACCTCTTAGCTTTACCGTATATCTCGCCATTCATCGGCAAGGATTCCTAGGCCCACCGAGGCACACAATATGGCTTTACCATAACCCACAGTCTGGTTTAGGGGTCACTAGGCTAGTGGCTTCGTGCATCCTCAGTCTGGTTCAGGGACCACTACCACCATGTGTTTTTCAATTCGGAGATCCACCCCACTCAACTTTGAATCCAATCCGACCATCCCCCACAAAATGCATGAGAGAACCCATCTCATCAAAGCTATCAAGAAATGGCAAGGCTAGGCTGAAATCACACCTAGAAAAACCCATGCCATGGTAGAAAAGCAACACATGCAATCCCATGCATGCCAAATCTAACAAGGAAAATACACATGCAATCCCATGCATACCAAATCTGACAAGGAAAATACACATGCAAGTTGATACCTGCAATGATGCTTGTTGTAGACACTTGATCCTGTATTTCCCTACTTGATCCTTGCTTCCTCTTGCCTTCTTTTCCTTTCTTGCTCCAATGCCAAAGTTCTCCAAGAAAACTCTAAGTAACCAAGAGTATGAGAGAGAGAGAGAGAGAATAATGAGAGAGCTCCAAAACTAAACTGACAAAGTCTTGCCCACTGATCCTCATAAGCCTTTTTATTAATGAGGCCTCTATTTTCTTCATTTTCCATTATTTTCCTTCAATTTCCTCCTCACATGCAAAATGTGACCTTTCACCTTCCTTTTCTCCTAATTTCCATTATTTTCATAAATAAATGTGCCAAAATACCTGTTTGCCTCTTTAATGCCTTAGCCATTGCCTTTGCCAATTTCCTTAGCCATAAAAAACCAAATGAACACCCCTTAGGATATCTTTCCCAACATTCAGCTTGGAATACGTGTCCCATCATCCGTGGTATTTATATATTTTTACATGGAATTTTCACCAGGGCTTTTGCACTCAAACACATAGGTGATTCAAACACAGGAGTCTTGTCCCAATACACTTTACAAAAATGAAATATATCAAGATCCAGTGGAGAGCTTACTCTCTTAATTAAGTTTAAGAGGGTGTAGCTCAGCGCCTGGATATGCCCATGAGTTTCAATTAGAACATTGGTGTATGCCGGCCGGAACAATGCAAAACAAATGATCCAGCGTTGAAAGCAAAGGCTTAGGTTCTTGGTTTAGTTGTGGCAGGAGACATCTGACAAGCAAGATTTTGTCCTAACAGGATTTTCTCTCTGATCTCCTTCATGTGCTAAATTTCAAAGTTCTATTTTTAGGTTGTAAAAGTCGCATATTGGCAGGATTTTGTGCCTAGGCATCTCCTTCGTGTCTTGAATTCAAAAGTTGTCGTTACCATGCACATTTATTTTTTTGGTTTATTTCAGCATTTTTTTGTGAAATAACGAGCATATTCATAGGTTTTTCAGGTTTTTATATGAAATGAGAGAACCAAATTTTCAGGGTTTCTCATGGTGTACAAAAATGTGTACAAAGAGGAAAAGAAAAAAATTGAGGGAAACCCAATAAAAACTCCTTGAATAGTTAGAGGAAATGCTGGTTAATTCAAAATGAATTAAGTTTATCTCAGAAGTATATTCCTCCACCCAACCAAGTTCCGAATGTAAGTAATATGATGGAATATAAGGGGCTTGAGCTACAAAATAAAGCACATGATCCTTGGAAAGAGATGGAAAGGGGAGATTTCATGATGACATAGGAAACTAAGTGTTCCAATAAATATTATGATATAGTAATTGCACACAAGTGGAGAAATTGTCAATTTGTAGTCATATATGCACAGGGACCAACCCAAGGTTTGGCAATCTTTCAAAATCTTGAGGAAGTGATTGTCTCTAACATGTTCACCATTTGTGAAATTCTAACTCTTATATTTGATCTCATTAAGCAGTTTCTCTCCCATCATTGAAGATCATCCATGGATCATTCGAGGAGACTTTATTTTAATATGCTCTCTCTCAGAAAAAATGAAGATTCTAGAAACTGGAGAATGCGACACATTTATTTGGGGAAGCTTTAGTAAAATGCAAACTCAGTAAAATTAAAATTCTTGGACCTTTATACAATTAGAGGGATACACAGTTGGATCATTAAGCAATTGTAGATACCAAATGTTCATTGTCCATTCCCACAAAAGTACCTCATAATCACTCCACTCAGCTTTCAGTGCACCACCTCACTCTACTCAGCTTTTAGTGCACCACCTCAGTAACATCTATATAATAATTTTGGCTTCACAACAAGTTTGCTTCATCATCAATATTGTCTGTGTAGAAATTTCCTACAAATTCTCTACAAATCTACCTTTGAGATCTATGTAGAAAATTTGACTGTAGATTAACTCAATAATGCAATATACCAAAGCAAAATATTATAATCTACTTCTACTATCAAACTTGCGGAAGCTTAAATATCAAGTTGAATCATAGCTAAACACATATAACCATAACAAGAAGAATCAATGCACATGAAACACAAAAAATACTCAGGGGAAAGCCTCAACTAAAAACCCCACTATCTTTATTATCATACAAGGTGGAAATACATCATAATTATACAAAGCCTTAGCTCTCACAGCTAGCCAGCTTTCAGTACAATCTTCCTGGATGCTCATAGGAAATCAAAGCTTCTCACAAGCCTTCTCCTCTGCCCTCCAAGCTCCTATTTCCTTGCGCATTTACGTCTGGGATGATCTCCTTCACCCAGTGTAATACTGCTCTAACACACTGTCAGAATTGCGTAATCCTCAAGGAACCTTTTCTTGACTGCATGGATGAGTTTCCTTTATAGGAAAACACATGCAACTGATAGTAACTTGTCCTTGACATTTAGCTCAACTGGGTCTTTCTCAGAATAGACATGCATGAGTTTCTGATAAGAGAATCTTCAGTTATCTAGAGTACACTTGTTGAGTGCATGCATGCATCAACTGATTGATAACTCACAATTAGTTCCTCAAATAGTTTGGAACTAATTTAACTGGACTTAACTCAGTAAACTGAGCTAACTAATTACAACTCAAATATCTCCTTAATTTAAAGGAAAACTCTTGCATGACTTCAGAAAGACTTCTAACTTGAATTTCTCCAACTAATTAATCCATAATGAATTAATTAATTATTTTCAAGCAGCTGGTGAGACTAAATTCGAATTTAATTCACAATTTTAATTCAAGGACATTAAAATTGGAATATTCTGGATTCTATTTTTATCATTTCTTGTTGCTATTTTCAACACTCCCTCTCAACAAGAAAGGAATTCAACTTGATCCCGATATCGAACCTTTGGAATGTTCTACATGCAACACTTCTCTCTAGTGTTGTTGCTCTAGCAACTCCAAAAACAAAAAAAACATGCAACCTGAATCAGTATGATGCATCTGTCATCAAAGTCTCTGATTGCTATTGCCTCTGCCAATTGGGGCCTGGTGGGCACTTAATTATGGTGGTATCAAGGTTAATAATGGCTTAAAGTGGGATTAGGTCATCGAGGTAATTAACAGAGGATTAAAAGGGGGATTAATTAACTTGATCGTAGATCGACCAGTTAAAGGTTTTGGTAAGGTTTTAGGTGAAAATCTTAGTTTATAATTAAAATGGGGTGTAGGGTTAATTTATACATAGGAGTTAAATATATACGGGAAATTATGTTTTTATCGGGATTTACTATAATAAAGTTAGTCATTAATATGAAAAATGGGCGGAAAAGGGAAAAACACTAAGAAAAATGCTTTTTTGTGAATTACATGTTTTTCACATATTTACATTAATACTTAGGGTAAAGCATTTTTGTGGGTTTTTGGTATGAAAAGTGTTTTATATGGGGGGAGAATTGCTTTTTCCTAGGCAAAAAGTGTTTTAACCTTAGGAAAAGGAGTATTATTAGGAAAATGAATGAATTGAAGGGGGGGGGGGGGTGAAATTTTATGAGGGGAATCTAGTACTTGATATCCATAAGTCTTTGAGCCGAGGGTCTGGTCCCTCCAAAAGTCAGAGAAATGCTCTAAGCCTCTTTGACTTAAAGGTTTTTAAGTACTTTGAACTTTATTATGGGAAATTAGTTAAGTAAAGAGGTGAAATGAATGGGGGAAGTTAATTAATTGACTTTTAAATCCATTTGCATGCTTGATTGTCCATTCATATTTGGAACATATGATGAAAAATGATAAATATGTTTTTTGTCTAATCAATCACCATACTTCTGCAACCTTTCTTCTACTTACCCATCTACTTATTCTACCATTTTTTCTTCACTTTATTAGGGTGCATTTAAGCTAGCAAACCCTTATCAATATTTTCTTTTCTTTACATAGAAAACTATCTAAATCAAACCTTATCTCATCCAAGGGCTCAGTTTAAACAGTTGAGCTCCTTTTATTTACTCTACCTATCTAATTATCTGCTAAGATTACACTGTTTGGTCAGATTTTATTCTTTATCTATAAACATCCAGTTGAACACATGAAATTGCGAAGTTTAAACATTTTGACCATTCATAGATTGTGGCATAAGTAACAAGCTGCACACAATAAAAAAAAGTAAATAGTAGTGGCATTTTGACTTGCACACTTTCATGGTCTTTTTGTTTTCTTGGGGTTCATATTTTTAATTTTTGTGACCTATTTTCATTCTTTTTGTCCTTTGATTATTCTTTTAGGACATACCCTCTTTACATTTTTAAATTTTTTAATATGGAAAAAATTTGCAGAAAGCAAAGGTATGTACAATATTACAAGGCTTAACCTTAGTCAATCAAAATTATGACTCCTATTGGTATAGGAACCTAACAGACCCTATAACCTCTCCCTATTCAACTGTAACCATACTTTGTATCCCTCCTTGAATGCATTCTCTATTATGTGATGATCATGCATGGACTTATATTTTTCTTGTGAATTTTTTAGCATCTCTTGTACCTATATATGGATCTTTCTAATCTTCTCAATAATTTTTTCAACCCTCAAGGCATCCCTTATAAGGTCCTCCCTCACTCCTACTTACTACCCAAAGACAATATCCAAAGGTGAAGGTGGAAAATATACAAAAAAAATCAAATGGGGACTTACCAATAGAAATGTGGACTTCTCTGCTATAAGAGTGTTATAAATATAACATATTTTCGTCCCAAGTCTTCATATGCTTCTGATTGTAACCCCTCAAAAGCTACACCAAATTCCTATTGACTAATTTTGTTTTCCCATATGTCTATGGATGGAACATTGTAGAGCTCTTTAACTTCATGTCCATATCCTCGCACAATATAGTTCAAAATGTACTAAGAAATCTGATGTCCTTGGCTGAAATGATGCTCCTAGATATCCCAAAGTGCACCTAGACTTGTTCAAATAACAAGTTTGCTACTTCTTTTCCACTGATGGACTTTTTATAGGGCATTAGAACACACATCTTGTTGAAACTGTCAACTACCATGAACAGGTACTCATGTCCCTTCCCAGTTGTTGGTAAACCTCCCACAAAATCCATGGAAATCCTTTCCCAAGAATGAGTGGGTATAGACAAGGGATGATATATACCCCATATAATGTTACTAGGATTGTTACTACAACAAATAATTCATCCTCTTATGAGCCTAGCTACTTGTTCTTGCATCTTGAGCCAATACACATACCTCTATAAGTTTGCCACTATCTTCTTGACACCAAAGTGCCTTGCAACCTTAGAGGTGTGAGCCTCTCTAGTTAGTTGTAATCACTCACCTTTAGGAACACATAACTTATCCAACCTGTAGAGTAACATGTCTTGGAGATGGTAGTCAACTATGATGTCACCATCATGCACATGATTCTAGATCTAAAATTGATCCAGGTGGATATTGGTGGCGACCCACCTATTCCACCTAGACCCCCCAGCCAATTTCATCTGTTTCCTTGTTCATTTAAGCATTTACTATGTTTAGCAATTTTTCGGGTCTTGAACTTCCGGAGCAGTTTTGACCCCCTAAATGACATTTTTTGGGGGTCTGTGGCAGGTCCATTACCATAGGCAAGGGCTTGCAACGAAACCTTTAGTACTCATAGATACATTTCAAACAAGGTATCATACGTGCCAAATGAAGATAATATGGCTAAGTTACGACCCCGGGAAGTTGGCTTCCCAACTAACCCCAATGCGGCCCATAAAATCTTGGTTTTACAACCCTTGGGGTTAGGGTTTTGGTTGTTTAGGGTTTTCTCATGTTTTCCAATAATAAATAGGCCCTTCAGCCTCATTGTAACATAGTTCAAAGGCATGTAGCTGCCACATCTCTTCTCAGATATAAGCTACCATCGCTCGAGCTATCTTATTTCCATTTTGTTTGTAAGCATAGTTCAATAGTTTTCTATTAATGAAATGAAGTGTTTTTCTACTACATCTTTGTGTTTATGATTATATCTATAAGTTATTGCATTCTTGTTTAAGTTCAAATTAGTGGTATCAGAGCGGTATGCTCTATCTCTATTTTTCTTTGCATGTCCCCAACAAGGTCAGGGTATAAGGAGTTAAGGCTTGATCTAGTTGAACCATTGCAAGGTCAACCTCGCAAAACTTGATGACCTCCCATGACGGAAGAAAAGAAAGACGAGGGGGTAGGAGATCCTTTCAAAATGCTGCTTAAGGAAACCCTCGAGTGACAAAGGGATGAAATGATGGATAACTTTACCCAGATCCTTCGACGACTACCCACATGTGATGCATCTTCATCCAGAAGCCACTCTGGAGGCACCACTCCTTTTAAGGTAGAAGTTAACTTCGATATTCCCATATTTGAAGGCCTGATAGATGCAGATGCCATAGATGAATGGTTAAATCTATTGGAAGGATATTTTTCAGTTCATGACTTTTCCAATCGGGAAAAGATTACTTTTTCACTTCTTAAATCCGCCCCACATGTCAAGGATTTCTGGGAAACCTATTGTGAACAAAAGGATGAGAGTGAACCCTCTCTATTTTTAGCCGCACCCACTTGGAATTCTTTCCGAGATGCCATCAAGGAAAAATATTACCCTGTCGAGAGCTATGAATACAAATACATAAAGTGGACCATGTTATGGCAGGGAAGGGACCAAGATGTGCCAGAGTTCACAAATACTTTCCATACCCTTCTCACGAAGCTAGGTATCAAGGATAATGAGCGGCATTTGGTGCTCAAGTACCATGGATGTATACACAAGTACATCTAGGATGAGATGGAGTTCTTGGACATTTCCTCGCTCAGCACGGCGTATCGATACACTTTCAAGGTTGAGCAGAAGTTTAAACAGAAGAAGCGAGACTTTGGATCTTTGAATCCAAAGAAAGGAAAAGGCACCCCCAAACCACAGAACACAGGACCAAGCCAAGGCGACGTTACCCAAGACAGCCCGCCGAAGTTGCAAGAAAAGAACAACACCCCGAAGACGAAGAAGGACATAAGAAAATGGTGTGAGTTCCATAAGAGCTCCACTCACAATACAAGTGAGTGTCAGGCCAAGAAGTCACTGATGGCCGAGCTGAAGGCTTTCGAATCAGATGCAGGTTCCGACTCTGAATTAGAACCCGATAAGGGAACTGATAAAGGGAAATAGATCATTGAAGTGAAGCGTAGTTCCATGGTGGCCACCACTAAGATATAGAAGATTGAGCTTTAAGATCCAGAGGAGGTGGAACGCCTCTTCCACTCACAAATGTGGGTAAAGGGTTCTCCACTACAGTTCATTTTCAACAGTGGGAGCCAAAAGAACCTCATTTCAACAGAGGTTGTGAAGCGGTTGGGCCTAAAGACTATAACACATCCACAACCATACACCATCGGGTGGCTTCACCAAGGATGAGATCTTTGTTTTAGCCAACAATGCCGCCTTCCCTATGACATCAATCCCTTTACGGATGAGGAACTGTGTGGCATTGCTCCTCTTGGAGTTTGTGATGTATTATTTGGACAACCATACTTGTGGAAACAACATGTTGTATATGAGTCTAGACCTCACTTTGTGATTATTACTTTGGCTAATAAGTTGTAAAGGATACTGGAGGTAGCCCCGCCTACCACCATCTCTTTGATCATTGCAAATAAATGCAGTAAGATCATTTCCCAGACCAGGGAAGGAAGAAGGTTGCAGCCATGGCTTCCACGCAGGGCTCCTTTGCGCAATAGAAACATATGGACAAGGTCGTGGAGGAGTATAGGGATATTTTCGCCTCACCCACAAGGGTACCTCTGCACTGTCAATTCAAGCACTCCATCGATCTAACCCCGAGCACACCACTGCCCAATGGACCGATCTATCGATGCTCTATTATGGAGAACAATGAGATCAAGAGGTAGATTCAGGAACTATTGCAGAAAGGGAACATTAGGCCAAGATCATCACCTTGTGGGAGCTCAATTGTATTGGTACAGTAGAAGGATGGGACCTGGAGGCTCTGTATTGACTATCGGGTGTTGAACAAGATCACTGTCTGTAATAGTACCCAATCCTACGGATTGATGACCTTCTGGACCAGAGCAAGGGGGCTAAATATTTCAGTAAGATTGACTTGAAGTTAGGTTCTCACCAAGTTCCTATCGAACCCTCCAATGCATGGAAGACTACTTTCAAATCCAAGGAGGGCCTTTTCGAATGGTTGGTCATATTGTTCGAATTGACCAACATCCCTGCAACCTTCATGAGACCGATGGACGGCATCTTGCGACCCTTCACCAATGCATTTTTGGTTGTGTATTTAGATGACATCTCTATCTTTAGCCAGAGTTGGGAAGAGAACCTCCACCATATTCGATAGGTCCTTCAAACCCTACGCCAACACAAGTTGTGTGCTAACTTGTAGAAATGCACCTTTGGCTTGACCCAAGTTCAATATCTGGGGTACATCATTGATGAGAAGGGTGTACATGTGGACCCATCCAAGATACAAGTCATTTGGGATTGGCTAGCCCCAACCACTCTAACAGAGTTTCGCAAATTTTTGGGTCTTTCTAATTTCTACCGTACGTTTGTGTTGGGGTTCTATCATATCACTTGGCCTTTAAGTCAAGTCACCAAGGGCAGTTCGAAAGAAAAGTTTTTTTGGTCGGAAACCCAACAACAAGCGTTCTCCAAGTTAAAGAATTGCCTCTATTCTGCACCAGTGCTCACATTACTAGACCCGCAACAACCATTTGAGATTGAGATATATGCCTTCGACTATGCTAATGGTGCGGTTCTTACTCAGCATGGGTATCCAGTGGCTTACCATAATGAGACACTTTTAGACACAGTTCAAAAGTACCCCACTTATGACAAAGAAATGTATTCCATTGTGCAGGCCTATTGTCAATGGAAGAATTACATTCTAGGGAAGGAAATGGCCATCCACATAGCACACCGACCTCTATAGTTCATACAAACACAAGGGAATTTTCAGAACGACCGCCATTAGAAATGGTCCACCTATTTGCAACAGTTCCATTTGAACATTAAGTATAAGAAGCACAACACCAATAATGTTGCTGATTACCTCAGTTGACCACCGATCATGGCGCTGATCACTGTGCTAGACTCCTATGGGCACGAGACATCGGGGTGGCCACATATTTACAAGAGTGATCCAAGATTCAACATCATATACCAGACACTCCTAGAAGGGAAGAAATTTCAAAATTTTCACCTTCAGGATGCACTTTTATGCCACTCGGGACACATCTGTGTTCCTTCAAGTGCACGTGCCAAGATGATTTAGGAGGCACACTACAGTTGGGTCGCTGGACATTTTAGAGTAGAGAAAATAGTGGTGGTATTACAAAAGTATTTCTATTGGCCAAAACTTCGTCAGGATGTTGGGAAGTACATTAGATCTTGCACTGCCTATGCCATTGCCAAACCAACCATCAAGAAGCAAGGCCTGTATACTCCTATACCTACTCCTAGCCATCCTTGGGAATCTGTCTACATGGATTACATGTTAGGCCTTCCTTCTACTAAGCATGGCAATAGTTTCATTTTCTTGGTTGTCGACAGATTCTCTAAGATCACCATCATGGCGGCCTGCCAGAAGGGTGTCATAGCAGAGGACACTGCTAAGCTCTTCTTTGAGCGAGTATGCGTAAACTTCGGGATCCCACAGTCTATTGTATTAGATGGGGACAACAGATTCATGAGTGAATTTTGGTCAAGTCTCTGGTCGATGCTGGATACAAAAATTACTAAGTCCATGGCTTTCCATCCCTAAACTGATGGCCAAACAGAGGTTGTCAACAGGATGATTGTACAGATTCTGCACATGTACAACTTGAAGCATCGACACACATGGGATGAAAGTCTCCACTATTTCCAACACAACTACAATAGATCTCTCCACATATCAACATGCCACAACCCCTTTCAGGTAGGGCAGGGATTTCATCCATTATGCCCCATTATTGTGGCCATACCATTTCCAACCACTTAGGTAGATTCGGCTCACGTTCAGTTTGAAGCTGAAAGGGCTAACAACTTCATTGAGCACATTCAACACATCTGCCAATAGTTCCATGATATATTAGACAAAGCCAATTGTAAGTACAAGCAACACCATGATCAACATCAAGTGTCGGACAAGTTCCAGGTGGGCGACAAAGTTTGGATACATTTGCAGAAGGAGTGCCTTACTGGATCCCACTGCAAGATTTGCCTACTTTGATATGGGCCATACACCATCACCAAGTCCATCGGTGACAATGCCTTCGAGTTCAACATCCCATCATTCCTTGGTCAACACCTACTGTTCAACGTAGATCCCCTTCGACCATACTTTCCACCATTGTTAGACACATCTGGCATTGTAGAACATATCACACCAACAGAGCTCAACCTGGACTACATGGAATAGGCCACAATTGATTAGATCATGGACACACATATCAATAACACTCACCAATAGAGGATACAACTATATCGAGTTGTCAAAGTAGGCCAACTCCTTCACCAGGGCAAGTGGCTCACCAGGGACCAGGTTCAACAGAAATTTCCTCACCTAATGGAGGCTTTGCACGCAATGGGGACCATTTCTCCCTAAGGGGGGAGGAATGATCTAGTTGGATATTGGTGGCCACCTTCCTGTTCCACCTAGACCCCCCCAGTTAGTTTCATCTATTTCCTTGTTCATTTCATCATTTACTTTTTTTAGCAATTTTTTCGGATCTTGAATTTCCAGAGCAGTTTTGATCCCCTAAAAGGCGTTTTTTTGGGGTCCGTGGCAGGCTAGTAGCCATAGGCAGGGGTTTACAGGTGAAATCTATAATACTCAAAGAGAAATTTCCAACAATGTATTATACGCACCAAATGGAGATAATATGACCAAGTTACCACGTCGAGAAGTTGGCTGCCCAACTAACCCACACGGGGCCCACAAACTCTTGGTGTTACATCTCCTGGGGTTAGGGTTTTGGTTTTTTTGGGTTTTCTCATGTTTTCCAATAATAAATAGGCCCTTGACCCTCATTGTAAAACAGTTCATATGCATGTAGCTACCACATCTCTTCTCAGAGATAAGCTACCATCAACCGAGCTATCTTATTTCCATTCTGCTTGTAAGCATAGTTTAGTATTTTTTTATTAATGAAATGAAGTGTTTTTCTGCCACATCCCTGTGTTTATGATTATATTTGTAAGTTGTTGTGTTCATGATTAAGTTTAGCATTCCTGTTTAAGTTTGGATCAAAAAATTTTGAAACACTTCCTCGAAGTCCTCATCCTCTAAATATGCCTTTGTGTATGCATCATGGGTGAATGGCTCCATGTGCAACAAAGTTCCCAAAGCTATAATATTTAATTTGGGTGGTCTTGAAAGCATGTCAAACAACTTGTTTGTCAGGCCCTTCTTATATTTGATAACTAAATGAAACTTCTGTAAAAACCCCATCGACTTGTAATTCTTAGTCTGTTGTAGCTTACTCTAGGCCTGTAGGTGCTATAGTGGTTAGTGATATCTGTGGAATATTTTCTCATTTCCAATCAGATTGTGTTTCCACTTCTTCACAACTTACACTAGGGCATAGAGCTCCATGTTGCAGATAGGGTAGCTAAGGGGTACCCCATGAAATACTTCAGAATGGTAGTATATAAGCCTTCCTCTCTGCATCAAGACCACTCTTGTAGCATACCCTCTTGCATTTGTCTCCACTTTGAGGGGTTGTTGCAAGCTTGGTAAGGATAAAACTGTTACTTTACTGATCTTCTACTTTAGCTCATCAAAGGCACTTTGCCGAACCTTTCCCAGTGGAAACACTTTCCACTTATTATTATGGCATGGAGTGGTGTTGCTACCACTTAAAACAAGGCTATATATTTCCTCAGACACTATGTTCCCCCAAAAAAATCCAAACCTTAGAAACATTAGCAGACACTAACCATTTCAGGATGGCCTCCATTTTGGTAGGATCGATTTTTAATTCTCCTCCACCAATCACATACCATAGATACAATAAAGATCATTGTGCAAACTAACACTCCTTGAGATTTTCTAGCAATTGGTACTTATTTAATGTCTCCAACACCTACGTCAAATGAAAGTTGTGCTTCTCCTAGGTAGCACTATATACCAGTATATCATCCAAATAGACAATAACAAATGAATCTATTAAATGGAATAATATATCATTCATTAACCTCATAAACATAATTGATGCATTGCATATGCCAAATTGCATGACTAACCACTTAAACAAACATTGCCTGGTTTTGAAGGCGGTCTTCCATGTATCTTCTTCTCTGAATTGAACTTGGTGATATAAAGTCCATCTTGGTTGATTTGAGTTGACTCAACTCCCGAATTTAACCAAGATCTTTTACCTCCATGACGTTGTTAGAATTGCATTTAAAAGAGCATACATGAAAATATATGCATGTTGTAAAGAAGAGGGAACATGACAAGAATTAGCAACACAAAGCACAATATGTTGATAACGGAGTTCGTCCAAGAGGGACTATGTCTCCGAGCCCCAGTGTCAAGATGGTGTAGGCCGCTGCATTAAGTGCTGGAAAGTTTGATGATGTACATGCATGTGTTTTCTCTATCATATAAGGAATATTCCCTCACGCAGGAGTGGCTCCACGAGATGTTTCGTTGTAGGAACCATCATTCACAAAAGGACTCTTATCAGCATGAAATAATTTCACATATGTTAATAATGAGCATCCCAACAACATGGCATCAAAGGGATCTCAATTCAAACATACATGGTGACACATGAGTATCCCATCAACATGACGACAAAGGGATCTCAATCAAAACATGACAATAAGTACATCTCACATCAAGAAAAAAACAAGATCCCACATCAAACATCAAACAGGGATCTATACAACACAATGCATCTCAAGCAAAGAGACAAAGAAGTACATGATCACACTTCATATACCTCACATCAAGGAGTTATCTGAAGAAGAGGATGATAAAATGCTATATCTGGTTGCACCATCAATCTCATGGCGTCGAATCTCATGGAAATGATTGCTTGCACATTGAACACTGACATCGGCACTCCACTTTGAAAAGTGGCCGAAAAATGGAATGATCAAATGGAAAATCTGATTACACCATCAGATTCGTGGCATTGAATATTGTAAAATTGACAATCAAATTTCTGAATTCTAAAAAAGTGAAAATCTGGGGCTAGAGGAATCTTTTAGATTCCCCCTAGATTCCTCAAAGATTCCCTCCTCCTGGTCATCTGAAGATCTGCTCCTCAAATCAACAAACTGATCTCGCCGTTGAGATCCTTGTGAAATTCTAAGAAGAATGAGTATAAAGTTGGCTACATTATGAATCTGGGAAAATTCAGCCTCCAAGGAATATGGAAGATTCCCTTAATATTCTCTAAAATCCTCCTCTGCTGGGAATCTACAAATCCGCTGCTCAAAAGGTGAATCCAACCTCACCATTGCGTTCCCTGTGAAAATCTGAGAAAACTGACTATAAACTTGGATACATTCTGATAAAAATATTTTTTACCTCCCCATGGAATCTTAAGGATTCCTCACAGCATCAAAATATTCCATAAAATATTCTTTGACATATTCTCTCAAAAATTGTGCCCATGCACAGTTCCGACTCCTGGTTCCGGCTTTGGTTTGTTGTTCCATCACTCAACATTTCGCCCCGCTTCGACGCTTCCTCCATCGCCTCTGGCGAATGGATGTATCAAGTTTAAATAGGTGGATCTAACAAAGCCAACCCACATGGCTCAATGGTGGCAGAGGAGGCTAGGAAGGAAGAGGTTGAGGTTTTTAATCCCTCTACCTCCCAAAATTGGGCAACCGTTTTATTAATGCGGAAATGTTAATTTTGGGGGTGCGTTTTAAACAATTTTTGTTGTGACAGTTACGATTGTTATGCATTAAATGTGTCAAGGGGGCCACTCGGTGGGGGCCGGCCCACGTGGGCTGGGACGGTTCAATCCCCGTCGGCTCCACATTTGTTTAAAGTGGTCATTGTTATTAATTGTGGGCATGGGCCGGGTCCATCGGAGGTGGCCCGCCCACTGCTCATTTGATTTTAATGCAAACAAATATATATGGTTAATAAGGGTTGGGACCAGCGGGGGTCACGGCCTGTCGACCCTATTTTAATTAAAATTTGTTTTTTGATGTAAGGTTTGGGGTCCAATGGAGGTCGCAGAGGTCATGGCCCACCACCTATTTTAATATTTTTTATTTTTTTTCATAAGTAATAGATTTTTTCGATTTTGCCTAATATAGGGGATATTAGACAAGTTAAAGAGGCAACAATTTCGCCTGCTTTTGGGAGCTAAGTTCCCATGCCGGTTGACGGTGAATTTGTAGGACATTTAAACCTGGCTCACTACCCAACTTTGACCAAAGCTTTGACTGGATCTTTCTCCCTCATACGAACTCGGATTTGAGTGTCGTTCACACCCTTGGAATCAGGGTGACGAGAACTTCGATCTGGCATTGGTTGGGTAACGATATGACCACTTTGAATTTTGACCCTTTCTGAGTCCTCTTAGGCTTCTGCATGTGTCTGGAGCCACTTGGATCAATCCTCCCCACTGAGGAGCTTTTGGTCCTCCAAAAGCATGAAAAATAATATGCCACTTCTTTGTACCTTGTTTGCACTTACAAATGTTTGATAAGTGACCCTTCCTTCTCCTTCACCTTTGTCCTTCGGAGCCATAAGCAATGAGCCGACACCTGCACCCTTTGCAAACCTGTAGTACAATTTTGCAAATTACATGCTTGTTTTACAAGACCAACTAATGACCCAAGCATCCCATACTTTCCATGAGTTTATAACACATACTCGGTGGTAAATTTTACATCAAAATGGAAATAATACCCCAACTATGAAAACAAGGCCAAAATATCATTGTTGCTTCAACAAGTGATGGAAAACACATCATCACTGCAACACATGATTTACAAAAATAAGGCCAAACACTATTGTTGCTTTGAAAAGTGATGGAAACACAACATCACTTCCACAATTTAAAATGCAACACAAAATAAGACCATACATCATTGTTGCTTAACAGGCGATGGAAAACACACCATCACTTTTACATCTTAAAATGCAACAAATGATTTATAAAAGCACGACCATGACTAGCTAACATATCTAGAAACCATTTTTCACTTATCGATGTGAATGGGTCATCCCCCTGTGGTGGTTTTGCTTGTCGAACGACTTTTTCAACTGGTTCATGCACCGATGCTTTTTCTTTAAGGCACTGCTCTGGATGGAGCCTCCAACATGTGGCTCTTTGACGACCACTTCTGTTGTAATGACTGCAATCGGTCTTCTTCCTGCATATCTGCTTTACCTTCTTCTTTCCCTATTGTTGAGAGGGTCTTTCATGCCTCATCCTTTTTCGTGCTGCCATTCTCTTCTAGTACCCAATAAATGTATGGTTATGTAATCCACATAAAGTACATGTTTCTTGATGCCATGTTTTACGTTCATTATTAATTAACAACATGATTGTAATTGAAATGAACATTTGAATATCGAGACTAGTTATACCTTTCCTTGCTATCTCTGGTTTCATTATGGTGATGAGAGCTTGCCTAATCTCTTTCCTTGCAATGGGAACTGCCATGGGATGATGGGGATGTGTTCCCATCATTCTCTTCCCTCGATGATTTCAACGATGTCTCAGAAGCATCTGACACCTTCTAGCATTCTCCTTTAGTGTATCCCAAGCTTGAAAATCAAGGTTTATGCATGAACTCCAATGGTTGAGTTATGCCTTGGTTATTAACACCAAGTTCCTCTCCTTCCTTGTACCTCATCCTAGTAAGGAGCCTCATGTTTGTCCTTGTAGTTGGTATCTCCAAATTTCCAATATAAATCATACTATGTGAAGATGAAGTTGAAGGGAAATCATCATCTTTTACCTCCACTATCGAGTTGGAAAGAACTGATGAGGAATTCTCATCCTCCGTTGTTGGTGGTTCACTGGCTATCTTGGCACATTCCCCAACTTCCTTCTCGACATACCCAAGTCCTGCCTGATAGGGTAATTCCTCTACTTTGATGGGATTGAATGGCCAAGCCTTTTCCTTCATACCCCATTTTCCTCAATAGTTTGGTGCCAATTCCTGTGGTATGATTTTCAAAAACAGCGAAATCATCATTAGGAAACATACATGAAGTCAGAGAACTACTTTTTACCTCACATGGGTCACGCTGCAACTTTTCCAAGACCTTGTCCTTAGCTTGCAGCTATCATAGAAAACTATGTTTCTCCTCTTTCTCTTCTTGTAGGAGCATCTTCAATTCAACATTATCTGCTTGAAGACTCTCATTGTTGTGCTTCAGTTCTTCCCGGGAATATTCCGTGGCTCGCAATTGAAGCTGCACTCACTGCTTTTCCTCCGTATCTTTTTGTAGAGCTTCATACATTATTTCCACCTTTTGGGAAATTCTGAGCATGGTCTTGTACATCACTTTGTCATCGTCCATCATTGCACGTTCCATTGTTCACACTCACAATTCATATCCATGCAAAGGCCGCCTGATGCCAAACTTGATCCGAGTTGACTCAACTCTCAGATTTAACCAAGATCTTTTACCTCCATGATGTTGTTAGAATTGCATTTAAAAGAGCATACATGAACATATATGCATGCTGTAAAGAAGAGGGAACATGACAAGAATCAACAACATAAAGCACAAGACGTTGATAATGGAGTTCGTCCAGGAGGGACTATGTCTCCGGGCCCCGGTGTCAAGATGGTGTAGGCTACTGCATTAAGTGCTGGAAAGAGTGATGATGTACATGCATGTGTTTTCTCTATCATACAAGGAATATGCCCTCACGCAAGAGTGGATCCACGAGATGTTCCCCTACAAGAACTCTCATTCACAAAAGGACTCCTATCAACATGACATAATTTCACATATGTTAATAATGAGCATCCCACCAACATGGCATCAAAGGGATCTCAATTCAAACATACATGGCGACACATGAGTATCCCGTCAACATGACGATAAAGGGATCTCAATCAAAACATGACAATATGTACATTTCACATCAAGAACAAAAAAAGATCCCACATCAAACATCAAACAGGGATCTATACAACACAATGCATCTCAAGCAAAGAGACAAAGAAGTACATGATCACACTGCATATACCTCACATCAAGGAGTTATCTAAAGAAGAGGATGATAAACTGCTGGATCTGGCTACACCATCAATCTCGTGGCATCGAATCTCATGGAAATGATTGCTCGCACATTGAATGCTGACACCTGCACTCCACTTTGAAAAGTGGCTGAAAAATGGAATGATCAAATGGAAAATCTGATTACACCATCAGATTTGTGGCGTCGAATAGTGTAAAATCCACTATCAAATTTCTGAATTTTGACAAAGTGAAAATCTGGCGCTTTAGATTCCCCCTAGATTCCTCAAAGATTCCCTCCTCCGAGTCATCTGAAGATCTACTGCTCAAATTAGCAAACTGATCTCGCCATTGAGATCCTTGTGAAATTCTAAGAAGAATGAGTATAAAGTTGGCTGCATTCTGAATCTGGGAAAATTCAGCCTCCAAGGAATTTGGAAGATTCCCTCAAGATTCTCTAAAATCCTCCTCTACTGGAAATCTGCAAATCTTCTGCTCAAAAGGTGAATCCAACCTCACCATTTCATTCCTTGGGAAAATCTGAGAAAACTGATTGTAAACTTGGTTACATTCTGATATTTTTTTTTTACCTCCCCATGGAATCTCAAGGATTCCTCACAGCATCAAAAGATTCCATAAAATATTCTTGGACATATTCTCTTGGAAATCGTGCCCATGCATAGTTCCAACTCCTGGTTTTGGCTCTGGTTCATTGTTCCGTCACTCAGCATTTCGCTCCGCTTCGATGCTTCCTCCATCGCCTCTGGAAAACGAATGTATCAAGTTTAAATAGGCAGAGCTAACAAAGCCAACCCACGTGGCTCAATGGTGGCAGAGGAAGCTAGGAAGGCGAAGGTTGAGGTTTCAAATCCCTCTACCTCCCAAAATTGGGCAACCGTTTTATTAATGCAGCAAATTTAATTTTGGGGGCGCGTTTTAAACAAACGGTTTGTTGTAACCGTTACGGTTGTGATGCATTAAATGTGTCACATGGGGCCGTCCGGTGGGGGTCGGCCCACGTGGGCCGAGTGGGTTCAATCCCCACCGGCTCCACATTTGTTTTAAAGTGGTATTTATTATTAGGTGTGGGTGTGGGCCGGGTCCACTAGAGGTGGCCTGCCCATGCCTGTTTGATTTTAATGCAAACAAATATATATGGTTAATAAGGGTTGGGGCCGGCGGGGGTCACGGCCTATCAGCCCTCTTTTAATTAAAATTTATTTTTTAATGTAAGGTTTGGGGTTCGATGGAGGTGGCGGGGTTCATGGCCCACCGCCTATTTTAATATATATATATATATATATATATAATAGATTTTTTTCGATTTTGTCTAATATAGGGGATATTAGACAAATTAAAGAGGCAACAATTTCGCCCATTTTCGGGAGCTAAGTTCCCACGTTGGTTGGCATGAATTTGTAGGACACTTAAACCTATATATATATATATATTAGATTTTTTTCGATTTTGTCTAATATAGGGGATATTAGACAAATTAAAGAGGGAACAATTTCGCCCATTTTCGGGAGCTAAGTTCCCACGTTGGTTGGCATGAATTTGTAGGACACTTAAACCTCGCCCACTGCCCAACTTTGACCAAAACTTTGACTGGCTCTTTCTCCCTCATACGAACTCAGATTTGAGTGTCGTTTGCACCGTTGGAATCATGGCGACGAGAACTTCGATTTGGTGCTAGTTTGGGAGTGATCTAACCACTTTGAATTTTAACCCTTTCTGAGTCCTCTTGGACTTCTGCATGTGTCTAGAGCCACTTGGATCATTGATGAAGCTTTTAACTTGCTGTAAGTGATCCAATAGATCATCTATTTTGGGTAGGGGTACCTATCCTTGACCATAATTTTGTTCAACGCCTTGTAATCTATACATTATACGAGTAAATATTTTAAAGCTTCACTGCCAAAACCCTTTAATCTCACTGGGTTGGTGAGATGGTGTTACTAGGCTCACTACAAGAAATCCTAGTGGTTAGCTTCCTCTTTAGCTCCATTTTTTACTTCCACTGACTTTTTTAGTGTATTTTTCTTCACCTTTTTGAAAAAATTAGTGCTATTTATTGGAATGGTGATATTTTTGACATTTATTCATTGATCACAGTTAGTCGGTGCTAAATATAACCGAATTTAGTTCTAGATTTAGTGTTGGATTTAATGCTGACTTTAGCGCTAGATTTAGCATTGATTTTAGCATCGGATTTAGCACCGACTTTAGTATGACCTTCTCAAATCACCTTTAGTACCTCCATCAAAGTTGAGTTTGATCTCCCTAAGTGAAGGTTCCCTGTTGATCATCACCATAGGTCTCTAGGGTTTTTTAAAGTATTATGGGACCCAAAGCTCATAGAAGAATACCAATGATATAGTTTTTTCCATATCCCACACATCTATTTTTTTTCAAATCTTGCGCATCTATTTTATTTTCAAATCAGGAAACTTACTCATCATAGATTCATTCTCGTCCTTTAGAGAAGACTTTTCATCTTTAATTCCATCAATATGATATTTCTGACCCACAATCTTCATGCTCATAAAAAAAAACCCTCCCATTGGAAGTAGGTGAATAAAGTTGTGCTTCCTTTGTATGGCATGCCCAACGAAGCCAAGATTTTGCTAATTTTGATTTACAAACAAAGGATCCATCTTGGATGTGGAACTTGCATATTACAATTTTAGAGATTGAACAATTACAAGTTGCCGGAATCACACATTTCTCCCAATTTTTCATTGGAGAGATGCTACCCAAATTGCGCACATCTATTTAAGGAGGGTGAGTGTAATTGTGTACAAATTATGTATGTGCATCATTATGTTATATTTGAAAGTATAATGCCTTAAAATAAATTATTTAGCTCTATGCACTGAAGTCTGAGGAACATAATCGAATTAATATTCAGCTCCATGCACTAAAGACTAGAGAAGACAATCGATTTGGATTTGTATTAAGGACCACAAAGGTGTAATCACAATCTTCACAAAGAAAGGCAGAAGGTTAGGGTTTGGAGGAAAGGATTTTGTTTATATCCATGATGATGACCACAATGATGATACTTCCATCTCTGCAAAGCCAAATTGGCTTCGTACGCAATAGATTGAACGAGGACAACTATCTCTTTGTTGCATAGGAGCTTACCAATGCCTATGTCTAATTTTTCCCTATACTCTTCACTGATTTAATTTCCTTTATTTCCATTGAATTCGATAGAGGGTTTTCACAAATCAGTTTGGCCCTTTACACCATAGCCATGATCTAATTTCACATAGTTGTCTTGATTCCATTGCCATTAGACATTGCAAATGATTTTTTTTTATTAATTTGTTCTATTGATTGTGATTGGTATGTCCCCTTTGTTGAGGATTCATTAAGATCATAAAGAATTTGGTGAAGGAATATTGCAAAAATGAGGAAATTGGTTGTGAATAAATCATTCTTAAAAGAACCACTATTTGAAAATATGTTTTCCTTAAGGTTTCCATACATTGTCCACAGTTGCATGTAATCTAAAACTTAGCTCTTCCATAATAGTCAAATTTTAAAGCTATAATGTTATTCACTTTTTTCTATATAACATAAACAAAAGTTTATATAACTTTTAAAGAAGGATGGGACCCAAAGCTCATTATGTGTGAATAGAAACTAATTTGAACAGTACAATTTTTCCCATCTCTGTAGCATTCTTACTCCCAACACAATATCCCCACACATATAGGTAGGGTGTGTGTAAATGTGTACAAATATGTGCATGTTTATGGTCTCTTTTAAAATATCCTTCCCCAAATAAATTGATATTTAGATCCATTCATTGAAAGTCTAAGAAGAGAATTGATTTGGATCCATATACAAGAGCACAAAGGTGTATTCACAATTTTTGCAAAGAGAGAAAAAGGGTCAGGGTTAGAAAGAAGTGTTTCTATTGAGATCTGTTATGATGACCATGATGACAAAACTTCCAACTCTTTCAAGCCAAGTGGGCCTTTTTCTCAAAATATCTTGAATGAGGCGAACTATCTATCCTTTGCGAATGAGCTTACTCACGTATGTGTATAATTCTATTCTATCTCTTCCCTAATTTAATTCTTTAATTTCATTGATTTCAATAGAGGATTTTCACAAATTGCTTCAACCATTTACACCATAGGCTTGATCTACTATCCAACGACTACCTTACATTGGAAAATAAAAGAAGCTTGGGCATGCATTTTAGTGAAGCAAGGCAATTTTGGCCTACTTAACAAAAATGCACTCCCAACCTTCATTTCAAGGAAAAATTGGATTATTCAACTTGGAGAGTGTTTTTTTACTCATAAGTAACATTAATACAATTAAATTTTTCTAATTTAGTGATTGGAAGGTCGAAGTTAATGTAAATTAAAGTGCTACAACAATCATAGTTTACTGTGTGCCCCAAAAGTGTTAATAATTTTCAAACAACAAAAACTTATGGGAAGCAAATTAGTGTGTAAAATTACTAATTAAATAACATACAATTTGAATCAATCAGATTAGCCAAGAAATGAAGCATGGGCATGCATTTTAGTGAACTAAAGTCATTTTGGCCTGCTTCACAAAAATGCACACCCAACCTTCATTTCAAGGCAAAATTGAATGATTCAACTTGGAGAGTATTTTTTTACTCATAAGTAACATTAATACAATTAAAGTTTTCTAATTTAGTGATTTGAAGGTCAAAGTTAATGTAAATGAAAGTGTTGCAACAATCACAGTTCACGGTGTCCCCCCAAAAGTGTCAATAATTTGTGAACAACAAAAACTTACTGGAAGCAAATTAGTGCGTAAACTTTTTTTTTTTTTACAAAATCGGTTGCTTGATATATTCAAAAAAGTTGGAGGAGTCTAAGCTCCGATTTTACAAGAGATGGAGTTACAGTAGTTGCTTGTATTTGTATTTCATTGTGGCAGAACACATGAGTGCCTTTACTGTTCAGTTGTAAGATCCTAGAACAAGTATAGATTCTTATGAATTGGGACAGCAGAAGACTGGTTTTGCAGTACATTTAAACAATAGTGAGATTTCTGATATGTCAGTCGATGGAGGCCTCAGGCTGGCTGTCAAAAGTCACGAGTTCTGCTGAATAAGATCTAATTTGATTTTTTTTTTTTAAAGTCTTCAAGGATGAGAATAAACGGCGTAGACAAAGATTGCTGCAGATGGAGGTTTGATCAGACTCCTTGATAATAGAAGCGCAGTTCCTTGGAGAGTGGCGATTTGGGGCAATCATGTGGATCAAGGGATGAATTGGTGCAGGCTCGCTTGATTGCATAAGAGGCTTCCCTTTTCCTGTGAGCTGGCATGACTAGCTCTCTTATCTGCTTCCTGGTTGTTGGATCGAAGGACATGAAAAAATTGGCACTCCAAGCCCTGAGACAACATGTTTTTACAACGGCTGATGATTTGATGGAGAAAGAGATTGGATGCTTGTCTGTTGCTATTCATTAGACTAATTATTATAGCCGAGTCGCCGAAGACGAGGGCTTTGTTAATCCCTTGGTTATGAAGCTACAAAAGACCTTGGAACAGACCCAGAGCTTCAGCTCGGTTATTGCTTAGTCTTCCTAGACCCCATTCAAAGGAGGACACCGGTTCACCTGAAGGATCCAGAATGATGCCCCCTGCGCCGGCAGCTCCCGGATTAGATTTGGAAGCTCCGTCAAAAAATAAAGAGTGAGAATTCTTTGAAAGGAGCCATTTACCGAAATCATCTTTTGTGAGGCGGATTTTCCATTCGGGGTTGCCGGCATTGCCACTGAACTTACTGATCTTTGTTGCTGAAATGGTGCTGGTCCTGTCTATCAGATTCCATATAAAGTTTCGCTCCTCTGTCCATAGGCTGACGGGATCGATTCTCTTTGTTATCTTAGCTGCTATAGTTTCCGCTGCAAGACTTGAAGATTTGAGGATTGTGTGCATGATTGTAGTGGCTTTGTCTTGGAATATCATACTGTTTTGGGTGATCCATATGCGCCACAAAAGAACAAAAGGAATGGCGTTCTAGACTCTTTTAGCTGGTTTTTGATTCGCTGAATGCCAAGGATAGCTACTCCTCCAGTTGTTTAAGGCTTCAACAATAGAATGCTGGGGGTTCCAAATGGAGGGAGTAGAAGGTATGATGCTGTTCCAGCATGAGGCAGCAAAGGGACAAGATATAAATAAATGCTGTATGGTTTCCTCTGCCGCTTGACAGTTGGGACATCTAGAGGGTTCGAAAATGCCTCTTTTCCTGAGGTTCTCTGAAGTTAAAATTTTACCATGGAGAAGTGTCCACATGAAAAATTTGATCTTTGGAATTGATTTAACTCTTTTTAAATCTTCCCATGAGCCCAGATAGCAGTGGGGTATTCCTTGCTGCTCAAGTAGCTGTAACCTGCTTTGATGGAATAGTTTGTTCCTGAAGGGTCCCAACGATACTCGTCCTTTGCACTTTGACGGTGGGTGCAATACTGTGTAGACAGCTACAAAGAGAGTCAAAGCTACCTTTGAGATGGTGGGGTATGGGTGGGAATTCCCATTGAACCCAGGCATTAGTTGATTCATTCCATTGAGAGATTTGACTCAGTTTAGATATGCCTTTGCTGTGGAGATAATGAAGAATAGGGTCGATATCTGGAAGACTGTTTATGGGAGGGTTCCCCATGATTTTATCCGAACCAATGTTCATCGTTTCACCTCCTTTTGGCACTTTAGAAAGTTTTGCGCCTTGAAGACGATGGATTTTTTGCAAAATTTCCATATCTTTGTACATTGTCTGTTGGGGATTTCAGCATTGAGAATTTGCGATCTTGGCTGATTAAGATATTTTGATTCTAGGACTTTTTTCCACCATGCAGGTTGATTGTCCATGAGTCTCCAAATCAATTTCCCACCGAATGCTAAATTCATAATAGATGGGGACCTGATGCCCAGACCTCCATTCTCAGGGCTTTGTATCACCTGTTTCCAGTTTACTAGGTTGAATTTTTTCTTTTCATTCTTGCCCCCTTGCCAGAGAAAAAATCTGAGGATGCTATCCATTTTTCGGTGGAATGAGGCTGGAGCTTGGGCTAGAGAAAACTGATATAAAGGAAGGGAGGAAAGCCCTGATTTTAATAGAACCTGTCGCCCAACTGGACTGAGCCACAGAGTTCCCCATCTCTGAAGTTTCCTTTTCATTTTGTCTAGCGTTAAGTCCCAGACTCCAGTCTTTGCTTTCCCTATGGTTACCGGCATTCCCAAATAACTGAAACAGTCCCAATCTAGCTTGCAGGGGACACTAAAAATATTGGCAATATTATGTATCATTTGGGATGAAGCATTCCATCCATAAATACAGCTCTTAAGGTAATTTATTTTACCTCCTAAATATCTCATGAACTTGTCAAGCAGGTACTTGAATCTTCTTGCAATAATGGTGGTCGCCCCCCCTAGTAGAAGGGTGTCATCGGCAAATTGAGAGTGATTTATATTTTTAATGCCATCTTCAAACTTGATGCCCGTAATGAGGCCTGACTGTCTCTTTTGATCAAGGGCACAGCTAAATGATTCTGCCATGAGGATGAATAGATAAGGGGATAAGGGGTAACCTTGCCTTAGTCCTCTTGAGGACTGGAAGGAAGGTCCGGGTCTTCTGTTGATGAGGGGGGTGATCCAAGGTCTAGAAATGCAGCATCTTATGACATTAATAAGAAGAGGTGAGAAGCCCATCCTTTGAAGAACTGCAAATAAAAAAGAATGCCTTACCCTGTCAAAGGCATTGGCCAGATCTAGTTTTAGAATGAAGCCTTTCTCATTCCTTGCATGACTTGAGTGTATGGCCTCTTGAACTAAAAGAATAAAATCTAAAATTTGTCTGTTTGCCATAAAGCCTCCTTGGTTTTCTGAGATCAGCATCGGAAGAAGAGGTTTGAGCCGAGAGGCTATGATTTTAGTGAAGATTTTGTAAGATGAGTTGCATAAAGATATGGGCCTGAAGCGAGAAAAATTGGATGGCCGGTTCTCCTTCGGAATGAGAGCCAGGTGGGTAGAATTTGTATATCCACATATTTTGCCTTTTTTTTGAATCCACTTGATGTATTTTATGAGGTCCTTCTTTATCAATTCCCAGTAATCCCTGTAAAAGCTAGTTGGGAACCCATCCGGACCAGGTGCCTTGTTGGGATGGAGGTTCCAGATTGCTTCAACGATTTCTTCCTCTTTTATTTCTGCTGTTAAGTTTTTGTTCAGATCATCTGTGACTTTAGAATGAAAATGCTGTAATAGGTCACCATAAGATTCTTCCTCCTGTACTTCGGTTAAGAGGTCCTTGAAATGTTCTGGAGCTGCTTCTTTAATATCT
Source organism: Pinus tabuliformis (assembly GCA_031772625.1). Classification (NCBI taxonomy): domain Eukaryota; kingdom Viridiplantae; phylum Streptophyta; class Pinopsida; order Pinales; family Pinaceae; genus Pinus; species Pinus tabuliformis. Next base: position 574,723,734 of record CM062814.1, read on the forward strand.
GTTTGTTCCACATGTTGAGTCCCTGCGCTGTCCGAGATGGCAGTTATGGTGTTTCTGACTTGTCTTGCGGTGGCTTGTTTATGAAAGAATGATGTGTTCTTATCCCCACTTTCCAGCCATATTTGTCTTGATTTGGTGCGCCACTTTTCTTCCTCCTGCGTTTTAATTTTGCTCAGCTTATTATACAACTCTTCTTCTTGGATTTTTTCGCTGTGGCGGTAATCCTTTTGTTTGATTGTGCATTGGAGCTCAGCGATTCGAAGTTTTAGCTCATGCTTTTCCTGTTCTGTCTCCTTGTAGTGCGATTTGGCCCATTGTCTAAGCGCTTTTTGCACATTCTTTAGTTTGCTCTCCCATATGTAGCCTGGGGAGCCTTCAATATGCTGTCTCCAGGTGAGCTGGATGATGTTTCGGGCAGCTTGCTGATCACTCCAAATATGATTATATTTAAAAGGCAGCGGACCAAGGGCGTAGTGAGTATTCAAGGCAAGGGTGATTGGATAGTGGTATGACGCAGCAAAAGACAAAATGGTGGAGTTAGCAGATGAAAAGGTAGACATGGGTGGAATATTAACCAAGAATCGATCCAGCCTCTCCATGATATTGTGGCTGCCCAACCTTCGATTACTCCATGTGAACTTGCGATTTTTTGGAGCTATGTCTATCAGATCACCAATGTGCATTACATTTTCCATTTGATTCCTGAAAGGGTCTGGCAGAAAATTCCCCCCTCGCTTTTCATTAGCATGCAGGATTAAGTTGAAGTTGCCGCTTACTATGGTGTTGCTGCTGTCTCCTTCCATGATGTGATTGCTAAGAGTTTCCCAACATTTTCCTTTATCCCTATAGTGATTGGGGACATATACATTGAAGATGACAATCTGTTGGTTGCTGATATTATTTCTCAGGACTATTTTTATGCAATGTTGATCGATTAACTCAGATTCACTTTGTCAGTCATTTTGATTCCAGATGGTGGTAATTCCACCAGAAGCTCCTCTTGCTCACATATGCTTCCTTTGTAATTTTTATACTTTCCAATGATTTTGTTGATTTCTGATTGTCTTTGCTTTGTTTCCTGTAGTAATATGATGGATGGTTTCTCCTGCACTATAAGGTCTGTTAGAGAATTGATTTTAGCGGGGTGCCCAAGTCCCCTGCTGTTCCAAGAAAGTATTTTAATCATTTCAGACCTGTGGTTCGAGGAGGTGCTCTGCCTCCCTTGTCTTTGCTTGCTACTTCTTGATCTTTTGTGGCCTGAATGTAAGATTCTATTGGGTGCTGTAGACCAAGGGCTATGTCTTTCTACGCGTTTTCATCCCTATGCTGCTTTGTAGTCTTTCTCCCTGGCTTCTTTTGACCATCAAAGGAAGAGCCCTGATCCTTGGAGTTACTTCGGGTGATTCTAGGGGAGAGAGGTTCAAGAAGGAGGCGAGGAAGGGCACTCATAGAATGAGGGGAGGAGGGCTGATCAGGAGGGTTCGAAGGAGAAGGGTCACCTTCAGGAAGGGAAAGAACATGGAAAGGGTTGGTGGATGGAGGAGAAGGAAGGGGTTTTCCAAGTCCAGGGGAATGAGAATGATGAGGAGGGGAAGGTGGAGGAGATGGGATTTGGGCAGAGGTTTTAAGAGAGGAGGGTCCGGGTTCATTGGGTAAAGAGGGACTAGGGACTGTTTTTTTTTTTACCACTTCCCATTGCTGATCTTGAGTATTATTATCCACATTAATAATCTTAGTGTAGCGATTGGAAAAAATACCATACTCGTGACATACCTTACATTTGAAGGGGATCTGTTCATAATTGAGCTGTTGTATGTGCGACCATTCATCGACTTTGATCTTGATAGCTTCTGGAAGTCCTTTTCCCAGGTCGACCTCAACGCAGATACAGGCACATGCTTGCATGTTGTCTCTTGGTTCGCTTCTATCAATATATTTGCCGACTGCATTTCCAATGGCTCGCACAGAGTCATCTCCCCAACAGTGTAATGGGAGATGTGGGAGACGTACCCAAACATGGAATGCATTAGGAATGTCAAGCTCTGGATCGAAATATGGCGTCCACTTATTTAAGTACAGACCTCTGGAGTCCATAAAATAAGGTCCATTGCGAAAGATCAGATCCTTGTCATTCTTTGTCTCGAAGTGAAAGGTAAAGTAGCCCTTCCCGCAGAATCTAATAGCAATTTTTCCTTGGATTTTATCCGACCAGTTTCTTTCCACCCACCTCTGAACAGTTTTAGGTGAGGGCCAAAGGCCAGTGAATTGCCCTATTAGACCCTTTTCGGCCAAAGCGAGAGCAACCATTCTAGGCAGAGTAGGAGGAAGGGAAACCTCTTGAAGTCCTTCTAGTTTTTTTACAAATTTTGAAAGGGTTGGGCGATCTCGTTGAGGCGGCAGGGAGCTGACAAGGGCTGAGAAAGTCTGCTGCTGTGCAGTCTCCTCTGGTGGAGCCTCCGGAGGGGCCATAAGGAAGAATGGGGGCGCAAACCAGAGATTTGAAGGTGGAGGCAGTGCACGTGCGCGCTAGGTTTCTCAGGAGCGCTAAAACTACACTCTATTGTGCGATTAAATTAGTGCGTAAACTTACTAATTAAATAACGTACAATTTAAATCAATCTGATTGGCCAAGAAATGAAGCTTGGGCAAGCATTTTAGTGAAGCAAGGAAATTTTGGCCTGCTTCACAAAAATGCATGCCCAACCTTCATTTGAAGGCCAAATTTAATGATTCAACTTGGAGAGTATTTTTTTACTCACGAGTAACATTAGTACAATTAAAGTTGTCTAATTTAGTGATCTGAAGGTCGAAGTTAATGTAAATGAAAGTGTTGCCAACAATTTCAATTCAGGATGTCCCCCCAAAAGTGTCAATAGTTTGTGAATAGAAGAAACTTACTGGAAGCAAATTAGTGTCTAAAATTACTAATTAAATAATATACATTTGAATCAATCAGATTGGCGAAGAAATGAACCTTGGGTGTGCATTTTAGTGAAGAAAGGTAATTTTGGCCTGTTTCACAAAAATGCATGCCCAACCTTCATTTCAAGGCCAAATTGAATGATTCAACTTGGAGAGTATTTTTTTTACTCATAAGTAACATTAATACAATTAAAGTTTTCTAATTTAGTGATTTTAAGGTCGAAGTTAATGTAAATGAAAGTGTTACAACAATTGTAGTTCATAGTGCCCCCCAAAAAGTGTCAACAGTTTGTGAACAACAAAAACTGACTAGAAGAAAATTAGTGTGGAAAATTACTAATTAAATAGTATACAGTTTGAATCAACCAAATTGACCAAGAAATGAAGCCTAGTTGTGTTTTCATTATGGCTCATTTGTTTGGTTGGAATTGATGTCAACCTAGTAGTATTGGTGTTGGAGGTTGCATTGATGTCAACCTAGTAGCATGTGATGTAGAGCCTTGTTTATGTACATGGTTGATTGGTACGAGTACTAGGCTTATGTTAGTGAGATGGTACTTGACTTGTGCATTGGTTGCAGACATTAGTTTGATAAGTTTCATATGTTAGTGCAGGTTGTGGAGCTATTACATCTAGTTGATAATACTGTCAAGTCTGTTTATGGTACTTGGTGTATGTATCGATGGTTTATGGCTAGTATGATCAGTTGCATGGTATTGCAGGGTATACCATTGATGGTTGCAGATGTTGGAGTAGTTGTGGTGAAGTTTGATCTCTTGAGTGTTGGAGCAGCTGATGGATGACATTCAATTCAACCTAGTTTGAATTTTGATGATGATGGAGTTGCTACAGTGGATTTCTAGGATGTTGCAGAGGTTACAATGGCTTCCTAAGGACTTACGATGATGATCAACTAATGGAGCAAGTTTGAGTAGGTTCTGAGAAAAGGAAAGATGATTTTGAGCATCATTTTCCATAGTTTCTTGCATGACAGTGTTATGGTAGTGACTGAAAGCTCCAGTCACTGGAAGACAAGGATATGGGAGTGACTATCGATTTCTAGTCGTATGGAGCCTGTGTTGTGGGAGTGACCGAGGCTTTTCATGAAAATTCCTTTGCATTCCTCGTGCTCATAAGGTGTTTATTTTGTTTTTCGGCTTGTCTTATTTGGGACTCATCATGTAAAGGTCAGAAAAAGGTTATTGTGCTTCTAGATGATGGTTAAAAGAGAATATTCATTAGTAAATGAAGTTAGTGGCTTGATTGAGTCAAGAAGCATTGAACCAAACCATTTTCAACATATGAACAAAGCTCCACTACATGATTGGAATTAATTGATTTAATCATCTTTAGAAACTACAAATATGTGGAGAAAGGTTTCTCATTTGGTTGGTTCTCTTATATGAGAAAAGTGTCATAGTGTTTTGGAGAGCCATTGGTGAGGAGTGTGAATTTGCTGAAGCAAAATGTGCATGGAGGTATAGTTGTAGGAGAAACAAAAATATGCATGGTTGAAGACTATTCTTATGTGACAGGGCTACAATGGATTTTGCTAATGCATTTGTGATTGCAGGGGAAAAATTATTGTTTGAGTTTATATGATTGTGATAGATTGGTTGTAGTAGTGTCTCATGTTTTCATATGGTAGTTATGTATTGCATCATTGAGTTTCTGCATCTAGTTTATTTGCAGAAAATGTATTGAGGCCATGTGAGTTGAGGATGATGAGAGAGGGCTATGATTTGAGTTGATTCAGTCATTGATGTTTTTTGTTTTGATTATGTGATATGAAGATATTGTTGTTGTGATGTTCATGTTGAGCAGCTCAAGTGTTCAGTTTGAAAATGCATGAAAGGTGAACCACATAAAGAAGTGGGGTGGATGCTCCGACAAAACAAAAAATGAGAACATATTTATTCATAATTCCAATGGGTGATGGGAAAGGCTTGTTGATCAGATGGGTGTTTGTAGAGTCATAGATGGAGATCATAGTTCCTTTCAGATATTTGCCATATTTTACTCTCTATGTAATGATTTTCTTAACAGATAATAAAATATATTGAGCAACGCAACAACAAAGAGGGTGCTTTTTTCCCTAGAGGGGGGTTTTCCACCAGATATCCTGTGTTCCTTTGTGATGTTATGATTTGTGTCTCATTGTGCATGTTCATTTCATATGTTATGGTTCTCATGTGTTGATTCTAGATAAATTTGCATGTTCAGATATAATGCTTATTTGTTATTGATGAATTGATTAATTTAATGTTTAATTTTTGTGAAATTGTTATCACGATTAATTCTCCCCCCTCCCTCTTGGTATTGATCAGGGTTCCAAAAAGGTGTGCATTTTAGTGAATAAAGGAAATTTTGGCCAGCTTCACAAAAATTCCCGCCCAACCTTCCTTTCAAGGCAAAATTGAATGATTCAACTTGGATAGTATATTTCTTCTCATAAGTAACATTAATACAATTAAATTTTTCCAATTTAGTGATCTGAAGGTCGAAGTTAAGGTAAAGGAAAGTGTTGCAACAATTGCAATTCATGGTGTCACCCCAAAAGTGTCAACAATTTGTGAACAACATAAACTTACTAGAAGTAAATTAATGTGTAAAATTACTAATTAAATATTATACAATTTAAATCAATCAGTGATCTAGGTGGATGTTGGTGGGAGCCTGCCTATTCCACTTGGATCCTTACCACTATCTCTTTCAATTTTTTAGTTTCCTTAATTGTAGAACAATTTACTATTTTTGGCAGTTTTTCAGGTCCTAAACTTTCAGAGACGTTTTGAGGCCCTAAACATTGGTTTTTTGGAAAACTGGGGAAAATAAAGGACTTTAACTAAATTTTTCCACTCAAAAATTGTATTCCTTGGATAGATATTTCTAATGAGGTATTGTGCACATCAAATGGAGATCGTATGCCAAAGTTACGACCCCCGGTTGTTGATGTACTAATTTACCCAAATGAGGCCCATAGTTTTGGTGCTTTATCTCCTAGGGTTAGGTTTTTGGATGTTTAGTATTTTCCATTGTTTCTCAATAATAAATAGGCCTTCGAGCCTCATTGTAACAGATTTCAAAGGCATGTAGCCACCACATCTCTTCTCAAAGATAAACTACCATTACCTGAGCTAGTATTATTTCCATTCTGTTTGTAAGCATATTTTAGTATTTGATATTAATGAAATGAAGTGTTACTTCTATTGCATATCTGTATTTATGGTTATATCTGTAATTTGTTGCATTCCTGTTTAAGTTTGGATCAATGGTATCAAAGCGGTCTGCTCTTTCTCTGTTTTTCTTTGCATGTCCCCAACAAGGTTGGGATATAAGGAGTTCAGGCTTGAATTAGTGGAACCTTTGCAAGACCAACCTCACAAATCTCGATGGCTTCCCATGGCGAAAGAGAAGAAAGATGAGGGGGAAAGAAATCCTTTCAAAATATTGTTTGAATAAGCCCTCGAGGGACAGAGGAACGCAATGATGGACAACTTTACCCAGATCCTTCAACGGTTACCAAAGGGCGATGCTTCTCCTTCCAACAACTATTCTGGAAGTGCCACACCCTTTAAGGTACAAGTTAACTTTTACATGCACATATTTGAGGGTCAGATAGATGTGAACATCATAGATAAATGGTTAAATATGCTAGAAATATATTTTTCTGTTCATGATTTTTTGAGTTGGGAAAAGAATACTTTTGCACTTCTCAAAGCCGTCCCCCACGTCAAGGACTGGTGGGAAACCTACTGTGAGAAGAAAGATGAATGTACACCCTCACTATTTTCAGTCACACCCACTTGTAATTCCTTCCAGGATGCCATCAAGGAGCAGTACTACCCTATCTGGAGCTATGAAGACAAATACATAAAGTAGACCACGCTTTGGCAAGGAAGGGACCAAGACATGCCAAAGTTTACCAATATTTTTCATACCCTTCGCATGAAGTTGGGTATCAAGGATTCTGAGTGAGATTTGGTACTAAAGTACAATGACTTCCTACACAGGTACATCCAGGATGAGATAGATTTCCTGGACATATCCTTGCTTGGCACGACGTACCGATACATTGTCAATATTGAGCAGAAGTTTAAACAGAAAATGCGAGACTTTGGATCTGCAAATCCGAAGCAAGGGAAACACTCCCCCAAACCACAGAGCAAAGGACAAAGCCAAGGTGAGGCATCTGAGGATAACCCTCTGAAACCACAAGCAAAGAACAACACCACGAAGACAAAGAAGGACACAAGAAAGTGGTGTGATTTCCATAAGAGATCCACTCACAACATAAGTGTGTGTCAGGTCACCTTTGTGTTCCTTCAAGTGAGCATGCCAAGATTATTTTGGAAGCACACTACAGTCAGGTCATAGGACACTTTGTTGTGGAGAAAACTGTGGTTGTACTATAAAAGTTCTTTTATTGGCCAAAACTTTGACTGGATGTTGAGAAATATTTCAGATCCTGCACTACCTATGCCATTGCTAAGCCAACCATCAAGAAGAAAGACTTGTAAAATCCTTTGCCTACTCCCAGTTAGTTGTGGGAATCCATCTCCATGGACTACATGTGTGGCCTCCCTTCTATGAAGCATGGTAATGATTGTGTATTTGTAATCGGGGATAAATTTTCTAAGATAGCTATATTAGCGGCCTACAAGAAGAGTATCATAGTAGAGGACACTTCCAAACTCTTCTTTGAAAGAGTGTGGGTATAGTTTAGTATGCTGCAGACCATTATATTAGATCAGGATAGGAGGTTCCTAAGAACATTTTGGTCAAGCCTCTAGACACTATTGGACACCAATCTCACCAAGTCGACTGCCTTCCATCCCTAGACTGATGGCCAAACAGAGGTCGTCAATAGGATGATAGTGCACATCCTTTGCATGTACAACTCCAAGAATCTACGAACCTGGGATGAGAGTCTTCCCTATGTGCAACATAGTTATAAAAAATCTCTCCATAGCTTGACTGGTCGTAGTCCCTTTCAAGTGGATCTAGGATTTCAACCATTATGTCTGATTAATGGTTCTATGCCTCATTCGACTACATAGACAAAATCCACACATGTATTGTCTGAGGCTGATAAAGCGACTAGATTTATTGAACGCATCCAACATCTTTGCCAGTACATTCATGACATCTTGGAGAATTCAAATTCCAAGTACAAGCAATGACATGATCAACATTGGATGCCACACAAGTTTCAGGTGGGCGACAAAGTTTGGTTGCATTTGTCGAAAGAATGCCTTACCTGATCCCATTAGAAGTTGAAACCACTATGATATGGTCCTTACACCATTACCAAGGATGTGGGAGACAACACTTTTGAGCTCAACATTCCCCCATTCCTTGGCCTGCACCCAGTGTTCAATATGGACCACCTTTGACCATACTTCCCATCATTACTAGACACATCAGACATTGCAAAATAGCTCACACCAATAGAGTTAAACCCAGACTGCATGGAACAGGCCACAACTGATCACGTTATGAACACATAGATCAATAACACTTGCTAGTAAAAGAAGTTTCCCCAAGGCAAGTGGCTCACCAGGGACCAAGTTCAACAGAAGTTTCCCCATCTCATGAAGCACTCAATGCAATGGGGACCATTGCTTCCGAAGGGGGGAGTTATGATCCAGGTGGATGTTGGTGGCGACCTACCTATTCCACTTGGACCCTTACCAATGTATCTTTCTATATTTTATTTTCCTTAATTGTAGCATAGTTTACTATTTTTGGCAGTTTTTTGGGTCTTGAACTTTCGAAGCCGTTTTGGAGCCTTAAATGATGCTTTTTGGGAAAAATGTGGAAAAATTGGGGTTTTGTCCTATGTTTTTCACTCAAAATTTGTAGTCCTCAGGTAGATATTTATGACTAGGCATTTTGTGTGTCAAAAAAAGATCTTATGCCAAAGTTACGACCCTAGGAAGTTGATGTACCAATTTACCCAAATAGGGCCCTTAGTTTTGGCACTTCATCTCCTAGGGTTAGGTTTTTGGATGTTTAGGGTTTTCCATTGCTTCTCATTAATAAATAAGCCTTCGAGTCTCATTATAATACAGTTTAGAGGCATGTAGCCACCACATCTTTTCTCAGAGATAAGCTACCATCGCTCGATGTAGTCTTATTTCAATTCTGTTTGTAAGCATATTTCAATATTTGATATTAATGAAATGAAGTGTTATTTATGCTACATCTTTGTATTTATGGTTATATATGTAATTTGCTGCATTCCTGTTTAAGTTTGGATCAGTGGTATCAGAGTAGTTTGCTCTTTCTCTATTTTTCTTTGGATGTCCCCTACAAGGTAGGGATATATGGAGTTAGGGCTCGAACTGGTCTAAGCTTTACAATACCAGCCTCGCAAATGCCAACGAAATCCCATGTCAGAAGAGAAGAAAGCCGAGGGGGCAGGAGATCCTTTCGAAATCTTGCTCAAATAATCCCTTGAGCGACAAAGGAACACAATGATGGGTAACTTTTCCCATATCCTTTAGCAGTTATCCAAGGGTGACACATCTTCCAGTAGCTACTCTGTAAGCGCCACACCCTTTAAGGTACAAGTTAAATTTGACATCCCCATATTTGAGGGTCAGATAGATGCAAACGTCGTGGATAAATTGTTAAATCTACTAGAAGGATATTTTTCTATTCATGATTTTTTGAGCTGGGAAAAGATTAATTTTTCACTGCTCAAAGTCGCACCCCATGTCAAGGACTAGTGGGGAACCTACTGTGAGAAGAAGGACGAAACTACACGTTCACTATTTTCAGCGCACCCACTTGGAATTCGTTCCAAGATGCCATCGAGGAGTAGTACTACCCTATCGGGAGTTATGAGGATAAATACACAAAGTGGACCAAGCTATGGCAGGGAAGGGACCAAGACATGTCAAAGTTTACCGATGTTTTTCATACCCTTTGCATGAAGTTGGGTATCAAGGATTCTGAGCGAAATTTGGTACTCAAGTATAACAACTACCTACATAGGTACATCCAGGACGAGATGGAGTTCCTAGACATCTCCTTGCTCGACACGACATACGGATACATTGTCAAGATTGAGTAGAAGTTTAAACAGAAAAAGTGATACTTTGGATCTATGAATCTAAAGCAAGGGAAAGACTCTCGCAAACCATAGAGCAAAGGAAAAAGCCAAGGCAGGGCAACCCAAGATAACCGCGGAAGCTACAAGTAAAGAAAAACACCATGAAGACAAAGAAGGACACGTGAAAGTGGTGTGATTTCCATAAGAGCTCCCCTCACAACACAAGTGAGTGTTGGGCCAAGCAGTCACAGGTGGCCAATTTGAAGGTTTCCGAATTAGATGCAAGTTATGACTTTGAGTTAGAATTTCAAAAGGGAAATGAACAAGGGAATCAGATCATTAACGCAGAGTGTAGTGCCACTGTGGCCACCACAAAGATCCAGAAGATTGAGCCTGAAGATTTGGAGTGTTAGTGTCAGTATTTTCATCCCTCCATCAATGATCAAAATTCTCTTGCCGCATTGAATTTTAGGTGTCTCATCTGATCATATGCATTCCATTAGGGTCATGGATCATCTGATGGTAGTGGCATATTATAAATTTTCCCTCATGATCTTTACCTGCTGGCCCATTTTCATACATTCAGGTCATTTGCAGTCTTAGGGTTTTAGGTCTCATTAGGTCTAGGGTTTTGTCAATAAGGTCTTGTAAATGCTCAATAATGGTCAGCAGGCACATGAGGAGGTCAAATAAAGTCTCAGCAACTAAAATTTCAATAATCACATGCTCAGTGATTGATTTTTCCTCAAAACACTGTTTTGAGGAAAAATAGAGTTTTCTTGTTTTATGTATAAAAATTTCATGTAATAAGTCTGAGATGAAGCCCTGGTCACCTTGCCAAGCTCCTGCACTCCAACTCCTGCAAAAGAGTCAAAAATTCAAAGCATTTAGTCCAACAAAGGCAAAGAACAAATCAAACTGCCAAAACAGAGTTTTAAAAGCAAGTGAAATGAAAAATTTAGAAAGTGGGTTTTCTAAATGCAAAAATTAAAGCGAAGGGTATATAAAGTGTTTCTTGTGTTTGAAGACTTCATTTCTATTGCAAAGAGAGATAGAACAAGGAGAAATCGCATTGGAAACAAAGAGAGAACAAAATCGTAGCAAGACTTGTGGTTTCCCTTGGTGCAGCGCACTGGGCAGCAAATTTACACACAATTTTAAAGGGGCACGACGCACCCATTGGGCGCGACGCACCCATTGGGCGTGGCGCACCTGGGCGTTGGCACGATGCACCAATCTACCAAGCCCAAAAGTCATTCAATCGACCTTTCCAAGCTCCATGTCTTTGCAAATAGCATATGTCCAAGTAAGTAAATCCTCCACGAGCCATAATATGAGATTTGTTAATTCTTCAAGATGTTTTGAATGGTGGAAAAATTAAACCCTAAGTGCTTCAAAGCTTGTATTTCAAAGGGAGATAGGGTTTTATATTTGTATTATTAATGTTGTTTGTAATCCTATAAACCCTTATGCCCTTTCCCTCTCTCATCCCTAAACCCTAAGCAGTACACCTACTCTCACCAATCCCTAAAACCCTACACACTTAATTCCCACTATCCCTAAAAACTATTACTCCCTCATAACCCTAAAAATAGCATCAAAATCCTTCCCCCATCAGTCCCATCCATTAGTCCCACTCATCAAAACAACAGTCACCTTTATTAATATAAAATCTCTTCATACCCATCATGGAGCTCCAAAACATAAGAGAAAACCAGCAAGTTGCCAAGAGGAGGAAAATCAAGTTGAGACCACTTGAACAAGAAATTGAAGCCGATCGTGAATCTTGGGTTGAAAGGGAAAACATGCATCTGGAAAGGTTGCTGGAGAAGGCCAACAAAGAGAAAAATACGTTGAGGCACATGGCCTACCACTATTTGGCAAGAAACAAAAGTTGCAAAGCAAGAATTAGGACTTTGAAGGCCAAGTTGAGGAAAGCATTGAGGAAGAGAAAAGAGAAAGAAAAGCTCCAGATCTTGGCTGAGGCTTCCTTAGCCCAAAATAGTACTTGATTCAGGTCACTCAGTCCAAATTTCAAGAAATTTGGGATACTTTTTGTCAATTTTGAATTTCTGGAGCAAAACACAGGTTTTTCTGCCTAGTGCCCCGCGTCACCTGGCGCACACTTTTGCTAGGGACCTCCTTTGGAGGAAAACTCAGCATTTTTGGATTCCTCATGCAAAAGTATGAATGCCCACAAATGGCCAAGAATTTTTTTCAAGTTTTGAGCTTCCAAAAGGGTCAAAAACACCTAAAAAATGCCCTTTCTGCCCCTTTTTGGCCACACAGGAAGCAGTGTTGGGAGAACTCATTTTTGGAGGGGCAAATGGACACCAAATTCAGAAATTCCACCTTTTTTGGAAACTAGACAGATATACCTTTCCAACAAGTCCACTTGGAGAAAATTTGGTGTACGGGAAGGCCTCCAAAATCAGCTGCAAAAAGGCGCGACGCACAGGGACAGAGGCGCGACGCACAGGATGGAAAATTGACTTTTTTGCCCAAAAAAACTTTGTTTTTCGCCTAGTTTTTTCTCAGTTTGACTTTTCTCTCTCTCATAGTCAAACTCATGATGTAATTTGATGTAACTTGATGGATTTTGATGTAAATATGCTAAAATTTCACTCATGAAGGTAGATACATCATGAAAAGGTAGTTTGAAACTGAATGAATCAGTTTCCTAGGTTTTAGAGGCAAGCTGTTCCACTGCCTACTTTTCAGTTCTTAGTTTAGATCTTGTTGAAATAGCTCCTAAACTCATGAATTCGACCCCTAAAGCCTAGCATGAGTTGTTTGTTGCCTATATCTAGTAGTTTTTTAGTCATTGGTAAAGGTTGGACTCTTGTGAATGCTTTGAGCATTATTGTACATTCATCTCTGCAGTTTGGCAAAGGAATAGACCAGGGTTTGCAGCATTTTGTGGGATTCTTGTGGAAAGTTGATTTGTTATTTTTTTTCCTTCTGTAATTCAGAGTTTACATGTGTTTATGTATGCCATCATCTCTCTCTGTTCATCTCAACTAAATGAAACAAGGATAAAGGTAGAATTCATTGAGTTGCAGTGCTCTACCTAGGGTTTTGTTTAGTTATTTATGTTTTCAGCTGTTTGAAGAGGATCCCTGAGACTTTCATGCCCTCTCCAACTCCTCACCAGTCTAAAATCTCTCCATCTCACTCAATTTGAAGTGCTAAACCATTTTCCTACCTTGCCCCATAGAGATCTCTGCAAGACTGTGTCCATTCCCCGGACCCAAATCTGCCTTTCACATTTGAGCCAGCAAAACCAAAATTAAATTTATTCAAACTCCTCAGCTCACATACCTAGCCTAAAATCAGTCTTTACATCAATCATCTCAAGCTTTATTGGCCATCTTTTTCTAAGATTGACAAGGAGAGAGCCCTCTCCCGACCTGGTAGGGCTAGCTACCAGGTTAAGCGTGGTTTGATGTTACCCTAGATCCTGCCTTTCTCAGCCTGAGGTAGATTTAGGGCCTAATACGGAGGAGGAGGAAATCCTCTTCCACTTATAGATGTGGGTGAAGGGTTCTCTGTTGTAGTTCATTGTCGACAACGGGAGCCAAAAGAACCTCATTTCAGAAGAGGTCTTGAAGCCACTAGCCCTACCGACTATAACACATCTATAGTCATACACCATGAGGTGGCTTAACTAAGGATGAGATCTATGCATCAGCCATTAGTGTCACCTTCCCTACAACATCAAGTCCTTCACGGATGAGGTACTATGTGATGTTTATCCTCTTGAAGTTTGTGATGTATTATCAAGACAACCACACTTGTGGAAGTGACATGTTGTATATGAGTCTAGACCTTGCTCTATTATTATTTCTTTGGGTAATAAGTTATACAGGATACCAAAGGTAGCCCTGCCTACCACCATCTCTTTGATCTCTGCTAAACAATGTAATAAGATAATCTCCCAGATTAGGAAATTTGTTTTCTTTCTGATTCGCTCTCAAAGTAAGGGGAATATCGTAGCCACATCCATGGTACCCAGGAAGGGTTCCCTCATGCAACAGAAGCAGGTGGATACAGTCGTGGAAGAATACAAGAACGTCTTCTCCTCACCCAAAGGGGCACCCTTGCACTTTCAAGTCAAGCATTCGAGCGATCTGACTCCTAGAGCACCTCCACGAACCACACCTCTATATCATTGCTCAATTATTGAAAATGAAGAGATCAAGTGACAAATCCAAGGGTTGCTGCAAAAAGGGAACATATGACCAAGTTCCTCACCTTGTGGGAGCCCGATTGTACTTGTAGAGAAGAATGATGGGACCTAGAGGCTTTGCTTTTATTATTGGGCACTAAAGAAAATCGCCATCAGGAATAGGTATCCAATCCCACAGATTATTAACCTTCTTGAACAACTCAAGGGGCCCAAGTATTTCAGCAAGATCAATCTGATGTTTTGCTATCACCAAGCTCCAATAGAGCCCACAGATGTATGGAAGACTGCCCTCAAATCCAAGGAAGGCCTGTTTGAACAATCGATTATGCCCTTCTAGTTGACAAATGCTTCTGCTACTTTTATGAGGCTAATGGATGACATCTTGTAGCCCTTCACCAACTCATTTGTGGTTGTTTATATAGATGACATCTTGATCTTCAACAAGAGTTGGTAAGAACACTTGCAACACATTCGACAAGTCATTCAAACCCTTCAACAACAAAAAATGTGTGCCAACTTGAATAAATTCACCTTTGGTATGAGCTAGGTCCAATATCTGGGCTACATGATAGATGAGCGTGGCATGCATGTGGATCCGACCAAGATCCAAGTCATTCAGGATTGGCTAGCCTCGACCACTCTAACATAGCTTCACTGCTTTTTGGGCCTTAGAAATTTTTATTGGAGGTTCGTGTTGGGATTCTACCATATCACTTTGCCCTTGAGTCTAATTACTAAGGGCAGAGTGAAAGAAGTTTTCTTGGTCCGAGTCCCAACAAAAGGCATTCATTGAGTTGAAGCACCGCCTCTTCTCTGCACCAATACTCACACTCCCAGACCTACAACAACCATTTGAAATTAAGACAAATGCCTTAGACCATGTTATTGGTGCAATCCTCACCCAACATGGGCATCAAGTGGCCTATCATCGTGAGACACTTTCTGATACAATTTGGAAGTACACCAACTATGATAAAGATATGTATTCCATCGGGCAAGCTTATTGACAATGGAAGCATTACATTCTGGGGCAGGAGACGGTCAACCACATCGATCATCGACCTCTTTAGTTTATACAGACACAAGGGAAGTTGCAAAATGATCACCATCGGAAGTGTTCTACATATCTACAACAATTCCACTTGAACATTAAATACAAAAAGGGCAGCACTAATCATGTTGTAGACTCCCTCAGCCAACCCTCAGTTGCAACACTAACTACTGTTCTCAAGTCTTGTGTTATGAAACCAGCTCAAGAAAAGATAGAAAAGAAAGATCAACGCCTTAGAATTCAGCCTCTTCGAGGGGGCAACCTCCTTTACATTACATAAATGAACAATTCTTGGATGATACAAATGAAAATACCTCCTTTCTATATATAGGAGTCTAAGTGGTCCCAATACAATCAGAGCCTACATAACAATAATATTGTAGGGCACAACAATAACAATAGTGGGCTTCTATGTGGCACAATAGTAACAATATGGGCACTACATGGGTACATCAATATAAATAAGGGGTATAACTACAATAGTAATGGGGTAATCACTAGTATTATAGGGACCCAACATGCCCCTCTCCTTCAAAAAAGTGTTGTCCTCAACGCTTGAGTAGTTCAGGAAGCATAAAATTCTCGTCCTCCCATGTGGAATCTTCAGCGGATAAGTTCTTCCACTTGATAAGGTACTCTGAAATTGATCGATTTCGTAGCTGTCGAGTTCTTGTTTCTATAACTGCTTCCAGTTCCAATATAATTTTTCCTTCTTCGTCAAGTTCTGGCAATATTGTTTGAACTGGAAGCTTGTCACCTATAACCTTCTTTAAACATGAAACATGGAAAACTGGGTGCAATCGAGAAGCTGCAGGAAGCTCCAATTTGTATGCCATAGTACCAATCTTTTGCAACACCTTGTACGGACCATAATACTTTGGTGATAATTTATTATCCTTCTTAGCTTGCTTGAGGGACATTTGCTTATATGGTTGTAGCCGTAGGAATACCCAATCACCTACATCAAAACTTCTTTCACTGCGATGTTGATCTGCCTGTTGTTTCATTCTATTCTGTGCCAACACGAGGTTATCCTTTAAGAGTTGGAGGACTTGTTGTTGATGTTCGATGTGATGTTCCACTGCCTGAACCTTAGAATTTTCTCTTAAATATGATGTGATGGATGGTGGTTGATACCCATAAAGTGCCATAAATGGGGTCATTTTTGTTGCTGTATGGAAGGAAGTGTTATACCACCATTCAGCCAGAGGCAACCATTTGACCCATTGTGTCTGTTTATCAGATACAAAGCAACGAAGATATCCTTCCAAACATTTGTTTACTATCTCAGTTTGCCCATCAGATTGAGGATGATAAGATGAGCTATGAGCTAACTGAGTACCAAGACAAGAAAATAATTCTGTCCAAAAATTTCCAGTGAAAATGGGATCTCTGTCACTTACAATAATCTTTGGGTTTCCATGTAGCTTTTGAACTGTTTCCATAAATGCAGTAGAAACTGTACTGGCTTTAAATGGATGTGATAATGCACAAAAGTGTGCATACTTGGTAAGTCTGTCAACTACCACCATGATGACACTCTTTCCCTCAGACTTGGGTAAACCTGTGATAAAATCCATTGAAACCTCCTCCCAACGTTGGCTTGGAATGGATAAAGGTTGTAATAGACCCGGTGTCTTAATTGTTTCAACTTTATTTTGCTGGCAAACCAAACATTCCGCCACAAACTTTTGAATATCTGATTTAAGGCCATCCCAAAAAAATTCCTTCTTAACCCTGTGGTAAGTTTTTAAAAATCCTGAGTGCCCTCCTAAGGGAGAAGTGTGCAATTCCATAAGAATCTTTTGTTTTAGCTGGGAATTCTTACAGAGGTATAAGCGATCTTTGTACCATAACGAATCATTTTTCCAGCTAAATGTATCAGAAGTACTGGAATCTTGTTGTAGCTTTCGAATAAGTGCCCACACTTCTTCGTCATTCTTCCATTCCTCCCTTGCTTCGTTTATCCAATCTGGTTGGATAATAGAAATGGCACACAACAATGCTTCCACATCCTCATCCTTTCTTGAGAGTGCATCTGCCACCACATTTTGCTTCCCTTTTTTGTAGATGATTTCAAAGTCATAACCCAACATCTTTGTGACCCACTTTTGTTGCTCTTCAGAGGATAATCTTTGTTCTAAAAAGTATTTAAGGCTATCATGATCCGTTTTTACCTTGAAGTGTCTTCCCATTAGGTAGGGTCGCCATTTCTTAAGTGCATGGAGTATTGCCAACATTTCCTTCTCATAAATAGCTTTTCTTAAAAACTTTCCCTTGATTGGACGACTTTCAAAAGCAATGGGTCTTTCATCTTGCATTAGAACAGCACCAATTCCATTTCCTGAAGCATCACATTCCACAATAAAGGTTTTTGTGAAGTCCGGTGTAGCTAAGACCGGTGCTTGGCACATTGCCTCTTTAAGATGTTCAAAGGCCTTTGTTGCTTCCGAATTCCATGAAAATGAATCTTTCTTCAATAATGTTGTTAGAGGTGCTGCTATTCTCCCATAATTCTTAACAAACTTGCGATAATACCCTGTCAACCCAAGAAATCCTCGCAGATGCTTTATGGATGTGGGGATTTTCCATTCCTTAATGGCTTTAATTTTGCTAGGGTCTACCTTAACTCCTTCATGAGATACAATATGACCCAAATATTCCACCTCCTGGACTCCAAAGAAACATTTGGATCTTTTTGCATATAATTGTTTCTCCTCCAATAGTTGTAACACCCTGTCAACATGTTCAACATGATCCTTCCAAGACTTGCTGTAGATTAGTATATCATCAAAAAATACTAACACAAATTTTCTAAGGAATGGTTTGAAAATTGAATTCATCAAACCTTGAAATGTTGAAGGTGCATTGGTAAGGCCAAAAGGCATGACCAAAAATTCATAATGACCCTCATGAGTTCTAAATGCTGTTTTCGGAATGTCTTCAATCTTCATTCTAATTTGATGATATCTCGAACGAAGATCCAACTTGGTGAAGTAAATTGATCCATGCAATTCATCCAGTAATTCATCAATAACAGGAATGGGGAACTTATCTTTAATAGTGAGCTTGTTGAGCTCCCTATAATCTGGACACATGCGCCATGATCCATCCTTCTTGTGCACCAATACTACTGGAGCTGAGAAAGAACTTTGACTCGGTTGAATTATACCAGCCTCTAGCATTTCTGCAACCATACGTTCAATTTCACTTTTTTGGACATATGGATATCTGTACGGCCTGATGTTTGGAGGAACACTTCCTGGAATCAGATGAATAGCATGATCATGATCACGCATAGGTGGGAGACCTTTGGGAGTCTCAAATACCTTGGAATGATTGTCCAGGACTTTTTGGAGATCTGGAGAAATAGATGATTCCAATGTGGAAACATCTAGCGAACATAATTGTGCAATTACACCTCTTTGCTCCTTTTTTAGAAGCTTTGTCATTCCATTAGAGCTGATTATCTTTCCTGGTTTCCCTGCAATACCCCTTAATTCAACTTCCTTTCCTTCCACAGAAAATTTCATGAAAAGTTCTTGAAAATTAAAAGCTATTGTACCCAAGGATTGTAGCCATTGGACTCCTAGTACAACATCAGCACCTCCCATTGGAATGGAAAGCATTGGGCTAGTCAATACATATTCTCCCATGGATAGCTTGATATTATGGCACTTTCCAGAACAATTTATTGTTCCTCCATTTGCAATCATCACTTGACACTCTGGTGCTGGATATAGGAAGCAATTCAATTCTTTTGCTACCCTACAATGAATAAAATTGTGGGTGCTTCCTGAATCAATCAACACTATTACCTTTTTCTTCTTGATTTGTCCTTCTATCTTGATGGTTTGAGGAGTGGTAATTCCCACCAATGCATTACAAGATATGGTCGGATTTATTTGTTCTTCATCTAGGCTTTGTTCCTGGAATATATCCTCTTCTTTTGACCTTTCTTGCTCCTTTTCTTCTTCCTCTTCACAATCTATGTAGAATAATTTCTTCTCAGCACACTTATGACCTTTTGTGTATTTGCTATCACAATTGTAACAAAGCCCTTTTGCTCTTTTTTCTTCCAATTGTTGTGGTGTCAACCTTGTAGGTTGTGGAAGACTATGGGCAACAACACTTCCTTCTTTATAGTTGTGAATGGTATGCTTCCTAGTTGCCATAATTTTGCTTTCCATTTTTCTTGCTAACCTGAATGCCTTCTCTAATGAATCAGGTTCCCAAAGGTGCACATCATGTTGGATATTATCCTTTAAAGACCCTATGAACACATCAATCCTATGCTCCTCTGGAATATCTTTTACCCTTATGTTCAATTTTTGGAACTCCTCAATGTGCTCCATTATTGAACCCTTTTGTTTGAGACTTATCAATTGGCTAAAAAAAGTGTTGCTTTTTGTATCCTCATAATGTGCTATCAATTCTTCCGTAAAAATTGCCCAAGTGATAAATGGTTTACGAGAACAAAGCCATTGATACCATACAAACTGATTTGGTTCCAAATATAAAGTTGCCATACGTACCTTTTGTGTGTTTTGCACATTATTGAGATCGAAAATTGCTCCATCTGTAATATCCATGTGGCGGGATCCTTGCCATCAAACTTCCTCATATCGATTTTTGGAACATGGTGAGTCTTTGATCCAACATTAGAGTCTATGGAATCATGATTAACATTTCTTTTTTCCTCATCATGAGTTTCCTTTACTACCTTTTCACCATTAGTGACCCTTTCTTGTAGCAACTTCTTCAATTCTTCCATGTTTGTATTCAAATCTATCCTCAAATTTTCCATCGAATCCTCCATCTTAGCTTCCATGCCCTTTATCTTAGATTCCACGCCATTTACCTTAGATTCCATGCCACTTATCTTAGCTTCTGTTAGCTTTTGTGAGCGTGACATTTGTTGCACTTGTTCTTGTAATTTTGATATATCATGTAGCATTTCTTCCTCTTCTTCATGAGTCATGCTAGAGATTTCAGGTTCCTTACTAGGTTTTTGCATTTTCTTTCCTCGGGGCATCAGTTACCGATAATAATGCTTTACTATGCCCTTTGAATTCCGTTAAACCAAGCTTACACAAAAATTAAAAAAAAAACTACACACCTTTTTTCACTTTATAGAAGCCTGATATTGAATCTGATGTATCTCTGTAATTTCAGATCATCCAATTCTGAAATTGATACCTGTAGTAGCCTTCTGCGTCCTCTTTCCAATGCCATAATTCTGAGCCAAATTGGATTCTCCAAGGAAGAGTTATGTGAAATCTCCCACGGTGACTTTCTTTTAGACTGGTTCAGTAGAGCGAAGTTGTACGACGTGCCACGAGTCACTGTTTCGACCTTTGGATCTGAAAAACACCCAAAAGAAACTACAGTCCGTCCTCTTTCTGTAACTTCTTACGAAACTTCAATCCGATGCTCAGAAAGAAAGTTATGACGATTTTCCCCAGGTCACCTGTTTTGAGTGTAATTCAGGAGTCATCAACAAGACCAACTTCCTGAGATCATATCTCCGAACATATCGCGCGAAAAGCTCTGAAATTCGGACCCAAGGTTCAGCGCGATGTCTTCTCAAATGGGTTTTTTTTTGCGACTTCTGAAACGTCACAGAAAAAAAGTTATAGCGAAAATGCCACGATGACCTGTTTGGAGCAGCGAAACCCTAGAATCCAAAGCTCTGATACCAAATGTTATGAAACCAGCTCAAGAAAAGATAGAAAAGAAAGATCAACGCCTTAGAATTCAGCCTCTTCGAGGGGGAAACCTCCTTTACATTACATAAATGAACAATTCTTGGATGATACAAATGAAAATACCTCCTTTCTATATATAGGAGTCTAAGTGGTCCCAATACAATCAGAGCCTACATAACAATAATATTGTAGGGCACAACAATAACAATAGTGGGCTTCTATGTGGCACAATAGTAACAATATGGGCACTACATGGGTACATCAATATAAATAAGGGGTATAACTACAATAGTAATGGGGTAATCACTAGTATTATAGGGACCCAACAGGCCACGAGACCTCTAGATGGCCACAACTATACAAAAATGATCTAGAGTTCACCTCCACAAAACAGATGCTTGTAGATGGCAAGCAAATCCTTGATTTCCACCTCTAAGATGCATTATTATGCTACCTGGGCCACCTTTGTGTTTCTTCAAGTATTCGGAAGTACACCAACTATGATAAAGATATGTATTCCATCGGGCAGGCTTATTGACAATGGAAGCATTACATTATGGGGCAGGAGACAGTCAACCACATCGATCATCAACCTCTTTATTTTATACAGATACAAGGGAAGTTGCAAAATGATCACCATCAAAAGTGTTCTACATATCTACAACAATTCCACTTGAACATTAAATACAAAAAGGGAAGCACTAATCATGTTGTAGACTCCCTCAGCCAACCCTCAGTTGCAACACTAACTACTGTTCTCAAGTCTTGTGGCCACGAGACCTCTAGATGGCCGCAACTATACAAAAATGATCTAGAGTTCACCTCCACATAACAAATGCTTGTAGATGGCAAGAAAATCCCTGATTTCCACCTCTAGGATGCATTATTATGCTACCTGGGCCACCTTTGTGTTTCTTCAAGTAAGCGTGCCAAGCTGATTTGGGAAGCGCACTACAGTTGGGTCGCAAGACACTTTGGCGTGGAGAAAACTATGGCTATACTACAAAAGTTCTTTTATTGGGCAAAACTCTGACTAGATGTTGGGAAATATATAATATGCTGCACTGCCTACACCATTGCCAATACAACCATTAAGAAGCAAGGCTTGTACACTCCTCTACCTACTCCCAACCAGTCGTGGGAATCCATCTCCATGGACTATATGTCTAGCCTCCCTTATACCAAGCATGGTAATCACTGTGTATTTGTGGTCGTGGATAGATTTTCTAAGATGGCTATATTGGCAGCCTGCAAGAAGAGTATCACATAGAGGACACTGCCAAAATATTCTTTGAATGAGTATGGGTACATTTTGGGATCTCGCAGACCATTATATCAGATCAGGAGAGCAGGTTCCTAAGCACATTCTGGTCAAGCCTCCGGACACTATTGGACACCAAGCTCACCAAGCCAACTACCTTCCATGCCTAGACTGATGGCTAGACAGAGGTCGTCAATAGGATGATAGTGCACATCCTTCGCATGTACAACTCTAAGCATCCACAAACCTAGGATGAGAGTCTTCCCTATGTGCATCATAGTTATAAGATAGCTCTCCACAACTCGACTCATTGTAGTCTCTTTTAAGTAGGTCTATGATTTTAACCATTATGTTTGATTGATGGTTCCATGCCTCATGCATGTACACAAACATAAGGCACACATCTATTATTCAAGGCTGCTAAAGCGACCATATTTATTGAACGCATCCAACACATCCACCAGTAAGTTCACGACATCTTGGAGAAGTCAAATGCCAAGTACAAGTAATGACATGATCAACATCGGGTGCCACACAAGTTTTAGGTGGGTGACAAAGTTTGGTTGTATTTGCAGAAAGAACGCCTTACCAGAGCCCATCAGAACCTTAGACCACTTTGATATGGTCCTTACACCATTACCAAGGCTATGGGAGACATTTCTTTTGAGCTCAACATTCCCCTATTCCTTCGCTTGCACCCATTGTTCAATGTGGACCGCCTTCGACCATACTTCCAACCATTATTGGACACATCAGACATCATAGAGAAACTCACACCAACAGAGTTAAATGCTAACTGCATGGAACATGCCACAACAAATTGGATTGTGGATAGATATATAAAGAAAACTCACCAACAAAAGATCCAAATATATTGGGTTGTCAAAGTTGGCCAACTCCTGCACCAACGCAAGTGGCTCACTAGGGACCAACTTCAACAGAAGTTTCCCCATCTCATGGAGGCACTCAACAAAATGGGGACTATTTCTTCTTAAAAGGGGAGGACTGATCCAGGTGGATGTTGGTGGCCACTTGCCTATCCCACTTCGACCCTTACCACTATCTCTTTCAGTCTTTCAGTTTCCTTAATTGTAACACGGTTTACTATTTTTGGCAGTTTTTCAGGTCCTGAATTTCCGGAGCCGTTTTGAGGCCCTAAACGACATTTTTTGGGAAAAGTGGGGAAAACATGGGTCAATGGGTCTTTCTCTAATATTTACCACTCAAAAGTTGTATTCCTCGGATAGATATTTCTAAGGAGGTATTGTTTGCATCAAACGGATATTGTATGCAAAATTTATGACCCTGGGAAGTTGATGTACCAATTTACCCAAACGTGGCCCACAATTTTGGTGCTTCTTCTCCTAGGGTTAGGTTTTTAGAAGTTTAGGGGTTTCCATTGTTTCTTAACAATAAATAGGCCTTCGAGCCTCATTGTAACACAATTCATAAGCATGTATCCACCACATCTCTTCTCAGAGATAAGCTACCATCGCCCGAGCTAGTCTTATTTCCATTTTGTTTGTAAACATATTTCAATATTTAATATTAATGAAATGAACTATTATTTCTATTGCATCTTTGTATTTATGGTTATATTTGTAATTTGTTGCGTTCTTGGTTAAGTTTGGATTAGTGGTATCAAAGTGTTCTACTCTTTCTCTATTTTTCTTTGCATGTCCTCAACGAGGTGGGGATATAAAGAGTTAGGGCTTGAATTGGTCGAACCTTTGCAAGATCAACCTCGCAAATCCCGAAGGCCTCCCATGGAGGAAGAGAAGAAAGACGAGGGCGCAGGAGATCATTTCAAAATCTTGCTCGAAGAAGCCAATGAGCGATAGAGGAACATGATGATGGACAACTTTCCCCAGACCCTTCAGTGTCTACCCAAGAGCGACACATCTCCTTCCGACATCTACTCTAGAAGTGCCACACCCTTTACGGTACAAGTTAAATTTGACATCCCCATATTTGATTGTTAGATAGATGCAGACACTGTAGATAAATGGTTAAGTTTTCTAGAAGGATATTTTTCTGTTCATGATTTTTCCATCTGAGAAAATATTAATTTTTCACTTCTCAAACCCACCTCCCACATCAATAATTGGTCGGAAACCTACTGTGAGAAGAAGGATGAATGTACACCCTCACTATTTTCAGTAGCACCCACTTGGAATTCGTTTCGGGATGCCATAAAGGAGGAGTACTATCCTGTCAGGAGCTATGAGGATAACTACATAAAGTGGACCACGTCGTGGCAAGGAAGGGACCAAGACGTGCCAGAGTTTACCAATCTTTTTCATACCCTTCGCACGAAGTTGGATATCAAGGATTCTTAGCGACATTTGGTACTCAAGTATCGTAGCTGCCTACAGAGGTACATCTAGGATGAGATGGAGATCCTGGACATCTCCTCGCTCGGCAAAACATACCGATATGCTATCAAGATTGAGCAGAAGTTTAAATATAGAAAACAAGACTTTGAAATTGTGAGTCTGAAGCAAGGGGAAGAATCCCCCAAACTACAGAGCAAAGGAAAAAGCCAAGGTGGGGTGACCCATGATAACCTACTGAATCTACAAGTAAAGAACAACACCATGAAGACAAAGAAGGACACAGGAAAGTTGTGTGATTTCCATAAGAACTCCACTCACAACACATGTGAGTGTCAGGCCAAGCATGCACTAGTGGCTGAGCTAAAGGCTTCTGAATTAGATTCATGTTCTGACTTTGAGTCAAAACCCTACAAGGGGAATGAAAAAAGGATGCAGATAATTGACAAAGAGTCCAGTGCCACTGTGGCCACCACTAAGATCAGAAGATTGAGCCTGAAGATCTAGAGGAGGGGGAACGCCTCTTCCACTCACAGATGTGGGTGAAAGGTTCTCTGCTGCAGTTCATTATCAACAATGGAAGACAAAAGAACCTCATTTCAGCAGAGGTCATGAAGTGGCAGGGCCTACCAACTACAACACATCGAAAATCGTACACCATCGGTTGGCTTCACCAAGGACGAGATCTCTGCATTAGCCAGTAGTGTCGCCTTCCCTACAACATCAAGCGCTTCACGGATGAGGTACTGTGTGATGTTTCTCCTCTTGAAGTTTCTGATGTATTATTAGGACAACCATAATTTTGGAAGCAACATGATGTATATGAGTCTAGACCTCACTCTGTTATTATTTCTTTGGGTAATAAGTTATATAGGATACCGGAGGTAGCCTTGCCTACCGCCATCTCTTTGATCTCTGCTAAGCAATGTAGTAAGATCATCTCCGAGACTGGGAAATTTGTTTTCTTTCTGATTCACTCTCAGAGTAAGGGGAAGATATAGCCACATCCATGGTCCCTAGGAAGGGTTCCTCCATGCAACAGAAGTAGGTGGATACAGTCTTGGAAGAATATAGGGACATCTTCTCCTGACCCAGAGGGGTACCCTTGCACTATCAGGTCAAGCATTCGATATATCTAACTCTCGAATAACCTCTACCCAATGGGCTGATATATTTCCACTCAATTATGGAAAATGAAGAGATCAAGCGGAAAATCAAGGAGTAGTTGCAAAAAGGGCACATCCGACCAAGTTCCTCACCTTGTGGGAGCCCTATTCTACTTTTACAGAAGAAGGATGGGACCTAGAGGCTCTACATTGATTATTGGGTACTAGAAAAAATAATTGTCAGGAATAGGTATCCAATCCTATGGACTGATGACCTTATGGACCAAATCATGAGGGCCAAGTATTTTAGCAGGATGGATATGAAATCTGGTTATCACCAGGTTCTAATAGAGACCACAAATGTATGGAAGACCACCTTCAAATCCAAGGAAGGCCTTTGTGAATGGTTGGTTATGCACTTTGGGTTGAAAAATGCCCCAACTACTTTTATGAGGCTAATGGGTGAAATCTTGCGGCCCTTCACTATCTCATTCATGGTGGTTTATCTGCACAACATCCTCATCTTCAGTAAGAGTTGGGAAGAACACTTGCAACACATTGAATAGGTCTTTCAAACCCTTCGACAACACAAAATGTGTGCCAAATTAGATAAATGCACCTTTGACATGAGCCAAGTCCAATATCTGGGTTACATCATAGATGAGCATGGTGTGCATGTGGATCCGACCAAGATCCAAGTCATTCAGGATTGGCCAGCTCTGACCACTTTAACATAGCTTCAAAGCTTTTTGGGCCTTGCAAAATTTTATCAGAGGTTCATGTTGGGATTCTGCCATATCACTTGGCCCTTGAGTTAGGTTACCAAGGGCGGGGCAAAAGCAAGATTTCCTGGTATGAATCCTAACAAAAGGTCTTCGCTAAGTTGAAGCACCACCTCTGCTCTACACTAGTAATCACACTGTCACACCTGCAATAGCTATTTGAAATTGAGATAGACGCCTCTGACTATGCTATTACTGCAGTCCTCGCCCAACATAGGCATCCAGTGGCCTATAATAGTTAGACACTTTCCAATACAATTCGAAAGTAACCCACTTATAATAAAGATATGTATTCCATCATGCAAGTTTGCCGAAAATGGAAGCATTTCATTATGGGGAAGGAGACGATCATCCACACTAATCACCGAATTATTCAATTTATATAGACACAAGGGAAGTTGTAGAAAGATCACCATTAGAAGTGGATTACATATTTGCAACAATTCTATTTGAACATTAAATACAAAAAGGGTAGCACCAATCATGTTGTAGACTACCTCAGTCGGTCCCCAATTGCAACACTAACTACTATTCTCAACTCTTATGGCCACAAGACCTTTGGATGGCCGAAACTATACAAAAGTGATCCAAATTTCACTTCCACATACCAGATGCTAGTAGATGGCAAGGAAGTTCCTGATTTCCACCTCTAGGACACATTATTATGCTACTTGGGCCACCTTTGTGTTCCTTCAAGCGAGTGTACCAAACTGATTTGGGAAGCACACTGTAGTCGGGTTGCAGGACATTTGGGTGTGGAGAAAACTGTGGTTGTATTATAAAATTACTTTTATTGGTGAAAACTCCAATTGGCTATTGGGAAATATATCAAATCATGCACTGCCTACACCATCGCCAAGCCAACCATCAAGAAGCAAGTCCCATACACTCCTATGCCTACTCCCAACTAGCTGTGGGAATCCATCTCCATGGACAATATGTCTGGCCTCCCTTCTACCAAGCATGGTAATGATTGTGTATTTGTGGTCATGGAAATATTTTCTAAGATAGATATATTGGCAGCCCGCAAGAAGAGTATCACAACATAGGACACTGACAACCACTTCTTTGAACGAGTTTTTCTGTATTTGGGATCCCGCGGACCATTATATCAGATTGGGATAACAGGTTCCTGAGCACATTCTGGTCAAGCCTCTAGACACTATTGGACAAGAGCTCACCAAGTAGACTGCCTTCCATCCCCATATTGATGGTGAGATGGAGATAATCAATAGGATGATAGTGCACATCCTTCACATGTACAACTCCAAGCATCCACGAACCTAGGATGAGAATCTTCCCTATGTGCAACACAATTATGACATATCTCTCCATAACTTGACTAGTTGCAGTCCCTTTCAAGTGGGTCTAAGATTTCAACTATTATGTCTGATTAATGTTGTCATGCCTCATGCGACTAAACACACATAATCCACACATGTATTGTCCAAGGCTAATAAAGTGGCAAGATTTATTGAACGCATCCAACACATCTGCCAACAGGTGATGGGCCTCTAAATTAGACATAAATTAAGGCCCATGCCTCTAATTTAAAACATAAATGAAGGCTTATGACCATCCTTCAGCACATTAAACCTCTCCTTTTACATTAGATAATTTATTTTTAATTTTAATATATTCATTAGGAAGGTATGAATAATTGAATATTTGTGCCTAATATTATTTATTTTTGTGGAATATTATGAGAATATTGGGCAGATTATGAAGAGATGGAGGAGGAGATAACTTCGGGACTTGTTCCCTACTAATGGAGGATCAATAATAAATAATAAGTCAACAAGATATTATGGAATTATGGTACAAATTATGGAAACCCAATGATTGAGAAAATCTAGGAATGTGTTCCACTAATCAAGGAAGCAGATCCACCAATCGAGGAAGCAGATCCACTAATCAAGGGATTTCAGGTGGAGAAAGCTTCCTCCATCCATGGGGAATGATTCTTAATCATTTTTATAATTACCGAGTCGAATTTTCCTCTAAGGAATGATTGAGAAAATCTAGGAATGTGTTCTGTGCCATTTAATGAAAATTCCTAGTATTGGGGACTAGATCCACTAATCAAGGGATTTTCGTGAGGAAAGTTTCCTCCATTCATGGGGAATGATTCATAATCATTTTGTATAAGTACGAAATCGAATTTTCCTCTAGGGATAGATTTTTATTAGTGTTATTGTGGAGAGAGCTTGTATTTTTACAGCTCCAATGTATTTTCTTGCATGGATGTAATTCTATTTATGAAAATAATGAAGATTGGTGTCACGTTAAGCTTATAAATATTGTTCTCCTCCATAGGTCTCTGATTTTCCTTGGGCTTGGCCATCCCAGAAACCTTAGAGCCCTTTTGTATAATTTTCTTTCCTTCTTTTCATTGCTTATTCACATGCATCTCTAGTTTTTATTTCTTTCTATTTCTGCATTTAGTATTAATGATTTCTCATTGTAGGATTGAGTTAAATGGTTGATGTAAGTTATTTTGTAGGATAAAAATCATTATTTCATCCTTGGAAAAGCTTTGGAAGTTCATAGTGATCATTGAGTTGCTGGGATTAGTCTTCTTATTCCCAAATCTAGATTGTTGGACCTTCTTTTTAATAGAGAACAATAAATTTCTACTATTTTTAGAGCATGCTAACGAGCTTCAATATAATTGATTCCACTTGGATTATATCAAAAAAAAATTCTAGTTCATAAAAAAAACTATCCCATTGCATTTGCACTTGATTTGGTTAGGCATTTTTTAGATTTACTAGCTCACTAGTTCTCAAATTTCTAGATTTTTCGACTAGTAATGTTTTTTTTTTTTTATGCATGGGTTAATAGAAGTATTTTTGAGTGATTCCACTTGGAATAAGGACCTAAGACATCCTAGTTAATAAAAAAATTTGTCCCATCCAATTTGGATTTGATTTGCTTGGTCATTAAACCCTCACAAATTTCATCATTTCACAAGGAAACTTCTCCAAGCTTCTTGAGAAAATCCATCCATCTCCCAACTTTGGTTTTTAGTTCTAAGTGATCCTAGGTATTTTATCACTCCATTCCACCCATATACCACCTTCCATAAGCCTTTCATCACCTCCAACACCTCACATTTTTCTCTCAGTTGTATCCTGTAGGTTCACTGTAATTCCTACAGGATCATCGTGTAGGTTTCTAGTACATCCTGTAGGTTTTCTTGAAATGGCCTGTTTTGAGGTCGAATCGAGGGAAAACCTATAGGAAGTCACCAAAATCCTGCTAAGGGTCTCCCACACCATCCAAACATCTCCTAACCCTTCCATCCAACCTCCAACATCCTTAATTCACCTGCCACATCACCAAAGGAAATTAGTTTGCATACTTGATTTTGCATGAAAAGACCAAAAGACAAAAATAGATTTATTTCAGTCCCTTTACTTGCACATTAGTGATGTTTGATGCTTCTTACTTCCATTCTTAGATAGTAGCATTTGGTTTATGATAATTTAGAATTATTGCAAAGAATAGTTTCTTAGAAGTTAATTAGGAAATGGTTTGATTTAGCATTGAATTTCTGTCTCTTTCCTTGTACTTTCTTTCTTGCAATAGGTTAAGGTTCCATTTTGAACATTTAATTTTCTGCAATTAGTTTAGGATTTGACTTCATTACATGCACTCCATTACATCATGATAGCAAAGGAATGACACATTGTATGCTGCACATATAGTGCCGACACCTCGTAAGTTTGTATGAACCCCAGGTTGATAATTAAAGTCTATAGCCTTGGGAGTTGTAGCATTCTTGTTGCAATACCAAGGCTCATCACTGATGGGCCTCGATATTGCAACAAGAATGCTGCAACTCCCGAGGCTACCGACTTTAATTATCAACCAGGGGGTTCGTACAAACTTAAGATGCATCGACACTATATGTGCAGCATACAATGTGTCCTTCCTTTGCTGTCATGAAGTAATTGAGTGCATGTACTGAAGTAAAATTATAAACTAATTGTAGAAAAGGAAATGTTCGAAATGGAACCTTAACCTATTGCAACAAAAAAAGTACAAGGAAAGAAATTAAAATCAAATGCTAAAACACAACATTTTCTAACTAACTGCTTTGTAATAATGCTAAATTATCATGAACAAAATGCTACTATCTAAGCATGGAAGTAAGAAGCATCAAACATCACTAATGTGCAAGTAAAAGGGACTGAAATAAATCTGGTTTTGTCTTTTTGTCTTTTCATGTAAAATCAAGTATGCAAACTCATTTCCTTTGGTGATGTGGCAAGTGAATTTAAGGATGTTGAAGGTTGGATGGAAGGGTTAGGAGATGGTTGGATGGTGTGGGAGACCCTTAGGAGGATTTTGGTGACTACCTATAGGTTTTCCATCAATTCGGCTTCAAAACAGGCCGTTTCAGGAAAACCTACAGGATGTACTAGAAACCTACAGGATGATCCTGTAGGAATTACAAGAAACCTACAGGATACAACTAAGAGAAAAATGTGAGTTTTTGTACATGATGGGAGGCTTAGGAAATGTGTGTGATGGGTGGAATGGAGTGGTAAATTTCCTAGGATCACTTAGAACTCAAAACCAAAGTCGGGAGATGGATAGATTTGCTCAAAAAGCTTGGAGAAGTTTCTTGGAGAAATGATGAAATTGTTGAGGGTTTAATGACCAAGAAAATCAAATCCAAATTGGATGGGACAAATTTTTTATTAACTAGGATGTCTTAGGTCCCTATTCCAAGTGGAATCACTCAAAAAGACCTCTGTTAACCCAATCTAAAAAAAAAAACATTACTAGTCGAAAATCTAGAAATTCGAGAACTACTGAGCTAGTAAATCTAAAAAATACCAGCCAAATCAAGTGAAAATGAAATGGGGTAATTTTTTTTATGAACTAGAATGTTTTTGTGATCTAATGCAAGTGGAATCAAGTCAATTGAAGCTCGTTAGCATGCTCTAAAAAATAGCAGAAATTTACTGTTCTTTACTAAAAAGGAGGTCCAACAATCTAGATTTGGGAATAAGAAGACTAATCCAAACAACTCAATGATTCCTATGAACTTCCAAAGCTTTTCCAAGGATGAAATAATGCTTGTAATCTTACAAAAGAACTTACATCAACCATTTAACTCAATCCTACAACTAGGAATCATTAATTCTAAATGAAGAAATATAAAGAAATAAAAACAAGAGATGCATGTGAATAAGAAATGAAAATAGGGAAAGAAAATGATTCAAAATGGCTCTGAGGCTCCTGGGATGGCCAAGCCCAAGGAAACTCAGAGATCTATGGAAGAGAACAAGATTTAGAAGCTGAACATGACACCGATCTTCATTATTTTCATGAATAGAATTACATCCATGCAAGAAAATACAATGGAGCTGCAAGAATACAAACTATCTCCACAATAACACTAATGAAAATCTCCCCCTAGAGGAAAATTCGACTTAGTACTTATACAAGATTATTAGGAATCATTCCCCATGAATGGAGGAAGTTTTCCCCACTAAAATCCCTTGATTAGTGGATCTAGTCTCCAATACTAGGAATTTGCATTAAATGGCAGGGAACACATTCCTAGATTTTCTCAATCATTCCCTAGAGATTTATATATGCTACTTTAATGAAGGGAACTTGCATGTGTACGAAACTGTTCTTAAGGTAACCAACGTATATCTAGTGAACTTATGATTCAGTTAATTCATCATATGTTGATCTTTAATCTATGTGTTACACAAAATATTGTCACCATGACTATTTGCAGTCAGTATGGGTCTATCATCATTCATACTGTCCTCCTTAGCAAGTCTCAAACCTCAGCTTTTCATGTCAAGCTTTAAAAATGAGAGGAAGTCCTTGAAAATCAAAAAATCTTTGGTTCCGCACTTTCTCTTACTGTTACCTGCGGTCCCACACCCCTTGTTCATGTTACCTGCGGACCTGCCCGCTCTGTCTTTAAAGGAGTGGGTGCGGACCCCTGTGAAAGTCAAAAAGGCGCAAGCTGATTCTTAAAAACTCACTTTGGGTTAATTCTGGATGATTCTAGAAGGAATCTTGACGTGGATGGTTCGCTCCTAGGTGGTTCATGCATCCCAAAACTAAAGGAGCTAATCCCTTGATGAGAGGAGCTTATCCCTTTGAAGGAGGGCTTTATCCCTTTGAAGGTGGACCTAGTAACTTCCCTCCATTGCATTATAAATTAAGGCATGGGTTGGTTCCTAGGGAGGTTAGAAGCTGAACATTTTTGAGGGTAAATGTTGTTGGAATTGAGACTTCCTAGTTAAGCTTGAGAGGAGAGATTACATACCTTTTGGCTTCATTGGGAAGAGAGTGAAACTTTTCAAAGTAGAGGAGATTCTTGCTGGACCCTGGGAGGAGCTTGTACAACATCAAGGCACTAAGGTTGTAAAGTTCTTCTTTGATTAAAGTTAATACAATCAGATTCATTTTTCTCAATAAATTTTCTTATATGGTTTGTTTCATGAATTCCTTGATCATCATGATGAATATGCTTTGTTATATTGGTTTTTCAGGTGCTATTTAATGTGTGTGCTTGTTTGTGTTTGCAGATTCTGTACAAGGGAGCTCATTTGGATCAATGGAGTGTGGCTTCCACAAACTTGCACTGGACCCGAGGTAGGCCTAAAAACACCTGTTTGCCTTTATTTATAAATTGCATATTTAGAGAAAGATAGAATTTGTTTAGTTTGCTTGTCGCTAGATATCATTAGATACTAGGGAGGTCAGTCTTGTCCGCAAGAATGACTTATCCGACCGACAAAATGGCGACTTCGTTGCGGACTTTAATTTTTGGTTTTTTTTCCTTTGCTTTTACTTTGACTTGAGAAACTGTGTCTTTGTTTCTGGTTTTTGGCTTGATGTGTGTGGGATTGGGTAGGTTTAGTAGATCTTGAATTATTTTTTGTTTTTCATACTTTTGGAAGAGGACCGCACCCTCTGCTTGTAACACAGTGCAGACATCCCCGCACTTTTGTTTTACACACAGAGCGGTACCGCACCTGGGTATACTGGGGGCCTACGGACCCTGTCAAAATTTTGAAAAACTTGAAATTTTCTCATTCAGTCAGCTTAGGATTTGTTTATGTGTTTTTAGCCTCTACCCAGATATGCATGTCTCTTGTTAGGAACTTTTCTTAGGTTAATTTCATTGGCATTAGGGTTTTAGGTGAAATTCCTAGAAGTTTTGTGTGCCGGGCTTGATTTTCGTTTTGGTCTTGTAGTAGCTCAGAGCTTAGAAGCCTTAGAAACCTCAGATCACCTTGGTTTTTGTTGGCCTTCTTATGAGTCTGACCATTTTGTAAAATCTGCCTTTGTTGAGGAATCCATCTTGTTTTTCTCTTTGCGAAATTTCGAAAGGACTTGTGTTGAAAGTTTTGGATTTCATTTTTAGAAAAGAAAACAAAAGTTGGTTGTTTTTTGACTGATTTGTGATTCTGGACAAATTAGTCCTTAGTTTGTTCATAAGTAAGTAAAACATCCTTGAAAATAAATCTTGTAAGCTTTTACTTCAATTAGTTTTTTAGAATTTATAGATCTCAAGATTAAACTTTTCCATAGTTTGAGTGTTTTATAAAAAAAAAAAAAAAAAAAACTCTTTTGAAAAAGTTTGTTTTAGTAGTATTTGAGTGTTTGAAAATAAAGGGAAATTTTCGTGAGCATAACTAGTTGTCTCGTTTTTTAGTGTATTGCAAAAGACATAAAGTTCTTCTTTTGATTTGTTTGTTAAGGAAAGATTTGTTTTTTCAAAGCATTTGCATTCTCAACTCTTTCTCTAGCTAGAAATTCATTGAAGAGAAAGGGTTGTTTTTCATTTTAAGTGCATTTTTAGTGATTTGGAGTCGAGTCTTCACACCATAAGTTTCATCTCCGCACCTTTTGACTTAAGAAAAACCAATAAAAATAACGCTTAAAGTAAAATCTATCTAGTAATCTTTTTATTTCTAGGGCTCTTTATCACCAACATAGCTTAGGCTAGTATCTTGGAGTAGGGAGTAATTAACTCTCCAAGATAGTAAAACAAACAAGTAGCTGTATCTTGCGATAGGAGATAAATTCCAATTGTTACATCTATGCTCTGGGAATATCCTCTTATAGGAGTCAAGCACGAGATCGTGTCCGAACCAGTGGGGTAATCAATCCTTCCTCATTGGGAACGATACCAGATATATACGTATTAAAAACGGTAAACCTCAGATTAACCATTGTCGAGGAGCCTGGGGTCACTTGTTGGTGAACCTTGGATTATGTCAAGGAGCCTTCAAGGGGATTGAGCTTGCTACTCCGCCCTTGCGTGTGTATCGGATCATAGACTGTTCCCCCAGGTATATTTGTTTCCGTTGGTAACCATAGTGACCATATTCTATAGGATTCTTTCCTAAGGTGATGGTGGAGGGAAGATCCCACTGTACCTGGAGCAGACGTCGGCTAGACTTACTTGGATTTTCTGGGGGGTTCTCTTCACTCGAGACGGTTTAGTGGAGAAAGTTGTGCTAGTCTATTCATTAAGCAGGTTTCCGGGGTAACTGTTCCAACCGCCATTTCTGTATTGAATTCTGCGATGTTGGATTTCATCACCAACTAGTGTTTTCGATAAGGAAAGTTACTGTTTGTGTGTGGTTTGACCTCCTAGATTCTTTAGGCGTGTGATTCAAAATTGTTTGGTTCTTTAGAGACTTTAGGTGGTTTTCATTGAGATTTTTTTTTGTTTGCGTGTGAAGTAGTTAAAATATTTAATCGTGGCTGAATTACCAAGGAAGTCCCGTAGACTTCGGGGCCAACCTCCTGAGTTTTCACCGAGCCAGCTTGAAGGGCTATGAGCCCTTGTAACTCCTAGTGACAGTAGAGTTGGGTCACCTGAAGAAGGAGAGTCTTCTTTGGTTGTGCATCCTGATTACCAAGTGCAAGCACCAGAGTATATTTTAAAATCTGTTTCTTTTTCCGAAGTTACTGATAGTTTTTCTTCTACTAGTGATTTAGCTGAGGAACCTGAAATATCTAAACCTGAAACTGAACCTGCTGCTACTCCAACATCAGGATTTGCCTCTCCAACTTCTAGTGGTCCTGGTTCACCCAGGGTAGAAAGAGTCATTACCCAAAATCTTCCTTCTGGACTTATTGCTATTGAAGAACTTGTTACTCCGAAAGAAGGTATACCTATCCCTGAAAATAAACCAGCTATCAAACTTAGGGAGCGTGAATCGATCTTTTACAGTCCACCTAAGAGGGATGCTTGGTATCTTTCATTGACCAATTTTTTGGAAAACCTAGGACTAAGTTTTTCACCACCTCGCATTCCTTTTCATCCAACACCTAGGGGTTATTATCCTCCGTTAAATATGTCGAGACAGTCGTCCATGTTTTCTCAATCTCCAGAAACCTTTTTATATGGCAGTCCTTCTGTTCCCTTTGAGTATCAGTCACTTACTGGTACTTTTTTAGGAGCATCTCCTCAACCTATTGAACAAGGGTTATTAACTGGTAATAACGGAACTAAGCCGTTGAGTGTAGAAGATATTCTTATGATGTTAGGTACCATTCCAAATCCGCAACCTCAAGGTGGCCAGTTACCGCCTGGGGGGCAGCCTCAAGGTCCTCAATTATCGCCTAGGGGGCAACCTCAAGGTACCCAATTACTGCCTAGGGGGCAACCTCAAGGACAGTGCATACCTACCGGACAGTACATTCCTCAAGGTCAAACCCAGACTCAGTATGTACCTCAAGGTCAACCCTAGTATTAGTACGTGCCTCAAGGTTATCAACCTCAAGGTCAGTACCCAACCCAAGGTTTCCAACCACCTTCCGGTCAATAATTTGTCCAAGGAACTGGAAATGTACCATTGAATTATCAACCCTACCCTCAACCCGGTTATGGTCCTCAATTTGCTCAACCTTCTATGGGTCCATACCCTGGAATGAACTTAGTGTGGGATCCATCTCAATCACAACAGATCTTGCAACCGAATGTGCAGTTGTCATCTCAATCTAGACAACCCTTGGTTTCGGGTTCAACCCAGCAACCTGTCCAGTCTACTATTCAAAATTCTGCACCTTATGTAGTTTCTCAGCCTGGGTCTAGTTCGCCTCGAACTCTGCCTCAAACGACTACTGCAACATCTGTTCAATCTACCCCACCTACTTCCAGAGTATCGACAGCTTCGGTTTCTACTGTTCCTGTATCAACTCCTCAAGCATCTTTACCTCAGTCTGGACCCACAATTCAAACTTCGGTTCAAATGCCTGTAGGACAACTTGGTCCAAGTACAGTTGTCACAAGTCAACCTCAATTTACTTATCAACCGTACCAGGGACAGTACCAATTTGGTCCTGCTATGCAGCAGCCAGTCTATCAGTATCAACCGTACCCTGGATATACTTATCAACAACCTCAACAACCCCAGTACGGTCCGATTAATCCTGGTTTTCCAGGAGGATATAATATCCCAAATGCAATTCCAATTCCTAGTTACCCTGGATATCCTCCTCTTGGGGCTGGTCTCATGACCCAGGGTTTCAGGGACCCTAATCGTCACTTACCGTTCATTGCAAATTTGGACTTGCCTGACTTGTCGAGCCTTACGAACGATCCAATTAACTATTTTGGCCGCCAATGCAGAATAAGTTGCCTAGTGATATTCCTAAGTTTGAAGGAAAATCAGGAGAGGACCTGTCGAACCATGTGATGACTTATCACCTCTGGTGTGTGCTAACTCCATTTTAGATGATTCAATTCGTTTAAGGCTTTTTCAACGCACTCTAATTGGTCTTGCGGCCAAGTGGTACATTGAGTTACCGCGAGCAACTTTTTATAACTTTAGTCAGTTAGCTACTTCGTTTTTAACTCATTTTCAGTTGCCAGTCAGATATGACAATGGCAAGAATTATTAACTTCATTAAAACAGTTAATGTCCACTTACATTTCAGATCACATTCATGAATGGAGACGTTGACGGTGTTTAGTGAAAGTTTTTATTCCGGATTAGATCTTAGCCGAATGGTTTGTCAAATCCTTATTACCGAAAATCACTGAGGATGTAGCTAAGGCAGGAGTCGTTACTGAGGAGCAAGTAATTTCTCAAGTTCAGTACCTTGACTTAGTTTATACACAGTCAGGTATGTTACATGAGAAAATCCCCGACCTTCCTAAACAAAATCAAATAACTGCAGCTCCTTCAGAGTCTCATGCTGTTGATGGTATGATTGGTACGATTAATACTAAAAGTAAGAAGAAATCTTCCAAGAATTCTTCTCCTATCATAACTTTACCAGATTCCCCGACAGGAGATTCTTCTGCGGAAATTTCCACCGATATTCATGTTGTAGAGTCATCTACAGCCAAATCAAAATCCGGCGGTAAAAGAAAGGGAAGAAGAAGAATAAAACAGATAAAAATTCGAAAGAGAAAACATAAAAAAAAGGAATCTACTGATGAGAAACGGAAACCTCGTTATCTTGTCTCATTTGTGATGAAGAGCATTTTACAAGAGACTGTCCTCATCATGCTGAGGTTGCAAAAATCATCAAAGGTTCCCAAACACCTGTTGTTTTGAAGGATCCTTTTCCTAGTTAAGACAGTAAGATGATAGGTTCTTCCTCAAATGCCTCAGAAGAACCCATAATGATGATGTCCCATGTTAGGATTGCGACACGATCGCAATATTATGGAAGTAAAAGTCCTGTTGGTGGTAAGGAAGCAAAATCTTCTAATTCGAACCCATCAACTTCAACTCCCGGTTCCGATCCACTACAGATCGAGAAACCTAACCTAGACTTAGTAATCAAACTGCCCGCCAAGGGTATACTTCGAAAGTCAGCTTTCAATCCACATGCAAGAGCGGCTCAGAACTATAACATTGTTGAATATTTGGCTATTTCACCTTCAACAATGTCGGCTTTGGAGGTGCTGCAATCATGTCCAGCACAACGTAAATTGCTATTTTCGGCTATAGGAGCTGTTGACATTCAGGATTCGAACCTTATAATTTTCGATCTAGAAAATAGTACACCTCACTTACCTCATCAAATGGCTTTCCAAATTCCAATGTTAGTCAAAAACAAACCTTGTTATAGGACTATGATTGATGAGGGAGCCTCAACGTGTATTATGTCGATCCAGTGTTGGAGATCGCTTGGTTCTCCTACACTTAATCAATCCCCGATGGTTCTAAAGGCCTTTGATGGGAGTGGGTTCCATCCTTTTGGCATTCTACAGGATTTACCTATAGGGGTTGAAGGCAAAACTGTTAATCTAGATGTGGAGGTGGTTGATGCCCCTCTAGATTACAACCTTCTCTTGGGTCGTAGTTGGTCTTACGCTATGACTGTTGTTGTTTCATCGGTCTTTCAGCTTATAAAGTTCCCTCATAATGGAAATATCGTAACTATAGACCAGCTAACTTACTTTTCATCCGACCCAGCCTCTTCTGAAAGTATCCAGCATGTCGGCAAAACAACTATCCCTTATAAGGATGTTGGAGTAGGATTAGTTAAAGATTCTAGTTTACTAGGAACTTTTCCCTTTCCTCCTCTCAATGTATTGCCTTCTACTGCAACAATTCATATGATTTCATCAGACACTATCGTTTATGATGATCCTTGGATCGTACCTTCCGAATCTGAGATAGATTCATTTGGTGATGTTATGCCTTTGAGTCCATATGAAATTGCGTATCAGGCTGTGCAGTCATTTTCCGACCCTTATTCAACAAAAATTGACTTAATGAATGTGTTCCATGAAGAATCACTTTCAACATCAAACTCAGATTCAACAACGTTTTCCGAACTTGTTCACACTGATGAGCAAATTCGTGAAATCCTGTGTGTTGATGACTTACCATGGGAAGATCTTCATCATAGATCTTCATTTTTACCTGAGATTGATCGCTTTGAAAATGATTTTTCATCTATTTTTACGACTGATTATGTCAAGGAACCTCAGAATCCAATGAAAAATCCTGATTCTGAGTTAAATTTGGGAAACATTTCTCAAACTATTCCTATTGACATTTCGGTTAAGCCTGGAATTGTTGAAAACATTCATATAGGTGCCTCTTGTACGGAAGATGAAATTCAAACATATAAGGCCCTATTTCAATAATTCCGCGACGTGTTTGCCTGGTCATATGAGGAAATGCTAGGAATTGACCCAACAATTGTTGTTCATGAAATCAAAACTTACCCGGATGCTAAATCCGTCCGGCAACGTTTGCGTCAGATCCACCCGCGAAAAGTTGCTGCTATTAAAGCAGAAGTTGAAAAATTACTTAAAGCAAGTTTCATTTATCCAATTCCGTTAACGGATTGGGTATCAAATATTGTTCTTGTTAACAAAAAGCAAGGAGCAATAAGAACATGTATCGATTATAGGGATATTGATCGATCCTGTATCCGGTATCAAATATTGTTCTTGTTAACAAAAAGCAAGGAGCAATAAGAACATGTATCGATTATAGGGATATTGATCGAGCCTGTCCAAAAGACAATTACCCAACTCCCTATATCGATCAAATCATTGATGATTGTGCCAGCAGTGAAATATTCTCCTTCATGGATGGTTTTTCCGAATACAATCAAATAAATATTCTACCTGCTGATCAACCAAAAGCGGCTTTCATTTGTCCATGGGGGACATTTGCTTATTGCAAATTACCTTTTGGGCTCAAGAACGCCAGGGCAACTTTTCAAAGAGCCATGTCTTACGCGTTTCATGACATCAATCACATTGTGCAACCCTATCTCGATGATTTACCTGCTCATTCATTACATCGAGTTGATCATCTCATCCATTTACGAGAAATCTTTATGAGGTGTAGGCATTATCGAATTAGGCTGAATCCACACAAGTGTGTTTTTTGTATAGAAACGGGTCAGTTACTGGGGTTTGTTGTTTCGAAAGCCGACATTCACATCGATCCCTCGAAGGTTGAAGCTATTGTCAAATTGCCTCCTCCTTCGAGTCTTCGCCAACTCCAAAGTTTGCAAGGGAAAGCAAACTTTTTACGTCGATTCATTCCTAACTATGGTGAGATCACAAAGGGTTTTACCCTGTTGTTGAAACATAATACTCCATTCTTTTGAGATGAGATAGCTGAAAAATCTTTTGATGCACTAAAACACGCGTTGACCCATGCACCGTTATTGCATCCTCCCAACTACAACCAGGACTACTTCTTATATCTCGCTGCCTCGCATTCCACCATTGGAATGGTGTTAGTTCAGGAAGATGAATTCGGTAGTGAACATGTGATATATTACCTTAGTCGCACCTTAAATCCAACTGAGCTAAAATATTCACATGTGGATAAATTGGCATTGGCAGTTTTTCAAGCTGTCCAACGTTTTCGTCATTACATTTTACTACGCAAAACTATAGTAATTTCCGATTGCAACCTATGATCTATATTTTGACCAAACAATTGCTAGGGGGAAAGTACTCCAAATGGATTGTAATCCTGTAGGAGTTTGACTTAGAATTTGAAAAGTCTAAGTCAAAGAAATCTTTAGTTTTTGCGGAGTTGATGTGTGACTTCCCGCGTGCTGACACCGAAACTATTGGTATGGGGATATCATAGTTTATCTCCAAACCCAATACTTTCGGCCAGAAATTTCAAGATCAAAGCATCGAAAAATACGATTCCAGTCCCAATAATTCAAAATTATTGGAGATACACTTTATCATCGGGGGGACGGACTCTATTTTCCGACGTTGTTTAACTCATGAGGAAGCTGAAAGGGTTCTAAATCACTGTCACTCTGGAGCGTGTGGTGGTCATATGTCTGGGTTTGCCACAGCCCAAAAGATATTGGCACTGGCAATTTCTGGCCGTCTGTGTTTAAAGACTGTATTAACGCGGTCCAAAAATGCCACAACTGCCAAATTTTTGATTGAAAGATGCGCGCTCCACCTGCTCCTCTCCACCCTATAATTGTCGTCGGTCCTTTTGCGAAATGGGGTATCGATTTTATTACATGTAACCTTCACTCGGCTGGGGGCATGCGTATATCATCCTTGCGGTAGATTATTTTACCAAGTGGGCCGAGGTGATGCCTACATTTGAGGCAGATGGAAAAACTGCTGCGATTTTCGTGTTTAATCATATAATTGCTAGGTTTGGTGTTCCACAAGTGATTATCACTTATCATGGGCATCATTTTCGAAATATTATGATGACTGAACTTACAGACCAACTTGGCTTGTGTCACGATAGTTCAAATCCATATTATCCACAGGCTAATGGTCTGGTTGGAGCCATCAACAAAGTTCTAGTCATCATGATCCGACGAATCATTGGGATTCATAGGTAGAATTGGCATAACATGCTATTTTCAACGCTTTAGGCGTATCGAACCTCAGTAAAAACGTCAACCGGTTTCACTCCTTTCCAACTAGTTTATGGTTTGGAAGCTGTGTTACCCATTGAATGTGAAATCCCGTCATTGCAAATGGCCATAGAATTACTTCCAGCCACTTCCGAAGAGGAAAAATGTTTGTTGTACTTGGCTCAGCTAGATGAGAATCGACGTGATGCTGCATTAGCAATCGAAACTCATGCCAAATGTATTAAAGCTCAGTATGATCGAAATGTTACCCCTCGTAATTTTTCGGAAGGAGACCTAGTCTTATTGTACGATCAAGCAAATGATAAATTAGGCGCTGGAAAATTCATACCCATGTGGCATGGTCCTTATGTTGTTAAGCGAAAGCTGGAAAAAGGGGCCTATGAATTGGTAGACTTTGATGGGGTCTCTTTAGGTAAACCCAGAAATGGTCTTTACCTGAAGAGATATTATGCTTAAATCTGGGTGTGGAGAATTTTAGTTAGGTTAGTTTTATTTCTAGCTGGTGTGTTTTATATTAAAAAGTGTGCTTAGCTTAGAGAGTGTTTTTTGTCATTATTACTGCTTATCTTGATTTTACTCTTGATATTGCAGATGTTGACGTCTCTCCAAACATACATTGGTTTTGCTGATGGTGCTTGTCATAATACACGAAAAATTTCTTCCGCAGCTTGGGTCATCTATTCGCCCTCTGATGAGTTGGTATCTATGCATGGGGTAAGCCTCGGTCAAACAACGAGCAACATTGCCGAGTATAGTGCAGTGATTAAGTTATTATTTGAATCCATTTCATTTGGGATTCGAAGTTTGATTGTGAGGTTAGATTCTGAACTCGTTGTATTATAGCTTAATAGAGTATATGCCATTAGAAATCCAGTATTATTGAGATTATTTTTGAGATTTGGTCTCTTGGAACGTGAATTTGACTATATTGAATATTAGCATATTCCAAGATATTTAAATACATTAGCAGATGCAATTGCTTCTCGAATTTTAAGTAGACATTTGCAATAATCATACAAGTAAATTTAAAAACATTCCATAACATGTTTTACAAGATAAGCCAGTAATAGTGATATAGTATAGCATAGAAGTGTGTCAAATATACATCATCTTCGATCATAGGTCGAAAAAAACTTTATGATCGGCAAAAATGATAGTACGAAAAACAAAAAAATTTCATGAGTCTACAACAGGTGATCATCCTATCACTGGTGATGATCACGATAAGAAACCACTGTACGAGCCACCCTAAAAAGGAACCTCTTGAAAGGTCCTGGGACCCCAATCACATAGCATTGTAGCCTAAGAGGAATGTCATCTATGCTGGTCTCTGGAATGTTTGCTGTCAAACGCTCTAGATGGCTCTCCAATTCGGCCAAGGTCTCTGTAGATTCGTCCTGTGGGGCTGGTGCTGCTGCAGCTGGCTGTTTCCTCTCATAGGGCTGGAGAGTGGCTGGTCGCCATGGACCTACATCTGCATTTGAAACTTTTTACTATCAATTTTCGGACGGTTAAAAAAAAATAAAAATTAAATTAGAAAATGTTGAAAATGATTTTACCTGAGTCATCCCATTGCTCTCCTGGTGGAAGAGCCATGTTTGGGTCACCACGATAATCTATCCTAGCATAAGGAAAATCCTGAATAGCAAAAACTTGGTTCTCCAACCAATGAAAATACTCAGGAGTAAATCAAACGACTTCTGTTCCCTCCTCAGGATGATGGGCCATAACTGCAACCCAACGCATCAGTTTGGGCTCTCAGGGAAGTCCAGCTCCAACGGTAAGATGCTGTGGGACCAACATTGGGAT
Organism: Pinus tabuliformis; assembly: GCA_031772625.1. Lineage (NCBI taxonomy): Eukaryota > Viridiplantae > Streptophyta > Pinopsida > Pinales > Pinaceae > Pinus > Pinus tabuliformis. Next base: position 574,767,312 of record CM062814.1, read on the forward strand.
CCTCTATAGAACAAAGCTAACAACTAAAGCACCATATCCAAAGGTCTTTAGTTGTCTGTTCTTTGCTCTAGTCAGTTGGCCTTTTATATTAGCTAACACAGCCTCACACCAGTTGAAGATGGTGCCTCGAAAGCAGTCTACTGCCATCCGCATTTGGGATCCAGTGGCCACATGTAGTGCTGTGCTTCCGCAGAGCCTGGTAATAGTAAACACAATCACTTTGAGCTCAGGATGGGAGATGGTTTTGATATCAATCCCTTTGTCTCTAGTTTGGTCGTTACAAAACTCTAGCCGGAGGCTATCGACAGACTGGCCACCTGGCCTAGTCCCGAATAGAGTCAAATGTTCACCTCTCTTAGGAAAACCAGTCAGAAAGTAAATGTCTTCCAGCTCCATTTTGAGCTGGTGGCCACCAATAAAGAAACACTGGTCCTGTATATTCCACCTGTCTACCAGCCACTGCAAAAAGTCCACCTGGGCCCTCATGCCAGGTATGGCCCAGAATTTGTATAAACCGCATGCCTTCTGTTAACACCCAGGTTGTTCCCTTTGACTCCTGAGGGAATACAGCCGGGGTAACCACTAACCAAGCTTTGGATTACAGGTTCTAGCCTACCTGTAATCAGAGAGGGCTCTCTCTTTTTGGTTTTAACTTTGTTTTTTGAAGATTTTAGGCTAGTTATGAGGTGAAAGTTTTGTTTGAATTTTGGTTGTCGGCTATTGTTCAAAGAAGGGCAAGCAAGTATCAAAGAGAGTTCAATCCATTGGGCATGTGGAGTCCAGAAATGAATAGCATTTGATATCTGTGATAAAGAGAGGTTCACTGCAGGGCCAGATGGGTATTCATGATACAAACTTTGATTTTTTTTTATAGACAAGAAACAGTATAAATCACACCAGAAAAGGCAATTAAGAGTTCTTTCACAGTGTAACAGGGAATAACGGACAAATCCTAATCAGCAGCAAGTGAGAATTACTGAATACAGACTTATCATGTGATTAGAGCAAATAGGAGCACTTAAGAATTCCATAGTCGCAGCTAACCCTGGAGAAAACATATTTAGTAGTAAAGATTGAGTTTAGGGTGTTCTTAATGGACAAATCCTAAACTATTCTTTTTCTTTTCTACCAAGACTAATCACCAAACATCATAAATAGATTATGCAAGAAATGAAACACAAATATAGTTAGAAAACACTTATTGTATCACGCCATAACACGAGAATCCTGCAGCAGTCAATAGTTTCATCACATCACGTCCAAGCCAAACTCATTCTTTTCGAAACCAGCAGCTCCTTTGCATTATATCTTTCAGAGGATATACAGCCGATTCCTCTTGAACAACTGAGCAACAACAACCCCAAATAGGCTATGCGGGGGTGCATATATACAAAATATCACAAAAATATCTCAACCATGAGTTATTGCACAATAACTGCTCTTACCAACTTTCTAAGATATTTCTTACAAAATTAAAAGCTACTTAAATAAATATACAACAGGTGTTTGTAGTTTGTCAGAATTTCTTGACTTTTGGGTTTATGGGCCATCTGAGCTCCTTGCGACGATTTTGATTGCTTTTGCCTTTATGCTACCGCATCAAGGCACTGCTATATTCGGACAGCTCATCTATGATGCTCAAGCTGTGCATAGCCTCTGTTCACCTCATCCAACTGCTTTCCTGTTGCTGTGAAATTTTTTTTAGACCAAAATTTAGACTTGATTTAAAGCAAAGTTTTAATCATATTTGTCCACCACTCTTTAGTGGGCATTTGATGTCTCTGCATCTTGATTAAGGTCCCATATGCCTCTGTATACTTATAATAATTAGGGGGCACTTCAAAAAGGTGCTTAATTTCATGTTCAATGAAGAATAAATTCTCTAATTTATCATAAATCTCTTGCCCTGATGGTGGCCCAACTCCTTCTGGACTGCTTGCTGTAGCTGTCAACTGATTAGCTACATAATTGTTGACCCTTTTAGCATACTGTTCATGGGACAACAGTCTTCCTACACTGGTCACTAGGCTGGGAAGCCCTCTGCCATGTAATGCTGTGATTTTGATGGCAAAATCATTGACCTCTACTTGAATATATTGGCACTTTCTTTCTAATGTCTGCAAATAGTTCCGGAGGGTGAGCACCCTTTTGATTAACAAAATTGTATCAGTCCTATCCCTGATACCCATTGTTGCCAATTGAAGGCCAGTTCTATTATTCAGGACCTTGATCATCCTGGTAGCAATGTCAGGCATACTTCCCAGAGAGACTCTGGCCCTTTGACTTTCAGCATGAGCCTTGTTCAGCAGATCCATTTGCTCATGAATTGTCTCTATGTATTACCACTGATCTGTGATTGACTGGCCAATCTTAGCCCATAGGATCTTTTTGACCTCAGTTATGACCTTGCTCATGGTGAGCTCCTTTTCAAGCTCTTTTATCCTTCTTTCTAGTGTCCTAACTTCCCTGGTCTTTTCTGCCACTTGCTGCTTAGATTTGTCATATTTCTCGTCTAGCTGGGCCAACTTTTCTTTGGCATCCTTCAGCTCAATCATTTGGGTTTCAAGAGCTTGCAGCTCCTTCATCATATCTCGCATACTGAGGCCTGGGACCTGCTCTGCTGCCGCTTCCTTTTCTGTGGCTTGAGGCCCAGCAATTGAGGTAGTTGCTTCTGTTGTTTGTACTAGGGGAGGACTTATAATTTGAGCAGGCTCCTCAAGATTTATTACTGGCTGAGAGGGCTGAGGTATCTGCTCTCCTTGTTTTTGTTTCAGGGCTGCCTCTAATGCACCCTCTGTTGCTACCAATCATCCTTCTGTTTCTACCAATTGTTTGTGTAATGTCAACAGCATGGCCGCTACGTCTTGATCCTTTCTCTGCTGAGCAACATCTTCTGTTTGGGGGTGAAGGGTTGCTGGAAGTTTGACCATCTTCCTCAAAGCTGATATATCTTCATCTTTTTTCTTCATCAGCGCTTGCACAGCTTTGGGATCACTTGGGTCATGCCCAAGCTCTATGATGATATCTTCCAAAGACTTAATCCTATTGTCTTTGGCTTGAGAAGAAGCTTTCTCCAATTCTAGTTGGGTAGTAGTATTATGGAGAGAATTTTGCAGTTTGTGTGCTAGAAGTGTTTTATCTGCAAGAGTAGTTTAGACCATCTCACCCATTTTCTTATGTAGCTCTATTTGGTCCATTGGGTGGATGTCTTTTGCAAACACTTCTAGGTTGGTTCTGATGTAATCTGCAGCTGACTGTGGCTGCAGCATGGCAGGCATGAAATGGCTCATAGTCATCTTCCCCTCTGCAATGTCATATGCTGACATGAGCCTCTGTTGATTGGTGGGAGCCATCTTGAGCAAATGATTGTAAAGCTGGATTCTGACTGGCTAATTCCTAGCTTTTATATCCATAAATTGTTTTTTGATTCCAGACTCTGCCCTTCTTTGCTGGCTTGAGGAGCTGACCTCTCCTCCAAGTGGTCTCTCTTGTTCCTGCTGGAAGGAACTGGCTGATGCTTCCATACTAGGGGGGCGCATACCCATGGATGGTCCAATAGGCATCTCTTCTTCAGAAAAAGGGTTTAGTCTTTGCCTTTTCTCCCCTTGTTGACTTGCTGATGTAGTAAGGGGGGTTTCTTGCTGTCTGTCCCTCTTCCTGGCTCTCTCTTCATTCATCGGGGTTTGGAGCACCGAGGTCTCCACTTCTATTTCCTGCCTTGGAGGCACACTTTCTTGAACCTATTGATCTGTGGATACAGGGGCCTCAGCCATTTCTTCTTGCTGTTCTGTCTGTTCTTTCTGCTGTTCTGCTGTTGGGAGTGTCTGATCCTGCTCCATGTTGAGTATGATGAAAAGAAGAAACCTGTCCACAATATTCCAAGTCAGCTTCCTTCTCAAGTTTCTTTGCTGCTTTTTGTGCTATTTACTCTTTAGAACTTGCCTCTTCTAGGGTGCCCTCTTTCCATTCTAATTGATTTGCATATTTTTCAATATGTGGTAACATGAGATGATCATAGCTAGCCAATTTATATTTGACCCTTCTAAGACTAATGAAGTGACTGGGGTCATAGGGTAACCAGAGGAAACTGGTTTGCAACTCGAGGCACTTCAGGATCTTATCTGCTTCTTGCCATGCCTCTTCTCTTTTGTTATAAATAAATGGGCGTAGCTGGTTTTTGACTTTGAGCTATGCCTTTTTATTTTTCTGTGGAAATGGATCATGTCCGCATTTCCAAATTGTCTGAAATATTCTAAAGCGAAAAGTCTCATAGGGACATATCTTGGTAGCCTGTATGGGGTTAACTCACAACCATATATCCTGATCACTGTATGGTGTTGGTAAAAGTACCAATCCCCAATGCTGTAGGTCTTTGAGAGCTGGAGGATTCTTTTCATCTCATCTGTCAATCTTGGAGGAGGGGAACTCAACAGCAAGGACATGGCTGGATGGATGAAAAGGTCTATGAATTCACAGTAGCTATATGGTGAAAAAGATGTGTGATGAAAGATTGAAGACCAAAATACCACAGACCTTTGGTTCCTCTGGGCATCAAACTTCTTGAGAGTAATAGGGAAGCTGTCATGCTGATTAAATAGGAACAAGTGATAGATGTAAGAAGTGTATCTAAACATCCTTTCCCTCTCTAAATTCATCAATTGCTCGTGAATTTTTTTGGCAATGAATGTAGCATAATCATAGTGAACCGAGGGAGGCTTTTCAGGGGAGAAGACAGACATCATAACCAGAATGGTTTCATCAACATCCTCAGTTGACTTGTAACCCAGGATATAACTGATCATATCCACAAGAATCCTGCCCAACTCATTGAGATATACATTTCCAATAGGAGGAGACCTCACAGTTTGAGAGCCTGATTGAATGAATAGTTGATTAATTTTTACGATTTGGGCACTGGACAGCTTGCCTCCTTGGTCTAGCAAGTGCATCGTGGATAGAGGAGTCAATGGCTTTGTAGTATGAAAGTGCAGCATTTGATTTATATCCTCAGGGGTGACATAGAACAAGATTGAGCCTGAGGGACTGAGGACAACTCTCTGACATGGATCATAGTTGGCATTGCATCGATGGATTAAATCTGGGAGGACATTGACTTGAGGAAGATTGAAAATGGGCAAATAGGAGTCCCAAATCCCTAGAATATCAGTTCCATTGAGATGTTTGGCTTTTAGCTCATTGATTAAATGAATATGGTATCTGCTGTAATCTGGGATTACTTCTGCCATCTGGTAGTCTCTATTAGCTAGGGGCAGCCATTCTAGCTCTCTGTGTGGGGTATTTAAAGGTGGAATGTTTAGAGCTACCGGTGTCTCCATGTGTTTGGTTCTTTTCAAGCAGAATTTCACTTAGGAATGTAGGCAAATGCGACCTTGCGCGGCGAATTGAGGTAAAAAGGATTTTCAACGAAAACAGGGTAGTTCTGGTGTAAAAAGGGGCACAATTGGTCACTCTTGGAAGAAATTGAATCACTTGCAGGATGAGGAAGCTTGAGTTTTAGGAAAAAAGGCAGTTCCGGGCGTTTTTTACAGCGAAGAACCAACTGAACCAGGTGCAGGAAGAATTGGTAAATACCTGGTCACGACGCGATGGGTGGAGGCTTATCCAAGCTGAATTCTGGGTGGCCATGGCTTTGAATCAGTTTCTGCAGGGTGGCGGCGAGAACGTCGTGAAATTTCATGCAGGAGGCACAGTAGTTTTTTGGTGAAAAATGGGAAAAAACTTGATTTTGGGCAAAAATATAGAAAATTTGGCCTTTGGCGCGCTTTTGTCGGATGACGTCAACATTACGTCATAGGTGGGGTCATGGTACGGAATGATGACATGGCGGTCTGTGAGGGGTCCACGTGGATGGGGGATGTGGCAGACAGCTCGGAGCGATGGCGGGTCAGGCGCTGATGTGGTGCTGACTCGGCAATGGCGTGGAGGTGACGTAGGGTTGACTTGGCGGGCGGTAAACAGAAGGTGGTAAGCGGTAATTTCGGACCGCTTAACGTACGGGCGCGGTTTTGGCAGGAGGCCGCCCGATACAATTAAATTGTGACGCGTGTCCAGTGCCCTACGTCATCATTCTCACATTTTCGACCGCTAAAGTACCGCCAGCAGAGGCAGCCCGATATTGCAGAGGACCGTCGAATGGGAGGGCCCAGATCCGACGGTCGACGGGAAGCAGATCTGATCGGATAATACGGCGGGGAGCGGATAATAAACAATTATTTTTTCTGGGAATGCGCGCCAGGGCGGGACTTTAGCCATCGGCGGGTTTTTGGGTTTTTGCAATGTTTTGTGGACAAAATGGGTTTTGGACATTTGGTTAATAAAATGCGGTTAGGGTTGTTAAACCAAGCAGGTCTTGATTTAATCCCGAGACATAGTTCTAGCACTATTTTGCCTTTCGCGCTTCAATTCCTTTGCGTTCTTACCTTTTGGAGCTATAAGGCTATATTGCCTAGGGGAAGGGGTATATACATATTTTTGGGGTTTTTTATATACAATAGTGATATAATAATAGGGAAAAGGGGAACATAGGGAGTTAAGTAATGATAGAGTTAGTAGTTAGTATTGGATGGGAGATATGGAAGAGAGGAAGCAAACACTAAGTTTTTGGGGAACAAACTTAGTTATGAGAGTAGATCAAAATGAAAAGATTTTTACACAAGAAATGTGGCTCTTCTATATAACAAGAATCAACAAATGAGTTTGATTTTTGTCAAGAACCAAGGTGATAGTGGGATGTTAGAAAGAAGTTTGATAGGGAATGATTGGGAAATTAGACATGCTTCACTTTGTTGCCACAAAATTGCTGAATAGGAAGATCTGCACTGGCCACCATGTGTTCCTTTGCTTAGGCCAGTGATATGAAAGAAATCATGCTTCTGCAACCCCATCTACCTACCCATTCTATTGCCTAGCATTTTTTGTTACTTCAAGGAGGGTGCACTTAGACTGGCAAACCCTCAATTGCTCTCTTTCTTTTCTTTTTGCATTTCCTTTTGATTTTCTATCTAAGGCTAGCCTTATTACTTCCAAGGCCCCAGATTAAGCAGTTGGGAACCTTCATTCTCTACCTAACTACTGATCTGCCAAGATTGAACAGTTTGGATAGATTTCTCTCTCTAATCTACAACAAAAATTGAAATATGGCATGACCCAGCTTAGACTGTTGGATCACCCATTCAGAAGTAGGACAGTATCAATCAACTGTAGATAGGTGTTTTCCACAAAAATATGAGATCTTTGCATCACCAAAGTAGAGCATATTTGGCACTTCCCCTGCCAATCATGAAAAATGAAACCTATTGGTATAGGTAGCTAACAGTGGCTCCACTTGGGGATGGTTTTTCTACTTGAAAGACCAAGAACAGCAGGTCAGACTGCCTTGGCTCTTGACTTCTTATCAAAACTTGAAAGCTTTCTCCTTGGATTTCAAAACTGGAACCTTCCACCATTGTGGAACTTCTGAAGTAAAAAGCCTTTTCCTGCTTATTTACAAAACTTGTGAAGCTGCAGTATCTATATGCTGAAAGAAAATACTATATACAACTGATAATGTACAGGGCAAAGCCATGTTATATACATGGAAAGTAGTCAAAATAATGCTTTAACATCCGGCCATTCACAGGGCCCTCTTCTACTTCAGTATCATCCAAATTCTTCAAGAAATAAGTGTTATTTCCTTGTACTGCTTGAATTACAAAGGGTCCCCTCCAAAGGGAGTCAAATTTTCCATGCTTTCCCTTGTCTTCTCTTCTTGAATCCCATTTAAGCACTTTATCACCAATGAAAAAATCTTCGGCCTTTGATCTTCTATCAAAGGCTTTCTTCAGCTTCTCTTGTAGGACTTGAACTCTGCTGTACACTTGATCTCTGGTTTGCTGTAAACAAATTATCTGGTTGATTCTTCTTTGCATGTTATTTGGTTCAGCCTGACTTTCTTGAAGTAGCTTCATGACAGGGACCCCTAATGATGAAGGGAATTTGGCTTCCATTCCATAAACCAACTCATATGGGCTGACCCCAATAGATCTTTTGGTTGTTAGCCTGTCTGCCCATAAGGAATTTACAAGCTTCTTATGCCAATTTTTCTTATTCTCTTCCAATATCTTCTTAATGATGTTGATAAGACTTTTATTAGATGATTCAGCTAAACCATTGCCTTGAGGGTAGTAAGCAGTAGAATGGCCCAAAGTGATATGGAATTTGTGGCAAAAGTTCACCATCTTCTTGGATCTGAAAGCAGCAGCATTGTATGTTATAATCTTGTCAGGACAACCAAATCTGGAAAGAACATTAGTTTCAAGGAACTGAATGATAGTAGAATCATTTGCTTGTCTGCATGGAACAACCTCAATCCATTTAGTAAAACAATCTGTGGCTGTGAGGATCCATTTATGTTGGCCTGAAGATGAAGGATGAATCTCCCCAATGAAATCCAAGCCCCATTGCTGAAAGGGCCTTTCTGTTGCAATAGGTTTTAAGGGAAGTGGTAGTAACTTTCTTTTTCCCTCAAACATTTGACACTTGTGACATGAAGTGGTAAAATTTTTAACATCAGAGAATAGAGTGGGCCAATAGTAACCTGCCCTTAATATCTTATCCACAGTGGACTTCCAATACAAATGTCCACCACAATCACCTGCATGAAATTCTTTCATAACATTGTTAGTCTCATCCATATTCAAACAATTCAACAATATACCTTCATGATTTTTCCATAGTAAATTACCATCTATAACACAAAATCTCGAAGCTTTCATTTTTAAAAATCTAGATTTGGTTCTGGACAATCCTGGGGGAGCACACAAGTTTTGCAATATATAACAGATATCAGAATACCAAAGGGATTGTTCAAAGGCTGCATTGATCTTTGGAGTCGCCAGCTTCAGTTCATTGTCCAGTTGGTTAATATCCAAGGCTTGGAAGTTTGCTTCAGACATCAATTTAGCCAAACCTTACCCTTTTATCAGTTTTTTAGGTCTTATTTCAATGTCAAATTCTAAAATTTTAGCAATCCATTTTCCTCTTCTGCCCTCTAAACTTTCTTGAGTCAATATGTCTTTCACAATGGCATTTGGTACATAAGCAATAACATGGGAGTATAGGATGTAAATCCTAAAGTCTTTGATGGCCTTGACCAAAGCATAACCTTGCTTTTCCATGATCTGATATTTCAGAGGTGCATCTCTAAGGGCTCTACTGAAGAAAGCAATCAGTTTTTCATTCCCCTGATCATCTTTCTGCAATAAAACAGCAGCAATGGTATGCTGGGAGGCAAAAGAGAAAATGATAAATTCTCTGTCAAATCGAGGATTTGTTAAGACTGGGGTTTGGGTAAGGGCCAATTTAATACCTTCAAAAGCTTGATTTGCTTCTACTGTCTACTTCACTTTAGAATCCTTTTTTAGCATGTTGTTTAGTAATTTGATCAATTCTACTAAGTTTGGGATAAATCTCCTTAAAAAGTTGATCTTTCCCAAGAAGGCTTGTAATTCTTTAATAAGTCTTGGATGGGGCATTTGCAAGATGGCCTGTATTCTGTCTGGATCAATTCTAATGCCATCCTTTGAAATGATATGACCCAATAGATTACCCTCTTCCAAACCAAATAGAGACTTCTTGGGATTTAAGGAAATTCCATATTTCCTACATGTTATGAATATTTGTCTCAAGTGTTTAAGATGTTCTTGGTCAGATTTTGAAAAAGGTGTGAGGTCATCTAAGTAAATAACAAGGAAATCACAAATCTCTTTAGCAAAAGCAATATCCATTGCTCTCTGAAATGTAGCTCCTGCATTTTTCAACCCAAAAGGCATTTTGACATACTTGAAAGTTCCCCATGGGGTTGTGAATGCTGTTTTATCTTGATCATCAGGGTGGACTAGGATCTGATTAAAGCCTGAAAATCCATCAAGTAATGAGATTCTTGAAGCCCCCACCACTCTTTGGAGAATGTGATCCATTTTGGGTAAGGGATAATTGTCTTTGAGGGACACTTGATTCAAATTCCTTAGATCAACACAAAGCCTAATCTCACCAGTTTTCTTTCTTGTGGGGAGGTTTAACAGCCTCTCTATGACTTGGGATTAAAAGCTGGAGGTCTTGTTTTTCATCTGGTTTGTCTTCTAGAACGGTCTCATCAATTGATTGCTCAACCTTGATTTCTTGGGAACTTGATTGCTCATTCATATGCAGATCTTGTTCAAGTAAGACAGATTTGTCATCACATATTGGACTTATATTATCATTGAACAGAATGAAGGAATCCATGTCAGAATGGACTGCATAAATAGGGAAATTTTGAGGTTTTTCTTCACTGCTCACCATGTATTTCATGAGTGAATCTATGTATAGCCTCTTTGGTTGCCCAAAGACAGAGATGGTGGCATATGACATGTCCAATTGTAGGGAACCTTGGAGTTTAGCTCCCCATGATCTTGATAACAACATTCTATATTTAGGTGGGATATCAGCAACCACAACATCCATTAAAATTGTTTTATTTGGATACTGGACAAGGGAAACACATAGATCTTTTATCAAGCCTAAACACTTAACTTGGCTGGAGTCAAATGAAAATAGGTCCTTATATGGTCTTGTGATGTCTAGATTCAATCTCTCCATTACTGACTTGGGCATAAGGTTATGAGAGGCGCCTGAATCAAACATTGCATTGTGTAATATCTTATCATGAATATGTAAGCTGACATAAAAAGGTAAGATTCCAGTACTTCCTGTCTTTCCATCAACTTCTGGACCGAAAAGCAATTCTGGGGTGTCATCCAACACATTAACATCATCCTTATTGTGGGTCAGTTGAAGGGATTTCTTGATTTGTTGTTTGTAAATGTTATGTTTAGCCAGCTCTGAAAGAGGAATGGCTATCTTTAATTTACCAATTTCAGCTTCTAAGTCAAAAGGTTTTTCAGATTGGATCTTGGTGTTCTGATTAACAACTCTTTCTTTGTCAATTGACTTTTTAGAGGTTTCCTCTTGACTTTCTATTTGATCTTGAGTTTTATCTTTTTTGCTCAACTTCTGAGAAGTGTTACTTGGATTGTGCTGTAAAGGCGGTGTAGCCAATGGCTGTTGATTTGAGGGAATTGCTTCGGCTACCTCTTCAACTGTTACTTCGTTTGTGATTGAGTTAATTTTGTCATTTGGCTATGTGATGATAACCTTTTTGGGCTGTTGGCTATCTTTTGTTTTCTCAGGCTGTGTCACGTTTATAGTTCCACTTCTCAATTTGTATTGTTTATGAACTTCAAAAACAGCTGTGTCATAGCCTTGTTTGAAATCAAATGATTCACCTGATTTAGTTTGGAACTGATTGATGTCATCATCCTTATTGTCTTCTTAACTCAGAAAAACTTGCTGATCATCGTTCAGGCCCATCAAATTAATGTGGGTATCATATATCTACTCACTAGAAGTGGATGCTTCAGCATAGTTTTCTTGGAACGGAGGTCTAATCTCTGGTTTAGGGCTGGCCTTTCCAACATTAGGATTTTGATTTCTTCTAAAATTGGGATTCCTGATAGGATTATTCTGTGGTGCCTCCCATGATGATTTCCTCTCAACTGATTCTACTCTGTCACCTAATCTGTGCATACCAGAGATTATTGCATCTAATTTCTGATCCCAGCCTGAAGGCTCTTCTTTGAAGGTAGTCTTTCTTTCAGTTCTGGTCCTATTTCTCTTAGCTATCAGGTTGGCTTCTACAGTAACTGCTATATCTTGCATCTCAGCTAAAGTTCGGGGAGCTCTTTCTCTCAATTGGTATGCCATATCTGAATCAAACCCATCAGGAAAGGTTTATAGGGCCAGATCAGGTGGGGATCTCAGATTTTGGGGAATAGCATTGTACACATTGTTGAATCGAGCACAATAGTCCAAGACAGTTTCTTGGGGACCTCTTTTGATAGCATTGTATTCAGATAAAATATGGAGTGGATCCTTTTTCTTCTCCCATCTGTTGATAAAGGTTTGATACAGGGCTTCAGGGTCAGCTATGGAGTTTACTGGGAGTGACCTGAACCATGATCTTACATCTCCGGTTAAACTTTGCACAAAAATTTTCATTCTAACCCCATCATCATCTATCTCATAATTTTTAAAATAATCCTGCATTTTCTTAGTATGTTGAAGGGCTGAATAAGAGCCAATACCATCAAAATATGATATCTTGGATTGATAATCTTGAGGCATAGGCCCTGGATTGGCAGGTAACTGCAGTGGAGCATATCTATTAGCCATGTTTGGTGGGACAATAGGGATAACAGGAACGAATGGGACAAGTGGAGGAAAGGGGATGAGAAGGGTATGTGTAGTTAATGGAGGGGTTGAAAGGACACCTTGTGAAGTGGATGAAGAGCTAGGAGAGTGTGGAACGGTGGTATGAGGATGTAGGGAAACCTTAGCAGGGGTTGGAATATTAGTTTGAAATCCTGCCTCAGAACTTGAATCTGATAAAGTCTCTTCCGATTTTTGTTTCTTAAGGATTCCTGGAATCAGGTTTGGATTTTGGAAGTCAGGTGATGGATGTGGATCCGGGTTAGATCTTGTATAACGAGTTTTCTTCTTAGGAGCCAGCTTCTATGATTTCCTTTGGGAGAATTTTCTAAGAAATATTAATCTTTGAAAAGGTCTGAAAAGGTCTGATCAAGTATAGCACAACTGTATGGAACTTAAGACTGAATAAAGATTGACTGAGGCAGCTTTTATATACTCCTGCAAATGCAAAGCAGAGGCAGTTTCTAAGGCTGTCTGGCTGTCACTTAGGCTTTATCTATAGTATTAAGAATCAGATAGGGGTTTAGGAATTGGGTTCTCCCCAGTGGAGTCGCCATTTATGTTAACACCCAGGTTGTTCCCTTTGACTCCTGAGGGAATACGGTCGGGGTAACCACTAACCAAGCTTTGGATTACAGGTTCTAGCCTACCTGTAATAAGAGAGGGCTCTCTCTTTTTAGTTTTAACTTTGTTTTTTGAAGATTTTAGGCTAGTTATGAGGTGAATGTTTTGTTTGAATTTTGGTTGTCAGCTATTGTTCAAAGAAGGGCAAGCAAGTATCAAAGAGAGTTCAATCCATTGGGCATGTGGAGTCCAGAAATGAATAGCATTTGATATCTGTGATAAAGAGAGGTTCACTGCAGGGCCAGATGGGTATTCATGATACAAACTTTGATTTTTTTTTTTAGACAAGAAACAATATAAATCACACCAGAAAAGGCAGTTAAGAGTTCTTTCACAGTGTAACAGGGAATCATGGACAAATCCTAATCAGCAGCAAGTGAGAATTACTGAATACAGACTTATCATGTGATTAGAGCAAATAGGAGCACTTAAGAATTCCATAGTCGCAGCTAACCCTGGAGAAAACATATTTAGTAGTAAAGATTGAGTTTAGGGTGTTCTTAATGGACAAATCCTGAACTATTCTTTTTCTTTTCTACCAAGACTAATCACAAAACATCATAAATAGATTATGCAAGAAATGAAACACAAATACAGTTAGAAAACACTTATTGTATCACGCCATAACACGAGAATCCTGCAGCAGTCAATAGTTTCATCACATCACGTCCAAGCCAAACTCATTCTTTTGGAAACCAGCAGCTCCTTTGCATTATATCTTTCAGAGGATATACAGCCAAGTTCTCTTGAACAACTGAGCAACAACAACCCCCAATAAGCTATGCGGGGGTGCATATATACAAAATATCACAAAAATATCTCAACCATGAGTTATTCCACAATAACTGCTCTTACCAACTTTCTAAGATATTTCTTACAAAATTAAAAGCTACTTAAATAAATATACAACAGGTGTTTGCAGTTTGTCAAAATTTCTTGACTTTTGGGTTTATGGGCCATCTGAGCTCCTTGCGGCGATTTCGATTGCTTTTGCCTTTATGCTACTGCGTCAGGGCACTGCTGTATTCAGACAGCTCATCTGTGATGCTCAAGCTGTGCATAGCCTCTGTTCACCTCATCCAACTGCTTTCCTGTTGCTGTGAAAAACTTTTTAGACCAAAATTTAGACTTGATTTAAAGAAAAGTTTTAATCATATTCGTCCACCACTCTTCAGTGGGCATTTGATGTCTCTGCATCTTGATTAAGGTCTCACCTGCCTCTGTATACTTATAATAATTAGGGGGCACTTCAAAAAGGTGCTTAATTTCATGTTCAATGAAGAATAAATTCTCTAATTTATCATAAATCTCTTGCCCTGATGGTGGCCCAACTCCTTCTGGACTGCTTGCTGTAGCTGTCAACTGATTAGCTGCATAATTGTTGACCCTTTTAGCATACTGTTCATGGGACAACAGTCTTCCTACACTGGTCACTAGGCTGGGAAGCCCTCTGCCATGTAATGCTGTGATTTTGGTGGCAAAAGCATTGACCTCTACTTGAATATCTTGGCACTTTCTTTCTAATGTCTGCAAATAGTTCCGGAGGGTGAGCACCCTTTTGATTAACAAAATTGTATCAGTCCTATCCCTGATACCCATTGTTTCCAATTGAAGGCCAGTTCTATTATTCAGGACCTTGATCATCCTGGTAGCAATGTCAGGCATACTTCCCAGAGAGGCTCTGGCCCTTTGACTTTCAGCATGAGCCTTGTTCAGCAGATCCATTTGCTCATGAATTGTCTCTATGTATTGCCACTGATCTGTGATTGACTGGCCAATCTTAGCCCATAGGATCTTTTTGACCTCAGTTATGACCTTGCTCATGGTGAGCTCCTTTTCAAGCTCTTTTATCCTTCTTTCTAGTGTCCTAACTTCCCTAGTCTTTTCTGCCACTTGCTGCTTAGATTTGTCATATTTCTCGTTGAGCTGGGCCAGCTTTTCTTTGGCATCCTTCAGCTCAATCATTTGGGTTTCAAGAGCTTGCAGCTCCTTCATCATATCTCGCATACTGAGGCCTGGGACCTGCTCTGCTGCCGCTTCCTTTTCTGTGGCTTGAGGCCCAGCAATTGAGGCACTTGCTTCTGTTGTTTGTACCAGGGGAGGACTTATAATTTGAGGAGGCTCCTCAAGATTTATTACTGGCTGAGAGGGCTGAGGTATTTGCTCTCCTTGTTTTTGTTTCAGGGCTGCCTCTAATGCACTCTCTGTTGCTACCAATCGTCCTTATGTTTCTGCCAATTGTTTGTGTAATGTCAACAGCATGGCCACTACGTCTTGATCCTTTCTCTGCTGAGCACCATCTTCTGTTTGGGGGTGAAGGGTTGCTGGAAGTTTGACCATCTTCCTCAAAGCTGATATATCTTCATCTTTTTTCTTCATCAGCGCTTGCACAACTTTGGGATCACTTGGGTCATGCCCAAGCTCTATGATGATATCTTCCAAAGACTTAATCCTATTGTCTTTGGCTTGAGAAGAAGCTTTCTCCAATTCTAGTTGGGCAGTAGTATTATGGAGAGAATTTTGCAGTTTGTGTGCTAGAAGTGTTTTATCTGCAAGAGTAGAGTAGACCTTCTCACCCGTTTGCTTATGTAGCTCTATTTGGTCCATTGGGTGGATGTCTTTTGCAAACACTTCTAGGTTGGTTCTGATGTAATCTGCAGCTGACTGTGGCTGCAGCATGGCAGGCATGAAATGGCTCATAGTCATCTTCCCCTCTACAATGTCATATGCTGACATGAGCCTCTGTTGATTGGTGGGAGCCATCTTGAGCAAATGATTGTAAAGCTGGATTCTGACTGGCTCATTCCTAGCTTTTATATCCATAAATTGTTTTTTGATTCCAGACTCTGCCCTTCTTTGCTGGCTTGAGTAGCTGACTTCTCCTCCAAGTGGTCTCTCTTGTTCCTGCTGGAAGGAACTGGCTGATGCTTCCATACTAGGGGGGCCCATACCCATGGATGGTCCAATAGGCATCTCTTCTTCAGAAAAAGGGTTTAGTCTTTGCCTTTTCTCCCCTTGTTGACTTGCTGATGTAGTAAGGGGGGTTTCTTGCTGTCTGTCCCTCTTCGTGGCTCTCTCTTCATTCATCGGGGTTTGGAGCACCGAGGTCTCCACTGCTATTTCCTGCCTTGGAGGCACACTTTCTTGAACCTGTTGCTCTGTGGATACAGGGGCCTCAGCCATTTCTTCTTGCTGTTCCGTCTATTCTTTCTGCTGTTCTGCTGTTGGGAGTGTCTGATCCTATTCCATGTTGAGTATGATGAAAAGAAGAAACCTGTCCACAATATTCCAAGTCAGCTTCCTTCTCAAGTTTCTTTGCTGCTTTTTGTGCTATTTCCTCTTTAGAACTTGCCTCTTCTAGGGTGCCCTCTTTCCATTCTAATTGATTTGCATATTTTTCAATATGTGGTAACCTGAGATGATCATAGCTAGCCAATTTATATTTGACCCTTCTAAGACTAATGAAGTGATTGGGGTCATAGGGTAACCAGAGGAAACTGGTTTGCAACTCGAGGCACTTCAGGATCTTATCTGCTTCTTGCCATGCCTCTTCTCTTTTGTTATAAATAAATGGGCGTAGCTGGTTTTTGACTTTGAGCTGTGCCTTTTTATTTTTGTTGTGGAAATGGATCATGTTCGCATTTCCAAATTGTCTGAAATATTCTAAAGCGAAAAGTCTCATAGGGACATATCTTGGTAGCCTGTATGGGGCTAACTCACAACCATATATCCTGATCACTGTATGGTGTTGGTAAAAGTACCAATCCCCAATGCTGTAGGCCTTTGAGAGATGGAGGATTCTTTGCATCTCATTTGTCAATCTTGGAGGAGGGGAACTCAACAGCAAGGACATGGCTGGATGGATGAAAAGGTCTATGAATTCACAGTAGCTATATGGTGAAAAAGATGTGTGATGAAAGATTGAAGACCAAAATACCACAGACCTTTGGTTCCTCTGGGCATCAAACTTCTTGAGAGTAATAGGGAAGCTGCCAGGCTGATTAAATAGGAACAAGTGATAGATGTAAGAAGTGTATCTAAACATCCTTTCCCTCTCTAAATTCATCAATTGCTCGTGAATTTTGTTGGCAATGAATGTAGCATAATCATAGTGAACCGAGGGAGGCTTTCCAGGGGAGAAGACAGACATCATAACCATAATGGTTTCATCAACATCCTCAATTGACCTGTAACCCAGGATATAACTGATCATATCCACAAGAATCCTGCCCAACTCATTGAGATATACATTTCCAATAGGAGGAGACCTCACAGTTTGAGAGCCTGATTGAATGAATAGTTGATTAATCTTTACGATTTGGGCACTGGACAGCTTGCCTCCTTGGTCTAGCAAGTGCATCATGGATAGAGGAGTCAATGGCTTTGTAGTATGAAAGTGCAGCATTTGATTTATAGCCTCAGGGGTGACATAGAACAAGACTGAGCCTGAGGGACTGAGGATAGCTCTCTGACATGGATCATAGTTGGCACTGCATCGATGGATTAAATCTGGGAGGACATTGACTTGAGGAAGATTGAAAATGGGCAAATAGGAGTCCCAAATCCATAGAATATCAGTTCCATTGAGATGTTTGGCTTTTAGCTCATTGATTAAATGAATATAGTATCTGCTGTAATCTGGGATTACTTCTGCCATCTGGTAGTCTCTATCAGCCAGGGGCAGCCATTCTAGCTCTCTGTGTGGGGTATTTAAAGGTGGAATGTTTAGAGCTACCGATGTCTCCATGTGTTTGGTGCTTTTCAAGCAGAATTTCACTTAGGAATGTAGGAAAATGCGACCTTGCGCGGCGAATTGAGGTAAAAAGGATTTTCAACAAAAACAGGGCAGTTCTGGTGTAAAAAGGGGCACAATTGGTCACTCTTGGAAGAAATTGAATCACTTGCAGGACGAGGAAGCTTGAGTTTTAGGAAAAAAAGCAGTTCCGGGCGTTTTTTACAGTGAAGAACCAATTGAACTAGGTGCAGGAAGAATTGGTAAATACTTGGTCACGGCGCGATGGGTGGAGGCTTATCCAAGCTGAATTCTGGGCAACCACGGCTTTGAATCAGTTTCTGCAGGTTGGCGGCGAGAACGTCGTGAAATTTCATGCAGGAGGCACAGTAGTTTTTTGGTTAAAAATGCGAAAAAATGTGATTTTGGGCAAAAATATAGAAAATTTGGCCTTTGGCGCGCTTTTGTCGGATGACGTCAGCATGACATCGTAGGTGGGGTCATGGTACGGAATGATGATGTGGCGGTCTGTGAGGGGTCCACGTGGACAGGGGATGTGGCAGACAACTCGGAGCGATGGCGGGTCGGGCGCTGATGTGGTGCTGACTCGGAAATGGCATGGAGGTGACGTAGGGTTGACTTGGCGGGCGGTAAACAGAAGGTGGTAAGCGGTAATTTCGGACCGCTTAACGTACGGGCGCGGTTTTGGCAGGAGGCTGCCTGATACAATTAAATTGTGACGCGTGTCCAACGCCCTACGTCATCATTCTGACATTTTCGGGCGCTAAAGTACCGCCACCGGAGGCATCCCGATATTGCAGAGGACCGTCGGATGGGAGGGCCCAGATCCGACAGTCGACGGGGAGCAGATCTGATCGGACAATACGGCGGGGAGCGGATAATAAACAATTATTTTTTCTGGGAATGTGCGCCAGGGCGGGACTTTAGCCATCGGTGGGTTTTTGGGTTTTTGCAATGTTTTGTGGACAAAATGTGTTTTGGACATTTGGTTAATAAAACGCGGTTAGGGCTGTTAAACCAAGCAGGTCTTGATTTAATCCCGAGACATAGTTCTAGCGCTATTTTGCCTTTCGCGCTTCAATTCCTTCGCGTTCTTACCTTTTGGAGCTATATGGCTATATTGCCTAGGGGAAGGGGTATATACATATTTTTGGGGTTTTTTATATACAATAGTGATATAATAATAGGGAAAAGGGGAACATAGGGAGTTAAGTAATGATAGAGTTAGTAGTTAGTATTGGATGGGAGATATGGAAGAGAGGAAGCAAACACTAAGTTTTTGGGGAACAAACTTAGTTATGAGAGTAGATCAAAATGAAAAGATTTTTACTCAAGAAATGTCGCTCTTCTATATAACAAGAATCAACAAATGAGTTTGATTTCTGTCAAGAACCAAGGTGATAGTGGGATGTTAGAAAGAAGTTTGATAGGGAATGATTGGGAAATTAGACATGCTTCACTTTGTTTCCACAAAATTGCTGAATAGGAAGATCTGCATTGGCCACCATGTGTTCCTTTGCTTAGGCCAGTGATATGAAAGAAATCATGCTTCTGCAACCCCATCTACCTACCCATTCTATTGCCTAGCATTTTTTGTTACTTCAAGGAGGGTGCACTTAGACTGGAAAACCCTCAATTGCTCTCTTTCTTTTCTTTTTGCATTTCCTTTTGATTTTCTATCTAAGGCTAGCCTTATTACTTCCAAGGCCCCAGATTAAGCAGTTGGGAATCTTCATTCTCTACCTAACTACTGATCTGCCAAGATTGAACAGTTTGGACAAATTTCTCTCTCTAATCTACAACAAAAATTGAAATATGGCATGACCTAGCTCAGACTGTTGGATCACCCATTCAGAAGTAGGACAGTATCAATCAACTGTAGATAGGTGTTTTCCACAAAAATATGAGATTTTTGCATCACCAAAGTAGAGCATATTTGGCACTTCCCCTGCCAATCATGAAAAATGAAACCTATTGGTATAGGTAGCTAACACCTTCAATGCATCAATCAAAGGTTGATGATTAATCACGGCGAGATCCACATCCTCGTGCTCCTGTTCCCGCCAATCAAGCATAATGTATACCCTACATTCAATAAAAAGGCGGATTAGAATATTTAAAATCAAAATTTTTGGGTGAAATTTGAAATTTTTAAGTTTGAAAACCTATGCTACGGGGACTGCACCCTCTCTGTTAGAGACAGTGCGTAGGTACACACTTTGCCTTCACGGCAGGTGCGGACCCCTAACTTTTTTCCTTTTACGAAAAAGTCAGGGTCAGCAGGTTTCATATGCTATGCCTGCGGACCCCGCACGCGGGTTTTTAACCTAAAAGTTTCCTAAAAAGCAAAATAAAACCCTAAAAACAATTTTCAAACAGATGAAATGAAATAATAAGATGATTTGGATTACCTAGAGGAGACGACGTTTGATTCCAACGGACGGATTTTCCACAATATTCACGGGAAGTTTCTGACCAAAAGCTCTCTTTTCTCACTCTGAAGTCAAACGGTAAAAATGAATTTACAAAAGCCCTTTTTATAAGCTTTTTTGAATAAATGAGTTTTTAATTTGTTTATTTTTTACTTTAAAGCGGTAACTTTTGAAGCATTTTTATCTATTTTAAACATGTATGAGTAATGTTTGAGTTTTTGTGCGGGATAACGGATTTTTCAGGCAAAATTGGTCATTTTTGACAAAAAACATTAGAGTCACCTTTAAGCTCTTTTCTGACTCTTAAAATATGAAAAGATTGCCGAGTTTTTCTTTCTAAGCTCGTTAAAACGGAACTAAAAAGATGGTCCACTTACAACCCTTTTTAGATCGTAAAAACATGAAAAGATTGCCAGATTTTTGTCGTTTCAAATTCGATATTGGTTATAAAATGACATGTCATTGGTCATTTTTTTACTTTTTCGGATCAGAGGCACTAATTATGAAAAGTACTCCTTAGTCGTAATGATAAAGCAGTTCTCTCAAGCATTATTTTATACTTTTTTGGGCTTGGGAGACACAAATTTACGAAAAAGGACAACCATGGAGTTTTCTTAAGTTTTTTAGACTCCCTAAAATTGAAAAACGCCGAGTTTCTCCTATACTGGACTCGTTAAAATTTAACAGTAAAGGACCTGTTCAATTACAAACAGGAATGGACCACTCCTTCTTAGGGTTCAAATTTAAACTAAGTTGGACTCATCCGAAGGATGAGCCTATAATCAAGAAAATATTATCCTCCTCAAGCTTGTCAAAAATAAAGAGGTACTTGCCAGAAATGGTGGGGGAAAAGAGAGAAAAGTGAGCTTGTTTTTCATACTTTGTGTCTTAGAAAACATTTAACCACTCTTGAACACAACACTTTTTATTCACCTGGGTTGGGAAATCCTTTGCCTAATAGTTGATCAAACCATATTGAAAGTCTTCACCCGATTTCTGGGTATTAACTTTGGGTCAATTATCACCAAACCATCTGCTGTGTCATTATGTGTTCAAGAGGTCAATGCAAATAAAATATTCATCTGCAAAATATCTGTCATCCGTCTTGACCATCCCTGAGTCAGTCCTTGCAACTATATTTCTTCAAACTTGATCTATGATTTCGTGTTGTGGGCTTGCCTATGACGGATCGCTTTCTATCGGCTTCAGTTCATTATCTAGAAAGATGATCTAGAAATCGTCAGTACCTTGGGATCTACATGCCTCAATGGCAGGTTTCTCGCCTTCGATGATAGGTTGCATCATTGACCTTCGATCAAAGGATTCTGTGACATGTTCGACATCAACACATCTATTCACATCTCATGGATTGTACTGAGTACTTTGAGAGCCATTGACATTACTGGTGGTTTCTCTCACACTTGTTAACAGTTTACATCATTGACTGGTAATCAAGTGGTTTCTACCATGTTCGACTTCGACACATTCATTCACATGGATAGAATCGTACTATTTTGGGAAGTAGAAATCAAGACCCTGGATCTAGTTTCCACCATCCAGGCTGCGAGGAATTTTGTATTCATTATACAATAGACTATTCATAAACAGATGGCTGCGTCCATACTGTGTCTACATGTGTCTATACTTGTGATGTATTACAAGATCATTCCTATATCAGAGCAGTAGTTAGTTTTCTAGTCAGTTTTGATCTGAGTATGGGAATGCCTACCTCAGCGATGATATGATCTCATATATATATTTTGTATTGAATGTTTTTACAGGTTCCAACCAGGCTCTCCACAAGATGATCCTTGAAATGATAAAGTACTTCACTCTTCTTAGATGATAAATGAAATCCTCATCTACTACAGACTTCGCACTTTAGGGGCAATCTGTTACACAAAATATTGTCACCATGACTATTTGCAGTTAGTATGGGTCTATCATCATTCATACTATCCTCCTTAGCAAGTCTCAAACCTCAGCTCTTCATGTCAAGATTTAAAAATGAGAGAAAGTCCTTGAAAATCAATAAAGCTCTGGTTCTGCACTTTCTCTTACTGTTACCTGTGGTCCCGCACCCCTTGTTCATGTTACCTGTGGACCTACCTACTCTGTCTCTAAAGGAGTGGGTGCGGACCCCTGTGAAAGTCAAAAAGGCGCAAGTTTATTCTCAAAACTCACTTTGGGTTAATTATGGGTGATTCTAGAAGGAATCTTGACGTGGATGGTTCGCTCCTAGGTGGTTCATGCATCCCAAAACTAAAGGAGCTAATCCCTTGATGAGAGGAGCTTATCCCTTTGAAGGAGGGCTTTATCCCTTTGAAGGTGGACCTAGTAACTTCCCTCCATTGCACTATAAATTAAGGCATTGGGCTGGTTGCTAGGGAGGTTAGAAGCTGAACATTTTTGAGGGTAAATGCTGTTGGAATTGAGACTTCCTAGTTAAGCTTGAGAGGAGAGATTACATACCTTTTGGCTTCATTGGGAAGAGAGTGAAACTTGTCAAAATAGAGGAGATTCTTGCTGGACCCTGGGAGGAGCTTGTACAGCATCAAGGCACTAAGGTTGTAAAGTTCTTCTTCGATTAAAGTTAATACAATCAGATTCATTTTTCTCAATAAATTGTCTTATATGGTTTGTTTCATGAATTCCTTGATCATCATGATGAATATGCTTTTTTATATTGGTTTTTCAGGTGCTATTTAATGTGTGTGCTTGTTTGTGTTTGTAGATTCTTTACAAGGGAGCTCATTTGGATCAATGGAGCGTGGCTTCCACAAACTTGCACTGGACCCGAGGTAGGCCTAAAAACACCCGTTTGCCTTTATTTATAAATTGCATACTTAGAGAAAGATAGAATTTGTTTGGTTTGCTTGTCGCTAGATATCATTAGATACTAGGGAGGTCAGTCTTGTCCACAAGAACGATTTATCCGGCTGACACTATGCATCAATACTTTGTTAAACATTAAATAGTAACCATGTGCAGTTTATAATAGAATAAACCATCACACATAAGCAACACACATGAACACCAAGATTTAAGGTGGAAACCCAATGTGGGTGAAAACCACCTGCTGTTGTCGTCTTTATCTTCTTTTAATAATAAGAAAATCTATTTACAATCTTGTACTGGTGCAGACTTATACCAGTATGCAGGCACCCACCTGTAGAAGGCTACAACATTCTCTCATTTTCCAGCTTCTACTGGAAGGGAGCTGCAACCCCCTAGCTCTTGTACTAGCCAATATTTTTACTAGTACATAGGTGCCAACCTACAAAAGGCTACAACCTTCTTTCTTCCTCTAGGGACCACGTTTCATAAATTTTCAGACTGGATACTCCTAGATCACTACACCACAATCTGAAGGCCATGTTTCATCCAATTTTCATACTGTACCCATCAACAAAATTAAAGCTCAAAATCATAACTGCAATACAACCATCAAATACATATGCATCAACTAATCACTGAAACTTAATCATCACTCTCTGAATCATCCACAGCTGAATCAATCAATCACTAACAACTCATGAATCTATGATGCAACTGAATCAAACAATTACTGAACCCATGACACAACTGAATCAACCATTCATTCAAATTTAATCAAATTCAATCAATCAACTGGAACAGACAGATCACTGTAACCAATACACAGATCTGAACCCAGAACACTGCATCAACACCCAGAACTAACTATAACCTCAAAAGTGCATGTCTCAGAATGTATACACTCCTTTAATGAAGCAAACCTGTGTGTATACGCTACTTCCTTTTGCCCAACCTGTGTATACCTCTAAAGATACTGAATCATAAAACCTCTGAACCACAAACTGTACCAATCAGTGACATTCTGAAGATCTACTGTCATATTACAGAGTTCTAAACAGATAGAAACAAGGATCACCCTTCCTTCTCAATCAATCAATCAATCAGACTCAATTTCCTTATACATTCAGTTCTATTTTCAGATCTAAGAAGACATCATTGACAAACAATAGTAATATAGCAGCAAAACAGCAGTATTGATCTGATAGATCAGTCATCCCTGAACATCAAGCTTTTCTTTTGCATACACTACTTGGAAGAGCCGAACTAGCGTGTATATGCACCTTCGCCAAAGTGAACCAATGTATAGATCTGCAAATACTTACTTATAACTTCACTGCAATTCCTGACTTCAAACATTCCCAGATCATCATATATAAAGGATAAAACATGCGTTAGCAATCAAATCTAGCCTATCCATTGTCAGATCACATAATGATAAGTCATTATGATCTTGATCCATCATTAGATCTCATCCATCATCAACCACATAGGTGCATCCTTAGTTCAGATCAAGCAAAGCATCAGAAACCCATAACCTGCATATTTGATCTAACACTTCATAAGATATTCAATACTTGCACACCCTGGCCTAATGATCTTCTTCTCCTTATATAGTTTTAGACATGTCTCAATACCTTGGACCAAAACCACTTAGGACCAATACCTTGGACCAAATACTTAGGGTCAATACCATGGACCAAATACCTTGGATCAATACCTTGAAGCAAAATACCTTGGACTAAATACCTCGAACCAAAACCTTGGTTTTCCAACATGTACGCGCTTTTCCTCCTGTGAAAGTGTGTGTATACGTATGTAGAGCTGTAACAAGGGTCTCTTTCACCTCTAGTTATCCCACATTAACAAGTCAATCCGGGAACGTTTTGTTATTGCAAAGAGTATCTCATTCCGAGGCTATTCGTCAGAGTAATGCTTAGTAGTACAGTGTCCAGAAAATACAAGAGTAAATGGATGCTGAACTATGACTAAATTACTTCAAAAGGATAAAATCACACAAGGCAGCTTATCAGTCAAGGGTGCGGAAACAATAACCCATCCCTCTAGAAACTGATGGAAAGGAAATTAGAGCATGGACCATAGGTCTGGGAGCTAGGCAGCGACTGCTGAGGCTCACTACAACCTTAGACCTTCTCTCACACCAAAGCAGCAAATGCAAGTAAATGGAACGGCAGAAAGTAAAATGGAACAGCAAATAGGAAATGGAACAACAAGTCTAAAATGGAACAACAGTAAATGGAACAGCAATCAAATAAACTAAGTCTCGCGAGTCAGAACCAAACTTGCTCTATTGAACCAAACTCACATTCTGCAATAAAATAACAAATCTTCTCTCTTAAGGCAAATTGGATGGAATGCACTTTATGGAACAACACTCATTGATGAATTATGGAACAACAATAATCGATCATATATACACAAAACACGCCAATATAGTAATCTGATGATTAAGGAGAATACGACTATGTTTCCAAATAGAATAACATTACTTTCGGATTCCAATAATCGGGATTTCAAATGAATCCAATAACAATAATATTCAGTACAAACGCTCTGTAACTGAAATAGCTGGTTTAGACTAATAACATGCAATCAACTTTGAAAAGATTCACTCATACAATGCAGAGTCACTACATGAATTTCCTGAAGGAACCATTAATGATTTAATCGTAGCAGAGCATGGAATAGCGCATGAAAAGCATATCAGATTACTGAGCAATAAAGATAAGAAAACCACGCAGAAATCAAGTTATAATGATACAAAAGCAAGTGTCCTTCGGAGCCGGGCCCTTAGCTTCCAATGGTACACCGCCTTAGATTACTCCAGATGCAAAGATGAAATAAACACCAAGTCTTTTATATTAACGCATCAACAAACGTACAGTAAACCAGGTCTCAGTGAGACTCAATGATCAAAGTTTAGTCTGAAACTGAAAGTTACATAAAAAGTCCCTTTGCTTAACGATGTTGTTCCTTTTTATAAAAGTAACGGCGGAGATATCTAGGTAACAAAATAAGTAAAACAACGATCCCTCAGGATCAAAGATCCTGAGGGATTCGCCAAGCTGTTAATCCTTTACTTTTCTTTCCCTTTTCCGCCGAATTGGTATCCCTTCTTCCTTTCCTGGGTCGTTCTGCTTCGATCTGCTCGATCTCGTTTGCATCCGGTTCCCTTCTAGAGGGACAACAGTTATTCCTCCTTTGTCTTTCCCTTTTGAATGGCAGCTCTTCGTTTCCACCTTTCCCTGCATAGAAAAATGACAATTATCAGCGATTAAGCTTTCCATACTAATTCTCACACGTTTTATTAGAATTCTTTATTTCTTTGAGTTCATGATGCAGAAAAGGTTACAATTGTTACTGAAAAGTCACTAAATTGTTTGTCAAAAACATACCTTTCAAGTGCTCCACACACCCCCCTGCTTACCCTGTTTCATGCCCTCATGAAAACATTATAGTTGACATGCAAGGCGGTAAGAGAATAGGCCGGAGAGGGAACCTCGTGTGGAGGCCTACAACCGTGATGAGCAACTAGATCATCAAAGAACTGATTTGTTTGACCTTCAGGCATTTCATACAAGGCCTGATATCCGGGTGCAGGGTGCCAAATGATTGGACTACGAAATCGATACCCTAACCAGGATGGCCCTGCTTGCAAAATACGCTCGCCATAAAGGTTCAATCGGCTGGCAGCCAGCTCAAAATTTTCGTATTTGAACGGTTCCCTGAGCTGGATGTTTGGGTTAGAAATCCGGTATCAGAATTTTGCAGCATCGATGGCGAGGTCTTTAATAGTCAGAAAATATTCCAGACTGTGTCGGATTAGGTCCTCGTGCATGGGTCCTAATGTCTCCATAACACCCGGGGTTCTCATAAGGTTCCTATGTGCTCTCCATAACAGCACTGGGTCTCTAGGCTCGGCTCTCACCCATAAGTCTAGGCTATTCTCCTGTCTCTGAAAAGTGTTATAAGCTCTGAGCCATTTCAGCTGATAAACCCCGAATGAAACGAAGGCTTGCAATTGTATGTCCCCAACAAAAGGGCCAGGATTTAAGTCAGTTTCCTGGTCTAGCACGAGGTTATGCAAGTAAAATTCACACAATAATATTTGAACCTTAATTCCATAATGCTTGCAACAATCTATGAAATCATTAACAGTATTGATTTGTATAGGGGCACCCACCCTAACAACTTTTATCTTTAATCGTAAATATCGTTCAAGCAAAAATAAAGCATAGTTTTTAGCAGGGGCCCTACAGGTCAGAACGCCATTATATAAAGAACACACAGTTTCCATCTGCCTAACAACAATATCTAATCGATGAGTTACCTTGGCAACCTTTTCTTGCTCCTTTTGCCATCCTTCGAAGGCTTGGCTCTCCGATTGACTAATATCCCGAAGTTGCTGTTGTAACTCTTCATATTTCTCCCGGGGGACTGTTTGTTCTCTCAGCCGTTCAACTTCTTGCTGAGCTTGCTTCATTATCTTGTGTAAGGTTCTTGTTTTCGGATCCTTTTTCCATAGAGCCGTAGAGGCCGGGAGTTTTACCTGAACCTTTTTGTTATGCTGTTTGGAGTTCAGAACTCGAATTACCCCTGAGGGTGGTGCCTCTGTTTGGATCTCCTTATTCTCCTTTTCTTTCTTAACACGAATGAAAGGTTGTTGTGGTCCCCCTGTTAATGGAACATCATCCTGTTCCTCTTCCTCAATTGGAACGACAGTCCGTTCTTCAGTGTCAATTGGAACAACAGTATGTTCTTCAATGTCATTTGGAACAGTAGTCTGTTCTTCAATGTCATTTGGAACAGCAGTCTGTTCTTCAATTTCATTTGGAACGGCAGTAGGTCTTCCAACAGGGTTTTGACCAACAGGGCGGCTATAAGTCCTTCGTCTTCTTGTCCTACGGGATTTTGCTGTAGTGGCCCTTTTTCTTTTCCTTGTGGTCTTTCGTATCCTCAGGTTGGCTTTCAGAATCCAAATTTTCTGTCGGAGCTGGGCTATAGTGTTGAGCAATCTCTGCTGTTTCCTCCTTAATTTCTTGATTTCTATTGCCTCAGCAGAGGGTTCATGACTGGCCCTTAAATCTGCTCCTACTCCGTCTAGAATTTCTTCTGGTGTCTTGGGAACAGATTGTTCCCGATTGGTGTCTCTTATCTCCTCATCATAAACGGGTAGGTTTTCTTCTCCTACCTTTTCTGCATGTGATTTCTCAAGTATGTCTTCCTCCGAAGGTCCGTCAGGGAGGCCTGCTGGGCTGGAGGGTTGGCCATACTCCCCCATATTGGCCAGGATTGCGGCCAATTCGTCTTCACCCACAGGGTCCCACGGCGGGCTGCCCTCCGGCTGTACTACTTCCTCCTCTTGATTGGCCTGCTCAGTGACTGCCTTGGAGTGTTCAGCTTCTGTTTCTGTTTCGGAGTGCTCGTCTCCCTCCTCGACTCCTTCTTCGGCTTGCTCAACCTTGCCCCCAGATTGTTCAACATTTTCTTCGGAAGGTCCTCCTTCTGGTTCTGGAGGTTCGTCCGTAATCTCGATTGGCTGGCTGGTGCTCTCCTGGATCTTTTCCAGCCTCCCTCGTATCCGGGCTAGTCGGGCTGATTTTCTTGGTCTCTCAGGTTGTTCGGGTGTACTAGCAACAGGTTTTTCTGCTACCAATTTTCTGCATTTTTCTGGTCGTTCCGGTGTACTTGAAGAATGTTTTCGTTTTGGAGCAACATGTTTTTCTGCTGCCAATTCTCTGCGTTTTTCTGATCGTTCTGGTGTGCTAGAGGAATGTTTAGGTTTTGGGGATGGTGCAGCCAATCCCCCCTCGATCATTGCAATGAGCTCCTCCCAGCTGCTCTGCTGTTGAGTGAGATTATGGCTCACTATTAATCGAATCAATCCATGGTGGCTAACAACTGTTTCTACGTGCTGTGCCTTTTTCAGGCTTCGGGCTGCATCATGCAATAATGAATTTAAAAGTGTAGGCAGATTTACAGAACATTTTTCTTTCAAAACAGCTAAGAGTTTAAGATGACGTGGTCTTACCACATCTTTCCTTCCTTCACAAGTGATGTAGCTCTACACTATCTTTGCTAATTCGGTCCAGGGTTCTCCTAACGTTGCTAGAAGAACTCCCTTCCCCTTAACTGTCAAGCTTTGGCCTTCATCCTGGAAAATCTCCATAATCTTTTGTAATCTTTCTTTCTTCAGCGTCCATACAGGTCCGGCGGCTGGTAGTCCTGAGACTTCTGCAATTATATCATCAGTGACCTCTATCCGCCTCTCTCTTACTATGGAGTAGTTCTCCTGCAGGTTTTGCAGAAACTCCAATGCCACTGTTTCATTTTATTCTTGTAGGTGACTGAAATAATTCAGCCACCCTGCCTTTTCCAGGATCTCCTGGGTAGCAGCGAAGACTGTCAACTCCTGAGGTTCGCTTCGGATTGCCTTTCCCCCCATGGTTCCACTAAGAATTTCCAATGGAATAGCAACTGACTGTGCTGTTTGAGACGCAGAGAGGGTGATCGTCGCAAGAAAAAAATAGAGTATGCAACAAAAATGGATTGTGGATATCAATTTTTGTAAAAATAGAATTATCATACCGTTAAACCATGCCATACCTTCGTACACTATCTTCCCCGAATGGTGTGCTGACACGTAATTCGTGGAGTAATGAGGTTACCTTCCCCCCTGCGATATGATAGGCTGTCCCAGCTGTTAAATAGAGGAGCAGCAGCCATTTTGTAACCAAGTCATAAAGGAACAACATATGAAATTATGCCATGTTTTAGATGGACAACGAAATACCGAAATCGAGGCAAAAAGGTGATCGCGTTTTACATAAGAGCCTGCGTGATATGATGCGAGGCCAGGGGATGGGACGTCTGTCAATCGTACGAAATCTCCAGAGGTCATTGTCAGTTCCTTTGCCATGATTGGTGGTAATGAGTGTTCATGCGATGTATACATTGGGACATAAAATATGACTTATTCATAGGATATAAGAGACAAAGAAGTATTGATATCATACCTATTGGTGTAACCATTACGACTTCGATACCATTAACAGAGCTCTGTTGCCGACAGGTGTTCATAACCTTGGCAGAGTTGTTTATTTCACCCCCGGAACCATGATCCTTTGTGTGTATTTTGAAGAGTATTTTGTCAAAATGCAGGCCATTATGCTGGCTTGGTAACCAGGTAGCCATAATGCCATTCACAAGGAAGGTGCGAAACGTGGGCAGGCCGGCTCGTGATGAGACCCCCTGTTCCAAGGTCTGTTTATTTAGTGTACCTTTTGGACCATATCCCTGGTGTGGTGGCCATAATGGGAATGCCACTTCGCTTCCATCCTTATGATCATGGTAGGCTGGCTCTTGATGAGACCTCCTATCCTGCATTTGACAATTGATAATCCATATTTACTTTTTTTTTCTTTTTGCAAAGCACTTATTTATTTACACATAAGGGTGGTTCAACACTCCTTAAGAGTGGGAATGGTGGAAGAAGTCTTATCATCCCAACAGGAAGATATAAATCCTCTGCTCTTATCCCTAAGTAATAATCAAAGAATTTTTTTTATAGGGAAATCGTCATGATAAAGATAACCAACCAGAGCAACGGTAATAAGACAATGACAACGAAGATGAGAAGTAAGTGTGTCCCTCCTCTTGTCCTCTTATCAATACTAGGCCTTATAAAGATAGCGATCTATGATCCGTTGACTCCGGTATGTCATGATTTATGTTCATTGCATAAGTGCATAGCTGTATCTTAAAGACTGGAGAGAACATGGGTGAAAAGCATCCTCAATATAAATCATCAAAGAGAGAAAAAACATGCCGATGGTGTTCCTTTTGAAGAAGGAACAGCAGAGAAGAATCCATGCAAACAAATACTTGAGATGCCATTTCTTTAAAAGGAACAACCGAAGATCACGAATGCTGTCCCTTTTGAAAAGGAACAACAGAAAATCACAAATGTTGTTCCTTTTGAAAAGGAACAGCAGAAAATCGCAAATGTTGTTCCATTTGAAAAGGAACAGCAGAAAATCGCAAATGCTATTCCTTTTGAAAAGGAATAGCAGAAAATCGCAAATGCTGTTCCTTTTGAAAAGGAACAGCAGAAAATCGCAAATGCTGTTCCTTTTGAAAAGGAACAACAGAAAATCGCAAATGCTGTTCCTTTTAAAAAGGAACAGCAGAAACTTACAAATGCTGTTCCTTTTGAAAAGGAACAGTAGAAAATCACAAATGCTGTTCCTTTTGAAAAGGAACAGCAGAAACACAGAAACAGGAAAATGCTGTTTCTTTTGGAAAAGGAACAACAAAGACACGCAGAATGAAAAAATTAAAAAAAAAAAGAAAAGAGAAGGATCAATGAAAATGTTAAGAAAACGTATATACAAAAACTTATGTACAAGTTATAGAAAAAAATGCATTCCTTACTGAATTATAGGTGAGGGAGATTTTGCTTCCTTTCCTAAAATTTCCATATCAGTGTCTCGACGTAGCTGCTGACAGAAGGATTCCCGAGTGAGTCGCTTGCGATAGAGACGAACTCGGTGGCCATTTAGCTTGAATGCATATCCAGAGCCGTCGATTTTGATCAGAGTGAGGGTCCCATTATCATGTACTTTCTGGATTTCGTATGGTCGCAACCAACGAGCCTGAAGTTTCCCCGGGAAGTCCTGAAACCGAGAGTCATATAACAGAGCCCAATCTCCTTCATGAAAGACTTTGTTCTTAATAAGTGCATCATGCCATTTAGCTCGCTGCTGTTGAATAAGTGTTGTATTCTGTAATGCAGAGACCCTGATTTCGTCCAATTCATTAATCTGCTGTAATCGATTAATTTGTGCCTCACTTAAATCTAGGCCAACTTCCTGTGCAGTTCGTAACGTTTGGATTTCGAATTCTATGGGGGAAAATAGGTTGTTTTCCAAACACTAATTGATAGGGTGAATAACCGGTGGTACTTCTCCATGTGGTTCTATAAGCCCATAGTGCTTCAGGTAATCGGGCGGCCCAATCACGCCTATGTGAAGCAATGGTTTTTGTTAAAATTGATTCTATTACCTTATTGCTACTTTCTACTTGGCCATTCGCCTGCGGGTGATATGTGGTAGTAATTTTATGCTGGACGTGATAATTGTTAAGTGTTGTAGCTAATTTGTTTCTGGCAAATTGTGGTCCTCCATCTGTAATTATTTCTCTCGAAAGGCCATAACGTACAAACAAATGGAACAGGAACTGTATTACAGAATCTTCTGTAGCTCTAGGCAACGCTTCGGCCTCAACCCATCTGGTGACATATTTTGTCGCCGCCAAGATATATGTTCTCCGATTTGATGATGGGTTGATGGGTCCAACGAAATCAAGAGCCCATCGTTCAAATGGTTCAATGACTAATTGTGGCCTCAGAGGCATTTCGTCGGCTTGACCAGGTCGTCCTGCTCGCTGGCAGCTGTCACAGGCTTGGACAAATTTCTTCGCATCCTTGAAAATTGTAGGCCAGTAGTATCCTATCTGCAATACTTTATGTGCTGTTCTTTTTTCAGCAAAGTGTCCCCCACATGGTCCGTCATGACAGGCTTTTAAGATGTCGAAAATTTCATCTTCTCGAATACATCTCCTAATTTGCATGTCTGCCCCTGTGTGGAACAAATAGCCCCCAATCCACGAAAATCGAGTACTCTTCTGAACAATCTGCTTACGTTCATTAGGGGTTAAGTGTTTTGGTAGCTTACCTACTGCAAGGTAATTGGCAACATCAGCATACCAGGGTGTTTGAACAGCAACAACAAACAAGTGCTCATCCGGAAATTGATCTTCCACTGCTACTGCTTCAATTGATTTTGGTATTCGTGAGAGAAAATCAGCTACAGGGATTTCCTTTCCAGGTCGATCCTTGATTGTGATATCGAACTCCTACAATAAAATCAACCATCTAGTTATTCTAGCATTTGTGACAGGCTTATTTGCTAAATATTTGATAGCAGAATGATCTGTGTATAAAATAACAGGATAGCCTGTGATATAATGTCTAAACTTATTGACAGCATGTATTACAGCCAGGAATTCTTTTTCAGTGACAATGTAATTTAATTCAGCAGGGGATAAATTTTTGCTGATATAATAGATAGCATATGGTTTTTTATCCTCTTCCTGCCCAAGGACTGCACCGATTGCTGTATCTGAGGCATCAGATGAGATTTGGAATGGTAAATTCCAGTTTGGTCCTCGAAGGACTGGAGCTGTTGATACAAGCTTCTTTAATTCCTTGAAAGCACGGTCGCATTTTTCTGTCCACAAGAAATCAATATTACCAGTTAGTGCATATAGAGGTGCGACAATGTGTGAATAATGTTCTATAAATCGTCTATAATACCCAGAAAATCCAAGAAAGCTGCGTACCTCTGTTTGAGTAGTGGGGGTGGGGATAAGCAAAAGTATTTGAATTTTAGCCGGGTCTACCTGAATGCCAGCTGCTGAAACATAGTGTCCTAGAATGAGCCCTTCAGTCATCATCATATAACATTTTTCGTGGCTTAAGCAAAGCCTGGTAGTAATGCAACGTTGTAGGACTTTTTCTAGAGTGTCTAAAGCTGGATCAAAATCATCTCCATATGGTGTAAAGTCATCCATGTATACTTCAAGTCCATCATTTATTAAATCTGCAAAGATGCTAAGGACAACCCTTTGGAATGTGGCAGGAGCATTACATAGGCCAAAGGGTAGAACTCGATAGGCAAACGTTCCCCAAGGATAAGTAAAAGTAGTTTTATCTTGGTCTTCAGGGGCAATCTGAATCTGATTGTATCCACTGAAGCCATCCAGGAAAGAAAAGAATTTCTTTCTTGCTAAAGTGTCCAATACTTGGTCTATGAATGGGAGAGGGAAGTGATCTTTTTGTGTGGCTTTATTTAACTCCCTGTAATCCACACAAATCCTCCATTTCCCATTCTTCTTGGGTACCACCACAAGCGGAGAGACCCATTTACTATCAGAAATAGGATAGATAAAATTAACATCTAAAAGTTTCTGAAGTTCAGCTTTTACAACATCTTTTAGATGAGGGTTGAGTCTTCTTTGCGGTTGACGAACAAGTCTTGCATCTTTTTCTATATAAATATGGTGGGTGCACAATTGGGGATCAATCCCTTTCATATCAGGGTAATCCCACGCAAATGCTTCTTGATACTTTCGTAACAGATGGATGAGCTTTATTTCTTGGTCCGGTGTAAGTTTGGCATTGATATTTAGAGTCTTTCCGGGTTCAATTTCCACTACTTTACTATTGGCAACAGAAGTCACAGGTATTGTTTGGTCATGCGCATCTTTCAAAGGATCTTCTTCTAGTTCGCTATCGAATGCTGCTTCTATCATGAAACACTGTGTGTGAGATCTAGATTCAGTTTGACTAATGAAATTATTGATGGCATCGTCTTCTGTTTGGTCTTTAAAGTCTAGAGCCTTCTGTACAGTCAATGGGGATCTGATATTGTCAGTAAGGTATGACACAGGGCGCTGGTTAGTTTTTATCATTGTAAGACTTGGCTGTGCTGGAGGGTATAGAACTAGATTTTTAATATCTGGTCCTCTGGTTATAGTCATATTTCCCTGCCGGCAACCAATGTAAGCATCGTCGGTAGCAAGCCAAGGTCTACCTAAAATTAACGGGTGTCCATTCAGTCGGGTTTTTGGATTAATTATCAGGAAATTGGTTGGGTATTCCCAGGAATCTACAGAGACCATGACATCGTATAGAGTACCTTCTGGTTGAACTACATATCGGTCGGCCAATTCTAACAAAGTAGAAGTAGGTTCTACCGATGTAATGCCGAGCTTTTGGCAAGTAGAAGTTGTCAAAATATTAATTGCAGCTCCTAGATCAACTAAAGCATTAGTCAAGGTCTGACCATAGATTTGAACAGTTACGATTGGATTTCCCGGATCTTCATATTTAATGGGTGTTCCTGATAACAGGTCAGATAAAGTACCGACTACTTGAACTCTTGGGTTAGTGGTTGCATTCCTCCTTGATTTCTTTATGCACAATTCTTTTATAGTTTTTGTGTATATAGGGATGTCTTGAATGGCTTGGAGGAATGGAATTCTTATGTACAGGTTTTGTAACTCTCCCAGAATGTCAAAGTCTGGATATTGTATAGGTCGTGGTATGACTAATCGTTCAGGGAAGGGAGGAGAGGATGTACTTGCTTGATGATGAGTCTGCTCCTTATTTACACCTTCTTGTTGTACGACTGTTCTGTTGGTAACTGATCTTCAATGTGAACTATTTTATCTCCCTCCGTTTCTATTATATGTACAGATCTTAACTGAAGATCATTGCACTCCCTCAGGTCAGGTCCGATTTTTGATGATTCCATGATTTGGAGGGATTGGACCGGTCTATTATTTGGATTGGGATTGGGTTGGGCTGGGAGTTGCGGTCTCAGATTAGACTGGGGGTTTTGTTGTAAAGTTGGCAGAGTCGGTTGAGGGAGCGGAATAGTTCCTGCTGGCTGATATGTCGATTTTGGCCAGTTTGTCTACCAGGGTGAACCTTGTGAAGTAGGGGGAGCCCATTGTGGAGGATATGGGTTATTCTGCCAATATGGTGGGGCGTAAGGAAAATTCAGCCAACCAAATTGGCTTGTCTGATTCATCCACGGATTTGGAGAAGGAAACGGCTGTGATGACCAGTTCGAAAATGGGGGTTGAGATTGGTTTTGCCACATACTATATTGCTGAGCATTATACTGCGGAGGCTGGAAAGAAGAAGTTGGGTCTAAAAACATACCAGATTGCCTTGGTTGCCATTGGCGACGCTGGTTAATGAAGTATGCTGATTCTGGCTCTTCTTCCGCTTCCTTATATACTGCCTTCAATCCAGGAAGTGAGGGGCAGCTCTCAGTAAGGTGATCTTTTGTACAGATAGCACATGTTTGAACTGCATCTAGTGGACATTCCTTGTGGCTATGTTTTCTTCTACATCGGGGGCAGAAGATCGCCAAATTCTGTTCTGCCTCCATCTGCTTCTGTTTAGCCTGCACAATATCAAGTTGTGTAGTTAATGTCCCCAGAATATCAGTTTTAAAATTTTCTAATAAATTTCCAAGTTCTACACGTGTTACTCCTTCTGTTGATATTTTATTATCTATAACAAACCGATCATATTCTGCTGGTTTTATCCTTGTGCTGCCTCTCGAACTCCTGATACATAAATCAATGATGTCAGAAAAATTCTCTTGATAAATATCCCCTTTTCCCATGATATTTAATGTTTCAATCCACTGTTCCTTCATGCCTCTGATCAATGCAGTTTTTAACACATTATCAGGCAGAGGTAGTGATGCATAGGGAGATCTTTGTAAATTATACTGAAAACGTTCTATGTATTCTTCTAATGTTTCATTTGGTCTAGCTATCATCTGAAATATTTCATCTTTCAGTTCTATAGACCTACAGTAATCTTGATATTTCTTTAGGAAAGATTCTTTCATTTGTTCCCAGTTATTTATAACTCCACCACCTAAACCCATAAACCATCTTAAAGCCGCCCCTTTCAAAGTGGAGGGGAACAATTTTAATTTCTGGGGGTCAGTGGTGTAATCATATCCCCTGCATAGCACATCAAATTCAAATAAGAATGCATCGGGGTCCTCTGATGTAAGTCCGTGAAATGTAGGAATGTGTTGAAGGGGGATTGCTTTCATAGGAGCATTTGATGCGGAATCCACTATGGGATATTGTAATGTAGAAGTTTGAGTATTTGGCTGATTCTGCGCCATGGGATCGAATATATGCCAATAACCTTCCGGGATTTCTAGGAGGGTATTCCTAGGCTGAGAAGGAACGACCTTGACATGGATTGTTTTAATAGCACTTCCTTTGTCTGGAATAATGAAAGTCCCTGTTGTTTGAGGAGATTAAATTCCCCCAATAATGATTTTTGCAGCGCTCCCTTTATCTGGGTTATTTAATGGCTGAATTATCCTAGGAGGAGATCTTGGCTCCCCAACTTCCCTTGTTTCCCCTTCTCCTTCACAAAGATTGCTTAGATTCCCTTCCTGCAGTCGTTCTAGAATAGAATTTTCAATTTCTTGAAAGTCCTGTTCATCAGTCTGACTATGCACCTCAGCAAAGGCTACAGATGGTGATCCTGTGGCCTGAAGGGAGCTAGTAGGCTGTTTAGGATTGGTTTTCCTGGGGCCTACTGATGGATGAGATTCAGTTTTCTTATAGATTTCGTCTATGAAGGTTGTTCGGCCAAGGGTCACCGTCCCTTTGGCTTTTTCGGGTTTGAATGGAGGTTTGATATTCTTTTCTAGCTTTTTCTGCTTAGTCATGCATTCTAATAAACTACTAAATCCTATTCAACCAACAATTCTGCTAGGAAAGCGGACGGTGGAGCAGGGCTTTTACATGCTCCGTACGCAGGTTCTTACCTTTCGTTTTTAAAATCCAACTCTCCCCTAGCAGATTCGTACACTACTCTGTAAAAGACAAATGGCTATACTCTTTCCCCGACAACGGCGCCAAAATGTAGAGCTGTAACAAGGGTCTCTTTCACCTCTAGTTATCCCACATTAACAAGTCAATCCGGGAACGTTTTGTTATTGCAAAGAGTATCTCATTCCGAGGCTATTCGTCAGAGTAATGCTTAGTAGTACAGTGTCCAAAAAATACAAGAGTAAACTGATGCTGAACTATGACTAAATTACTTCAAAAGGATAAAATCACACAAGGCAGCTTATCAGTCAAGGGTGCGGAAACAATAACCCATCCCTCTAGAAATTGATGGAAAGGAAATTAGAGCATGGACCATAGGTCTGGGAGCTAGGCAGCGACTGCTGAGGCTCACTACAACCTTAGACCTTCTCTCACACCAAAGCAGCAAATTCAAGTAAATGGAACGGCAGAAAGTAAAATGGAACAACAAATAGGAAATGGAATAGCAAGTCTAAAATGGAACAGCAGTAAATGGAACAACAATCAAATAAACTAAGTCTCGCGAGTCAGAACCAAACTTGATCTATTGAACCAAACTCACATTCTGCAATAAAATAACAAATCTTCTCTCTTAAGGCAAATTGGATGGAATGTACTTTATGGAACAACACTCATTGATGAATTATGGAACAACAGTAATCGATCATATATACACACAACACGCCAATATAGTAATCTGACGATTAAGGAGAATACGACTATGTTTCCAAATAGAATAACATTACTTTCGGATTCCAATAATCGGGATTTCAAATGAATCCAATAACAATAATATTCAGTACAAATGCTCTGTAACTGAAATAGCTAGTTTAGACTAATAACATGCAATCAACTCTGAAAAGATTCACTCATACAATGCAGAGTCACTACATGAATTTCCTGAAGGAACCATTAATGAATTAATCGTAGCAGAGCATGGAATAGTGCATGAAAAGCATATCAGATTACCGAGCAATAAAGATAAGCAAACCACATAGAAATCAAGTTATAATGATACAAAAGCAAGTGTCCTTCGGAGCCGGGCCCTTAGCTTCCAATGGTACACCGCCTTAGATTACTCTAGACGCAAAGATGAAATAAACACCAAGTCTTTTATATTAACGCATCAAAAAATGTACAGTAAACCAGGTCTCAGTGAGACTCGATGATCAAAGTTTAGTCTGAAACTGAAAGTTACATAAAAAGTCCCTTTGCTTAACGATGCTGTTCCTTTTTATAAAAGTAACGACGGAGATATCTAGGTAACAAAATAAGTAAAACAACGATCCCTCAGGATCAAAGATCCTGAGGGATTCGCCAAGCTGTTAATCCTTTACTTTTCTTTCCCTTTTCCGCCAAATTGGTATCCCTTCTTCCTTTCCTGGGTCGTTCTGCTTCGATCTGCTCGATCTCATTTGCATCCGGTTCCCTTCTAGAGGGACAACAATTATTCCTCCTTTATCTTTCCCTTTTGAACAGCAGCTCTTCGTTTCCACCTTTCCCTGCATAAAAAAATGACAATTATCAGTGATTAAGCTTTCCATACTAATTCTCACACGTTTTATTAGAATTTTTTATTTCTTTGAGTTCATGATGCAGAAAAGGTTACAATTGTTACTGAAAAGTCACTAAATTGTTTGTCAAAAACATACCATTCAAGTGCTCCACAACGTATACGTCCCTTTTTTCTATTAACCTCCATGTATATGCCCTTTTTGTACAGTGAACCTGTGTATACAACTTAACATACCTGAAAATGTCCTTTTTCTTCAACTTCTTGATTCTGATATGTAGTCCTTTGTTCCTTCATCCTATTCTTTTGTACCATTACTTTGTTCCCTCTGAATAGACCTGTTATAATGTGATTTGCCATTGTACACTACTTCTGAACTGATTCCTTTGAACTACCCTGCATTTTGTCACATCTGTAAACACAACTGTCATGCATTCTGTCACATCTGATATATCTCTTGTAGATTCATCTAGTTACCATATACAAGTGAGTTATTTTGCTACAAGTGGGTTTCCATCAAGTACAACATATGTATCATAATGCCAACAATCTCCCCCTTTGGACTTGATGGCAACCATGTTGGTGTTGATTACTGCAAGCTGTAGAACCTGTTAGAGATAACAAGCAACACCAAAATTACTCTCCCCCTTTGACATCAAGGGCAAAGGGCGGGCCAAGTTATTATCCCCCTTTGATATCAAGGGTAAAGAGCTGACCAAAATGAAGACTTTCATATCCGAATAGCAGAATATGAACATTGATCATGCTCTCCCTAGGCACATGCTGAATTTTATGATTAAACTTCCCTTTTGTACATGCTGAGATGCACTATACTGTCCATGCTCCCCCTGAGCACATGCAGAGTCTGCAAAAATATTTTCCAAAAGAATAACATGACTCTATAACTCAACTATGTGAGTATGACCTTCCTATCACCAATGAATCATACATACATCAATCTCCCAACCAAGTGGGG
This sequence comes from Pinus tabuliformis, assembly GCA_031772625.1. NCBI lineage: Eukaryota > Viridiplantae > Streptophyta > Pinopsida > Pinales > Pinaceae > Pinus > Pinus tabuliformis. Next base: position 574,807,253 of record CM062814.1, read on the forward strand.
ATATACCAAATTTGACTCATCTACCCAACCAAGTGGGGATATACCAATTGTTTATACATGACTGAAATATAGTAATTATTACATCATCTTTCCCATGCATAGTGGGGGTACAGATTACATCATATGACCAAGAGGGACTCATTAACATATTATGACCTTTTCATCGAGTGATATACATGAAATAAAGACCAAAGATGTAATCAAGACCATGATAGTCATCAACAACTATCATACACCATATATGATCTGCACCATAAGCATCTGTCAGCAACATCTAGACCTGCAACCTGTATATGTCCATCATCCATTCCGAAGATATGACAAAGTAAATATCATCAACCTGTGACTAAGTATGTTGTATATAGATATCAACTCATCCTCTTGATCTCATCAAGATCAACTTGCTTCATTTCCTTAGTAAAAAGAGCCTTATCATAACCTTCCATGAATCAACTAAGAATATGTCATATCTCCAAGCAGTAACACAAAATAATTCACATCATATCATATGTGAAAACACAATAGTCATCATCTATGATCATAACATCATCATTAAGAACTGCATGATCTTTCCACAAGAACCCTCAATATATCAACCATGTATCATTACTAGGGGACATCCCACATCTAATAAGCATCAACCATGATAATCAACATATGTGAATACCAAACTTATCATCATAAAGTAGGAAGTTATCATCATTATGTGAATAAGTAAGCCATGTCTCCGAATATCCATGTCTTCAAATGGTTATGCCTGCAATAACACCATTCTCTTGGCCAACCAACAATATTTATCAATATGCAAGTAATCATCCATGTATCCGACATACTGTATATCCATAAGAGAGATATAAATATGTATCTAGCAAACCATGAGCTCATAGTCATGTGTCAAGCTTTCTTGATACCATCAACAACAACAATCCTCAACCATGTGAGAGCCAAGAACTATAGGAATCCTGCATCATAACTGCACTATATGAACTTTATGCATCTTTGAAGGCATGATGACAACAACATAAAAGAAACAAGTGGCTCATCATCACGTAATGAAGTTGTGTACTCAAGATTTGTACTTCTCCTTGTCCTTATGAAAATCACCATGTAAGAAACATATATGTACTGTATGAATCATCAAAAATTCATCCATAATCATCCATAAATCTGATCTGAATAACAACTATGTAACCCTAAGCAATACAATAACCACAACATAGCATGATGTATCAAAACACTTTAGCCACATAAGCATCATCACCATTGATAAGAATCATTCGGTACCAAATACTTCTAAACATAATGCCAACAATGCAATATTAGAAGCCTAGCATATTCTCCCCCTGAACCTATGCCACTTGTTCACTGTCAGATGTGATCATTACATATATCAGTAAGAAATATCAAGGCATCATCATTAATCAGATATACATCAAGTTATCAACAACTTATGAGGATCAAGAGCACTTCTAAATAACATCCACAGATTGTAGTCATCTATTATCAAGATAGAAAAGATAATTGATAATTGTCTAGATCATTTTTCTGAGTCTGTCCCACTGCTTCTTCATTAAACCAACATATACGCGACTGTGCAGCTTCGAACTCGCATATATACATGACTTGTCTTCATGAAACTTGCGTATGAGATTTAGAACACTGAAGTTTCACACTTTCAGCTCCCCCTAAGTTTGTTATGTCTGCACACTGAGCCATGCCACATTTTTCTAACTGTACTTCCTTCTTCTTCCATATCTTCGAGTGTGATGATGTTTTCTCCTTTTGGTATGGTGCCCGAAATTTTCTCTTGCATTCCTTTGCTATATGTCCAAACTTGTTACATGCATAACATCTTACATGTTTCATATTCCTTCTATAGCAGTCAATGGCTTTGTGACCAAACATATTGCAAGAAAAACAATATCCCTTGAAGTACCTGGAAGCTGATGATGTTTCTGTGTGATGGTTATTAGCTTGAACCATTCTACTTCTGCATCTTGCTGCAACATGTCCAAAATTATGACATATAAAACATTCAACATTATTCATCAAAGGAAAGAACCGATTATCACTTCCATAGTTAGGAGTAAATGATTTTCTTTGAAGACTCTCTTTCCTTGGTTGTTCCTTGTTGAGCATTTCAGATTTTGCACTAGAGTTCTTTGCTTCAGTTTGTGAGCTAGATTCTCCTTTAACAATTTCATGAAAACCAAGACCATATTTGATGGTAGGAGACCTTTGACTACTAAGAATATCATCCAAAATCTTAGTACTATCTTGAAATCGTAAAAGTTTATCCTTTTCTTCTAATTTACATTTAAGGATATTTACCTCAACCTGATATTTCTCTTCCTTTTCAAGATACTGCTTCTTCATGATTTCTTCAGATTTTCTTCCTTCTTCCACTTGTTGCCTTATTTCGAGAACTTCATTTTCTTGTTCTTCAAATGCTTGGAGTAGTTCTTCACTTTTTCAAGATCTTCTTTTAGAGAGAGGATCTTAGCTTCAAGACTTTCATAGTAACTGGATCTATCTTTAAGTTTCTTGATTGTTGTACTCTTTTCACTTACTTCATTTCTTAGTGATGTCACTTCATCCTGTAGCTTTTAACATTGATCTTCCTATAGAACTTTCTCTACAAATCAGCTAGCTCACTGATATCATGTAGAAATTTCCCACTTGTAGATCAACCTAGTAATATAATGTACTAAAGCAAAACACTTGATCTACTTCTACAAACAATTTAGCGGAACCTTAATCAACCATGAGCAACATCAATAAGAACACATATAACTAATAAGAAGGAATCAATCACACATAACACAGAAGAATCTACCTGGGGAAAGAACTTGCCTAAAACCCCATCTCTGTATCATCATATAAGTGGAATTATAGTCTGGATTACACAAATCCTTAGTTTAGAAGCTATCCAGCTCTTAGTACAATCCTTCTGCTGCTCATAGATAGTCAAAGGCTTCTCACAAACCTTCTCCTCTGCCCTCCAAGCCTCCTATTTCCTTATGCAGTTTCCTTGGAGTTCAGTGCTGCCACCTGTGTGAATTGGCCTCTTCACACACTCACTAACCTCTGATCTAACTGCATGAACTTGAAGGAGATAAATCCTCATCATGGATGAGCTTCCTTTATAGTAAAAATATTCATCCAACTGATAGTACACTATCCCTTCTCTGATCTCAACTGGGTCTCTATCTGAACTGACATGCATGAGTTATTTAAGCTATACTATTTAGTTATATGAAAATACCAATTGTTACATGCATGCAAGCATTAACAAACTGAATCTCATTAATTTAACAACTTGCTAAATTAATCTAACTGGACTTGACTCATTTAACTAAGCCAACTAATTACAACTCATCCTCATCCTTTAATTGATGGATAAATTTCTCAATTAATAGATAATTTGTTGCATGTCCTCACATAGACTTCAAGTTTGATTTTCCTTAACTAATTAACTCAATATGAATTAATTAATTAATTTTCAAACTACTGTTAATATCAAATTCATATTTACTTCCTATAGATAGACCAAGGACTGCTATAAATAGGAAGGGATCGAGAAATGCTATTTTTAGAAGATGATATTTTTAGCAGTTTCACCACTCACCCAAGGTGGCCAAAATGCTCATTGGCCAAACTGCTATTTTTAGAAGTGTTATTTTTAGCGGTTCTATTTTTAGCACTTTCTAAATTTAACATTTCCTGTTGCACACTTTTCAACACTCCCTCTCAACAAGAAAGGCTTCCTCTTGAACCCGATCCTGTAACTCTGGAATGTTTTGCATGCAACACATCTACCAAGTGCAGTTGCTCCAGCAACACTCGAAACAAAAAAACTCCCAACAGACCACTCTATTGGGCTAGAAACATACTCTAATGCTGAAGCTCTACCTGCTGCTGACAAGTGCTCCCTCTTTGACCTCTACGCTACTGCAACATCTCCATGCATCTTGCACCATTGCACCCTTCTCTATGCTACCCCACACTGTGCAACACACTTGTGCCTCTCGCATTGCTACAACCTGCATGCTCTGCACTGTCCTAGGATTCCCTGCACTGAAGCTCTCTCTATCACTCCATATGTATTTGTCTCTACCTAATCAGTTAGTTCCTGCTGCTCCACATTGGGGTTCCCATAGCAAGGTCTCATCCAAGAGGTTGGGTACCTCAAGGATCTTGCCCCTCCTCCTTGGGACAATCACTCTACATCGCCCCACCTCCTACCTGGAGGTATGGCTGCATGCAAACCCTCTACCCACTTGGCTCGAAGTTTCCCCCTACTAGAGGTCTCTGCATGAGTAGATGTCTCTACTTGATCTCCTATCAACTTCCCCTATTGTGGCTGTTCCACAACCTCCTGAAGCTGCTACACCAATCGTGGCTCCTCCACAATTTTCTGAGGCTTCTTCTGGCTCTGCATGTTGAGAGGTAATTTACTATCCCTCTCAAGCACCAAGTATCTAACCTTTGCCTTGTGCCTCAAAGCTTTTCATGCATCTTGTACCTCAAATTCATACAGGTTCTTGGCTAGCACACCAATCTATTTCCACTTTCCCGCCGTCACGAAATTTTCTAGAAAAAAAGCTGATTTTAAATCAGTGATATCTCCCTCATCCGAACTCCGATTCAATCGATTTTTTTTTTTGATTTTGGGTATTTTTCTGCAAGGAATTCAAATATGCTATTTACTTCAAAAATTTTGTACAAAATTTTTTAGATCTGCTCTGCAAACTCTCGGCCCAAAACTCAAAACTTTGAAATCTCCTCTCAGTATACGGTTCTTCCTTGATCACCTATGCTTCGATACCGTGTAGAATTTTGTATAACTTTTCCTACAAATCAGCTAGCTTTGATACCATGTAGAATTTTCCCACCTGTAGATCAACCTGGTAATGCAATGTACTAAAGCAAAACACTTGATCTACTTCTACAAACAATATAGCGGAAGCTTAATTAACCATGAGCAACATCAATAAGAACACATATAACTGATAAGAAGGAATCAATCACACATAACACAGAAGAATTTACCTGGGGAAAGCACCTGCCTAAAACCCCATCTTTGTATTATCATACAAGTGGAAATATTGTCCGGATTACACAAAGCCTTAGCTCGGAAGCTATCCAGCTCTTAGTACAATCCCTCTGCTGCTCATAAATAGTGAAAGGCTTCTCACAAACCTTCTCCTCTGCCCTCCAAGCCTCCTATTTCCTTATGCAGTTTCCTTGGAGTCCAGTGCTGCCACCTGTGTGAATTGGCCTCTTCACACACTCACTAACCTCTGATCTAACTACACAAAATTGAAGGAGATAAATCCTTATCATGGATGAGCTTCCTTTATAGGAAAAATATTCATCCAACTGATAGGACATTGTCCCTTCTTTGATCTCAACTGGGTCTCTGTCTAAACTGACAAGCATGAGTTATTTAAGCTATAATATTCGGTTACCTGAAAATACCAGTTGTTACATGCATGCAAGCATTAACAAACTGAATCTCATTAATTTAACAACTTGATAAATTAATCTAACTGGACTTGACTCAGTTAACTGAGCCAACCAATTACAACTCACAATTACAACTCATCCTCATCCTTTAACTGATGGATAAATTTCTCAATTCATAGATAAATTGTTGCATTTCCTCACATAGACTTCAAGTTTGATTTTCCTTAACTAATTAACTCAAGATGAATTAATTAATTAATTTTCAATCTGCTGTTAATATCAAATTTGAATTTACTTGCTATAGATAGACCAGGGACTGCTATAAATAGGAAGGGACCCAGAAATAATATTTTTAGAAGATGATATTTTTTTTAGTTTCACCTCTCACCCAAGGTGGCCAAATGCTCATTGGCCAAACTGTTATTTTTAGAAGTGCTATTTTTAGCAGTTCTATTTTTAGCACTTTCTAAATTTAGCATTTCTTGTTGCACACTTTTCAACACTCCCTCTCAACAAGAAAGACTTTCTTTCGAACTCGATCCTGTAACTCTGGAATGTTTTGCATGCAACACATCTACCAAGTGCAGTTGCTCCAGCAACACTCAGAACAAAAAACTCCCAACTGACCACTTTGTTGGGCTAGAAACATACTTTGATGCTGAAGCTCTACCTGCTACTGACAAGTGCTCCCTTTCTGACCTCTGCGCTACTGCAACATCTCCATGCATCTCGCACTGTTGCACCCTTCTCTTTGCTACCCTACACTGTGCAACAAACTTGTTCCTCTCGCATTGCTACAGCCTGCATGCTCTGCATTGTCCTGGGATTCCCTGCACTGTAGCTCTCTCTACCGCTCCATCCACATTTGTTTCTACCCAATCAATCAGTTCCTGCTACTCCACATTGGGGCTCCCATAGCAAGGTCTCATCCAAGAGGTTGGGTACCTCAAGGATCCTACCCCTCCTACTTGGGACAATCACTCTACATCGTCCCACCTCCTACTTGGAGGTATGGCTGCATGCAATCCCTCTACCCACCTAGCTTGAAGTTTCCCCCTACTGGAGGTCTCTACATGAGTAGATGTCTCTACTTGATCTCCTTTTAGCTTCCCCTGTTGCGGCTGCTTCACAACCTCCTGAAGCTGCTGCACCAATCGTGGCTCCTCCACAATTGTCGGAGACTTCTTTTGGCTCTGCATGTTGAGAGGTAATTTACTCTCTTTCTCAACCACCAAGTATCTAACCTTTGCCTTGCTCCTCAAGGCTTTGCATGCATCTTGTACCTCAAGTGCATACAGGTTCTTGGCTAGCACACCAATCTATTTCCACTTTCCCGCCGTCACGAAATTTTCTAAAAAAAAAGCTAATTTTAAATCATCGAAATCTGCTATTTGTACAAAATTTTTCAGATCTTCTCTGCAAACTCTCAGCCCAAAACTAAAAACTTTGAAATATCCTCTTAGTATATGGTTCTTCCTTGATCACCTATGCTCTGATACCATGTAGAATTTTGTAAAATTTTTCCTACAAATTAGCTAGCTTTGATACTATGTAGAACTTTCCCACCTGTAGATCAACCTGGTAATGCAATGTACTAAAGAAAAACACTTGATCTACTTCTACAAACAATTTAGTGGAAGCTTAATCAACTATGAGCAACATCAATAAGAACACAATAACTGATAAGAAGGAATCAATCACACATAACACAGAAGAATTTACCCAGGGAAACCACCTACCTAAAACCCCATCTCTGTATTATCATACAAGTGGAAATATAGTCCAGATTACACAAAGCCTTAGTTCAGAAGCTATCCAGCTCTTAGTAAAATCCCTCTACTACTCATAGACAGTCAAAGGCTTCTCACAAACCTTCTCCTCTGCCCTCCAAGCCTCCTATTTCCTTATGCAGTTTCCTTGGAGTCCAGTGCTGCCACCTATGTGAATTGGCCTCTTCACACACTCACTAACCTCTGATCTAATTGCACAAAATTGAAGGAGATAAATCCTCATCATGGATGAGCTTCCTTTATAGGAAAAATATTCATCCAACTGGTAGGACATTGTCCCTTCTTTGATCTCAACTGGGTCTCTGTCTGAACTGACATGCATGAGTTATTTGAGCTATAATATTTAGTTATCTGAAAATACCAGTTGTTACATGCATGCAAGCATTAACAAACCGAATCTCATTAATTTAGCAATTTGTTAAATTAATCTAACTGGATTTGACTCAGTTAACTGAGCCAACTAATTACAACTCATCCTCATCCTTTAACTGATGGATAAATTTCTAAATTAATAGATAAATTGTTGCATGTCCTCACATAGACTTCAAGTTTGATTTTCCTTAACTAATTAACTCAAGATGAATTAATTAATTAATTTTCAAACTGCTGTTAATATCAAATTCAAATTTTCTTCCTATAGATAGATCAGGGACTGCTATAAATAGGAAGGGACCCAGAAATGCTATTTTTAGAAGATGATATTTTTAGAAGATGATATTTTTAGCAGTTTCACCTCTCACCCAAGGTGGCCAAAATTCTCATTGGCCAAACTGCTATTTTTAGAAGTTCTATTTTTAGTACTTTCTAAATTTAGCATTTCTTGTTGCACATTTTTCAACACTTCATTTTCCTTGTACTGCTTCCTTACCTTGTTTCCTTCCTCTAACTGATATTTTAATCTGGTAACTTCTTCTTTGTAGGAACATTCCCTTTTATTAATTAGATCTTCTTGATCTCTAATTATATCTATGAGCCTTTTAAATTCTGCCTCCATTTGATTTCTTTCTCTTTCACCCATAAGAGAAAATTTAGTTGTTTCGCTATTACTTTCATTATCTTCAAATGAACAGAGAAATGTATCACCAGAGGACAACAAATTCATATCTGATAATTCTTTTGTTTGTTCATCTTCATTCTGAGGTGATTCTGAATCTGAAGAGTTGCTTCCACATAATCCCCAATCCTCTCTCCCACTGTCATAGTTCCTTTGAGATGCTTTCTTCTTTTGAGGTGCTTTCTTCTTTAGCTTCTTTCCCATTGTTTCTGCGATCTCCTTCAAGCGATCAAGCTTCTGCCAAAGGACCTGCTTTGATACCAATTGTTGGAAATAATACTGAGAGGGGGGGGGGGGTGAATCAGTATTTACAAAAACTTTTTCATTTCCATAATCAGATTTATATACGTTACTTCAGTGAAGGGAACTCGCGTGTGCATGCAATTGTTCTTAAGGCAACCAGTGTCTATCTAGTGAACTTATGATTCAGTTAATTCATCATATGTTGATCTTTAATCTGTGCATCAATACTTTATTAAACATTAAATAGTAACCATGTGCAGTTAATAACAGAATAAACCATCACACATAAGCAACACACATGAACACCAAGATTTAAGGTGGAAACCCAATGTGGGTGAAAACCACCTACTGCTATTGTCTCTATCTTCTTTTAATAATAAGAAAATTTGTTTACACTCTTGTACTGGTGTAGACTTATACTAGTACACAGGAACCCACCTGCAGAAGGCTACAACCTTCTCTAGTTTTCCAGCTTCTACTGGAAGGGAGCTGCAACCCCCTAGCTCTTGTACTAGCCAATATGTTTACTAGTACGTAGGTGCTGACCTACAAAAGGCTATGGCCTTCTTTCTTCCTCCAGGGACCACATTTCAGAAATTTTCAAACTGGATACTCCTAGATCACTACACCACAATCTGAAGGCCATGTTTCATCCAATTTTCATACTGGACCCATCAACAACATTGAAGCTCAAAATCATAACTTCAATACAACCATCAAATACATCTGCATCAACTAATCACTGAAACTCAATCATCACTCTCTGAATCAACCATAGCTGAATCAATCAATCACTGACAACCCATGAATCTCTGACACAACTAAATCAAATAATTATTGAACCTCTGACACAACTGAATCAACCATTCATTCAAACTTAATCAAATTCAATCAATCAACTGGAACAGATAGATCACTGTAACCAGTACACAGATCTGAATCCAGAACACTGCATCAACACCCAGAACTAACTGTAACCTCAAAAAAGCATGTCTCAGAATGTATACACTCCTTTAATGAAGCAAACCTACCTGTATATGCTACTTCATTTTTCCCAACCTGCGTATACCTCTAAAGATACTGAATCATAAAACCTCTGAACCACAAACTGTACCAATTAGTGACATTCTGAAGATCTACTGTCATATTACAGAGTTCTAAATAGATAGCAACAAGGATCACCCTTCCTTCTCAATCAATCAATCAACCAGACTCATTTTCCTTATACATTCAGTTCTATTTTAAGATCTAAGAAGACATCATTAACAAACAGTAGTAATACAGTAGCAAAATAGCAATATTGATCTGATAGATCTGTCATCCTTGAACATCAAGCTTTTCTTTTGCATACGCTACTCGGAAGAGCCGAACCAGCATGTATACACACCTTCGCCAAAGTGAACCAGCGTATAGAACTGCAAATACTTACTTATAACTTCACTGCAATTCCCAAGTTCAGACATTCCTAGATCATCATATATAAAGGATAAAACGTGCGTTAGCAATCAGATCTAGCCTATCCATTGTCAGATCACATAACATTTGATAAGCCATTATGATCTTGATCCATCATTAGATCTCATTCATCATTAACCACATAGGTGCATCCTTAGTTCAGATCAAGCAAAGCATCAAAAACCCATAACCTGCATATTTGATGTAACACTTCATAAGATATTCAATAATTGCACACCCTGGCCTAATGATCTTCTCCTCCTTATATAGTTTTAGGCCTGTCTCAATACCTTGGACCAAAACCACTTAGGACCAATACCTTGAACCAAATACCTAGGGTCAATACCTTAGACCAAATACCTTGGAGTAAATACTTTGGACCAAAACCTTGGTTTTCCAACATGTACGCACTTTTCCTCCTGTGAAAGTGCGTGCATATGTATACGCCCCTTTTGTTGAGTTAACACATGTGTATACGCTCTTTTTGTACAGTGAACCCGCGTATACAACTTAACATACCTGAAAATATCATTTTTCTTCAACTTCTTGATTTTGATATGTAGTCCTTTGTTCCTTCATCCTATTCTTTTGTATCATTACTTTGTTCCCTCTGAATAGACCTGTTATAATGTGATTTTCCATTGTACATTACTTCTGAACTGATTCCTTTGAACTACCCTGCATTTTGTCACATCTGTAAACACAACTGTCATGCATTCTGTCACATCTGATATCTCTCCTATAGATTCATCTAGTTACCATATACAAGTGAGTTGTTCTGCTACAAGTGGATTTCCATCAAGTACAACACATGTATCATAATTCCAACAGAAGGATGGTCACAGGCCTTAATTTATGTTTTAAATTTGAAAGTGTTGCTGATCCTCTGAGAAACTTAGTGATCTCATTGTGCCTCATCCATGGCCCTGGTGGCCTCTCTCTTGTGCATTAAGAATCTTGGCTGTAAGCTCTGCAAGGACAAGCCCAAAAACATATTTGTTGAAAGAAAAATCATTGTTTCTTGAGACCATTAGCTTGCTTTCTTTCCCTTATTCAAGATGAGTTCTTGAATATTTTTTTTAGTTTGGCAAGGTCTTCCACACCCTTATCAACCATCTTCTAACTTGTTCTGTCATTTATTTGTCTTAGGACTGCCTCCTGTGGGATTTCTGGGTCACTGTAATTCCTACATGATCATCCTATAGAAAACACAGTCCCTTTGTAAACTGAAGTAAAGGAGTGCAAAAATTGACAGAAATGGTGGAGGAATGAATGGTAATGAGGGGTAAAATAAAAATTTGAGTGACAGGGGTCTCTTTGTGATCCTCCTTTTCTCTTTGACCGTTTTTCTTGCTGACCTGCAAATGGAAATTTCATGAAAATGGAGAGGATGATTTTTTTTTCTCAGAATGAAATGGGATGGATGAATGATGAATAGATAGTGAATATGAAGTGGAGGGCTTGGAGTGCTGTGGTGACCTTAGCCTTTGCAAAAATTTCTTCTTTTAACTACTGTCCTCATTCCTTGAAATCATCACCCTTCATAATTTGACTTTTCAACATTGCATGAGTGAAGGAATGAGCTGCAATTGAAGTTTGTTGAGACTGCTAACCAATCCTTAACTTATAAAATCTCATCTCTCATGCATTGACAACAAATTTATAACTATAATATGCTCAAGATAAGAGGTCAAGAATATTGCATACCTGTACCTACCTGATGGTTGTTGGAGAGACATGCATGCTGCTGCTAAGCTCTGGAGGAGCATCTTTGACCTCTGGATCTCCTTTAAAACTACTCACTGCCAATCTTGTAGGTGTTCTGTATCCTCTAGGTTTACAAGGCAACGAATTGTTTTGTCCATATCTCCCAAATGGTAGACTGGATTGAGATGAAACTTTTTGAGCATGTTGTCATCATCATTATGCACCCCCCCATAGAAAAAATTTGGTCAATGGATGCACAGATCTATGGAGGTCGATTTCTTGGAAACCATGCACTAGAATTTTTTGACATTGCTTGGTAATGTTACCATCATCCATATGCATCTACCCATGAAACATCTTTTTAAATGGATGCATGGATATTGAGAAAATGCAAAAATGGCTGAAGGTGATGGAGGCCAATTTCTTGGAAACCATGCATTGGAATTTGTTGAAATTGCTTGATAATGTTACCATAATCCATATGCATCTCCCCCTGAAATAGCTTGGAAAATGGATTCATGGTTTCCAAGTTATGGCAAAAACAAATTTCTGCTCTATGTATTTTTGTATCCTATAGTAAAATAGAGCATCCTGTAGTTTTTTAGGACAACAAGGAAAATGAGTGGTAGAAAATTGGGCATGATGGGTGGATGGTGAAAATAGATGAGGGTGATGGATTGGCATGGCCTTCTCCTTGTTGGAACATTTGAGCGAAGTAGGAGAAAGTCAAAACTTGACTTCTTTTGACTAGGCTTGACCAATTTTCCTTTTGGTACCATCTTGTTCTTGTTGCTTGCGGATGTTGGAGAGTACATGCATGCATGGAGCAAGGATTTTTTTCTTCTATTTTTTTTCTTTTTTTTCTTTTTTCTTTTTTTCTTCTAGGCTTACTAGCCGCTTCAATGAGGTTCTCAACTAGTAGGTCTGCCTAGGCGCCTCAAAGTAGGTTTTCACCAAGGATCTTTTCTTTTCTCTCCTTTTTTTCATTTTTCCCAACCTAGTGATTGCCTCATGGGGGTTTTCAATCAATAAGCCAATCTGAGGCGCCTCAAAGGAGGTTTTCACCTGAGATTTTTTTTTCTCTTATTTTTCAATTTTTTTTTTTTTACCCTACCCTACTTGAAAAACAAAATCACTTTCAAGTATAAGAATACTTCCAATGGAGCCATGTGCACATCAAGATGACAGAAAAACTGATGTGTAGGCTTGAGATGTATGCTTTGACATGTACCTGAATTTGAGAGATCAAATGATTTGACTTTGATGATATCAAGCACAATTGAAGAAGAGGGTATTGCTGCAACTTAATGACTATCTGGAACCATATTTCAATATAGTTGTGATGCCCCTGGTCCACTTGCTGATTTGGATCATTCTTCATGTCTTCTTCTACCATGACCTTCAAATCTTCCTCTTTTTGTTATTTTTTCTCTTGAATACATGGAGAATTTGATGGTAATCATGAGGGAGCTTTCTCAATCTCTAATTTTGATGTCTGTTCTTCATCAATTGTAGCCCATGGTTCTGTGGTCTTCTCATTTGAATATTCTTCTTCTGGATGTGGTCCTTCAATGATATCAAGAAAATCTATTTTTTGCAATACTCTCACTGAGATATGGTGAATACCATTGATCTCAAGAGGAGATGTTTGGAAGTGTTGTACCTTAGCATTGTAAGTGGGCTGAGCTATTTCAATGTGTGGGTTTGGAAATGGTGGTACAGGTAGTTGAGTGGGAGTGTATATTTGAGATGGATGTGGATGGGGTTGTGGTTGTGGTGGAGGTGAATGGTAAGGATAACAGGGAGTTTGGTATGGAGGATATTGAGGAAGATACTGAGGATATCGTGGATGGATTCCATAAGTTCCTTGTGAACCTTGTTGCCAAGATTGGTATTGGGGTTGAGATGACCAATGTTGCCAAGAAAAAGGTGTGTTCCATTGAGGTGGATATGCATAACCTTGAAATTGTGAATTAGGCTCTTACGTAATATCAGGTTGAATAGGCTGCCATGGTCCTCTTGGAGCTACATAACATAGCTGCATTGGCAATTGAATTTCTCCATTGCCCTCTTGGTAAACTTCCTTCAACCTTGGTAATGATTGACAATGTTTAACATCATGTTATTTTGCAACACAAATATTAGCATTTTCTTTTCCTTCATCTTGCATTTTTTACATTTCTACTTGTTTTGTTATATTGCTAAGAAATTTTGTTTTAAAATCATCAAACGAATTTCCAAGTTTAGCTTGACTTACTGATATTGATGTTGATTTACCTACTCTTGCTTTCCTCTTGATATGTGTTTGCATGTTTCACAAATTTCCTCAAGTGATAATTCATATACATCACCTCTACTCATGAGATTAAGGAGATCAATCCACTCATCCCTAATTGTTCTAAGTAAGAGGGCTTTTAGTGTGTCGGATCCTAAATGATGTAGTTTTCCCCTCTTAACATTGTACATGAACCTCTCTATTGAATCCTCTAGACTCTCATATTATCTTTGATTCATTCTAAATATTTCTTCCTTAAGATCATGATCTTTATATTTTTCTAGAAATATCTTTTGCATATCATTCCATGATCTAATTGAATTAGTTCCTAAAGTCATGAACCATTTAAGAGCTCTATCCTTCAATGTTGCTGGAGACAATCTCAATTTTTGAGTTTTTAATAAGTAACCATAAGATCTACAAACAATCTTGAATTTAAAGAGAAAGGTTATGGATCCTCTGATCTTAGACTATGAAATTTTGGAAGAAAAAATGGAGGGATGTTCTTCATGTGCACACTTCCATTAGTATCTTGAATGGGAAATCCGATAGGATCTTCCTCATTGTCATCATCGCCATCAATTTCTTCTACATTCTTCGCCATCTTCTTCCTCTACCTGCAAAAAGTGAATGGTGATATGGCTCTTATTGCACTATGTGATCAAATGGGAGGGTGGGTTGGTGTTGGAGAATTTTGTTTTTGTTTTTATGATTGAAAGAAAACTATTATGTAATGCAATTTTCTACTTTTGAAATTAAATATGCCTAATGCATTTTTTTTTTGTTTTTGCAAAAAGTAAAAAGAAATGAATCAACTAGGGAATAAAAAAATGCATATTTTCACACCTCCCCCTCAAAAAATCCAAAAAGTGATGGGCTTCGGTATTGCAACAAGAATGCTGCAACTCTTGAGGCTACCGACTTTAATTATCAACCCAGGGGTTCGTAAAAACTTAAGAGGTATCGTCACTATATGTGTGGCATACAATGTGTCATTTCTTTGCTGTCATGATGTAATTGAGTGCATGTACTGAAGTCAAATCCTAAACTAATTGCAGAAAAGGAAATGTTTGAAATTAAACCTTAACCTATTGCAACAAAGAAAGTAAAAGGAAAGAAATTGAAATCAAATGCTAAAACACAACATTTTCTAACTAACTGTCAAGAAACTATGCTTTGAAATAATGCTAAATTATCATGAAGCAAATGCTACTATCTAAGCATGGAAGTAAGAAGCATCAAACATCACTAATGTGCAAGTAAAGGGACTAAAATAAATTTGTTTTTGTCTTTTCATGCAAAATCAAGTATGCAAACTAATTTCCTTTGGTGATGTGGCAAGTGAATTTAAGAATGTTGAAGGTTGGATGGAAGGGTTAGGAGATGGTTGGATGGTGTGGGAGACCTTTGGGAGGCTTTTGGTGACTTCCTAGAGGTTTTCCATCAATTCGGCATCAAAACAGGCCGTTTCAGGCAAAACCTACGGGATGTACTAGAAACCTACAAGATGACCCTGTAAGAATTACAGGAAACCTACAAGATACAACCAAGAGAAAAATGTGATGTGTTGGAGGTGATGGGAGACTTAGGAAAGGTGTGTGATGGGTGGAATGGAGTGGGAAAGTTCCTAGGATCACTCAGAACTCAAAACCAAAGTCGGGAGATGGATGGATTCGCTCAAAAAGTTTGGAGAAGTTTCCTTGTGAAATGATGAAATTGGTGAGGGTTTAATGACCAAACAAATCAAATCCAAATTCGATGGGACAATTTTTTTTATTAACTAGGATGTGTTAGGTCCCTATTCCAAGTGGAATCACTCAAAAATACCTTTGTTAACGCATTCTAAAAAAAATAAAAAAAAGACATTACTAATCGAAAATCTAGAAATTCGAGAACTAGTGAGCTAGTAAATCTAAAAAATGCTTAACCAAATCAAGTGAAAATGAAAATGGGTAGTTTTTGTTATGAACTAGAATGTTTTTTTGATCTAATGCAAGTGGAATCAAGTTGATTGAAGCTCATTAGGATGCTCTAAAAAATAGTAGAAATTTACTGTTCTTTGCTAAAAAGGAGATCCAACAATCTAGATTTGGGAATAAGAAGACTAATCCAAGCAACTCAATGATTCCTATGAACTTCCAAAGCTTTTACAAGGATAAAATAATGCTTGTGATCCTGCAAAATAACTTACATAAACCTTTTAACTCAATCCCACAACAAGAAATCATTAATTCTAAATGCAGAAACAGAAAGAAATAAAAACAAGAGATGCATGTGAATAAGAAATGAAAAGAGGGAAAGAAAATGATACAAAAGGAATCTGAGGCTCCTGGGATGGCCAAGCCCAAGGAAACTCAGAGACCTATGGAGGAGAAAAAGATTTAGAAGCTGAACATGACACCAATCTTCATTATTTTCATGAATAGAATTACATCCATGCAAGAAAATACAATGGAGCTGCAAGAATACAAGCTCTCTCCACAATAACACTAATGAAAATATTCCTCTAAAGGAAAATTTGACTTGGCACTTACACAAAATTATTAGGAATCATTCCCCTTGATTGGAGGAAGTTTTCTCCACCAAAATCCTTTGATTAGGGGATCTAGTCCCCAATACTAGGAATTTGCATTAAATGGCAGGGAACAGATTCCTAGATTTTCTCAATCATTCCCTAGAGACAAATTCGACTTGGTACTTACAAAAAATGATTAAGAATAATTCTCCATGGATGGAGGAAGCTTTCCCCACCGAAATCCCTTGATTAGTGGATTCGCTCCCTTGATTGGTGGATCTGCTCCCTTGATTAGTGGAACACATTCCTAGATTTTCTCAATCATTGGAGTTCCGCAATTTATGCTATAATTCCATAATATCTTGTTGAATTATTATTTATTATTGATCCTCCAGTAGTAGGGAACAATTCCCTAAATTATCTCCTCTTCCAACTCTTCATAATCTGCCCAATATTTTCATAATATTCTATAAAAATAAATAATATTAGGCACAAATATCCAATTATTCATAAACCTTCCTAATGAATATATTAAAGTTAAATTATCTAATGCAAAAAGAGAGGTTTAATGTGTTGAAGGATGGTCATAGGCCTTAATTTATGTTTTAAATTATAGGCATGGGCCTTAATTTATGTCTAATTTAGAGGCTCATCAATCACTTGTTGGTGCCATTGCCAGGGAGGTGCCAAAGTATGCATTGTTTTCTTCCCTAGTTGATTCATTTCATTTTAATTTTTGCTCAAAAAAAAAAATTAAAAAAAATCATTAGGCATATTTAATTTCAAAACTAGAAAATTGCATTGCATTATAGTTTTCATTCAATCATAAAAACAAAAAAAAAAATCTCCAACACCAACCCACCCCACCATTTGATCACATGGTGCAGTAAGAGCCATATCACCATTCACTTTTGCAGGTAGAAGAAGAAGATGGCGAAGAATGTAGAATAAATTGATAGTGATGATGACAATGAGGAAGATCCTATCAGATTTCCCATTCAAGATACTAATGGAGGTGTGCACATGGAGAACATCCCTCCATCTTTTCTTCCAAAATTTCATGGTCTAAGGTCAAAGGATCCGGAAACCTTTCTCTTTTAATTTGAGATTGTCTATAGATCTTATGGTTTCTTATTAAAAAATCAAAAACTAAGATTGTTTCCAGAAACTTTGAAGGATAGAGATCTTAAATGGTTCATGAGTTTATGGTCTAATTCAATAATATCATGGAATGATATGCAAAAGATATTTATAGAAA
This sequence comes from Pinus tabuliformis, assembly GCA_031772625.1. Lineage (NCBI taxonomy): Eukaryota > Viridiplantae > Streptophyta > Pinopsida > Pinales > Pinaceae > Pinus > Pinus tabuliformis. The sequence continues at coordinate 574,825,019 of CM062814.1, forward strand.
AATATAAAGATCATGATCTTAAAGAAGAAATATTTAGAATGAATCAAAGAGAAGATGAGAGTCTAGAGGACCTAATAGAGAGGTTGAGGGCAAAACTACATCATTTAGGATCCGACACACTAAAAACCCTCTTACTTAGAACAATTAGGGATGAGTGGATTGATCTCCTTAATCTCATGAGTAGAGGTGATGTATATCAATTATCATTTGAGGAAATTTGTGAAACATTCAAACACATATCAAGGGGAAAGGCAAGAGTAGGTAAATCAACATCAAAATCGGTAAGTCAAGCTAAACTCGGAAATTTGTTTGATGATTTTAAAACAGAAATTCTTAGAAATCTAACAAAACAAGTAGAAAGGTTAAGAATGCAAGATGAAGGAAAATAAAATGATGATATTTGTTTTGCAGAATCACATGATGTTAAACAATGTCCATCATTACCAAGAGAACAATGGAGCAAGTCAATTGCCAATGCAGCTATGTTATGTAGCTCCAAGAGAACCATGGAAGCCTATTCAACCTGATATGATGCAAGATCCTAATTCACAATTTCAAGGTTATGCATATCCACCTCAAAGTAATTGGAACACACCTTTTCCTTGGAAACATTGGTCATTTCAACCCCAAAACCAATCTTGGCAACAAGGTTGGCAAGGAACTTATGGGAGCTATCCACAACATCCTTAATATTTTCCTCAATATCCTCCATACCCAACTCCATGTTATCCCTACCATTCATCTCCATCACAACCATAAACCAAACCACATCCATCTCAAATATCCACTCCCACTTAGCTACCTGTACCACAATTTCCAAACCCACACATTGAAGTAGCTCAGCCCAATTACAATGCCGAGGCACAACACTTCTAAACATCTCCTCTTGAGATCAATGGTATTCACTATAGCTCAGGAAGAGTATTACAAAAAATATATTCTCTTGATATCATTGAAGGGCTACATCCCAAAGAAAAAGATTCGAAAGAGAAGATCAAAGAATCATGGGTTGCAGTTGATGAAGCGCAAACATCAAAATCAGAGATTGAGAGAGCTCCCTCATGCTTACCATAAAATCCTCCATGTATCCAAGAGAACAATCAGAAAAAAGAGGAAGATTTGAAGGTCATGGTAGAAGAAGACATGAAGAATGATCCAGATAAGAAATCAAACCAAGCGCATGAAAGTTATATTGAGGTTTGGTTTTGGACACTCACTAAGTTGCAGCATCACTCTCTTCTTCAACTATGCTTGATCCTTTCAAAGTCAAAGCATTTGATCTTTGAAATCCAGGTACATGTCAAAGCATACATTTGAAGCCTCCACATCATTTTGTCTGTCATCTTGATGTGCACATGGTTCCATTGGAAGTATTCTTATACTTAAAAGTGATTCTATTTTTCAAGTAGGGTAGGGTAGAAAAAAAATGAAAAATAAGAGAAAAAATAAAAATTTCGAGTGAAAACCTCTTTTGAGGCGCCTTAGATTGGCTCATTGATTGAAAACCTCTATGAGGTGGTCAATGGGTTGGGGAAAAAAGAAAAAAGAGAAAAAAGAAAAGATCTTAGGTAAAACCTCCTTTGAGGCGCCTAGGCAAACTTACTAGTTGAAAACCTCATTGAGGCGGCTAGTAGGACTAGAAGAAAAAAAATAGAAAAAAAATAAAAGAAATCCTTGCTCCATGCTTCTCTTTAATAAATTCATGTACTCTCCAACATTTGCAAGCAACAAGAACAAGTTGGTACCAAAAGGAAAATTGGTCAAGCCTAGTGAAAAGAAGCCAACTTTTGACTTTCTCCTCCTTTACTCAAATGCTCCAACAAGGCCAAGGCCATGCTAACCCATCACCCTCATCTATTTTCACCATCCACCCATCATTCTCAAGCTTCTACCATTCAGTTTGTTTACTGTCCTAAAAAACTACAACTGCTCTATTTTACTATAGGATACAAAAATACATAGAGTAGAAATTTGTTTTTGCCATAACTTGAAAACCATTCATCCATTTGCCAAACTGTTTCAGGGGGGATGCATATGGATGATAGTAACATGCTCAAGCAATTTCAACAAATTCTAGTGCACGGTTTCCATGAAATTGGCCACTATCACCTTCAGCCATTTTTGTTTTTTCTCAATATTCGTGCATCCATTTAAAAATTTGTTTCATGGGGAGATGCATATGGATGATGGTAACATGCCCAAGCAATTTAAAAAAATTCAAGCGCACAGTTTCCAAGAAATTGGCCTCCATCACCTTCAACCATTTTCAGTTTTTCTCGAGACCCGTGCATCCATTGACCAAAATTTTTGTATGGGGAGGTGCATAATGATGATGGCAACATGCTCAAAAAGTTTCAGCTCAATCCAGTCTACTGTTTGGGAGATATGGACAAAACAAGTCGTCATCTTGTAAACCTACAGGATATAGAACAACACCTACAGGATTGACAGTGAACAGTTTTAAAGGAGATCCAGAGGTCAATGAAGCTCCTCCAGAGCTTAGAAGCAGCATTAGGATCATCAACATCACCATCTAACACTTGCACATCAACACCAACTCAGCAGCAACATGCATGTCTCTCCAGCAACCATCAGGTAGGTACATGTATGCAATATTCTTGACCTCTTTTCTTGAGCATATTATGGTTAGAAATTTGTTGTCAATGCATGAGAGATGAGGTTTTGTATGCTAAGGATGGGTCAACAGTCTCAACCGCCTTCAACTAGTTGATTACATCTCACTCCTTCACTCATGCAATGTTGAAAAGTCAAATTATGAAGGGTGATGATTTCAAGGAATGAGGACAACAACTAAAAGAAGAAATTTTTGCAAAGGCCAAGGTCACCGCAGCACTCCAATCCCTCCATCCACTTCATATTCATTATCTATTAATCATTCATCCATCCCATTTCATTCTTGAAAAAAAAAAATAGAGCATCCTCTCCATTTTCATGAAATTTCCATTTGCAGGTCAGCAAGAAGGACGGTCAAAGAGCAAAGGAGGATCACAAGGAGACCCCTGTCATTCACATTTTCATTTTACCACTCATTACCATTCATTCCTCCACCATTTCTGCCATTTTTCCCACTCCTTTACTTCAGTTTACAAAGGGATTGTGTTTTCTATAAGATGATCCTATAGGAATTACAGTGACCCACAAATCCTATAGGAGGCAGTCCTAAGACAAATAAATGACTTACTATGCTAATAAAATGCCAATAAATGACTTGCTAAACAAAAAAATATATTCAAGAACTCATCTTTAATAAGGGTAAGAAAGCAAGCTAATGGCCTAAATAAACAATGATTTTTCTTTGAACATATATGTTTTTGGGCTTGTCCTTACAGAGCTTAGAACCAAGATTCTTAATGCACAAGAGAGAGGCCACCAAATCCATGGATGAGGCATAATGAGGTCACTAAGTTACTCAGAGGATAAACAGCACTTTCAGCAGGGGGTATGATGGGCCTTTAAATTAGACATAAATTAAGGCCCATGCCTCTAATTTAAAACATAAATTAAGGCCTATGACCATCCTTTGGCACATTAAACCTCTCTTTTTGCATTAGATAATTTATTTTTATTTTTAATATATTCATTAGGAAAGTTTATGAATAATTGAATATTTGTGCCTAATATTATTTATTTTTATGGAATATTATGAGAATATTGCGCAGATTATGAAGAGATGGAGGAGGATATAATTTAGGGACTTGTTCCCTACTACTGGAGGATCAATAATAAATAATAATTCAACAAGATATTATGGAATTATGACACAAATTGTGGAACTCCAATGATTGAGAAAATCTAGGAATGTGTTCCACTAATCAAGGGAGCAAATCCACCAATCAAGGGAGCAGATCCACTAATCAATGGATTTCGGTGGGGAAATCTTCCTCCATCCATGGGGAATGATTCTTAATCATTTTGTATAATTACCAAGTCGAATTTTCCTCTATGGAATGATTGAGAAAATCTAGGAATGTGTTCCCTGCCATTTAATGCAAATTCCTAGTATTGGGGACTAGATCCACTAATCAAGGGATTTTGGTGGGGAAAGCTTCCTCTATTCATGGGGAATGATTCCTAATCATTTTGTATAAGTACCAAGTCAAATTGTCCTCTAGGGATAGATTTTCATCAGTGTTATTGTGGAGAGAACTTGTATTTTTGCAACTCCATTGTATTTTCTTGCAGGGATGTAATTCTATTGATGAAAATAATGAAAATTGGTGTCATGTTCAGCTTATAAATCTTGTTCTCTTCCATAAGTCTCTTAATTTCCTTGGGTTTTTCCATCCCAGGATCCTCAGAGCCTTTTTGTATCATTTTCTTTCTTTCTTTTCATTTCTTATTCACATGCATCTCTTGTTTTTATTTCTTTCTATTTCTGCATTTAGTATTAATGATTTCTTGTTGTAGGATTGAGTTAAATGGTTTATGTAAGTTCTTTTGCAGGATTATAAACATTATTTCATCCTTGGAAAAGCTTTGGAAGTTAATAATAATCATTGAGTTGCTGGGATTAGTCTCCTTATTCCCAAATCTATATTGTTGGACCTCCTTTTTAGCAAAGAACAATAAATTTATGCTATTTTTTAGACCATGCTAACGAGCTTCAATCAAATTGATTCCACTTGAATTATATCAGAAAAACATTCTAGTTCATAACAAAAATTACCCCATTGAATTTTCACTTGATTTGGTTAGGAATTTTTTAGATTTACTAGCTCACTAGTCCTCAAATTTGTAGATTTTTTGACTAGTAATGTTTTTTTATTTTTTTTGCATGGGTTAACAGAGGTATTTTTGAGTGATTCCACTTGGAATAGGGACGTAAGACATCCCATTTAATAAAAAAATTTGTTCCATCCAGTTTGGATTTTATTTTCTTGCTCATTAAACCCTCACCAATTTCATCCTTTCACAAGGAAACTTCTCCAAGCTTCTTGAGCAAATCCTTCCTCTCCCAACTTTGGTTTTGAGTTCTAAGTGATCCTAGGTATTTTCTCACTCCATTCCACCCATATATCACCTTCCCTAAGCCTTTCATCACCTCCAACACCTCACATTTTTCTCTCGGTTGTATCATGTAGGTTCACTGTAATTCATACAAGATCAGCTTGTAGGTTTCTAGTACATCTTGTAGGTTTTCTTGAAATGGCCTGTTTTGAGGTTGAATTGAGGGAAAACCTCTAGGAAGTCACCCAAATCCTCCTAAGGGTTTCCCACACCATCCAACCATCTCCTAACCCTTCCATCCAACCTCCAACATCCTTAATTCACCTTCCACATCGCCAAAGGAAATTTGTTTGCATACTTGATTTTGCATAAAAGGACAAAAAGACAAAAACATATTTATTTCAGTCCCTTTACTTACACATTAGTGATGTTTGATGCTTCTTACTTCCATGCTTAGATAGTAGCATTTGGTTCATGATAATTTAGCATTATTGCAAAACATAGTTTCTTGGCAGTTAATTAGGAAATGGTGTGATTTAGCATTGAATTTCCGTCTCTTTCCTTGTACTTTCTTTCTTGCAATAGTTTAAGGTTCCATTTCGAAAATTTCATTTTCTACAATTTGTTTAGGATTTGACTTTAGTACATGCACTCCAATACATCATGACAACAAAGGAAGGACACATTGTATGCCGTACATATAGTGCTGACACCTCTTAAGTTTGTACAAACCTCGAGTTGATAATTAAAGTCGGTAGCCTTGGGAGTTGTAGCATTCTTATTGCAGTACCGAGGTTCATCAATAGGTTCATGGCATATTGGAGAAGTCAAATTCCAAGTACAAGCAACGACATGATCGACAAAGTTTGGTTGCGTGTGCAGAAAGAACACCTTACCGGAGCCTATCATAAGCTTAGACCACTCTAATGTGGCCCTTACACCATTACTAAGATTGTGGGAGACAATTATTTTGAGCTAAACATTCCCCCATTCCTTGTCCTGCACCCAGTGTTCAATGTGGACCACCTTTGACCATACTTCCCTCCATTACTGGACACATCAGGCATTGCTGAACAACTCACACCAACAGAGTAAAACCCAGAGTGGATGGAACAAGCCACAACTGACCAGATTATTGACACACGGATCAAGAACACTTGCTAGTAGAAGATCCAACTATATCAGGTTATCAAAGCTGGCCAACTCTTGCACCAAGGCATGTGGCTCACCAAGGACCAAGTTTAGCAGAAGTTTCCCCATCTCATGGAGGCACTCAACACAATAGGGAACATTGCTTCCTAAGGGGGGAGGACTAATCCAGGTGGATGCTGGTCATCAACCGCCACTTCCACTTGGACCCTTACCATTGCCTCTTTCATTTTTTCAGTTTCCTTAATTGTAGCACATTTTACTATTTTTGGCAGTTTTTTCGGGTACTAAACTTTTAGAGTTGTTTTGAGGCCCTAAATGACGGTTTTTGGGAAAATATGGTTAAATATGGTAATCTTCCTAATGTTTTCCACTCAAAATTTGTATTCATCAGATAGATATTTCTAAGGATATTGTTTGCATCAAACAAAGATCGTATGCCAAAGTTATGACCTGGGAAGTTGATGTACCGGTTTACCCAAAAGAGGCCCATAATTTTGGTGCTTCATCTTCTAGGGTTAGGTTTTTGGATGTTTATGGTTTTCCATTATTTCTCAATAATAAATAGGCCTTCGAGCCTTTTTATAACATAGTTCAGAGACATGTAGCCACCACATCTCTTCTCAGAGATAAGCTACCATCGCCTGAGCTAGTCTTATTTCCATTTTGTTTGTAAGCATATTTCAGTATTTGATATTAATAAGATGAAGTATTATTTATGCTACATATTTGTATTTATGCTTATATCTATAATTTGTTACATTATTGTTTAAGTTTGGATCAGTGGTATCAGAGCAGTCTGCTCTTTCTCTATTTTTCTTTGCATGTTCCCAATGAGGTCAGGATATAAGGAGTTAGGGCTTGAACTAGTCAAAACTTTGCAAAACCAACCTCACAAATCCCAACAGCCTCCTATGGTGGAAGATTAGAAAGGTGAGGGGGCAGGAAATCCTTTTAAATGTTAGAAAATTATATATTACAGAGCAATGGAATGCATAAAATATTGTAGAAATATAAACATAGAAAACACATAAAACAAGAGAGACACATATATATGTGGTTCACTCAATTTGGGCTACGTCCACGGAGAAACAACCAGTTCTTCCTTTTATATTATCTAGCAAAATGAAGAGATACAATCTACAATAGATCCATTGTAATTCCCTCTTCGCTCTCACACAATATCCTCTCTCTTTCTCACTCAGAATACACATCTACATAGACGCAATACAATTCCCTCATATATAGCGAGGGGTTTCCTTCTAGGGAAAAAAACCCTAAATTAAACATAAATTCTACCATCAGATTTCTGCCTAATGAATAGCCCCAAACGCCTCCCCCCCTCGACCCCCCTTGCAGTGAAAATAACGGGTGGTGTTGCTGCCCCATTACGAACTGGAATCCAATGCGGTGATGCCTTTGAATAAAGAAGATAATTAGGCTCCACACCCAACATCAAAATCTTGCTTGATGAAGCCCTTGAGTGACAAAGGAAAGCTACGATGGGAAAATTTACCCAGAACCTTCAGCAGCTACCCAAGGGTGACGCATCTCCATCTAGCAGCTATTCTAGAAGTGCCACATCCTTTAAGGTACAAGTTAACTTTTACATCCCCATATTTTTTGGTCAGATAGATGCAGATGCCGTAGATAAATGGTTAAATCTGCTAGAAAGATATTTTTCTGTTCATGATTTTTCCATCCGGGAAAATATTACTTTTGCACTTCTCAAAGCTGCCTCCCACATGAAGGACTGGTGGGAAACCTACTATGAGAAGAAGGAAGAAAGTACACCCTCACTATTTTTTAGCCTCACCCACTTGGAAGTCATTCCAGGATGCCATCAAGGAGTAATACTAACCTATTGGGAGCTATGAAGATAAATACATAAAGTTGACCATACTACAGTAGGGAAGGGACCAAGACGTGTCAGAGTTTACGAATGTTTTTCTTACCCTTCACACGAAGTTGGGTATCAAGGATTTTGAGCGACTTTTTCTACTCAAGTACCACATCTGCCTACATAGGTACATCTAGTATGAGATGGAGTTTTTGGACATCTCCTCATTCAAAACAATGTACCGATATGCTGTCAAGATTGAGCAGAATTTTAAATAGGAAAAGTGAGACTTTGGATCTTTGAATCTAAAGCAAGGGAAAGGCTCCCCCAAACCATAAAGTAAAGGACAAAGCCAAGGCAGGGTGACCTAGGATAACCCGCTGAAGCCAAAAGAAAATAACAACACTATGAAGACAAAGAAGGACACGGGAAAGTGGTGTTATTGCCCTTAGAGATCTATTCACAACACAAGCGAGTGTTAAGCCAAGTAGTCACTGGTGTCTAAGTTGAACTCTTCCAAATCAGATGCATGTTCCAACTCTGAGTCAAAATCCGAAGAAGAGAATGACAAATGGAAGCAGATTATTGAATTGGAGATCAGTGCCATTATGGCCACCACCAAGATCTAGAATATTGAGCTTGAAGATATGGAGGAGGGGGAACACCTATTCCATTCACAGATGTGGGTGAAGGGTTCTCCACTGCAGTTCATTATCGACAGCGAGAGAGAAAAGAACCTCATTTCAGTACAGGTCATGAAGCAGTTGGGCCTACCAACTACAAAACATCTGTAGTTGTACACCATTAGGTGACTTCACAAAGGAAGAGATCTCCGCGTCAGCAAATAGTGTCGCCTTCCCTACAACATCAAGCACTTCACAGATGAGGTATTATGTGATGTTTCTCCTCTTGAAGTTTGTGATGTATTATTATGACAACCATACTTGTGGAAGCGACATGCCATATATGAGTCTAGACCTTGCTGTGTTATATTTTATTTTGGTAATAAGCTATACACGATACTAGAGGTAGCTCCACCTACCACCATCTCTTTGATCTCTGCTAAGAAATGCAGTAAGATCATCTCCCATATTGAGAAACTTCTTTTCTTTCTAATTCACTCTCAAAGTAAGAAAAGAATGTAGCCACATCCATGGCCCTCGGCAAGGGTTCCTCCACACAGCAGAAACAGGTGGATATGGTCTTGCAAGAGTATAGGAACATATTCTCCTCACCCACAGGGGTACTCTTGCACTGTTAGGTCAAGCATTCGATTGATCTGAATCCTAAAGCACCTCTACCCAACGGGCTGATATATCACCACTCCATTCTAGAAAATAAAGAGATCAAATGGAAAATCCATGAATTGCTACAAAAAGGGCACATTCGACCAATTTGCTCACCTTGTGGGAGCTCGATTGTACTTGTACAGAAGAAAGATGGGACTTGGAGGCTTCGCATTGATTATCGGGAAATAAATAAAACCACTATCAAGAATAAGTATCCAATCCCACAGATTGATTACCTTATTGACCAACTCAAGGGGGCCAAGTATCTCAGCAAGATCAATATGAAGTCTGGCTATTGCTAGGTTCAAATAGAGCCCATAGATGTATGGAAGACTGCTTTCAAATCCAAGGAACGCCTTTTAGAATGGTTGGTTATGCTCTTTGCGTTGACAAATTCCCCTGCTACTTTTACGAGCCTAATGGATGATATCTTGCAGCCCTTCACCATCTCATTCGTGGTTGTTTATTTGGATGACATCTGCATCTTCAGTAAGAGTTGGGAAGAACACTTGCAACACATTCGGCAGGTCCTTCAAACCCTTCGACAACACAAACTATGTGCCAACTTGAAAGAATGCACCTTTGGAATGATCTAGGGCCAATATTTGGGTTACATAATAGATGAGCCTGGCATGCATGTGGATCTGACCAAGATCCAATTCATTCGAGATTGGCTAGCCTTGACCACTCTAACAAAGCTTTTCAACTTTTTGAGCCTTGTAAATTTTTATCAGAGGTTCGTGTTGGGATTCTCCCTTATCACTTGGCCCTTGAGTCAGATTACTAAGGGTAGAGCGAAAGAAAAGTTTTCCTAGTCCGAGTCCCAATAGAAGGCATTCATATAGTTGAAGCACTGCCTCTGGTCTGCACTAATACTCACATTGGTAGACCTGCAACAACCATTTGAAATTGAGACAGATGCCTTCGACTATGCTATTGATGGATTCCTCACCTAACACGGGAATCCAGTGGCCTATCATAGTGAGACACTTTCTGATACAATTCAGAAGTACCCCACCTATGATAAAGAGATGTATTCCATCGTGCAACCTTGCTGGAAATGGAAGCATTACATTATGGGGAAGGAGATGTTCATCCACATCGGTCACCGACCTCTTCACTTTATACAAACACAAGGGAAGTTGCAAAACAATCACCAACATAATTGGTCTACATATCTGCAACAATTCCAATTTAACATTAAATACAAAAAGGGCAGCACCAACCATGTTGCAGACTGCCTCAGCTAGCCCCAAGTTGCAAAACTCACTATTGTTCTCAACTCTTGTGGCCACGAGACCTTTGGATGGCTGCAACTATACAATAATGATCTAGAGTTCGTCTCCACATACCAAATTCTAGTAGATGGCAAGAAAGTTCTTGATTTCCACCTCTGGGACACATTATTATGTTACCCGGGTCACCTTTGTGTTCCTTCAAGTGAGTGTGCCAAGATGATTTGGGAAGAGCACTAAAGTTGGGTTGTAGGACACTTTGGTGTGGAGAAAACTATGGCTATACTACAAAAGTACTTTTATTAGCCAAAACTCCGATCGGATGTTGGGAAATATATCAGATCCTGCACTGCCTATGTCATCTCTAAGCCAACTATAGAGAAGTAAGGCCCGTACACTCCTTTGCCTAATCCCAGCTAGCCATGGGAATCTGTCTCCAAGAATTATATGTCTGGCTTCCCTTCTACCAAGCATGGTAATGACTGTGTATTTGTGGTCGTGGAAATATTTTCTAAGATGGCTATATTAGTAGCCTGCAAAAATAGGGCACAATAGAGGATACTGCCAAACTCTTGTTTGAATGAGTGTGGGTACATTTTGGGATCCCGCAGACCATTATATTAGACCAGGACAGAAGGTTTCTGAGCACATTCTGGTCAAGGCTCTGGACACTATTGGACATAAGCTCACCAAGTTGATTGCCTTCCATCCCCATATTGATGGCTAGACGAAGATTGTCAATAGGATGATAGTGCACATCCTCCAGATGTACAACTCCAAGCATCCACAAACCTAGGATGAGAATATTCCCTAAATGCAGCACAGTTATAACAGAGCTCTCCATAAATCGAATGGTCGTAGTCCCTTTCAAGTGGGGCTATAATTTCAACCATTGTGTCTGATGGATGTTGCCATGCCTCACGCGACTACACAGATAGAATCCACACATGTATTGTGTAAGTTTGATAAAGCTACCAAATTTATTGAACGTATCCAACACATCTACCAGTAGGTTCACGAAATCTTGGAAAAGTCAAATGCCAAGTACAAACAACGACATGATCAACATAAGGTGCCACACAATTTTTAGGTGGGTGACAAAGTTTGGTTGCGTTTGCAGAAAAAATGCCTTACTAAAGCCCATCAGAAGCTCAGACCACTCTGATATGGTCTTTACACCATTACCAAGGTTGTGGGAGACAATTATTTTGTGCTCAACATTCTCCCATTCCTTGGCCTGCAACCAATGTTCAATGTGGACCGCCTTTGACCATACTTCCCACCATTACTGGACACATCACACATTCCAGAACAAGTCACACCAACAGAGTTAAACCCAAACTGTATGGAACAAGCCACAACTGATCATATTATGGACACATAGATCAATAACACTTTCTAGCAGAATACCCAACTATATTAGGTTGTCAAAGCTGACCAACTCCTGTACCATGGAAAGTGGCTCACAAGGGACCAAGTTGAACATAAGTTTCCCCATCTCATGGAAGTAATCAATTCAATGGGGACCACTGATTCTTAAGGGGGGAGGAATGATACAAGTGGATGGTGGTGGCCACCTGCCTATTCCACTTGGACCCTTACCACTGTATCTTTCAGTTTCCTTAATTGTAGCACATTTTATTATGTTTGGCAGTTTTTCGGGTCTTGAACTTCTGGAGCCATTTTGAGGCCCTAAACGACGTTTTTTTTGGAAAAAACAGGGAAAACATGATACTTTTACCTATGATTTCCACTTGATAGTTTTATTCCCTAGATATATATTTATGACAAGGTATTGTGCGCATCAAACAGAGATCATATGCCAAAGTTACGACCCCAGGAAGTTGATGTACCAATTTACCCAAATGGGGTCCATAGTTTTGATGCATCATCTCCTAGGGTTAGGTTCTTGGATTTTTAAGGTTTTCCATTGTTTCTCAATAATAAAAAGGCCTTTGAGCCTCATTGTAACATAGTTCAGAGGCATGTAGACACCACATCTCTTCTCAAAGATAAGCTACCATTGCTCGAGCTAGTCTTATTTCCATTTTGTTTGTAAGCATATTTCCACATTTGATATTAATGAAAATAAGTGTTATTTCTGCTGTATCTTTGTACTTATGGTTATATCTATAATTTTTTGTGTTCCCATTTAAGTTCAGATCAGTGGTATCATAGCGATTTTCTCTTTCTCTTCTTTTCTTTGTATGTCCCCAACAAGGTCGGGATATAAGCGGTTAGGGCTCGAACTGGTCGAACCTTTGCAAGACTAGCCTCACAAATCCAAACGACCTCTTATGGTGGAAGATAAGAAAGATGAGGGGGTAGGAGATCCTTTTAAAATATTTCTCGAAGAAGCCCTGAAGTGACAAAGGAATGCAATGATGGACAAATTTTCCCGAATCCTTCAATGACTACCCAAGGGTGACACATCTCCTTCTAGCAACTACTATGGAAGTGCCACACCCTTTAAGGTACAAGTTAAATTTCACATCCCCATATTTGAGGGTCAGATAGATGCGGAAGCCGTATATAAATTGTTAAATCTGCTAGAAAGATATTTTTCTGTTCATGATTTTTCCGGTCGGAAAAATATTACTTTTGCACTTCTTAACGCCGCCCCCCACGCCAAGGACTGGCAGGAAACCTACTCTAAGAAGAAGGGAAAAAGTGGTGGAGTTTACCAATTTTTTCATACCCTTCGTACAAAGTTGGGTATCAAAGATTCTAAGCAACATTTGGTGCTCAAGTACCGCGACTGCTTACATAGGTGCATCCAGGATGAGATGGATTTCCTGGACATTTTTCGCTTGGCACGACATACCGATACACTATCAATATTGAGAAGAAGTTTAAAAACAAAAAACGAGACTTTGGATCAACGAATCTGAAGCAAGCGAAAGGCTCTCCCAAACCATAGAGCAAAGGATAAAGCCAAGGTGGGGTGACCAAGGATAACCCGTCAAGGCTGCAAGCAAAGAACAACACCATGAAGACAAAGAAGGACATGGGAAAGTGGTGCGATTTCCATAAGAGTTCCACTCAAAACACAAGTGTTGAGCTAAGAAGTCACTTGAGGCTGAGCTGAAGGCTTCCAAATCAGATGCATGTTCGGACTCAGAGTCAAAACCCAACAAGGGGAATGACAAAGGGAAGCAGATCATTGATGCAAAGCCCAGTTCCACTGTGGCCACCACCAATATCCAGAAGATTGAGCCTAAAGATTCAAAGGATGGGGAACACATCTTCCACCCACAGATGTGGGCGAAGGTTCTTCTCTACAGTTCATTGTCAATAGTGAAAGCCAAAAGAACCTCATTTCACTAGAGGTCATGAAGAAACTGGGCGGACCAACTACAACACATCTGCAACCATACACCATTACTTGGCTTCACCAAGGACGATATCTCTGCATCAGCCAACAGTGTCATCTTCCATACAACATCAAGCCCTTCATAGATGAGGTACTGTGAGATGTTGCTCCTCTTGAAGTTTGTGATTTATTATTAGGAAAACCATACTTGTGGAAGCGTCATGCTATATATGAGTCTAAACCTTGCTCTTATTTTATTTCTTTGGGTAATAAGTTATAAAGGATACCGGAGGTAGCCCCGCCTACCACCATCTCTTTGATCTCTGCTAAGTAATGTAGTAAGATCATCTCCTAGACTGGCAATTTTTTTTCTTTCTGATTCACTCTCAAATTAAGAGAAATATCATAGCCACATCCATAGCCCCCAGGAAGGGTTCCTCTACGCAACAAAAGCAGATGTATATAGTCATGAAAGAATACAAGGACATCTTCTCCTCACCCACAAGAGTACACTTGCACTGTCATGTCAAGCATTCGATTGATTTGACTCCCAAAGCACCTCTACCCAGCGGGCCATTATATCACCGCTCCATTCTAGAAAATGAAGAGATTAAGTGGAAAATCCAGAAGTTGCTGCAAAAAGGGCACATCCAACCAAGTTCCTCACCTTTTGGAAGCCTGATTATACTTGTACAGAAGAAGGAAGGGACCTGTAGGCTTTGAAATGATTATCGCACACTAAACAAAATCATTGTCAGGAACCGATATTCAATCCCATGGATTGATGTACTTCTGGACCAACTCAATGGGGCCAAGTATTTCAGAAATATTGAACTGAAGTCTGGCTATCACCAGGTTCTAATAGAGCCCACAGATGTATGGAAGACCAACTTCAAATCCAAGGAAGCACTTTTTGAATGGTTGGTTATGCCCTTTGGGTTGACAAATTCCCCTCCTACTTTTATGAGGCTAATGGATGACATATTGCGACCCTTCACCAACTCATTCATAGTTTTTTATCTAGACGACATCCTCAACTTCAGCAAGAGTTAGGAAGAACACTTGCAACACATTCAACAGGTCCTTCAAACCCTTCGACAACACAAACTATGTGCCAACTTAGAGAAATGCACCTTTGGCACGATCCAGGTCCAATATTTGGGTTACATCATAGATGAGTGATGAGCCCCAATTTTTGGTACAATTTGGGCTCATTTGGCCTACTTGCTCTGCTCAAACCATTAATTTTTTATTGCTTATGCATTCATTTCTTGGTTTATTCGTGTTGTTTGTAGGAAGAAGGGTAGGCATTCTATCTACGTGACTAATACATGATGATTTCAGGTTTTTGGCATTAAAAGGGAGCAAAGACCACGAGAAAGGAGACAAGGAGACAATGAGGTGGCACTGCTGGTTTTTAGGAGAGGATGTCCACAGTCTTGGGGACCTTCCTCGTGATTCCCACCATAGCTCCGAGCTCCAACCAATCTCCCCACCGAGCTTAGAGGCAGCCAACTGTTCTACAGGAACAACAGTTAACTGTTCTACAGGATCAGCAGTTTAACCTTCAGTTGGACAGCCGAGCTCCACAAATCAAGGAAACCTGTTGGATTATCATTTTGCATAAATACTGAGGCCGTAGCCTTGGATAGAAGCTTTTTTGAACTTTGGTATTGCTCTTGTAATTTGGAAGTACGAGCTACAGCTCGGTGTTTGTTCCTTTTGTAAGCCAGTTTTGGCATGACATCAGATTTTCGTTTATGAATAAAGGCAGGCAGATTTTGATCTCATTCTGAGTTTCTAAGGGAGCTATAGCTCTCAGGTTAGGGCCCAACCTGAGAGCAATAGATCTCCTCGGTGTTGTAATGTTATTTTCATTTCGTTCCAGCACTTTGAGTCTTTACTTTGACATGCAATTTGAATTTACAGTCTGTTAATTTAGTTTTTTTCATGAGGTTGAATAGGATTAGTTTATGGTGAATTTGCTTTCAGTTGCTTAGATTCGATAGGAGGATAGCTATAATTTATTGGAGCTCCAGAAAAAGGTTGTTAAAGCTCACTACCATCTCTGTTTAGGGATTGGGGTGCAGTCCATATCAACCACCAAAAAGAAACGCAGTTCTTCTCACTTCCATGCAAGCTGCAACATAGTCATTTTCGTTGAAGATCCATCCATGCACTTTTGATATTGAACCATACTTCTACATTCCACTTCCATGCACGAGTTTCATTTCTTGGTTTTACATTGCTGTTCATAGGTTTAATGGCACAGTTATCATAGGTTAATGAATTCTCGTTTTTGGTGCATAAGTCATTTGTTTCATTTACGCTGCTCCATATCATTCCACTTCCTTCTTCTTCTTCTTGATCTCTCCTCAAGTCACCCACTCGGCCTCTGTCCAGCTCATTTATCCTCCAACTCATCTATTGCCACGTAGCTTCATTTACTTAACCTTTCGTTGATCCCATCCTTCCAGCCATCAAACCACCGCATGCACTCTTCCTCCATCTGATTTCTCTGCTCCTGAGCCATCACCAGCTCCATCTCCATCTCACCTATCCTCCCACACCACTCCAACACTTCACCATCTCCCAAAACTTCCACGGTCAAACATCCTGTAGAATTGCACAGACTTCCTGTAGAAACCCCTGAGTTTCCTGTAGGATCCCCTGCAGACTTCCTGTAGAAGCCTGCAAACTCAGTTGCTGAGCATCCGAACGTGGTAGACTTCTGAGGACTGATGCTAGAGACCCTCTGGGACCTCCCCTAGCCATCCTGACCTTGCCCATGCTTTCCTTCCATTCAAACCGCTCCTGCACAACCAAACCCTAATCAAAAGCATCATCACAATAAACCCAACCACTTAATGAAAAAAATACAAAAACATGTCTTTTCAGATGCAAGTAGCTTAGATGCATGTATTTCAGTTCACTGCAAGTAATGGCATTATTGGTAGTGGTTTCATTCACAATTTTGCATAGTTAGGGTCTAGCTAGTCAAATTAGGGTTTACTAGGGTTTTCATGCTTTTGTGGCTTTCAGTTTCTTTCTGCAGCTAGATTAGTCTCCTTTGAGTTAGCTTTCATCCATCATTCATAAAGCTTCTTCTGTGAGCATATAGAAGTTGGCTTGAGCCCTAGCGGACTTGTGCCAGCTGACCAAGTGACAGCTGCGACAAGAGCTAGTACTTGTGCATACAACACCGTCGCTTCCAAGTTTGTACGAACTACCGGGTTGATACAATTAGAGATAGGAAGCTCCAGGAGTTGTAGCATTATTGCTACAATACTGGAGCCCACCAATGAGCATGGCGTGCATGTGGATCTGATCAAGGTCCAAGTCGTTCGGGATTGGCTAGCCTCAATCACTCTAACAAAGATTTTCATTTTTATTGGCCTTGAAATTTTTTATCGGAGGTTTGTGTTGGGATTCTCCCATATCACTTGGCCCTTGAGTTAGATTACTAAGGGTAGGGTTAAAGCAAATCTTTCTTGGTCTGACTCCAAAAATAAGGCATTCATTTAGTTGAAGCACCGCCTCTGCTCTACACCAGTACTTACACTGCCAGACCTGCAAAAACCATTTGAAATTGAGATAGACGCCTCCAGCTATGCTATTGGTGTAGTCCTCACCCAACATGAGCATCGAGTGCCTATCATAGTGAGACACTTTCTAACACAATTCAGATGTACCCCACTTATGATATAGAGATGTATTCCATCATGTAGGCTTGCCAACAATAGAAGCATTACATTCTGGGGAAGGAGATGGTCATCCACATCGATCACCGACCTCTTCAGTTTATATAGACACAAGGAAAGTTGTTGAATGATCGCCATCAAAAGTGATCTACATATCTTTAATAATTCCCCTTGAACATTAAATACAAAAAGGAAAACACCAATCATGTTGCAGAAAGCCTCAGTCGGCCCCTAATTGAAGCACCGATTACTGTTCTCAAATCGTGTGGTCACGAGACCTCTAGATGGCCGCAATTATACAAAAATGATCCAGAGTTAGCCTCCACATACCGGATGCTACTAGATGGTGGGAAAGTTCCTAATTTCCACATCTAGGACACATTATTATGCTACTTGGGACACCTTTGTGTTCCTTGAAGCGAGCATGCCAAGATGATTTAGGAAGTGCACTACATTCAGTTTGTAGGACACTGGTGTGGAGAAAACTATGGTTTTACGACAAAAGTAATTTTATTGGCCAAAAATCTGACTAGATGTTGGGATAGTTATAACATAGCTCTCCATAGCTTGACTTGTCACATTCCCTTTCAAGTAGATCTATGATTTCAACAGTTGTTTCTGATTGATGTTGTCATGCCTCATGCGACTGCACAGACAAAATCCACACATCTATTATTCAAGGATGATAAAGCGACCAGATTTATTGGATGCATCCAACACATCCTCCATTAGGTTCATGACATATTAGAGAAGTCAAATTACAATTACAAGCAAAAACATGATCAACATCAGGTGCTACACAAGTTTTAGGTAGGCGACAAAGTTTGGTTGCATTTGCAGAAGGAATGCCTTACCATAGCCCATTAGAAGCTCAGACCACTCCGATAAGGTCATTACTCCATTATCAAGGCTTTGGAGACAATGATTTTGAGCTCAACATTCTCGCATTCCTTCGCCTACACCCAGTGTTCAATGTGGACAACCTTCAACCATACTTCCCACCATTATTGGACACATCATCCATTGTAGAACAACTCACACCAACTGAGTTAAACCCAGACTGCATGGAACATGCCACAAATGATTGGATTATGGACACATAGATTAAGAACATTCGCCGGCAGAAGATCAAATTATATCATTTTGTTAGAGCGAGTGAACTCCTACACCAAGGCAGGTGGCTTACCAGGGACCAAGTTCAATAGAATTTCCCCCATCTCTTGGAGGCACCGCCCACAATAGGGACCATTGTCTCCTAAGGGGGGAGGACCAATCCAGGTGGATGTTGGTGACCACCCACCTATTCCACTTAGACCTTTACCACTGTCTCTTTCAGTTTTTTAGTTTCCTTAATTGTAGCACAATTTACTATTTTTGGCAGTTTTTCGGGTTCATAACTTTCGGAGCTGTTTTGAGGCCCTAAAAAACGTTTTTTGGGAAAATCGCGAAAAGCATGGGTCTTTTATCTATTGTTGTTGCTCTAAAGTTTTATTCCTTGGATATATCATTCCAACAAGGTATTGTGCACATCAAACGAAGATCATATGCTAAAGTTACGACCCTGGGAAGTTGATGTACCGATTTACCCAAACAGGGCCCATAGTTTTGGCGCTTCATCTCCTAGGGTTAGGTTTTTAGATGTTTAGGGATTTACATTGCTTATCAATAATAAATAGGCATTTGAGCCTTATTGTAACATAGTTCAGAGGCATGTAGCCGCCACATGTCTTCTTGGAGATAAGTTACCATCGCCCTAGCTAGTCTTATTTCCATTATGTTTGTAAGCATATTTTAGTATTTGATATTAAAGAAATGAAGTGTTATTTCTGTTGCATCTCTATATTTATGGTTATATCTGTAATTTGTTGTGTTCAAGTTTAATTTCAGATCAATGGTATCGGAGCAGTCTTCTCTTTCTCTGTTTTTCTTTGCATGTCCCCAATGAGGTCGGGATATGAGGAGTTAGGGCTTGAACTAATCAAAACTTTTCAAGACCAGCCTTGAAAATACCAACAACCTCCCATGGTGGAAGAGAAGAAAGACGAGGGGGTAGGAGATCCTTTCAAAATCTTTCTCGAAGAAGACCACGAGCAACGAAGGAATGCAATGATGTACAACTTTTCACAGATCCTTCAACGACTACCTAAGGGTGTCACATTGCCTTCCAGCAGCTACTCTGGAAGCACCACACCCTTTAAGGTACAAGTTTGCTTTGACATCTCCATATTTCAGGGTCAAATATATGTGAACATTGTAGATAAATGGTTAAATCTGCTAGAAGGATATTTTTCTGTTCATGATTTTTCCAGCCAGGAAAATATTACTTTTGCACTTCTCAAAGCCTCCCCGCACGTCAAGGAATGGTGGGAAACCTACTATGAGAAGAAGGATGAAAGTACACCCTCACTATTTTTAGCTGCACCCATGTGGAATTCATTTCGGGACACCATCAAGGATCTATACTACCTTGTTGGGAACTATGAGGATAAATACATAAAGTGGACCATGTTTCGGTAGGGAAGGGAGCAAGAAAGATGTGTCGAAGTTTACCAATGCTTTTTCATACCCTTTGAACGAAGTTGGGTATCAAGGATTCTGAGCGAAATTTGTACTCAAGTACCATGGCTACCTACATAGGTACATCCAAGATGAGATGGAGTTCCTAGACATCTCCTTGTTCGGCACAATGTACTGATACAGTGTCAAGATTGAGCAAAAGTTTAAATAGAAAAAGTGAGCATTTGGATCTGTGAATCCAAAGCAAGGGAAAGGCTCCCCCAAACTGTAGAGAAAGGGACAAATCCAAGGCAGGGCGACCTAGGATAACTCGCCAAATCCACAAGAAAACTACAACACCACGAAGAAAAATAAGGACACAGGAAAGTGGTGTAATTTCCATAAGAGCTCCACTCACAACATCAGTGAGTGTTGGGAAAATAATCATTAGTAGCCGAGCTGAAGGCTTCCAAATTAGATGCATTTTCCAACTCTGAGTCAGAACTTGATAAGGGGAATGACAAAGGGAATTAGATCATTGACGTGGAGCCCAATGCCACTATGGCCACTACCAAGATCCATAAAATTGAGCTTGAAGATCCGAAGGAAGGGGAACGCATCTTCCACTCATAGATGTGGGTGAAGGGTTCTCTGATGCAGTTCATTGTTGATTACGGGAGCCAAAAGAACCTCATTTTAGTAGAGTTCATGAAGTGGCTGGGTGTACCGCCTATAGCACATCTGCAGTCATACACCATCGGGTGGCTTCACCAAGGATGAGATCTTCGTGTCAGCCTGCAGTGCCGCGTTCTCTATAGAATCAAGCCCTTCACGAATGAGGTATTGTGTGATGTTGCTCCTCTTGAAGTTTGTGATGTATTATTAGGAGAACGATACCTCTGGAAGTGACATGTTGTATATGAGTCTAGCCCTCACTCTGTTATTATTTCTTTGTGTAATAAGTTATACATGATACTAAAGGTAGCCTTGCCTACCGCCATCTCTTTGATATTTGTTAAGCAATGCAATAATATCATCTCCCAGACTGGAATTTTTTTCTTTTTCTTTCTGATTCGTTATCAAAGTAATGGGAATATTGTAGTCACATCCATGACCCCAGGAAGGGTTCCTCCATTCAGTAGAAGTAGGTGGATACGGTCGTGGAAGAATATAGGGACATCTTCTCCTTACCCAAAGGGGTACCCTTGCAATCTCAAGTTAAACATTCGAGCGATTTGACTCCCAAATCACCTCTACCCAACAGGTTGATATATCACTACTCCATTCTAGAAAATGAAGAGATCAAGCGGAAAATCCTAGAGTTGCTACAAAAAGGGCACATCCGACCAAGTTCCCTGCCTTGTGGGAGCCCAGTTGTTCTTGTACAGAAGAAGGATGCGATCCCATGGATTGATGACCTTCTAGGCTAACTCAAGTGGTCCAAGTATTTCAGCAAGATCGATATGAAGTCTAGCTATCACCAATTTGAAATAGAGCCCACAGATGTATGGAATACCACCTTCAAATCCAAGGAAGGCCTTTTTGAATTGTTGGTTATGCCCTTCGGGTTGACAAATTCCCCTGCTAATTTTATGAGGCTAATGGATGACATCATATGGCCCTTCACCAACTCATTCATAGTTGTTTATCTGGATGACATCCTCATGTTCAATAAGAGTTGGAAAGAACACTTGCAACACATTCGGCAGGTCCTTCAAACCCATCGACAACACAAATTATATTCCAACTTCGTAAAACGCACCTTTGGCATGAGCTGGGTCCAATATCTAGGTTACATCATAGATGAGCATGGTGTGCATGTGGATCCAACCAAGATGCAAGTCATTCAGGATTGGCTAGCCTCGACCACTCTAACAGAGCTTCGTAGCTTTTTGGGACTTGCAAATTTTTATCGGAGGTTCGTGTTGGGATTCTCCAATATCAGTTGGTGCTTGAGTCAGATACTAAGGGCGGGGCAAAAGCAAAGTTTTCCTAGTTCAAGTCCCAACATAAAGTGTTCATTGAGTTGAAGCACCACCTTTGATCTGCACTGGTACTCACACTACCAAACCTGCAATAACCATTTGAAATTGAGACAGATGTATCTGACTATGCTATTGTTGCACTCCTCACCCAACACGGGCATTTAGTGGCCTATCATAGTGAGACACTTTCTGATACAATTTGGAATTACCCCACCTATGATAAAGAGATATATTCCACTTTCTAGGCTTGTCGACAATGGAAGCATTACATTATGGGGAAGGAGACAGTCATCCACACCGATCACCAACCTCTTCAGTTTATACAGACACAAGGGAAGTTGCAGAAGGATCGCATTAGAAGTGGTCTACATATTTGCAACAATTCCACTTGAACATTAAATGAAAAAAGGGGAGCACCAATAATGTTGCAGACTGCCTCAATGACCCCTAGTTGTAGCACTGACTAGTGTTCTCAACTCTTGTGGCCACAAGATCTGTAGATGGACAAAACTATACAAAAATGATCAAGAGTTTGCCTCCACAACGAATGCTAGCAGATGGCAAGCAAGTTCCTGATTTCCATTCCTAGGACACATTATTATGCTACTTGGGACACCTTTGGCTTCCTTTAAGCGAGCATTCTTTTAGTGTCAGTCTTTACAACCTTCCTCCAGTGATCAAACATGCTCTTACAAAGTGATTTTAAGGTGTCAAGGTCAAATTTTGTCATTTCAGTGAGTCTTCAAGCAAAATTTGGTCCCTAGGCATTAGGTCTAGGGTTTGATTTTACCCTTGTCAAAGTTGTCCAAATGTCGGTCCATGTCACCATTTAGCTGAATGTACCATCATTCAGAGAGTTTTCATTATCATGTCAAGTCCCACTGGGTCATTTTACACCTTGTTCATGCTTCAGTTGCACCTAGGTAAGGTCATTTCCCTCTCCTAGGGTTTTGAAGGAAATTTCTCTTGGACGACCAAATCATCGGAAAAACTTGTATCCTGACGTTCATACACCTTCCCCTATCCTTAAAGTACCTTATCAAACACTTCCCATCACTGAGATCCCCCAAATTCCTCATTTTCACACAAACCCTAGTTTCTTGCTACAACCTGGCAATTTTCTAGGTTGGACCTGTGTTTTGCCATTTTGGACCCCTTCCACTCACTCAATCTCTGATATTTCACTTTCCCCTACTTCCTAACATCCCTCCCTACTTCCAAAAATTTCCTCAAGAATTTAGAAGCTCCCTATCCCCGTCATTTCGCTTCATTTCGACAAATCCCTTGTTCCACACATCGGGATAGGTTTCACTCAAATGAGGTTTCTGAGCAATAAAAGATGAATTTGGGAAACCTGAGAGAGTTTTTTGTCCAAAAAATGCCAAGGAATAAACACCACCTTCACTTTTTACACAGGTGTCATTGTTTTGGAGAAATATCAAAAATATAGTTGCCTCGGGAGAATTGATGCACCTCTGAAGTGGCCTTGGGAAAATAAAATTTTCACCTAGCTCAGTTGGCTAAATGAATTTCTTGATGAGTTAAATGATAACTACACACAAATATCTTTCCAATGAGCTACCATGAGGTCAATTTGGAGTTGAGGAAGGCATTCTAAAGTTGACTGCAACCGCACTCTACCTTGAGGCAGCCTCATTTGGCACATTTTGACCAGTCTTGGGAGATTTGATTTTACAAAGGGAAAATGAACTCCAAATTGAAAAATTCTAGTCGGGTTGGAAATTATATTCAAAGACCTTTCCAAAGAGATATCCTGCACCCAATTTGGACATCGCGAAGGCCTTCAAAAGTCACCTAGAAAAGGGCGCGGCGCACTGAGAGAAATTTTCCAGTGTAAATTTACACTGGCACGACGCACATAGAGAGCGCGGCGCACAGGGAAAAAAGGCATGAAATTGTGCCAAATTGCCTCAAATTTCTTGTAAATCCCATCAAATTGCAAGGTAGGCTCTATAACATTACTTGTTCATCAAATTTGATAAATGATATGGTGGTTTTATGCCTATGATTGAATTGCAACAAAACTCATAAAGCAACCACAAGAAATACAAAGGGCCATTTTGCTAGGGTTGTGCCATTGTGTTTTTGCTGCCAGGGTTTAAAAACTCATTGTTTTCTCTAAACATTGTGGAAGGGTCCAAGCCTACATCAGCAAAACAGGGATCACCATCACAACATAAGGCACCTTTGCAAGATGAGGAGCAATTCCATCTTTACACTGATATAGTAAACTTGAATGTTAATGAATAGCATAAGATAGTAGATTAGGTCATCATGGAGAAATATGCTAAGATCAAAGAGCTTAGGGACAATTTTTCTAAGGCCAATTTCATGGTTTGATTCCTAGAGCAGGATAATAAGCAATTGAAGGTAAATCAACTACTCTTGAATAAGCATAAGGTTGATGTTAGCAAAGAAGATGTAAAGGGAAAATAATTAGTTGACACAGGTGATTCAGATGAGCATCAAGAGCAAGTGACAAGGAAGAATCCAAAGACTAGAGGACTCAAAAGGGAAACTTCAGCAACAAAGGGAGCAGATGTCTTCAGTTGACCTAATTGCAGGAGAAATCAATGAAAATAGGGAGTTTTGGCTTGACAAAGTAAATTTCCATTTAAACAATCTTCTTAAGAAGGCCAAAAGAGACAAAAAATTTCAAAGACACATGGCTACTCATTGCTACACAAGGAATCAGGTCTCCAAAGTCAAAATCAAGCAGTTGAAGAAAATACTCCAAGAAACCCTAATCAGGCAAAAAGAGAAGGTTAAGTTGGATTTTCTTGCTGATGCTTCCCTCAAAGCAATACAGGACAAGGACAAGAAACCTATGCATGATGAAGGGCCATCAAGTGAACAGGAGGCTGATTTCATCCTCATTCAGGATGATAATGCAGATGTGGAGAGCGCCCAACTTAGGATGACTATTCAGGAGCAGAACACGGAGATCCAAGACTTGTCACTCAATGTGGAGAGGGCCAAATGGATCATCAAGTATTTGGAGCAGAGAAACAAGCAGCTTGAGGACCAGCATGAGATCATGGAGCTGCAAAACATCCGTGAAGACCAACAGGCTGCCCAAAGAAGCCTAAATGAGAAGACACCTATTCAGCAGGAGATAGAGGCTGATTGAGAGATTTGGCTCGAGAGGATCCACATCCACTTAGAGAAGCTATTGGTGAAAGAAAACAAGGACAGGGACATGCTCAGGAACATGAAAAACCACTATTGGGCATGGAACAAGGTTTGCAAGGCACGAATAAGGAATTTGAAGGCAAACCTAAAGAAGGCATGAAAGAGGAAAAAAGAGCATGATCGACTTCGGATATTGGCCGAGGAAATCCTTGGCCCACCATAACACTTAATGAAGAAGCACCAGACCAAATTTCAAGAAATTTGGAGCACATTTTGAAATTTTGAAATTTTTTCTGCAAAAAACAGGGTTTTTCTCCCTGTGCGCCGCGCAACTGGCACGACGCTAAAATTATAGAGCTCCAAATGAGGAATGGCTTGAATTTTTGGATTCAACATGGAAAATCACGACTACTGGTGTCTGGACAAGAAATTTTGACAAGGTATGAGTCTCCAAAAGGTTAAAAAACACCCAAAAATGGCCTCTCTGCCACTTTTTTGACACACAGGAAGCAGTCTTGGGAGAATGAAGATTTGGAGGGGCAAATGAGCACCAAATTCAAAAATTCTAGTGGGATTAGAAAGTAGACAGGACATGCTTTCTAACAAGCCCACTTGGGCACATTTTGGACACCTACAAGTTCCCCAAAATAGGCCCCAAAGTAGCGCGACACATAGAGAAAATGGCGTGACGCACAGAGGAAAAATTGCCCAATTTGCTCCCGTTTCGCGAAATTTTGGGTCACGACTTCTCCAAGTGGGCCCGGTCATCTACACTTCGGTTTTTTGGCATCAAAGGCGGCATTTAAATATTTTTTTCTCCAGATGGGCTTCTATCCAAGTGGCGAAGGAAGGCAAATGGTCACCCAAAGCCAAATGTCATGTTTGCAACGCTGCACCTGTAGTTGATGGTTGGTTCTCCATCTCCATTTCGCAATGATTCAAGTAACTCCCCAACCCTTGGGTGTTCTATATCTTCCTCACACATTCTATATACTGTATGCAAGTTATTTGCAAAGGGTTGGCTGGCTTGTAACTTCTAGGAGACTATGGGAAAGAAACTCTGTTTCTGCACTATGTATTTTTGACAGAGAATTAATGAAAGGCAGCATCTCTGTTTCATGAGATTCTTATGGTTGTGAGTGTAGCAAATGTATTTCTTATGTGTTCATATGTATTTAGTTATGTTTCATAATTCATTTCATGCTCATTTCCAGTGAAATTTTCTGAGTGAGATAAGGTAGAATCCAATTTTTATTGCTCTGCCTGTGGGAAAATTTCATATTCCAGTGTTATTCTTCTGTTGAAAAGGATTCATGTCACTATGCCCTTTTCACTTTCTTCATTAATCTATTCATGCCGTGGTACCTCAAACTAAATTGTTACATTTTCCACCTACCTTGCCTCACGGAATAATCTGTGCCTTCATATTCAATTCTCTATTCTTTGCTGAGCGCCGATCCCATAGCATCCCAGAAGCTCGATCATTTCATAAAATTGTTTCCAGAATCCCTACTGACTTACTAGCCTAAGGTAAACATTGTATTGTAAGTCATCTCAGACCATTTTCGATCATTTATTCACTGAGCGTGACTCGGAGAGAGCCCTCTCCTGCTCTGGTAGGGCTAGCTACCAGACTGAGCGTGGTTTGTGGTTACCCTAATTTTTGCCTTCCTTTAGCCTAAGGCAGATTTAGGTGCTAACATAGTGGCGACTCCGCTGGGGACAAAATGGTTTGCTTGAAGATTGTTTTTCCCTAGTACGTTTATCAAGCTCAGATCTGATGGTTGATGGTGAACAACAATCAAACATAAGAAGACGGCTGAAATCATTCACCTTGCGACTCCATTCACTAAAGAATCCAACAATCGGTGCTTCATGGTGACTCCATTGTAGAGAGATCAATAGCTTTGACATTTTCAAGATGGATCGGATTGCAAGAAGATACGCTCCCATGAGCCGAGATCACATCCCAGGTTTTGCAAATAAAATGCCCAAGGTAGATTGGTCAAAGAATTTTCCTGTGTTCAGAAATGTGGAAGGTAATTATGCTGCTCTTCATCTGGTGAAATTTCACATCCATGTGCATAGATTAAAGATCAATTTTCCTGAATACTGTTTGATGAAAATGTTTATGGCTACCCTGGAAGATGAAGCCTGATCTTGGTATGAAAGTTTGCCGCCTGCTTGTATTTACTTTCTAAAGGATTTTCATGCCCTGTTCATTGAAAGATATAAAGACTCTTATCCATCATTAAATCTAGTTCATGATTGTTGCAAACATGCTTCTACTTTCATTGAGAGCCTTGAAAAATACTATGAGGATGATAATTTTATGGATGATGAGATCATGGAAGCCTTGTACGAGAATCCATTTCAGCAACATGAAGAGAAACTAGAGGAGTCCCATCAAGATGCTCAGGAAAATTTGCATCAAAATCAAGATCTTTGTACGGTGGAAAATGAAGGAATTTTGCATCTTGACAGTCAACATGAATTACATGAAATAGATCAGCAGGTTGAAGAGTTCCATATGGCCGAAAATGAGGAAAGAAGAAGTTTTATTTCAGATCTGGTTGAAATAAATGAGGATACACAGGAAAATGATGTTCCAATCTTAGAAAATGATGATGATAAACCAGATCGAGAAACAGAGTGTGATGAGGAAAAACATGTTGTTCTGGATCTCATAGAAGAGAATTGCATTGTTGAGGCCGCCTCAAATGAAGAAGATAGAGTTACAGACCTAACTGCCCTCATCTCATCAGAACACAACCTTCCTAATGAGGTAATTCAGTCAATTCATGAACAACAAGAGGATATCTTTGTTCAAGTAGGTGAAAAAGTTTCTCTGGATGAATTTATGATAGAGGATAGAAAGGTCATGCTTGAGTTTCATGAAGCATTTGAAGTTTCTTTTCTTATGATTAATGAATGTAACAAGAATCTGGCTATCATATCATATGAAGATAACCTGCAAGATGTTCAGACTACCAGAGAGCCGACCATTCAGGATGCCATTTCAGATTCTTCTTCCTATGTTTCATGTTTTGAAATGTTCTTTGAAGAGGAAATCCACTCATCTGCTTGTTCAGAATTTTTTGAGGACCAGGAGCATACTTTTTCTGAAGTATATTGTGAAAAGAGATCAACATCACAAGAAATGGACCCCTTGTTTCTTCAGCAGGAGGTAAATCTTCATGTTTTTTAGGATCCAATGGTAGATTTGTTGCAGTCAGCAGTGAAGGTGATTATTGCAGTATTCAGTGATGAAGGAGATCATGGTCAACTGTGTTTTTGGAGGCCCAGTTACCAATATCTGTTGTTGACTAAAAGATCTGATCCAGAGAATCAATCAAGGATGCATCTACTTGATTGGTTACATTGGAAGATACATTAAACATGAGTGTACATATTGCATTAGTACACAGGTGGCTATCATCATGATTTGAAACCCTCAAATCTTGATGGACTGCTGCCATTGAATAAGTTTTGTCACTTCTTGTTTTAGTTAAGTCAGTCATGAGTCATTTCCTTTTGCATAGAGTCAAGTTTTTCAGTCATTTCAGTTTGCATTGAGTCAGTTTGAGTCAAGTTTCAGTCAATAAATTGAGTCATGTTGGTTTGTCGGAATAATGGACTCCATAGCCCAATGGACGAAGGCACTGTCTGCTCACCCAAAGATCTGCAGTTCTTGGCACCTCCAAGGAGCTGCCATCCCTATTGGAGCCAATGTTAGTGTCAGTCTTTACAGCCTTCCTCCAGTGATCAAACATGCTCTTACAAAGTGATTTTAAGGTGTCAAGGTCAAATTTTGTCATTTCAGTGAGTCTTCAAGCAAAATTTGGTCACTAGGCATTAGGTCTAGGGTTTGATTTTACCCTTGTCAAAGTTGTCCAAATGTCGGTCCATGTCACTGTTTAGATGAATGTACCATCATTCAGATAGTTTTTATTATCATGTCAAGTCCCACTAGGTCATTTTACACCTTGTTCATGCTTCAATTGCGCCTAGGTAAGGTCATTTCCCTCTCCTAGGGTTTTGAAGGCAATTTCTCTTGGACGGCCAAATCATCGGAAAAACTTGTATCCTGATGTTCATACACCTTCCCCTATCCTTAAAGTACCTTATCAAACACTTCCCATCACTGAGATCCCCCAAATTCCTCATTTTTGCACAAACCCTAGTTTCTTGCTACAACCTGGCAATTTTCTAGGTTGGACCTGTGTTTTGCCTTTTTGGACCCCTTCCCCTCACTCAATCTCTGAGATTTCACTTTCCCCTACTTCCTAACATCCCTCCCTACTTCCAAAAATTTCCTCAAGAATTTAGAAGCTCCCTATCCCCGTCATTTCGCTTCATTTCGACAAATCCCTTGTTCCACACATCGGGATAGGTTTCACTCAAATGAGGTTTCTGAGCAATAAAAGATGAATTTGGAAAAAATGAGAGAGGTTTTTGTCCAAAAAATGCCAAGGAAGAAACAAATTCCTTCACTTTTTACACAGGTGTCATGGTTTTGGAGAAATATCAAAAATATAGTTGCCTCGGGAGAATTGATGCACCTCTGAAGTGACCTTGGGAAAATCAAATTTTCTCCTAGCTTAGTTGGCCAAATAACTTGCTTGATGAGTCAAATTATAAATAGACACAAAGATATTTCTAATGAGCTACCATGAGCTTAATTTGGAGTTGAGGAAGGCATTCAAAAGTTGACTGCAACCGTAATCTGCCTTGAGGCAACCTCATTTGGCACATTTTGACCAGTCTTGGGAGATTTGATCTTTGACAGGGAAAATGAACTCCAAATTGAAAAATTCCAGTTGGGTTGGAAATTAGACTCAAATACCTTTCCAAAAATCTATCCTTCACCCAATTTTGACACCGGGAAGGCCTCCAAAAGTCACCTGGAAAAGGGCGCGACGCACAGAGGGAGCGCGGCGCACTGGGAGAAATTTTCCAGTGTAAATTTACACTGGCGCGACGCACATAGAGAGCGCGGCGCACAGGGAAAAAAGGCCTGAAATTGTGCCAAATTGCCTCAAATTTCTTGTAAATCCCATCAAATTGCAAGGTAGGCTCTATAACATTACTTGTTCATCAAATTTGATAAAAGATATGGTGGTTTTATGCCTATGATTGAAATGCAACAAAACTCATAAAGCAACCACAAGAAACACAAAGGGCCATTTTGCTAGGGTTGTGCCATTGTGTTGTTGCTTCTAGGGTTTAAAAACTCATTGTTTTCTCCAAACATTGTGGAAGGGTCCAAGCCTACATCAATAGAACAGGGATCACCATCACAACATAAGGCACCTTTGCAAGATGAGGAGCAATTCCATGTTTACACTGATATAGTAAACTTGAATGTTAATGAATAGCATAAGATAGTAGATTAGGTCATCATGGAGAAATATGCTAAGATCAAAGAGCTTAGGGACAATGTTTCTAAGGCCAATTTCATGGTTTGATTCCTAGAGTAGGATAATAAGCAATTGAAGGTAAATCAACTAGTCTTGAATAAGCATAAGGTTGATGTTAGCAAAGAAGATGTAAAGGGAAAATAATTAGTTGACACAAGTGATTCAGATGAGCATCAAGAACAAGTGACAAGGAAGAATCCAAAGACTAGAGGACTCAAAAGGGAAACTTCAGCAACAAAGGGAGCAAATGTCTTCAATTGACCTAATTGCAGGAGAAATCAATGAAAATAGGGAGTTTTGGCTTGACAAAGTAAATTTCCATTTAAAAAATATTCTTAAGAATGCCAAAAGAGACAACAAATTTCAAAGACACATGGCTACTCATTTCTACACAAGGAATCAGGTCTCCAAAGTCTAAATCAAGCAGTTGAAGAAAATACTCCAGGAAACCCTAATCAGGAAAAAAGAGAAGGTTAAGTTGGATTTTCTTGCTGATGCTTCCCTCAGAGCAATACAGGACAAGGACAAGAAACCTATGCATGATGAAGGGCCATCAGGTGAACATGAGGTCGATTTCATCCTCATTCAGGATGATAATGTAGATGTGGAGAGCGTCCGACTTAGGATGACTATTCAGGAGCAGAACACGGAGATCCAAGACTTGTCACTCACTATGGAGAGGGCCAAATGGATCATCAAGTATTTGGAGCAGAGAAACAAGCAGCTTGAGGACCAGCATGAGATCATGGAGCTGCAAAACATCCGTGAAGACTAGCAGGCTGCCTAAAGAAGCCTAAATGAGAAGACACCTATTCAGCAGGAGATAGAGGCTGATTGAGAGATTTGGCTTGAGAGGATCCACATCCACTTAGAGAAGCTGTTGGTGAAAGAAAACAAGGATAGGGACATGCTCAGGAACATGAAAAACCACTATTGGGCATGGAACAAGGTTTGCAAGGCACGAATAAGGAATTTGAAGGCAAACCTAAAGAAGGCATCAAAAAGGCAAAAGAGGCAAAAAGAGCATGATCGACTCCGGATATTGGCCGAGGCAATCCTTGGCCCACCATAACACTTAATGAAGAAGCTCCAGACCAAATTTCAAGAAATTTGGAGCACATTTTGAAATTTTGAAATTTTTTGTGCAAAAAACAGGGTTTTTCTCCCTGTGCGCCGTGCCACTGGCGTGACGCTAAAATTCTAGAGCTCCAAATGAGGAATGGCTTGCATTTTTGGATTCAGCATGGAAAATCATGACTACTGGTGTCCGGACAAGAAATTTTGACAAGGTATGAGTCTCCAAAAGGTCAAAAAACACCCAAAAATGGCCTCTCTGCCACTTTTTTGACACACAGGAAGCAGTTTTGGGAGAATGAATATTTGGAGGGGAAAATGAGCACCAAATTCAAAAAATATAGTGGGGTTAGAAAGTAGATAGGATAGGCTTTTCAAAAAGCCCACTTGGGCACATTTTGGACACCCGCAAGTGCCCCAAAACAGGCCCCAAAGTAGCGCCACGCACAGAGAAAATGGCGCGACGCACAGAGGAAAAATTGCCTAATTTGCTCCCGTTTCGCGAAATTTCGGGTTGCGACTTCTCCAAGTGGGCCCGGTCATCTACACTTCAGTTTTTTGGCACCAAAGGTGGAATTTAAAGAGTTTTTTCTCCAGATGGGCTTCTATCCAAGTGGCGAAGGAAGGCAAACGGTCACCCAAAGCCAAATGTCATGTTTGCAACGCTGCACCTGTAGCTGATGGTTGGCTCTCCATCTCCATTTCGCAATGATTCGAGTAACTCCCCAACCCTTGGGCATTCTATCTCTTCCTCACACATTCTATATATTGTATGCAAGTTATTTGCAAAGGGTTGGCTGGCTTGTAACTTCTGGGAGACTGTGGGAAAGAAACTCTGTTTCTGCACTGTGTATTTTTGACAGAGAATTAATGAAAGGCAATAGCTCTGTTTCATGAGATTCTTGTGGTTGTGAGTGTAGCAAATGTATTTCTTATGTGTTCATATGTATTTAGTTATGTTTCATAATTCATTTCATGCTCATTTCCAGTGAAATTTTCTGAGTGAGATTAGGTAGAATCCAATTTTTATTGCTCTCCCTGTGGGAAAATTTCATGTTCCAGTGTTATTCTTCTGTTGAAAAGGATTCATGTCACTATGCCCTTTTCACTTTCTTCAGAAATCTATTCATGCCGTGGTACCTCAAACTAAATTGTTACATTTTCTGCCTACCTTGCCTCACGGAATAATCTGTGCCTTCATATTCAATTCTCTGTTCTTTGCTGAGCGCCGGTCCCATAACATCCCAAAAGCTCGGTCATTTCATAAAATTGTTTCCAGAATCCCTATTCACTTACTAGCCTAAGGTAAACATTGTATTGTAAGTCATCTCAGACCGTTTTTGATCATTTATTCACTGAGCGTGACTCGGAGAGAGCCCTCTCCTGCTCTGGTAGGGCTAGCTACCAGACTAAGCGTGGTTTGTGGTTACCCTAATTTTTTCCTTCCTTCAGCCTAAGGCAGATTTAGGTGCTAACACATTCCAAGATGATCTGGGAAGCGCACTACATTCGGGTCACATGACACTTTGGTGTGGAGAAAACTGTGGTTGTACTACAAAAGTACTTTTATTGGCCAAAACTCTAATTGGATGTTGGGAAATATATAATATCCTGCATTGCCTGTGCGATCACCAAGCTAACCATCAAGAAGCAAGGCATGTACACTCCTTTGCCTACTCCCAGCCAGCCGTGGGAATCCATCTCCATGAACTATATGTCTGGCCTCCCTTCTATCAAGCATGGTAGTGACTGTGCATTTGTCTTTGTGGACAAATTTTCTAAGATGGCTATATTAGCAGCCTGCAAGAAGAGGGCACAGGACACTACCAAACTCTTGTTTGAATGAGTGTGGGTACAATTTGGGATCTCGCAAACCATTATATCATATTGGGATAACAGGTTCCTAAGCACATTCTGGTCAAGCCTCTGGACACTATTGGACACCAAGCTCACCAAGTCGACTGCCTTCCATCCCTAGATTGATGGCTAGATGGAGGTCATCAATAGGATTATAGTGCACATCCTCCGCATGTACAACTCCAAGCATCCACAAACCTGGGATGAGAGTCTTCTCTATTTCCACAATAGTTATAATAGAGCTCTCCATAGCTTGACTCGTCACATTCCCTTTTAAGTGGGTCTAGGATTTCAACAATCGTTTCCGATTGATGTTGCCATGCCTCATGTGATTACACAGACATAATCCACACATGTATTATCTGAGGCTATAACGTGACCATATTTATTGAACACATCCACCAACAGGTTCATGACATATTGAAGAAGTTAAATGCCAAGTACAAGCAACAACATGATCAACATCGGGTGCCACACAAGTTTCAGGTGGGAGACAAAGTTTGGTTGCATTTGAAGAAGGAACGCCTTATCAGAGCCCATCAAAAGCTCGAACCACTCCGATATGTTCCTTATACCATTACCAAGGCTTGGGAGATAATGATTTTGAGCTCAACATTCCCGCATTCCTTGGCCTACACCCAGTGTTCAATGTGGACCACCTTCAACCATACTTCCCACCATTACTAGACACATGAGACATTGCAGAACAACTCACACCAATTGAGTTAAACCCAGACTGCATGGAACAAGCCAAAAAATGATCAGATTATGGACACACATATCAAGAACACTGGTCAACAGAAGATCCAATTATATGTGGTTGTCAAAGCTGGCCAACTCTTGCACCAAAGCAAGTGACTCATTAGGGACCAAGTTCAACAGAAGTTTCCCCATCTCATGGAGGAACCCAACACAATAGGGACCATTTCCTCCTAAGGGGGGAGGACTGATCCAGGTGGATGTTACTGGCCACCCACCTATTCCACTTAGACTCAAACACTGTCTCTTTTAGTTTTTCAGTTTCCTTAATTGTAGCACAATTTACTATTTTTGTCAGTTTTTCGAATTCATAACTTCTAGAGCTCTTTTGAGGCCCTAAACGATGTTTTTTGGGAAAACCAAGAAATGAAAGGGCTTTGACTTACATATTTTGCTCGAAATTTGTAGTCCTTGGATAGATATTTCCAACAAGGTTTTGTGCACATCAAACAGAGATCGTATGCCAAAGTTACGACTTCGGGAAGTTGATGTACCAATTTACCCAAACGGGTCCCATAATTTTTGCACTTCATCTCCTAAGGTTAGGTTTTTGGATGTTTAGGGTTTTCCATTGTTTCTAAATAATAAATAGGCCTTTGAGCATCATTGTAACACAG
Source organism: Pinus tabuliformis (assembly GCA_031772625.1). Lineage (NCBI taxonomy): Eukaryota > Viridiplantae > Streptophyta > Pinopsida > Pinales > Pinaceae > Pinus > Pinus tabuliformis. The sequence goes on from CM062814.1 coordinate 574,859,875, forward strand.
TTTAGAGGCATGTAGCCACCACATATCTTCTCAGAGATAACTGCCATCACTCAAGCTAATCTTATTTCCATTCTATTTGTAAACATATTTCAATATTTGATATTAATGAAATGAAGTGTTACAAAATATATGTATTTATGGTTATATCTATAATTTGTTGCATTCATATTTAAGTTCATATTAGTGGTATTAGAGCGGTCTTCTCTTTCTCTATTTTTCTTTGCATGTCCCCAATGAGGTTGGGATATAAGGATTTAGGGCTCGAATTGGTCAAAAATTTGCAAGACCATCCTCGCAAATCTCGATGACCTCCCATGGAGGAAGAGAAGAAAGATGAGGGGCTAGGAGATACTTTCAAAATATTGCTTGAAGAAGACCTCGAGTGATAGAGGAATGCGGTGATGGATAACTTTGCCCAAATCCTTCAGTGCCTACCCAAGGGCGTTGCATCGCCTTCCAACAACTACTATGGAAGCGTCACACCATTTAAGGTATAGGTTAGATAGATGTGAACATCATAGATAAATGGTTAAATGTGCTAGAAGGATATTTTTTTGTTCATGATTTTTCCAACCAGGAAAATATTACTTTTGCACTTTTCAAAGCCTCCCCGCACGTCAAGGACTGGTGGGAAACCTACTGTGAGAAGAAGGATGAAAGTACACCCTCACTATGTTTAGCTGCACCCACATGGAATTGGTTCGTGAATGCCATCAAGGAGCAGTACTACCCTATCAGGAGCTATGAGGATAAATACATAATGTGGACCATGCTGCGGCAGGGAAGGGACCAAGATGTGACATAGTTTACCAATGTTTTTTATACCCTTTACACGAAGTTGGGTATCAAGGATTTTGAGCGAAATTTGTTATTCAAGTAGCATGGATTCCTATATAGGTACATCCAAGATGATATGGAATTCTTGGACATCTCTCTCTTGGCACAACGTACCGATATGCTGGTAAGATTGAGATAAAGTTTAAATAGAACAAGAGAGACTTTGGATCTGCGAATCCAAAGCAAGGGAAAGGCTCCCCCAAAATGTAAAGCAAAGGATAAAGCTAATGCTGGGTGACCCAGGATAACCTGCCAAAGATACAAACAAAGAACAACATTACGAAGAAAAATAAGGACACAGGAAAGTGGTGTGATTTCCTTAAGAGCTCCACTCACAACATAAGTGAGTGTCGGGCCAAGCAGTCATTGGTGGCGGAGCTGAAGGCTTCTGAATCAGATGCATTTTCCAACTCTAAGTCAGAACTTGATAAGGAGAATGACAAAGGGAAGTAGATCATTGACATAGAGCCCAATGCCACTGTGGCTATCACCAAGTTCCAGAAGATTGAGCCTGAAGATCCGGAGGAGGGGGAATGCCTCTTCCACTCATAGATGTGGGTGAAGGGTTCTCCGTTGCAATTCATTGTCGATTGCGGGAGCCAAAAGAACCTCATTTCAGCAAATGTCATGAAGCAGCTAGGCCTACTAACTATAACATATCTCCATACATACACCATATGGTGGCTTCACCAAGGACGAGATCTCCACGTCAGCCAACAATGTCACATTCCCTATAGCATCAAGCCCTTCATAGATGAGGTATTGTGTGATGTTGCTCCTCTTAAAGTTTGTGATGTATTATTAGGAAAACCATACCTCTGGAAGTGACATGTTGTATCTGAGTCTATACCTCGATTTGTTATTATTTCTTTGCGTAATAAGTTATACAAGATACCAAAGGTATCCCCACCTACCACCATCTCTTTGATCTTTGATAAGAAATGTATTAAGATCATCTCCCAGATTGGGAATTTGTTTTTCTTTCTGATTCACTCTCAAAGTAAAGGAAAGATCATAGCCACATTGATGGCCCCCGGGAAGGGTTCCTCCACACAGCAGAAGCAGGTGGATACGATCGTGGAAGAATACAAGGACATCTTCTACTCACCCAAAGAGATCACCTTGCACTGTCAGATGAAGCATTCAAGCGATCTGATTCGTGGAGCACCTCTACCCAATAGGTTGATATATCACCGCTCGATTCTAGAAAATGAAGAGGTCAAGCGGAAAATCTAGGAGTTGCTACAAACGGGCACATCCGACCAATTTCCTCACCTTGTGGGACCTTGATTGTACTTGTATAGAAGAAGGATGGGACATGGAGGCTCTGCATTGATTATCGGGAACTAAAAAAAATCACTATCAGGAATAGGTATCAAATCCCATGGATTTATTACCTTCTGGACTAACTCAAGTGGTCCAAGTATTTAAGCAAAATCGATCTGAAGTCTGGCTATCACCAGGTTCTAATAGAGCCCACAAATGTATGGAAGATTGCCTTCAAGTCCAAGGAAGGCGTTTTTGAATGGTTGGTTATGTCCTTCAAGTTGACAAATTCCCCTACTACTTTTATGAGGCTAATGGATGACATCATGCGGTCCTTCACCAACTCATTCGTGGTTTTTTATTTGGACGACATTCTCATCTTCAGCAAGAGTTGGGAAGAACACTTGCAACAAATTCAGAAGGTCCGTCAAACCCTTTGAAAACATAAAATGTGTGCGAACTTGGTGAAATTAACCTTTGGTATTAGTCAGGTCCAATATCTAGGTTACATCATAGATGAGTGTGGAATTCTTATGGATCTGACCAAAATCCAAGTCATTCGGGATTGTCCAGCCCCGACCACTCTAACAGAGCTTCGTACCTTTTTGGGCCTTGCAATTTTTTATCAGAGGTTCATGTTTGGATTCTCCAATATCACTTGGCGCCTGAGTTAGATTACTAAGGGCGGGGTGAAAGAAATTTTTTCCTCGTTCGAGTCCCAATATAAGGCATTCATTAAGTTGAAGCACTGCCTCTGGTCTACACCGATACTCACACTACCAGATCTGCAACAACCATTTGAAATTGAGACAGATGCCTTTGACTATGTTATTGGTGCAGTCCTCACCCAACACAGGCATCCAATGTCCTATCATAGTGAGACACTTTTCGATACAATTTGGAAGTAACCCACCTATGATAAAGAGATATATTCCATCGTGCAGGATTGCTGGCATTGGAAGCATTATATTTTAGGGAAGGAGACAACAATCCACACTGATCACGAACCTCTTCAGTTTATATAGACACAAGGGAAGTTGCAGAATGATCGCCATCAAATGTGGTCTACATATCTACAAAAATTCCAATTGAAAATTAAATACAAAAAGGGTAGCACCAATAATGTTGTAGATTGCCTCAGCCGACCCCCAGTTATAGCACTGACTACTGTTCTCAAATCTTGTGGTCACGAGACCTCTAGATGGACACAACTATACAAAAATGATCTAGAGTTCGCCTCCACATACCATATGCTAGTATATGGCAAGAAAGTTCCTGATTTCCACCTCCAAGATGCATTATTATGATACATGGGCCACCTTTGTGTTCTTTCAAGTGAGCATGCCAAGCTGATTTGGGAAGTGCACTATAGTTGGATCGCAGGACACTTTGGTATGGAGAAAACTATGGTTGTACTACAAAATTACTTTTATTAGCCAAAACACCAATTGGATGTTGGGAACTATATCAGATCCTACACTGCCTATGCCATTGCTAGGCCAACCATCAAGAAGAAAGGTACACTCATATGCCTACTCCCAGCTAGTCGTGGGAGTCCATCTCCATGGACTATAAGTCTGGCCTCCCTTCTACCAAGTATGGTAATCACTGTGTATTTGTGGTCATGGACAAATTTTCTAAGATGGCTATATTGGCAGCCTATAAGAAGAGTATCATAGCAGAGGACAATGCCAAACTTTTCTTTGAATGAGTGTGGGTACATTTTGGGATCCCACAGACCATGATATCATATCTAGATGGCAGGTTCCTGAGCACATTCTATTCAAGCCTCTGGACAATATTGGACACCAAGCTCACCAAGTCAACTGCCTTCCATCCTCAGACTGATGGTCAGAGGGAGGTCGTCAATACATTGATAGTGCACATCTTCCACATGTACAACTCCAAACATCCACAAACCTGGGATGAGAGTCTTCCCTATGTGCAATAAATTTATAAAAGATATCTCCATAGCTCGACTGGTCACAGTCCCTTTCATGTGGGTCTAGGATTTCAACCATTGTGTCTGATTGATGTTGCCATGCCTCATGTGACTACACAGGTAGAATCCACACATGTATTATCTAAGGCTGATAAAGCAAAAATATTTATTGAACTCATCCAACACATCCGCCTACAGTTTCACAACATCTTGGAGAAATCAAATGCAAAGTACAAGCAATGACATGATCAACATCTAGTGATACACAAATTTCATGTGGGCAACAAAGTTTGGTTGCATTTGTAGAAAGAACGCCTTACCAGAGCTCATCGGAAGCTTAGACCACTCCGATATGGTCCTTACACCATTACCAAGGTTGTGGGAGATGTTGGCTCATAAGAGTCATCAAGAGGAAGATCCTGGGTTCAGGCACAAGAGGCCAAAAATAGTCTGCTATAGTCTAGGATAGCACCGACATTTTCACCTTACCCTAAAGGGCAAGGAGTCTCACCCGAGGCGTGCCTCGACCAAAAGGGAGAAGGGTTCAGCCTGGAGCCACGAAAGCCTTAACCGGGTTGCATTCGATCACATATATGGACACATTAAATATAACGCATAGATAAAAACATACTCGTGATAACATAAGGACTACCGATTACATGCAATTGATAAGACATTCAAAAATTTAAAGATTCATCATACACAGGGCCCAGATACATCACAAGCCACAATTGATCTTAGCAGGTCTTTATATTAATCTTAACAATCAAACATTACAATATAACTTGGCTTCTGCTGCAAACAACTACATGAAATACCCAACTCAGTTCCACGGGTTCTGTTCAGCTTCACGGACCATGTCTTCTCGGCTCCTGCAACCTTCCCTCCGTCTGCCACAACTGGGGATCCTTTCACCTCCTCTCACAACTCTGCTACTCCTCTTCTCAACCTCGCCAAATCTAACCCCGCTCCTTTCCTGGTCTTCTCCTTTTATATCCTTCTCTGTTACTTGGACTACCAATTCTTCCCCTCGGCTGCTTCTGCACCTTCCCGCCCCCTCGGTTGCCTTTGCCTTCCGCTGCCACCTTGCCACAACTCTTGTGCAACTGCTTGTTCCGCCAACCAACCGTTGCTGCCACCCATTTCCTTCTCATCCCTTGGTCAGCCAAAATTGGTAAAAACCTTTTCAAAATTTAAACGAAGGCCCCAATAGGCCCCGACCACAATTCCTTGACTCATCCCTGAGTCAAGTCATTTCATCCTCTATCGGTCTTCTGATCCTGTGGGTGGTGGCTACGCTATTACCTGCGCTAGTTATGTTGTCTGTTGTGTAGGTTTTTCTTCTACTTCAATCATTGCTTGTAGAGTGGCATCCGTTTTTGTTGTACCTTCTCGCTCTTGAGGTTCCCTCATTCGAAATGAGGGCTCCAACTCCAGTATAGAGGCCATGGTTTGCTGCCTGAACACTATATAATTTTTAATGGTGGTGTCCCTTCGAGCGAGAATTGCACCAACAGCCTAAGTAAATACTTCGGCCGAGTGCGACGTCAGTTCAATTGGCCGCTGGCTTTCGAGGTCACTCCATTGCTGCCCACTGGAGTCACACACCTCCTTTAGAAGTAAAACCTACATTCGAACTGGTGGCTCCAGATCCCTGATTATATTTTTCATCCTCACAGACTCCTCCTCAATACTATCAACCTGAGCTTGAAGGGTGTCCATTTGGTCATTGATCTGCTGTAGCTGGGTAGGGTCTGTGCAGTCTTTCGTGCTGGCAAACAAGGTTCGTATTTTCTCTCGGAGGGGGTAGACCAAGTGGTTCTTCAGTGAAAAACTGCTAACCAGTCATGGACCTTGTTCATCAGGGAATATCCGTTGGTGAGGGCATCGGCTAAAGCTTGCTTCTTTGCTTCCAGTTCCCTGACCTTTCCCCCGACCATCCTCGCGTAGATTTCCGTTGGATTTGGTAATGCAGATCTCACCGTCTCCAATTTCCTCTTCATCTTAGCATTGCTAGAAGTTAGGTGTGAGTATGCCACATGGATGTGATCATAACAACTGACTAGCATGCATGCAGCCATGTCTGTTGGTACTTCGGTATGTGCCTCAATGATGGTCGGCCATAGTGATCTGAACCGTTGGTTGAATTGGTCGACCTAGGCTTGTAATCCAGCGTTTACCTGTCACAGGTGATCACGCTCTTCTATCACTGCCTGTAACTAATTTGTTTGTTGTTCATGTGCCTGGGCTAGGTCCTCATGGAACCTTTAGGCCCTGTGTGCTGCTTGGTGAATAAATGAAAACAATTGGGCCAACGACCTGTGTTGGAGCATCTCGACCTGCATTGTGCTAGGGTCTAGTAACTGTTGTTGTAGGAGTAGGCCGCTAGTGATGGATTTGTTGGAATGGGAAGTGGGCGAATGGGCTTGCTATGATGGCAGGGTGACCATGGAGTGGGTGGAATGATGCTGGGAATCAGGCGGACTATGAGACTTATAGGGAAAGGTGGAAAGTATGGCTCAGCCCTTCCCCATATGGATTAGAAACTAAGTTTCCCCCTTTTGGTGGGTCCGACCCAAGCATCGGGAATGTGGTGAGTTCCGTAGGTTGCATCTTGGTGGTATGAGTGGTGCCCTCTGTCCACCTGGCTGACTGAACTTCTGATTCCATAGTTGTCCCTCACTGGCCAGGTTGAAGGGTCTCGGATAAAGTTGTGGAGGTTGAGGCAGTGTGCGGGGACGACTCTCATGACCGTTGTAATGCAATGGAGGTTGTGGTGGTGATCTCTTCAATGATGGTGGTTGCGGGGATTGATTTCTCGACCTCCATAGTAAGGTCGACGATCGGAGCTGGCGGAATAACTTCTGGTTTCTTGACAGTTGGGGTGTGAGCGACTCACTTTTTCTTGGGCTTGGGGACCATGGGTTGGGAGGGGGCTTATGCTACTCCCATTGGGAGCTTCATGGCCAGTAGCATCGTTATGATAGGAGTAAACATGGTGGAGTCCTGAAATATGGCAGGGTAGTTTCTCTCACTTGACCCGAAGCTAGCAATTGTTCGTTGGATATCAGACATCATTTCCTCCATCTGGAGCACCATTGACTTGATGTCGTCCTCGGCTGGCCACTTCTTGCTACTCTCTGCCCCATCTTCCCCTTGCCCCTGCGGAGTTAGTGCTCCAAAGAGGTACTTTTGCTTGCCTTTTGTTATCTCACATGCCACTCTCGACCATGATCCTACTTCTCTGTGTAGTGCTTCCTCAGTTAGGACAAACCTCAGTGGTCTCATCTTAAACGTTTGAGGGTGGATGGATCTTGGGCTTAGGTATGTATGTGCGTGGGAGGCACCGAACCAAATGTCTTCTGAGAATTTTTCTGACAGAGCTTTGGGTATCCGCTCTGTCGACCTTATGGTGGCCAACATTTGCTAGTACTAGTCTCTGAAGGCTATCTCATTGATCTATTTCATGCTGGGGAGAAAAATTGGTTGGCCCTCAAGGATGGGTGCCATTTCCCTCTCCTTCGGTGGCCTCCATTTCCACATCACCAACAACATCAACAAATATTTGAACACGACCCAACACCCCTTCTGTACACGTCCTCACATGCTTCAAATAACTTATTGAGAACATAGACTGACCAATTGAGCACCTCCCCTCGGCAGCAATGTTCTGCAACTGAGATTGCGTCTAAGGTGCATTCGTTCTTTGTGAAGTGCTGCATTGTTTTTCCTACAATGAGGTAACAGGAAAATCTAATGTCATCCTTGTTAATCTTATCTAACTTCGCTCCTCTCCCGCCCCGCTCGGTCCCATATCTGGCATAAATGTTGTCTTCACTCTGCTTCTTGCCCCGCTTAGCCCTTGCTTGGAACGCGGTGCTAACTACATTTCCACCCTCGACCAATCCTGTGAGCCGACTGATATCTTCCACGTGGATAGGGTACTCCTTATCCAGCCACAGTGATCCTCCATGCATCCTGCTCACTAACAGCTTGGTACACTGCATCGCGGAAAATTGAGTGTCGAACATAGGTAGGCTCCTCAAATGGAGTATTGTCAATCTCTGTATTCCCTTAAATTCTTCCCTGACCCTGGAGGACTTAGTGCCATCCTCCTTCTGGAAATCCTCCGTGTAAACTTCTCTTTTCATTGCTGGGAACTGGAAACAGTCTGTGAAGTCATTATCTATCAGATTTGCCTTGTCATACTTGCCATATAAATTATTGACCATTTCAATTCATGCATCCAATGCATCCTGTGGAACTGATACAAGTCCTTTGGCCATCTCCTTTCTCTTGATAAACTATCTGCACTGGAGGCTTCCTGCTTCTTTGTCTTTGCACCTATTCTTTAATGCGAACTTGTAATTCTTTCGTTGTCTGCAATTGGAATTATGGAATTCCCTTCATTCTTCTACAACTTAAGTAGCTGCCTTTGACACGATGTTCCCTGACTGATGAGACCTTAATAACTAATTACTCTATCAATTTTCCCATGTGTTTTAACTAAACCTTGCCACCGCCGGCTGACTTGGACGTGACAACCCTGATGTGAACTCGAAGGTACAGAGTGGGATGCATGGCGTATTTATTTTGCCGTGATGGGTTTATTTATTAACTAACTTTATGCTTAATGGGAAAATATATTGCGGCTCCTACTCTGACAACTACTTATTTAGTTACTTAATCAGGAAATGACTACTGGTATGAAGGACAGGATGAGTATTTGTGTGGTCATAAATGTTGGAAAAAGTGCATGCCTATGTGTATTCTATTGATTATGATTATGTGTGTGGCCCCTGACTCTACTAACTTGGATTACATGTGTATCCACTGACGGTATTCCCCCACTAAATCTGTTGACTGGGACTCCCTGTGTGTCCACTTATGCTACTTCCATTGACCACAAATGGGTTGTGGTATGCAAAGGCTTTACGCAACCTTATTGATATCTGCCACCTTTTTTTTTATGAGTTACAGAAGGGCTTCAGGTGTGCACCATTCACCCATCCATGCAGTAAGACTCCATCCAGTTGTGCAAGCTTTACCACACCCAAATCTTTGATTTATGTTACTATGAATGGACCCAACCAGTGTAACTGCAACTTACCTGGGAAATTCTAGAACTGGCTGTCATACAGGAGCACTTGTTCCCTGACTTTAAACGAATTCCTCTTGATATGCCTATCGTGCCAAGATTTCTGCCTTTGCTACTCCACCAATTGATGGAATTCTGCTAAAAACTGGGTTTCGTCAAGTTCCATCATCTGGTTTAGTCTGTCTCATAAGGCATTGTTGTCTGTCATTCCCGTTGCCTCTGAGATGAACATGCTAGGTAGTATAAATTCTGCTAGTACCACCGCTTCCCTTCCATATACAAGTTGAAATAGAGTTTTCTTATGGAGTCTCTTTACTGTCCTCCTATATGCCCATAGAGTCATGGGTATTCTTTCATCCCAGTCATCCCTGTTGGCAGATACGAACCATGAATGTATTTAGTAGAGACTCAATGGTCTCATTCAAGAAATGCGTGCCTTGGTCGCTTATGAGGCTCCTCGGGCATCCGAACCATGAAATGATGTTCTCAAATATGAACCTTGCTACTTTTTTTGCTATGTAGTCCTTTACGGGTGCCGCTTCTACCCACCTTGTGAGGTATTATGTTGCTATTATGATGTACCTTGCTCACGAATGCCTTGCCGGTGGAGAAATGGGTCCAATGAAGTCTACTACCCATTTCTCAAATATTTGCACTATGTGGACCAGGTGTAGAGGCAACTCATCACGTCACGAAGGCTTCCCAACCCTTTGATAGATGTTGCATGTCCTGGAAAATTCTTTAGAATCCTTATGGATAGTTGGCCACCATAGTCCTGCATGGAGTATCTTTCTTGCGGTGGCCTTCCCTCCTACATGACCTCTTGCGACCCCTGCATGGCACTCCCATAAGACATCATTCCTTTCATGCTGAAGGACACAATGCCTCAGTATTTGATCTAAGCCCATCTTGTAAAGGTGTCCTACAATTAGCTAGTAATCTATTGCCCTAACTACTAAGTGCCATCTTTGTGCTGTTGTGTATTCTGCTGGGCAGTGACCAGTTGTTAAGAATGAGGTGATTTGTTCTAGGTGGTTTGGGATTTCCTTTGTTCTGAATAAATTGGCATTGGGCAATCGATCATCCACTGCTCCTTCATTCTCCCCTATTTCCAACTGTGACAAGTGGTCTGGTCCCACGTTGAGTCTATCGGGCTTTACCACTCAAACATGAATTCCTAGAATAGTAACAACCATCAACATATTCTCCCTTATAGTACTTGATTGTTTACTAAATATTTGAGCACAGAATGGTCTGTGAAGAATTTGAATGGCACGCCCAGTAGGTAGCGTCTGAACTTTTGGAGAGAGTAAACCATTGCTAGGGCTTCTCTTTCGGTTGTTGTATAGTTTCTTTCCATAATAGACAACTTTTTGCTAGCATAGTACACTGGACAATCCATGTTTTTCTCCCTTGGTTGTGCTAAGACTGCTCCCAGTGCTATTCCTGACACATCTATTTGCACATGGAACATTTTTTTCCAATCAGGATACATGAGTATAGGGGCACTACCCAGTCTTTCCTTTAAGTTATTCAGGGCTGTTTGACAATGTACAGTCCAAATGAACTCTTCCGTTTTCTTTAGTAATTTTTCCATTGGAGCTGTGATGGATGTGTAATTCCTGATAAATTGCCTGTAGTACCCCGTATGCCCCAGAGTTTCTCTTAGTTGTTTTACGTTGTGCGGTGGTTCCATGTGGATAATTGTCGCAACCTTTGCAGGGTCTACACATACTCCATCCTTGCAGATGATATGGCCTAGTAGATTTCCAAAGGGGACTGCGAAGATACATTTCTTGAGATTTAAAGAGATCTGCAATTGTCTGCACCTTTCAAACATTATTCTTAATAGGCTGGTGTGATTTTTCAACAGACTGTATACCATCCAGTCATCCATGTAAACTTCTAGAAACTTATGAATATAATCTCGGAATGTATCTATGACGATCCTCGAGAAGACTACTAGTGCATTCTTTAGTCCGAATGACATCACATTGGCATATGACCCCCACTCCGTAGTGAATGTTGTTTCCTTTTATCTTCTTCATCTATTCTGACTTGGTGGTAACCTAAGAACCCATCTATGAACGAATATGCTTCATTCCCTGCAACATTGTCTAGGACCTCATCACTAAAGGGCATGGGAAACGGGTCATGCATGCATGCTTTGTTCAGGCTTCTGTAGTCGATACATACTCTGATTTCGGTTGCATCCTTCTTGTTCTAAATAACTATCGAGCTTATCTATTCAACTTCATCCACCAGAAAAATGATTCCTGCCTCCAACATTTTTTTAATTTCCTTCTTAACCTTCTCTTTCACCCTTGGGTTTAATCTGTATGGCCTATGTTTCACCGGTCGGGCATCTGGTCTCAAGACAATTTTCATTTTTTAGGCCCCTATACTACTAGTGTAACCCCTTATTGTTATTAGTACAACCCCTTTATTATATTGTTGTACCCATGTAGTCCCCATATTGTTATTATTGTGCCCCATAGAAGCCCACTATTGTTATTATTTTTCCCTTGCATTATTATTGTTATGTCGGCTCTGATTATATTATGACCCCTTAGACTCCTATATATAGAAAGGAGGTATTGTCATTTGTATCATCTAAGAATTGTTCATTTGTGTAATGTAAAGGAGGTTTCCCCCTCGAAGAGGCTTATTTCTAAGGCGTTCATCTATCTTTTCTATCTTTTTATGAGCTGGTTTCATAACATCATTTCCCCAATGTTTCCTTTTATTCCCTTCAGTCTTGCCACTGAAGCTGGGAATAGGTCCTGATATTCGTGCAATAGGTCGAAAATTTCTTTAGTGGCTTGCTCGTCCCAGTAGTCTCCCACCGATGTTATCTTGGGCTTATCCTCTGACCCAACGTTTTTCTTCCTCAGCTTCATTGGTAGAAGGTGAGCACCTTCTATTAGGGGGCTCTCCCGGATGTCCCTTTCCCATTTTGTTTCTTTGAAGGGTATGTGTCTCAGTCCCTCCAACCCATCGTTGCCATTGGGTGCTGCGTCTACCCTGTTGCACATTGCATATCCTGGCAACTCTATTTCATATAGATACTGCAGAAAATTTTCGTCGGCCCCTCCCTCAACCAACGACTCTGGTGTGAACAGAACTCCCTTTATTTCTTGGAGTGCCTCTGTCATTTGTGCCTCATCACCTCTGAATGAGAAGTTGCTAACAAACTGTACCTCCACGGTATCCCAATCTGCTGTCTGCCGATGGAGCTCCTCTTGGACATACCAAGCTCGGGGGATAGTTCCGAGGGTATGTATAAATGCGTGTACCCATCGATCCTTCAACATTCCTTTGCTTTTCCAATTCATTATGCAATCCTTGATGTGCTTCTTGGGACTTGAATCCCCCTTGTATCTTTCCTTATCCTATGGCCGATCTTCATCCCGGGAAAATCTTTCCTTCATGGCTTTTTTGACGCTCGTCCAGTCTCTTAGTGTATTGCAATGCATTTTCCACCATCTTGTCGGAGTTGCCATGAGGCCATTACTTAGAAAGGGGATCCTTTGATCCTTTGTCATTTCCTAGTCTACTCTATCTAGGAAGGTGTTCACTGGTTCAAAGCCATGATACCTTGGGTAGTCAGCTATCACCATTTCTCCCTGGTTTACTCAGCTTATCATCGCACACCGTCCAGTGGTCAATTTGTATCCCCCCTACTTCCATGCATCCCATGTAGCTTCTGAACCGGTTTCCAAGCTTTGGATACTTCACCAGCTTACTGGTCCTCCGACCGTGGGGTTGATGTAGTCCTCCCTTTTCCCTACTGTGAGCATGTATAGTTGGTCTAACCCTCCTGGCTCATCCCTGTCATCTACTGGTTCTGTGAACCTAGGTCCTTGGTAGGGGTCTAATGGTTGGATCACCCTTAGCCCATCTGCTTCGAAAATCATTAGTTCCTTCTTTAGGTCTATGACCGCATAGTTCTCATATGCCCAATCAATCCCCAGGAGTGTCGGGTATGGTTCCTTATCCCCCATGATGTCAATCACCTCGAATTCAGTGTGCATCTTCACCCCTGCCACATCAACCTCTACATTCTCCAATCTCCCAATTGGTAGTATGCAATACTGATTTTCCATTCTTAGCTGAATTGGTGAGTATTCTAGTTGAGGCTTCCCCATTGCCTCTCGAGTTTTCCTAGGTATGATGTTTACATTTGACCCTAAGTCTAACATGGTGTCCCTTATTTGGAATCCTGCCACTTGCGCATTGATTCAGAACTCCTTGCCGCTTCTTCTCTTGTTTTGTTTCATTCTTCTGGAAGCCTTCTCTGGAAACCCTACACATGGTCGTTCCACTTCCTCTTCTTCCATGGATACAATAGCCTTTAGACTTCTTCTCAACTCCTTCAGCATGTCTTCATCCTCAAAAAATTTCAAGAACAATTTAAACCATTCCCTAATCAGTTGGGTGTGATCAGGAATGTGATCTCGCGATCTTCTATTATCTCTCTCTGCGGTCATCCCTTCGAACAAATTAGCTGCTTCTTGATAGTACTTCTTTTGGAATTCAGGATGATACCCCTTCTATAGAGACGTTGCTTTAAGGATTGGGGGGGTCCTCTGTGTAGCGGTCCTCCCCTGTCTTCTTCCCTCCCATGGTGACTATATTAATATTGGTTGCGGGGAGGCCGTCATCGGTTCGTGGTTCAACATTCACCAAGTTGGCCCCTCTCTGTCTGGTCCTTTCTTCCCACTTTGCAATGAGTTCCAGATAGTCCTCCATTGCGTGGGTATTAATTCGACATTGCGAGCACCAGGGTCTCCTTGGCAACGGACATTCTCTGGCAACACACCCTTCTTGGTTGCAATTGTAACACTTCATAGGCCCTCCTCTTCCTGTTCTTCCTCCTCGCCCATTTTCTCCTCGTCCCCCCTAGTTTGACTCATTGATCTTGAATGTGGATCTGTCCAACCTTTCTGCTAAAGCGTCCAACACTCGGCACTGATCAGTGTGATGCATCGTTGATGCGCAAAACTCACAGTAGGTGTTATTGGGGATGTTAGAGTACTTTTGAAAAATAGGGCACATCCGTGGCAGGTGTCCATATGCCCTACAGACCTCACAAAAGTCTTGATTATTCCTCCCTGGGAAGGCCCCTTGTGCTCCTACCGCCGCAACTCATGTGGTTGGTGGGGCTCCTGATGACCCCAAAACCCCACCTGGATGATTAGTCCCTCGCAACCTCAGGCATTCTATCGCGACGTGCCCCTCCACCATGTAGTGTGTGCACAAAATGTTGGGTCTGGCTGGATGCACTAGCTAAATATCTTTCAGTTTCTCCGTCAAGGTCGTGATCTGGTTCTGCAGGCCTAAAATCGACAGATCTTGCAGGCTCACTCCTCCCCTGTAATCATGCGGGTATCCAGCCATATATTCTATGTGTGATGCTTGTTCCATCGCATCCTAGAGGCATTCTGGTTAAAGGCAATAGTGCTTTAATGAACCAGTCCTGCTGGTGGTTTGGGTCCAAAGTGTAACTCAACTTGGCAATGGCATCCATAAACCTTTGCATGAGCTCCCAAGCCGTCTCTCCTTCCCTCTACTTAATTTCCCACAGTTCCGATAGCCCTTACTGATTCGTCTGTGGTACCTTGAATTCATACACAATTCCTCTCTTAATATCATCTATTGTGGGGTTCTGATTCTACTCCACCCACTTTATAAACCAGTGTAGATCCCTTTCCCTCAACGTGGTTTGGAATTCTACTACCCTTACATTATCCAGAGTCTGTTATGCCCTCTAAATAGCTTCACAAAGATACTAGTGCTGCTCTACATCCTCGGTTCTTCTCCTCGCAAATTCGGGATATGTGGTAAAATATCTCGCCATACTGATCTGGCTAGGAGCTATCAACACGAACCCTTTTCTCCCCAGATGTTGTGATCCCTGTAATCCTAAATTACTAAAACTACTAGTTCATGTGCAACTCCCGATGTTGAGCTTGATTTGGTATTTCTCCCATGCACTATATACTCACACTGCCTTAGATAAGCTAATAATAAATTCCTTCAGATTGTGATAAAGTACTAGGGGAAGATCAGGGGAAACACCACCTAGGTCTCAGGAGTATTGCTGCTAACTCTTAACAGAGGCTTCCTCTTCACTGAATGATATCCTCATCACATCTCTTGTATTCTCTTTGCTTCCTTCTTCATGCCCATGTGTCCTATTCTCTTGTGATTCCTCTATCGCAACATGTACTTGCGATACAAATTCCACAACCCGTAGGGAAGGTCTGTCCTCCTTTCCCCGACTCCTCCATCTTCCTTCACCACTCTTATTTTTCCCAACACCTTCTTCTCCTTCCTCTTCAACTCGGGGTTTTCCCTTCACCACTCCTACTTGGTGGGGCCCCATCCTTTTCTTCCCTAGAGTCTAAATCACTCCCACCTGCCACTTATCCGCTAGAAGTGCCCTTCTTTGTGCCCTAACATCTCTTGCTTTCTTCAATGCTTTGACATCCATCCCTTCAGTAACATCTCTATCCCTCAACTGACAACATTCCCCCCTCTACATCTTCCCTCGGTACTAGGGATTTACTGTGCCATCCTTGCAACAGGTGAAGGTAACAATCCTTCTTCTACCATGAACATCTTAATCCACGTTGGGACTTCCCTCATCAACTCACCTCTTAGTCCTGAGCTGAACATAGCTTCTACTTTTGAGAAAGACTGATAACTCTTCATGGAAAACTCAACTACGTATCCCTCCACTGTAGTCCTTACCCAAAATTCGACTGCTCTAGTCAGATCATTATCCAACTATTGTAGCAGGGTGACATCCGACAGAGTCCAGCTTCGGTGAGCTGTCGCCGATCCACCTGGCTGAGTCTGTCCCTTCAGCCTTCTTAACCAATTGTACAGGTCCTCTGGGAACTTATGCCAGAAAATGTCATACTGATCATTAGCATCAACATATAAAATTTCCTCACTTACCTTGCTGATCAATTGAGTTCTATGGGTAGCCTGCTCTGTTACAAACTGATCTACTCTATGGTTCCATCAATCCCTGATCTCCCTCTTAAATATCCTTGATACCATAGTCTGAACCGGTTCTTGTATCTTCAGGTCTCGACAATGGAACCATTTGTTGGCTCATAAGATTCATAAGGGGGAAGACCCTGGTTTCGGGCACAGGAGGCCAAAAATAGTCCACTGTAGTCTAGGACAACGCCAACATTTTCACCTTACCCCAAAGGGCAAGGAATCTCACCTGAGATGCGCCATGACCAAAAGGGAGAAGGGTTCAACATGGAGTCGCGAAAGTCTTAACTGGGTTGCATTTGATCACATATATGGACACATTATATATAACACAGAGATAACATCATACTCATGATAACATAAGGACTACCGATTACATGCAATTGATAAGACATTAAAAAATTTAAAGATTCATCATATACAAGACCCATATACATCATAAGCCGCAACTGATCTTAGCAGGTCTTCATATTAATCTTAACAATCAAAATTTACAATATAACTCAGCTTCCGCTGCAAATAAATACATGAAATATCTAGCTCAGTTCCATGGGTTTTGTTCAGCTTCACGAACCATGTCTTCTCGGCTCCTACAACCTTCCCTCTGTCTGCCACAACTGGGGATCCTTTCACCTCCTATCACAGCTCTGCTGCTCCTCGTCTCAACCTTGCCAAATCTAACCCTTCTCCTTTCCTAGTCTCTCCTTTTATATCATTCTCTATTACTTGGACTACCAGTTCTTCCCATCGGCTACTTTTGCACCTTCTTGCCCCCTGGACTGCCTTTGCCTTCCGCTGCCACCTTTCCGCAACTCTTGTGTAACTGCTTGTTCCGCCAACCAACCATTACTGCCACCCATTTCCTTCTCGTCCCTTGGTCAGCCAAAACTGGTCAAAACCTTTTCAAAATTTAAATGAAGGCCCCAAAAGGAGACAATTCTTTTGAGCTTAGCATTCCCTCATTCCTTGGCCTACACCTGGTGTTCAATGTGGACCTCCTTCGACCATACTTCCCACCATTATTAGACACATCAGACATTACAAAAAAACTCACACCAACATAGTTAAATCCAAACTACATGGAACAAGCCACAGGTGATCGGATTATGGACACACAGATCAATAACACTCGCTAGCAGAAGATCCAACTATATTGGGTTGTCAAAGATGGCCAACTCCTGCACCAAGGTAAGTGGCTCACTAGGGACCAAGTTCAGTAGGAGCTTCCCCATCTTATGGAGGTACTCAACGCAATGGGGACCTTTTCTTCCTAAGGGGGGAGGAATGATCCAAGTGGATGTCAGTGGTGACCTGCCAATTCCACTTGGACCCTTACTACTGTCTCTTTCAATTTTTCAGTTTCCTTAATTGTAGCACAATTTACTATTTTTTGTAGTTTTTCGGGTCTTGAACTTTGGGAGCCGTTTTGAGGCCCTAAACGACGGTTTTTTGGGAAAATCAGGGGAAAATTGGGCTTTGGCCAATTTTTTGTTGTTTGGTAGTTGTATTCCTCAGATAGATATTTCTAATGAGGTATTGTGTGCATCAAACAAAAATCGAATGCAGATGTTACGACCTCGGGAAGTTGATGTAGCAATTTACCCAAATGAGGCCCATAGTTTTGGTGCGATTCATCTCCTAGGGTTAGGTTTTTGGATGTTTAGGGCTTTCCATTATTTCTAAATAATAAATAGGCCTTCAATCCTCATTTTAGCACATTTCAAAGGCATGTAGCTACCACATCTCTTCTCATAGATAGGCTACCATCACCCGAGCTAGTCTTATTTCCATTCTATTTGTAAGCATAATTTAGAATTTGATATGAATGAAATGAAGTGTTATTTCTACTACATCTATGTATTTATGGTTATATCTATATTTTGTTGCATTCTTGTTTAAGTTTTGATCAATCAAATTGGCCAAGAAATGAAGCTTGAGTGTGCATTTTAGTGAAGCAAGACAATTTTGGCTTGCTTCACAAAATGCACACCCAACCTTCATTTCAAGGCCAAATTGAATGATTCAACTTGAAGAATATTTTTTTTACTCATAAGTAACATTAATACAATTAAAATTTTCTATTTTAGTGATCTGAAAGTTGATGTTATTGTAAATGAAAGTGCTTGATATAGGCAACTTTCGTGAATGCCTTTAGACAAAAATCCCCATTATACAAAACCTTTTATTGACATATATTTGCATGTGAAATCTTGAGAAATGTGAATGCTTAAACAACACTTCAACAAACCATCAACATGAAACAAGGAAAAAATAAGAATCAATCATTAACACATGATATGTTAATGGAGTTTGTGGACGGTTTTTCTGGCTACAACCAGATTAACATTCTTCCCGCCGATCAACATAAAATTGCTTTTATCTGTCCATGGGGAATCTTTGCCTTAAAAAAACTTCCTTTTGGTCAGAAAAATGTTGGTGCTACCTTCCAACGAGTGATGTCTTATGATTTTCATGACATTAAACACATCGTTCAACCATATATTGATGACTTACCAACACATTATGCTAAGTGTCATGATCATCTTGACCACCTTTGAGTGATTTTTCTTCGCTGTAGACACTACAATATTCGTTTAAATCCACATAAGTGTGTCTTTTGCATCGAATCTGGTCATCTCCTAGGGTTTTTTGTATCTAAAGAAGGCATCTAGATTGACCCCCTCAAAGTAGAGGCCATTGTGAATTTACCCCCTCCATCATCTTTACACCAGTTGCAGAGCTTGCAAGGGAAAGCTAATTTCCTTCGTCATTTTGTACCCAATTATGCTGAACTTTCCAAGGGATTTACTTGTTTTCTAAAGAAAGGGATCCCATTTATTTGGGATGAAATTTCTCAAAGATCTTTCGATGCATTAAAGAACACCCTCATTAGTGCTCCTTTATTGCATCCCCCCAATTACCACTGCGATTACTTCTTGTACTTGGTTGCAACCAACAATACTATTTCCATGGTACTGGTTTAAGACGATGATGATGAAAACAAATACGTGATTCAATACTTAAGCCAAAATCTTATTGAAACTGAAACTCTATATGCCCATGTCGAGAAACTGGCTTTAGCTGCTATTCACATTGTTCAATGTTTTCGACACTATATTCTCTTGCAGAAAACCACTGTGATTTCTGACTGCAACCCCATGACATACATTCTGACTCGTTAGTTGTTGGGGGGAAATTATTCTAAGTGGATTGTTATCCTTTAGGAATTTGATTTGGAATTTTCTACAACCAAATAAAAGAAATCACTGGTTTTTTCCGAGTTAATTTGTGACCTTCCCTCTGTGACCACATCTACGACTTTTGATGATATAATTGTTGATGAAACTCTCTTTCTCATCATCAATCTTGACCCATGGTATAGTGATATCTTTATTTATCTCCAAACCCAAAATTTTCGATCAGATTTGTCAAATTATGAATGTCGTCGCATTCGACATTAATCCCAACCTTATCGGATTATTGGTGATACTTTGTACCATGTTGGTGTTGATTCTGTCCTTCATATATGTTTGACTTGAAGAAGCTGAGAGAGTCCTAAATGACTGTCACTCTAGGGCTTGTGGTGGTCATATGTCAGGATATGTTACAGCTCAGAAAATCCTTCGTGCTGATTGTTTCTGGCCTTTGATCTTTAAAGATTGCATTTTAGGAGTCCAAAATGTCACGCCCGCCAGATTTACAACCATAAATAATGCACCCCTCCCACACCCTTACACCTAGTTGTTACCATCAACCCATTTTTTAAATGGGGTATTTATTTCGTGACATGTAACCCTTGCTCGGTTGGGGGGCATGGTTATATCATCGTCACTGTTGATTATTTCACTAAATGGGTCGAGGCGATGCCCACATATGTTGCTGATGGTAAAACTACCGCTCAATTTATTTTCAACCATGTCATAGCTCGATTTGGTGTCCCTTAAGCCATCGTCACTGATCATGGATCTCATTTCTGACATTACATGATGGCAGAGCTTACTGCTCAGTTGGGTTTGCGTCACGACAAATCAACTCTTTATTATCGACAGATCATTGGCCAAGTTGAGGCATTCAACAAGTCTTGGTTACCATGCTTCAACGCACCATTGGGATGCATAAATGAAATTGGCATCTGATGCTATTTTCAACTCTATGGGCTTACCGAACCACAGCTAAGACCACCACTAGATTCACACCCTTTCAGATGGTGTATGGTCTAGAGGCAACTCTTCTGATTTAGTCTGAGATTCCTTCACTGAAACTAGTTGTCTAATTACTCCTTGATACCTCACCCGAGGAGGAACATTTACTTTACCACAAAAGGCTTGATGAAACTTGCCATATTGTTACGTTAGTAATTGAAGCCCAAAAGAAATGAGTTAAGGCTCAATACGATATAACTGTTTTTCCCCTCGTTTTTGCTGAGGGTGACTTGGCCTTATTATATGATCAAGCCAATGACAAATTGGGATTTGGGAAATTCAAACCAATGTGGCATGGGCCTTACATTGTTAAATGAGTTTTACAAAAATGTGCCTATGAGTTAGTCGATTATGAAGGAAATTCTTTCACTGAGCCCCGAAACGGGCTTTACGTTAAGCAGTATTATGCATGATTTTTCATGTAAATACTTTTGTACGTTAGTGTGCAGTGTCGTTTTGGTGTGTTATTTTGCTTTTGCAAATGGGTTTTCCTCTGCTTACCTCGTGCTCTATTTGGTTTGCAGATGTCATTGAACTGTTACGTTGGTTTTGATGATGGTACTTGTCATAGTACACAAAATCTATCTTCCGCTGCATGGGTAATCTATGACCCTAATGGTGACTTAGTGAATTTACAAGGTATGTGTTTAGTTCGTACGACTAATAACATTGTTGAATATAGTGCAGTCATTGAACTTTTGTCAGAAGCTATTGCTCTTGGCATTAGAGAGTTAATCGTGAATCTTAATTCATAGCTCATTGTACTACAACTTAATAGACAATATTCAGTTAGAAACCCTCAAATTTTGAGAATGTATTTGCGAGTTTGTCTCTTGGAACAAAACTTTGATTTTATTACTTATCATCACATTCAAGATGCTATCGAGGCATACTCTAGAATGCCCCTGGTTAAGGCTTCTAGGTTATGCTCTACCTTGACAATTGGATCTTTTCCCTCCTCATAAGGAGCCTCCTCAATCTGGTGTGCCACCTGTCTGGCTGTTGGAGAAACATCTAGAGGTCTCTCTAGTCCCACATCTGCAAATCATCATTAATTAAATCTCAGTACACATACAAAAAAAAATCAAAACCTTCAAAAATTTTAAAAATAGTTTTTACTTGCATTAGTCCACTTTGCGCCTGGTGGAAGTGGAAGATCCTGATCTCCTCAGAAATTCGTTCCTGTATATGCCAAATCTTCAACCATGATTAGATGCTGATGGAACCATCCGAAGAATGCCGGAGGGAATGACATTTGCTGGCCGCCTCCCTGTCGAGGCATCAATTCACCCCATCTAAGTAATCGTGGATCTCTAGGTGCTGGAGCAATCACCTCTATCCACTGATAATGAAACAATGGTACACGTTCCAAAAATAATGTCACCAAAATGGAACCGTACCCAAACTATTTCAGTTTTTATGTTATGCACTTGGTCAGTTGGTCTTTCATATTGACTAACAAACCCTCTCACCAGTTTAAAACCGTGCAGTTCAAATGATCAATAACATACCGAAAATTAGATTTCATTGCCTCATGCAATGCTTGGGCTCCAAAAATTCGAGCCATAGTATGCAAGATAGGTCTCAAAGGGAGATTTTTTATTGTTTTTATATCGACCTTCCCACTTTGGGTATTTTGGGAACCTGGGCAGTGCTTGGAAATCAACGTGTCTACGCTCTCCCCAACAACTTGAGAACCAAATAGCTGAATCTGTTCTCCCCTCCAGGGTAACCCAGTGATGAAGTATATGTCCGAGATATCTATCTCGAGCTCCTGATCTCCGATAATTAACATTTTGCAGTTTACATCCCACCAGCTCACTAGATGCTATAACAAATCAAGATGGGTCCTAATCCGAGGAATCTTGAAGAATTTCAGTAGCCCACAATCTCGAAGAGAAGCAATGTAATTTAGATCTTGAGCTTCTTGATGTTCTTCGTCTTCATGTTCTCATTCATTCCATTCAATCACCATTTTGGACTGATTATATTGTGGAAAATCAATAAAACAACATTTCATGAGCTTCCATGGAAACAAAATTCAAGAAAAACCATTAAGAATACAAGATTTCACCAAGAAATTTTTACCTCTGCATCAGCGTGACTGTGTGTGAATTTTCACGCCCTACCAGTGTGCTGGCATAGTTGACCACAAGGTGATCAACATAGGTCCGAAGGGAAAAACCCACATTGATCGCCCTTGACCTAGATTTTTACTAGTCCTCCTAGCACCTAATCTATGGAAAAAAAATGCATGAAATAACAACCAAAATGAAGGGAAGAGACAAATCTCTTACCTGCAATAGAAGACTCAGAGAATGGTGTCCTGATTTGCTCATACTCCTCGCCCGAAGTGTGAGGTGAAATAGGGCAAATTTTCTCTCCAAGTTACAATTCGGTAAAATGGTACTTTTTTTTCTTCAAGTTTTTATAAGTCTCAAATGATATTTTTACCAAAATTAGGGCATTTTCACTTATTTTTAAATATTTTTCCTCAAAAATTGGTAAGGTGGATTCAGTTGTACAGTGATAGGTCATTATACTTGGTGACGATAATTTATTTTGACTGATTCAACAAGTTTTATTTTATCACTTTTTTTGGACTCGTAAAAATCAAATGAAAAAGCGACCCCCTCGAGTCATCTTTAAGATATTTTCTGACTCTCGAAAAATGAAAAGATTTCCGAGTACTTGTCATTTTGAACTTGTTAATGTAAATGAAATGACATCTACTTAGTATAGGTTTAACCCTTTTCCAGACTGAGATAGAATATTGTACAAAAAAGCAATACCTTAGTCGAACATGGCTAAGAGGTTCTCTTGGATATTTTTTTCTACCTTTTCAGATTCAAGAGACGATTTATGAAAATGGATCTTTGGAGTTTTTTTTTCCACTTCTTTTTTAAACTCTCTAAAAATGAAAAAGATGCCTCCGTTAGACTCGTAAAACTTAAAAAACGCAGGACTTGTCACCGTGACAAGACCAAGTTTCTCCTTCTTAGGGCTCGTAAAACTTACTAGGATGGATTCATCCAAAGGATTAACTTATATGGCAAGCATATGCTATCCCCTTCAAGCTTGTGATAAAAAATAATGGGGTACTCACTAGAAATGGTGGGGGGAAAGATGAAAGCGGTCATCTCTTGTATTTTTTAAAGGCAACATGTTTCTCTTGAACATGACACTCATTCGTTTCTCGTTTCAGGTTTGGGACATCCTCACTTAGTCACTTTCCTTCCTGGGTTAGGAAATACATTTTGCCTCTCATTTGATTATACCACTTCATCATCAATACCTATGATCCCATGTTGTGTCAAATGCTGCCAAAATCCGGAGTCGTGTCGCCGATATGTTCAAGAGAAGTCCTATCTACAGTTCTTTACCACTTATACACTGTCTGACTTTCTGCCACATTCCTGGATCACACCTATCTACTCTACCACATCCTTTGTTTTGTGTCAATGATGTGAGATTCATTATGGCCCTCCTTTGACCGATCAATTCCTGTCGACTTTAGCTCATTATCCAGGAAGATGATCTAGAAACTCCCTTCCAGTACCTTAGAGCTTGCATGCCTCAATGGAAATTTCTTCGCATTTGACGACATGTTTACATCATTGAACTTCGATCAAATGATTCCATGGGTGTTCGACTTCAACTTCATTATTCACATTCGTGGATTGTGCTGATTGTACCTTGAGAGAATTTTTCATTATTGATGGTTTCTCTCGTGCTTGTTAACGATTTACATCATTGACCGGTAATCACGTGGTTTTATATCATGTCCGACTTCAACACATCTATTCACATGTTAGAATTCGTACATTTATTAGGTCGAGACGGAGCACAAGACCCTAGATTCTATTTGATAAAATCCAGGTTGCGTGGAGTTATGAGTTATTCATGATTGTACACATGTTTTCGTCTGTACAGATGGTTGTGACCATGATACATGGGTCCATATATATGATCTTCTTTATTCAGATGGCTATGACCATACCATGGATCCATAAACATTATCCCTTCTATTCGGATGGTTGCGTCCATACCGTGTATTCATGTATCATTAGATTCCTATTCAGGTATCACTAGGAATGTTTATCAAAGATGTCATATATATATGTATATGTATATGCTTGATTTGCAGGTCTCCTGATGTCGTTGTTCTAGTCCTTGGCTTGGCTTGTAAAACATCTTAGCCATCACTCCCTGTTCTGCCTTCATGCTTTAGGGGGCATCTGTTACACATTATTTTGTCACACCTCCTGCTCACTTCCTATTCCATATCCCAAAGTGCCAAAATGTTGAAAACTGTGAAGTGTATCCATCATGATACATAAACAAAAACATCCCTGAAAAATCAAGGGAAAAATGCCCTGAGTCAATTTTGAAGAAGGTTAGCTAAAACCCTAATTTTTTGGGCTAGCGCTCTTTGCTCCACTACTTGCCCATGCTGATGGAAAGTTGCATTGCTTTACCCTATCACTGATAGCGTGGGTTTTGATATGAAATCCTGCATTGAATCTCTTCTGGTAGGTTTTCCCAAAATAAGGGAGAAGCTTCGTATGCTAGAAAATTCGAGCACAACAAGTTGGATATTGGTTGTTGTAGATGTTAGCCTTGTTGGCGTTTGGCCCAAAAATGGATCCAAAACACTCCCAAAGTCTCCAATATTTGCTTAAAATCATGCCAATGGACCCAAATATGCTCTTGAAGTCTTTAAATATTGCTTAAGATCATCCAAAGATTGAAACAATCACATGCCAACAACCCTTAAAAGGGAGGAAAAACACTATCTGGAGGCTAAAACACTGGAAAAATAGTGAAAAACCATGTATTGAAGGCATGCATAGTCCAACGAACAATAGCTGTTAGATCTAGCCGATCAATGGCCCAGACCTAAGCAGAAAATCACATTGACGGATCTGATTGGCGGTCACAATCGGCACAAGACACCCCCGATCAACGATCTCCGATGATCGGATTGGCGGGTCACTATCGGTGGAGGCCATCGGCGGGTATCGGCGATTACAGTATGGGCATTGCGATTGTGATTGACGATTAAACGTGGATCATCGATCAAGCATGCAGATCGATGGACCACATCGCGTCGACAGATCACAATCGAGGAAACATTAGGGAGCAGTGCCTGTTAGAGTCGGTCTTGTTAGTCCTCCGTCAGAGATCAAAACTCTTTCTGCATTTCATTTTTAGGTGTCTCACTCCATTCACTCAGCTGCATTCAGCTAGGGGCATGCCATAATCTGACGGAAGGGCCTTATCATTCATTCCCCTCATGTCTTGCACTTGCCGGCTTAGGTCTTTTCATCAATGTGTATTAAAGTCCATGACAGTCAATGTTTGATCTTTTAATGGACAGGAGTCATTTCGGTCATTAAGTCTAGGGATAAGTCATTTGGTCTTCAAACAATGTCCAATAAAGCCATCAAGGCCAGAGGGAGGCTATTATAAAGTTGTGATTCAAAGATTTTCATCGTCATATTGATAGATTACCACTGTTCTTCAAAACTTTGTTTTGAAGAAAAGTCAACAGTTTGTCATTTGTAATAATTTTCAAAAGTTTCTCAGAGGATTTCTCCAAGCGCAGCCCTGGTCTCCTTAACCAAATTCCATGTTGGCTACCCTTGCAAAAAATTCCCAAAAATTTCATCATTTTAGTGAAAGAAATCAAAAGGAAGTGTGAAAAGCAGAGTTGTATTAATTGTGAAAAAGTGCCAAAGTGAAAACATTACAAAATGGGTTTTGGAGAAAGAAAAAATCAAATCCAACTCTTGCAAGATATTTCTCCAAGTATATAAATCATTTGTACCAAGTTACATTCATGAAATCTTATAGCAAAGTCGAATTTGGAGGTTGAAGAACAAACCACAGTTTGAAAGGCCGTGACTGTGTTAAAGGTTGGAGTGCGGCGCACAGGTGGAGTGGCGCAGTGCACTGGAAGCGCGCGACGCACTGGGGATTTCCACCCAGTGTTAATTTGAACGGGCGTGACGCACATAGAGGGCGTAGCGCACACAATTCAGAGCCCGAAATTGTGTCAAATCTTTTCAAATTGCTCATCCCTTGCGTGGAGTTGTCAGGTAGGGCCTTCTATTTTGACATTGCTTCAGATTTTATGATAAGAGATGGTGGTGTAAGGGTGAATAAAGGTTGAAACAAAAATTCATACCCAACACAAACAAATTTTCTGCCAGGGTTTCAGAGCTCACAGTTTTGTCACCAAGGACTCTCCTCCTTCCCCATTCTCCCTTGTTGCCTCATTTCCTACCCCCCCACCAAGTTGATCAATCCTACATTACATTCAACATCCCAAAACCCTAGCCCTTATTAAAATCTCCTCAACCCTATATAACTAATCCCAAACCCTAAACCTTATTCCCATATATAAAATCCCCCTCCTCTCCCTAATTAAAATTATCCCAATAATTCTCATTCCTCAATATTGTTTCCCCTTCCTAACAATCCCTAACAGTCCTTGTTGCATTTGTTTTTTCCCTTGGTGGCAGAAATTGAAATACAACACCAAAAAGAGCAGTTCAAGCACAGTTCATACACAACAGTCATCTTGTCTTCAAGGTATTTTGTATAGCAGTCATGGCATCTGAGCATTCATCGGACTATGAGGTGGAAACCCAAAGTGACTCTCCCTTGGAAGAACAGGCACCCTGGAGGCCTCATAAAGGTGGCAGACATGTTAGAGAAGAACCAACCACCCTTACAGAATTGTAGGCCTGCCCTCTTGCTATGTCCTATTTTCAGCATCAGTCATGCTATGAGTTTTGTCAAAAGGTGGCTAGTGTCCAATTTCATCATGAGTTGGCTCGTCTTTTTGTGCTGCACTTGCACGGAGATCAAGCTATCTTGGCTGGTGTCACCTTCACACTTACACTAGAATCTGTCTCATTAGCAACCGGTATACCGAACATTGGTGAACCATGGCACAAGAAATAGAAGATTGACCGGCAGCATTATGAGCCATACATCAAAACCAATTTCTTAAGGCAGCTCAAGAGAGTGTTCCCGTTCCGATATCTGAAGGATGAATATGCTCCACTAATGAGATTGATCATGAAATATTTCAGCTGTGAGGGATGATTCTCTCGTCTTTATGCTTACCACATCAGGTTGCTCATGCATTTCACCAGGGTATGGATGATGAACATTCCGTATTTCATTTGCCGGAACATAGAGAGGATGACCACCTTTATACAACGCAAAACACCTCAGCAACAACTTAACAGTGTCTATCATTTTTCTCTTATTAAGATTTTGGTGGTTCATCAGCTTGGATTGCAGGGCATCACTTGGGATGATTTCATCTTGCGTGATTTCTTCAGAGCTTCATGGGGAGTATCAGAGGTTAAGCATGAGGGTGAACCTTCTCATCAATATGAGCGCCATGAGACTGCTAGTGTGCCGGTTTTCATCACATATCAGAAAGGCACCAGACGTTTGTTTGCAGCGGCAAAGCGAGTGTTATCTCCACCCGGGGTGGAAGGGGCCTCGCTTCCTCCATCAGCATCACAGGAACAGGACAAAGGCAAGGAGCCAATGCAGGATGAGGGGCCTTCAGGTGAGCCATCAGGTGAACAAGAGACCGACTTCATTCTCCTTCATGATGATGATACAGATACGGGTCCACAAAGTGCCAAACTTAGAGAGATCATCTAGGAGCAGCAATCAGAGATCGAAGCCTTACCCCTTGAATTAGAGAGGGTTAAGTGGACCATGAAATACTTGGAGCAGAGGAACAAATAGCTTGAAGATCAACAGGCAATCATGGAGCTACAAAACATTCGCGAGAATCGCCAAGCTGCGCAAAGGAGAAGAGTTGAGCTCACGTCATTGGAGCAAGAGATTAATGAGGATCGGGAGGCCAATCTCGAGAGAGTTAACATGCACTTGGAGAGGCTGCTGGACAAGGCCAACAAGGACCATGCATTGCTGAGACACATGGCTTTCCACTACATGGCGCGAAACAAAGTGTGCAAGGCTCGAATCAGGAATTTGAAGGCGAAATTAAGGAAGGCAATCAAGAAGCAAAAGAGGCAAAGGGAGATCGATCGACTTTAGATATTGGATGAAGCCTCTTTAGCCTAGCATAACACTTGATAAGGAAGCTCCAGCCCAAATTTCAAGAAATTTGGGGCATTTTTGGTATTTTTGGAAATTTTTGTGCAAAAAACAGGGTTTTTCTCCCTGTGCGCCGCGCCACGTGGCACGCGTTTACAATAGGAAGCTCCAAATGACAAAAGGTTTACATTTTTGGATTTTGAATGGAAAATCATGACTGTAAAATGACCTCTCTGCCCCTATTTTGGCACACAGGAAGCAGTCTTGGGAGATTGCAGTTTTGGAGGGGCAAATGGGCACCAAATTCAGAAATTTCACTTGGGTTGGAGAGTAGACAGGTGGGGCTTTCCAAAAAGCACACTTGGGCTCAATTTTGACTTCAGAAGGTGCCTAAAAACCAGCTCCAAATTAGCGTGATGCATACAATTTTTGGCACGGTGCACAGAGACCCAAAGGCCGAAATCACTCCCGCTTCGCGAAATTTCGATTCGCAATTTTCTCCAAGTGGGCCCGCTCATTTACAATACATTTTTACCGGCATCAAAGGCAAAGTTTAAAAAACATTTTTGGATTCTATCTAAGTGGCCAAATGAAGGCGAACAACCACCCAAAAAATCTATGCTCATATTTGCTTTTTTCTAATTGGTCCTCATAGAAAATTAAATGTAATTGCTGATGGTTGGCTCTTCATTTCCTGGGTTGATCGACTTTCTCATGGCAAAGCTTATTTATTTTATTGAGAGTCATTTTGTAAAGGGTTGGAATTTCTGGGAAACTGTGGGAGAGAAACCCAGTCACTCACTGTACATTTTGACAGAGAATTAATGAAAGATTGCAGCTCTGGTTCATGAGATTCCTGTGGCGTGAGTTTAGCAAATGTATCTTCTTTATGTTTCATATGTATTTCGTTATGTTTCATATTTTCATTCATATTCATTTCCAGTGAAAGCTTTCTAAGTAAAAAAGGTAGAATTCAGTGTACTGCTCTGCCTTGAGATAGTTTTCACGTTCTATGTTTTCTTCTGTTGAAAAGGATTCATGTATTTATGCCCTTTTCACACTCTTAAACAATCTCTCCACTTCATATTATTTCAAATCTAATTGCTAGACTTTCCACCTGTCTTGCCTCACGAAATAATCTGCGTCTTTGAGTTAAATTCTCTGCTCATGCTATTCCTTGGCCCCACACATTCCAGAAAACTCAGTCATTCTTCAAAATACCTCCATCATATTTGTTTACCTAGCCTAAAATCAATATCCATTTTTGTGTCATTTGAGACCCTATTGTTTATTTTCTTGAGTGTGACCCGGAGAGAGCCCTCTCCTATTCTGGTAGGGCTAGCTACCAGACTGAGCGTGGTTTGTGGTTACCCTGAATTTTTCCTTCCTTCATCCTAAGGTAGATTTAGGCCCTAACAGCGCCGACCCGATGAACTAGACCGAATGGGGTTCTAAATGATATTGCATAATATTTCAAGTCTGCGAGAAAGCCATTTTCAATGCATTTTTATGTATTTTAATTATATAACAAAATACAAAGGGAATCTTGGTTTTGCAATATGCGATAAGAGCTGGATCGAAAGGGTTTGGGAAGGGAAATGTATAATATTTGAAGTCCGCCAAAGGACAATTTTCATGTGTTTTTAGTGTTTTTTAGGCGTATTTAAAAATACAAAGGGAGCAAGGGACTAGGCCACTTGCGATAGGCGACACGGACCCAAAGGGCAGACCCGATAGAAAAGTAAGCCATGTTTAAGCACTTTTTAAGTCCGAAAAGAACAAATATGGGCAAGATTTCTCACATTTGCAGCATTTTCTGTACTAAATAGAAAACACTCATTATAAAGCATTTTAAAGGGAAAACAAAGGCCCAAAGACCCATTCTACCACATAACAGAGTCCGAGAGATAGATTGCTAGGAAATAGAGATAGGAAAGGGAATAACAAGGGCCACAACATGTGTATCTTGTCCAAAATAAACAGAAACATCATGGAGCAGAAAACACTCAGCCAAAAACAACAGAACCAATTGTGGGGAATCTTTGGCACGAGAGAGCTCCCAAACAACGCATCAAACTACCTGAGTGTGGTTACTCTTCTGTCAGAAGAAGGAACCTCCGAGACATGCTTGCCTAGTCAGGGCATCAAAGTTGTTGAAGAGACATAGGGATAGATTAAGACCTCTCGAGCCTCAGAAGGCTCAAGAGCATTGTAAAGAGCTATAAATATCTGAAAGAGAAATGTAATAAGGGTTCAACTTCTAGAGACTATCGAGACTTTGCTACTCAAGCTTCTCATCTTCATTCATTAGAAATATAAGCTTCTTTTGTTGTTATATGTTTAATGTTCATTTTCTTTTCTGTTCTAAGCTTGCACTTGAACAGGTTGTTCATGTTTCTTCTGTATCTAATGCCAGATAATTGTCATCTTATCTCTGCATTGATAAATTAGATTTGCAAGCTTCTTTTACTGCCTGTAGCTAGCCATTCATTTGTTTTATATATGCATATTCCGGTATAGTCAGTATTATCATTTACTGCCTGTAGCTAGCCATTCATATGTGTTTATATATGCATATGCCGGTATGGTCAGTATTATCCATCTATTCATTGAATCTTCAAACTATTGAGCATTAGTGGTCTAAAGCTTTATAAGCTGAGGGTGTTCATGCATGTCGTGAGTAAAAACAGAGTTGAAATGGTTATCTGGCTTGATCCAAACCATCATTCATTCCAATAGTTCAGAGAACAATATTGAAGATTATATGTTACCAGGCATCTCCAAGCTGCAACCTAGGAGAGTTTCCTGGAGTGATAACATAATTGGCGCCGTTGCTGGGGAGAGGAAATTGAAGCTCAGCTTCCCTGGGAAACGACACAGATCCAACTTTGATGATAGACAAAGTCTGGGCACATTTTTGGTTGTAATCATCTATCTGGTGACTCTACTGAAGGACGAACCTCTTGGTGACTCTACTTCATAGTTCTGGCTCAATTTGTGAGGCATACTTGGAGAAATCCTTAGAAGCCACAAGCTGACCCAGTATCTGATCCTAAAAAAATCATCAAAGAAAGAAAAGTATTGCAGAAAGGAGCATCAGGTTCAGGTAAACCTAAACAATATTCTATATCTCTTCAATAAATGCTTGTAATAGAACAAATACATGTTGAGAGTATAGCTTCTAATACTAGCAGCGAAGAAAAAATCTTAGAGATTCATAAAGATCCTTATTCTTTAGCTTCTCCTTTTGTTGTAAGCCCAAAGGAAACCTCACCTCCTATCCATCATACTCCTTTAGTCCTATTAATCACTCCTTAGCCCTTTGTCATTCATACTTCCAGTACTCTTTTAGCCACCACAGCTATGGCAGGTCCATAAGCACCCACCAAAATGGAAAGAATCATAGCTGCTAGGTATGGACCTCTAGTACTGCCCACTCCTTTGAATGCCATGCCTATGGAGAATATCAGAAGTATATGCCTAAGTTCACTGGGACTGGAGGTGTTACAGGTGAAGAACATCTTGAGTCATTCTATAGCTATGCTGATAACCTAGACATTAGCGAAGATGATGTCTAGATGAGAGTCTTTGTCCAAAGCCTAGATGGAGAGGCTAGGAAATGGTTCATAGAACTGACCCCAAGATCTATAGCAGATATTGAGGCTTTAGATGATGCATTCCTAGAGAATTTGGGGGATAAGAAGGATTTCCTTTACTACCACACTGATTTTGGGAACTTGAAGAGGGAAAATGGTGAGTTGCTGTTTGATTTTAATAAGAGGTTTAATCGCATGTACAACAAGATACCAGCTGAAGTAAAACCCACAACTACCTCTGCTAGACTTATCTATGCCAGTGCCTTTGGTTCTGACTTCTATTTACTATTGAGGGAGAGGCGATGTGCTTATTTGGCTAATATGCAGGATGCAACCTTGGAAGTAGAATCAAACATCATGGCTGCAGAGAAGCTCAAGGGAAATATTGATAGAAGAAGACAGAGGGGCAAGTATTCATCATCTTTAGATCCCAAGATCGATAAAATAACCAAGATGATAGAGTCATTAGCCTTTGAGATCTCTAAATTAAAGGTTGAGAAGCACCCTGGGAAAGGAAGGGTTCTTAATACCTTTTTCCCTAGAAATCCAAATCAATATATGAGAGCTAATGAGCAGTTGCAAATTTTGCAAAGAAGCAACGATGCAAATGAAGACCAAAGCGTGAAGACGCCTTTCCAGAAAGTAGTCATGGAAGAAGAGCAGGTTGAAGAAGATGATGAGATCCATTGTATGGAAGACAAAGGTAGTGCCCCTTTTTTGACCTTAGTTGCCTATGAGAAGTCATTATTCAATGACCAGATCAGCCAAGAGTGGGACGGTGAAGTTGTTCTACAAACTGAAGATCAACAAAGATATAATCTGAGGTCAAAGATGAATAATGCCAAGGAAACCCTTGTTCAAAGAGCTGATGTCCTTATAGTACAACAAGCTAATAAGCAGAAGCAATCGATAGTTGATCCCATCATCCTCAAAGCTCCAGCTCATGAGGTAAGAGGCCTTGACAAGTCTCCTTCTTCTTTTAGTTTTCAATCAGAAATTCAAAAGCTAAGAATACCTATGCCTTTAATTGAATTAGTGAAGAATGAGTCCTTAAAAAGATCCATCCTCGAGGCCCTTGAGCCTAAAGCCATCCAAGCCTCCACTAACTATGTAAATTTGCAAGATGACCAACCAGCTATTATTCTCATCCCAATGATTGAAAAATGTGAAGACAACTCCCCATCATTCTATGTCTCTTTGACTATTCATGACAAAATCCTTCATAATTGCCTTCTGGACACTGGAGCTAGCCATAATCTAATGCCCAAGGCTATCATGGATAAATTGGGTCTTGACATTACCAAGCCTTATCATGACCTGTTTTCTTTTGACTCTAGAAAAGTGAAATGCCTGGGATTAATCAAGGACCTAGCCATCACTTTGTCTCAACTTCCCATGAAGAGCATGATGATGGATATTGTGGTAGTAGATGTACCCCCCAAGTTTTTCATGTTGCTTTCCAGAGGCTAGATCAAGAGATTAGGTGGAACATTGCAAAATGATCTATCCTATGATACTGTCCTAGTTTTTGGAGGTGAAATCAGGAGGTTATACATAGAAGCTCAGTTGGCTTATATAATCAGTGATGAAATGAATCCCACCAATCATCCCATCTATGCTGTTGACACTGATTTTGGAGCTTGTTCTATTCAAATTGAAGAATCTCAGTTGGCCTCTATGCAGCTTAGAAAACCAGTTTGCCAGATCACAGCGGAAGAAGGCCCACAGATCTGGGACATGTTATTTGAAGGAGCTTGCTCTAAAGAAGCTACAGGAGCAGGTGTAGTCCTTGTGTCCCCTTGTGTCCCCCACACAGGAATTCATTGATTCATCTTTTACATTAACTTTTTAGGTGAACAAAACCTTCCAAGCAAAACATCCAAGGCTGAAAGCATACAGAGATGAGGTGAAATATAGACCATCTTTGCCTAATAATGTCAAATGCTGGAAAGTTTTTGAAGTAGATGATCAAATTAATAGGCTTTTGCAAGTCTTTGATGAATTTGCTAATATGCACATTGACCAAGAAAAAGAAACCTTTAACAGAAAGGCAAAAAGGGTCAATTTTCAGTTTGGCGACTGTGTTCTTAAAGGGGATGCGTTGAATGAAAAGAAGGGAAACCATGATGCCTTATGAATAGGTCCATTGGTCATTGCTCAAGTTCAGATGAGCAATATTTTCATTCTGCATAATTTAGAGGGGGAAGGTGTTTTTGATGGCCTAGTCAATGGGCAGTTCTTCAAGCTTTATTTCATTTAAGGCTTTAAAGCCTTGGTATTGTAAATATGTTTTTTCCATTTTTTATTTCATGCTAAATAAAATCCATGCCCAATGGAACACTAGGAGGAAGATTTGATTTTGGTTTTACAGGAAAGGCATTGTTCTGTAGTTCTTGAAACCTCACAGGGAGGCTTTCATCCCTAGAAGGAGCCAATGTTAGCCTTATTGGCATTTGGCCCAAAAATGGATCCAAAACACTCCCAAAGTCTCCAAAGTTTGCTTAAAATCATGCCAATGGACCCAAATATGCTCTTGAAGTCTTCAAATATTGCTTAAGATCATCCAAAGATCGAAACAATCACATGCCAGCAGCCCTTAGAAGGGAGGAAAAACATTATTAGGAGGCTAAAACACTGAAAAAATAGTGAAAAACCATGTATTGAAGGCATGCACAGTCCAATGAACAATAGTCGTTAGATCTGGCCGATCAATGGCCCAGATCTAAGAGGTAAATTGCATCGGTAGTCATAATCACAAGACACCCCCGATCAACGATCCCTGATGATTGGATCAGCGACTCGCTATCGATGGAGGCCATCGGTGGGTATGGTGATTACAGTATGGGCATTGCAGTTGCGATGGACGATTAAACGTGGACCATCGATCAAGCGTGCAGATTGATGGCTCACATCGCATCGGTGGATCGAAATCGGGGAAACATTAAGGAGCGGCGCCGACCCGATGAACCGGACCCGACAGGGTTCTAAATGATATTGCATAATATTTCAAGTCCGTGGGAAAGCATTTTTCAATGCATTTTTGTGTATTTTCGTTATATAATGAAATATAAAGGGAAGCTTGGTTTTGCGATATGCGATAAGACTCGGACTCGAAAGGGTCTGGGAAGGGAAATATATAATATTTGAAGTTCGCCAAAGGCCAATTTTCATGTGTTTTTAGTGTTTTTTAAGCATATTTCAAAAATACAAAGGGAGCAAGGGACCAGGCCACTTGCGATAGGTGACAATGACCCAAAGGGCGGACCCAATAGAAAAGTAAGCCATGTTTAAGGACTTTTTAAGTTTGAAAAGAGCAGAGATGGGCGAGATTTCTCACATTTGCATCGTTTTCTGTATTAAATAGAAAACACTCTTTATTAAGCATTTTAAAGGGAAAACAAAGGCTCGAAGACCCATTCCACCACATAATAGAGTCCGAGAGACAGATTGTCGAGAAACAGAGACCCAAAAAGGGAATGACAAGGGCCACAACTGGTGTATCTTGTCCAAAACAAACAGAAACATCATGGAGCAGACAACACTTAGCCAAAAACAACAGAATCGATTGTGGGGCATCTCTGGCACGAGAGAGCTCCTAGACAGTGCATCAAACTTCCTGAGTGTGGTTACTCTTCTGTCAGAAGAAGGAAGCTCTGAGCCATGCTTACCTAGTTAGGCCATCAAAGTTGTTGAAGAGACACAGGGATAGATTAAGACCTCGATTGTGGGGCATCTCTAGCACGAGAGAGCTCCTAGACAGTGCATCAAACTTCCTGAGTGTGGTTACTCTTCTGTCAGAAGAAGGAAGCTCTGAGCCATGCTTGCCTAGTTAGGGCATCAAAGTTGTTGAAGAGACACAGGGATAGATTAAGACCTCTCGAGCCTCAGAAGGCTCAAGAGCATTGTAAAGAGCTATAAATATCTGAAAGCAAAATGTAATAAGGGTTCAACTTCTGGAGACTATTGAGACTTTGCTACTCAAGCTTCTCATCTTCATTCATTAGCAATATAAGCTTCTTTTTCTGTTATATGTTCAATGTCCATTTTCTCTTCTGTTCTAAGCTTTCACTTGAACAGGTTGTTCATGTTTCTTCTGTATCTAATGCCAGATAACTGTCATCTTATCTCTGCGTTGATAAATTAGATTTGCAAGCTTCTTTTACTGCCTGTAGCTAGCCATTCATATGTTTTATATATGCATCTACCGGTACAGTCAGTATTCTCATTTACTGCTTGTAGTTAGCCATTCATATGTGTTTATATATGCATCTGCCAGTATGGTCAGTATTCTCCATCTATTCATTGAATCTACAAACTATTGAGCATGAGTGGTCTAAAGCCTTGTAAGTTAAGGGTTTTCATGCATGTCTTGAGTAAAAATAGAGTTGAAATGGTTATCTAGCTTGATCCAAACCATCATTCATTCCAATAGTTTAGAGAACAATATTGAAGATTATATGTTACCAGGCATCTCCGAGCTGCAACCTAGGAGAGTTTCCTGGAGTGATAACAGTAGATATGGTTGAGCTCTCCCATTTGGACCTCTTGATCTTATCATTATGGGACTTACCCTTCAAATGTGGACCTTCCTCACTCTTTTTTGGATCCCTAACTCCCTATCCCTTCCTATAAGCCAACTTCATTCCATCTCCAAAGTGTTGGTCATTGATTTCCTACATTCCTATACTAAGATATGCCCAAATGCTTCCCATTCTAACTTGGAGAAGGAGTGCTTGAAGAGTCTTTTCTTGGACTTTGACATCTAGCAAAAGGAGGTCTCCAACATCAAGGCATAGGTTGTATGCTTCCTTTTTTAGCTTATTAGTATATACATTTGATGTTCACTTTCCATAATCATGTAAATCTTTATACTTTTAGCTTAATACTCCTTGATATATTAAGTAGTTTATGTTTGATGTATGCCATATATGCTCATGTACCTTGTATTTCTCTTTGATATATGCATGTACTCATATGTGAATAACAAGTAAGGAGCGAACCTGGAAGCGAAGGAATCAAAGTCATCTCCAAAGGATTGAGCCATTATCATCAGATCGAGGTAGGTCACTCTCTCTGTGCATTTGTCAAACATTAGCTAGGAAAGTGTATGTTAGTTTGTTTAGTTTGTTTCTAGACCCACTCATTGGGCTAGAGAGAGCGCCTCTGTGTGTAGACATGCTTTTCCTTCACAAAAGGTAGTTTATATAATATAAGAGGGTGTTGCTGTAATGATTGACAACCATTGATTTTTTGATGAGAAGTTTGAGAAAATTTGTTTCCCAGGACCACTCATTGTCATAAACTTTGAGCACTTTATGACACCATAATTTCATTGATTTAGAGTATTGTCACCCTCAACCATCGATTGTTCTAGTACCTGTAAGAGACATAAAATATGATCTTTCATTGCACTTTGCACTGGGGAGAGTTGAACAACCTTTGGCCTAAGTGCCTCTGAATCTTTCGTATATCCTTAGTCGCACCTAAACCTGGAACGGTTAGGAAGTGCCGTCGAGCCTCAGAACGTTACACCTAAGCCTCTTTATCTCCTATTGATTAAGCGGTGTTATCTCCATCGCCAGTAGTACCAGCCATTACTGATTAATTAATAAGTGCCGCCGATCCCACCGAAATTAGATGCTTTAAA
This sequence comes from Pinus tabuliformis, assembly GCA_031772625.1. Classification (NCBI taxonomy): domain Eukaryota; kingdom Viridiplantae; phylum Streptophyta; class Pinopsida; order Pinales; family Pinaceae; genus Pinus; species Pinus tabuliformis. Next base: position 574,897,571 of record CM062814.1, read on the forward strand.
GGAGGTTCAGAGAAGGATTCGCGTTCCCCCATAGCCACGATAGATATAGTTTTTATGCTCCCATGCATGCCGGTGGAGAAGGATTAAAAGAAGTTGCCGCCCCGAGATCGGAGGATTTCTGAGCCCTATTTGTTTTTATAAGCGAGGAAGTGAGCTAGATGGCCTTGAGCATATAAAATAGCATTATAATATGCAGGTCCAATTTTTTCTCTTTTCTTTCTATGAATCACAAAGGAATGTCCAATTACATCTTCAAAGTCACGTAGTGCTTTTTCTATTGCAGCTTCCTCACCAACAACATTACAATCATAAGATATGGTTGATTCACTCTCCATGATCCTTTAATAAACTAATATCCTTAACCGACCTCCTACAATAGAAAATTGAATGAAGTTCATCCACATTATCAATATACAAATCAAATTCTAGCATCAGGGTGTTTTTACAAAAAATGGGCCTTGAAAGAACTAAGAAAATATCTAAAACCACTTCAAACTTTTAGAAATTTCTCACCTTGAAATCACTTGTGGGTTTTGCAAAAAACCCAGATCGCGGATTTTCAAAATTCAACACGGTTTGTGCAAAATGTGAGCCCATAATTCATGTCATGTAGATGCCTACGCTTTAAAATGATTCCCATTCTCTAACTGCAATCTGGTTAATTCCATTTTCAAGATCAGTTAATTATCCCTGGAAATTCAAAAGTAACAATATTTCCCCGCATTTCATTGATCGATACATCTATGGAAATGTAAATTCGCCATTATAGAATCAATTCAATTTTTAATTCATGGAAAAGAAATGAATCAACGTCCTGGTTGAAATTCCACACAAACATCAAATATGGATTTCAAACACTCTCTCTTAGTCGATTCGAATGGAGACTTCACATTCATCTCAATAGGTCGAGGATTCACATTAAATAATTTTCAACCTCACTAGGATTTAGATTAACCCTGTTGTAGCCACATGCACATTGACTGGAAACTCCCAGAACAACAAATTAGAAGATGTTGTAATCCATATTGCAAAATGTTGAAAGCATGACGTGCCTAAAAATATCTCTGAGAGCATATTATCCATTGCAATTGTATCCAATAACAAGATGTGAAAGATGAGAAACAAACAAAAATTCCAATATGCGTGTTTTTGTTCAACCATCAGTTGGTAAAATGAATTCCTCCATTCATATGATCCATTTCAAGTCCATCCTCCACCAATTAATACCCAGAATTTAAAATTTGCATGATTTGACAAAATAAAATTCCACCTACCTTTCAAAGTAGATTTCTCTAGATCTTCACATGGATAACTGAGGTCAACATTCTCACAACATTTGACTTCCATTCTAGCAAGGATATTCATCACTTCAATAGTGTTTTGGTTCATGTTAGATTCGGTCTAGTCATCCCTCCATTAGAGATCATTTCTCTTATTGCATTTCATTTTTAGGTGTCTTTCTTAATTCACTCAGTTGCATTCCACTAGGGGCATGCCATAATCTGACGGGAGGGTCTTGTCATTCATTACCCCTCATGCCTTATCCCTGCTGGCTTAGGTCTATTCATCAAAATCAAGTTTTAAAGTCACTTACAGTCCTGTTTTAGTCTCTTGATTAACAAGAGTCATTTCAGTCACTAGGTCTAGGGTTAGTTGATTTGGTCTTCAACAATGTCCAACAATGCCAACAGGCACATGAGGGAGGTTCAAAATCAGTTTTCACTGCAAAATTTCATTGTCCATATGTTTGATCATGATTCCTCTTCAAAACTCTGTTTTGAAGAAGAAATCATCAAATTTATGGTTTGTAATAAATATGTAAATTTTTAAAGTTTTTCAATCATGAGGTGCTTCAGGCGCAGCCCTGGTCATCCTTTGCCGAAATTACATGCCAATCATCCCTGCAAAAATAGACAGAGTTTCATCATTCATCCAAAAAAATCAAAGTGGAAGCAAAAACAGAGTTATGTGAAAGTGCCAAAGTCTGTAACACTACAAAATTGGGTTTGTCAAATGAAGAATCAAATTTCATGCCATAGGAGATATTATTGTGCTTCAATAGTTCATTTACATGCAAAAGAGAAAATTTGGTGAGTAAGTGTGAAGTGTGGGTGAAAATCGCACCAGGTTGCTCAGCGCGGCGCACTGGGCCTTAGTCTGCAGTGCAATTTAACACAGGCGCAGTGCATTGGTGAGGCGCGACGCATTGGGCTAAGTGCGTGGCGCATATAGCCAGGAAGCCCAAAAATTGCCAAATTCGCTCCAAAATCACCCAAAATGTATGCCTTGCCATCGATACAAGTAGGTTGAACTGCTCTCATGGTTTTTCATCCAAGATTGATGGTTGTTGATGGTGTTTGATGAATGGTGAAGTGTGTTAAGGAAAGCAAACACTATCTCTTCAAAATTTGCAAAGGAGATTGCTACTAGGGTTTTGTATTTGGTTGTTTTGCTCATCACTCCCTTATTGCATATTTTCCTTGTTCTCCTTATTCCCTAAATTCACATACCCCTAATCCCAAGTTCCCTTTCCCAAAATCCCAAATGCACCAAACCCTAGTCTCATACTTAAAATTCCCAAACCCTAATGGCTGTCCCAAGAGCTTCATGTCACCATTCGGCAGAGTGTACCATCATTCATAGGGTTTTCATCATCATTCCAAGTTCCACTGGGTCATTTTATGCCTTGTTCATGCTTCAATTGCGCTTAGGTAAGGTCATTTCCCTCTCCTAGGGTTTTGATGGCAATTTCTCTTGGATGGTCAAATCACATGAAAAACTTGTATCTTGATGTTCATACACCCTCCCCTATCCTTAATGTACCTTATTAAACACTTCCCATCACTGAGATCCCCTAAATTCCTCATTTTCGCACAAACCCTAGTTTCTTGCTACAAACCCTATTTTCTAGGCTAGGCCTGTGTTTTGCCTTTTTGGACCCCTTCCCCTCAGTCAATATTTGAAATTCAACTTTACCCTACTTCCTAACATCCCTCCCTACTTCCCAAAATTTTCTCAAAAATTAGAAGCCCCTTATCCCCTTCATTTTGCTTCATTTCGACAAATCCCCTATTCCACACATCAGGGTAGGTTTTTCTCAAATGATGTTTCTGAGCAAGAAAAGATGAATTTGGAAAAATTGAGAGAGGTTTTTGTCCAAACTAGGCCAAAGAAGAACAAAATCCTTCAATTTTTACACAGGTGTCATGGTTTTAGAGAAATGTCAAAAATAAAGTCGCCTCGGGAGAATTGATGCACTTCTGAAGTGACCTTGGGAAAATCAAGTTTTCTCCTAGCTTGGTTGGCCAAATGACTTTCTTGATAAGTCAAATGATAACTATACACCAATATATTTCCAATGAGCTATCTTGAGCTCAATTTGGCGTTGAGGAACACCTTCAAAAGTTGACTGCAATAGCACTCTGCCTTGAGGCAGCCTCATTTGGCACATTCTGACAAATCTTGGGAGATTTGATTTTTGACAGAAAAAATGAACTCCAAATTCAAAAATTAAAGTTTTTGTGGAAATTAGATGCAAATACCTTTCCAACGAGCTATCCCGCACACAATTTTGACATCGGGAAGGCCCTCAAAACGGGTCTGCAAAAAGGCACTATGCACATAAATTTTTAACACAGGGTTTTCCTCCCTATGCGCCACGCCATGTGGCACTCGCTTTTGCTAGAGGGCTCCAAATCTCAAAAACTTTACATTTTTGGATTTGGCATGAAAAATTATGGTTTCTTGTGCATGGCCAAGAAATTTGGGCAGGTTTTGAGCCCTCAAGAGGCCAAAAACACTCAAAAAATGACCTCACTGCCCCTATTTTGACACATAGGAAGCAATCTTGGGAGATTGAAGTTTTGGAGGGTCAAATGACATCCAAATCCAGAAATTCCACTTGGGTTGGAAATTAGACAGGTAGGGATTTCCAACGAGATATCTTGGGCTCAATTTGGACTTTGGTAAGGGCCTCACAATCAGCTCCAAAGTGGCGCGATGCATAGAGAATTTGGGCACGACGCATAAAGGATTTTTGCCTATTTTTCATTGTTCAGCTCAAAAATTCGCCCAGTTTTGACAAGTTTCAATTTTTCATGTAATTTTTGATCTATTTGGATGTAATTTCATGACCATGATGTAATTTTTTCACATTTTTACTTGTTCTAGAAGATTCATTCACCAAAAGGTGAAATGTGAGTGAATGGATCAGTTTCCTAACATATAGAGGCAAGTTGTTTCATTGCCTATTTTTCAGTTCCTTGTTTAGATATGGTTGAAACAACTCCTAGAATGATGAAATCGACCCCTAGAGGCATGGGAAGAAGTTAGGATTGTCTATGTTATGTAATTTCTCAGTAATTTTCATGGTTGGATACTTGGGATTGCTTGGAACTTTATTGTACATTTCATTTCTGCAATTTTGGCAAAGGAAAGACCAGGGTTTTGCAGCACTTGTTGGGATCCATGTGGCTTTATGTTTTGATGGTTTTTTTCTCTATGTATTTGTGAGTTCACTGATGTTCATGTGTATCATTTTCCCTTCTCTTTTCTTCTGCAATTAAACAAATGAGAGATTAAGGTAGAATTCATTGGACTGCTATGCTCTGCCTTGAAATTTTGTTTAATTCTACATGTTTTCATCTATTTGAGGAGGAATCTTGAGACATTCTTGCCCTCCATAGCCCCTCACTAGTCTGATCCATCCATTCATTTCAATCCAAAGCATCAAAACTACTGCCTATCTTTCCCCTACCTGAACTCTGAAAAAATCTAGCCTCATCCCCGGATCCAAAATTCGCCTTTCCCTTTTTCCAACAAAACCCCCAAAAAAAACTCAAAACAAATCCTTGCATTTTGTACCTAGCCTAAGATTAGTTGTTAAATCAGTCATCTCAAGCCCCATCGATTATTTTTCGCTGATATTGACCTGGAGAGAGCCCTCTCCTATCCTCGTAGGGCTAGCTACGAGGCTGAGCGTGGTTTGATGTGGACCTAGAACCTTGTCTTTTCAGCCTGAGGCAAATCTAGGCTCTAACATAGTGGTGACCATACTGGGGAAGAAAATGGTTTGCTTGTTGATGTCATTTGTTTTATAAGCTACAGACGGAGCCTGAAGTTATGCCAGGTAGCCTTCGAAACGCTTTTGCTTTGCATTAGCGCAAGTAGATAAATGCTGCTTCAGTCAATCTCCGGTCTAGCTTGTGAACGTGACACTTGACTTGTGAATTACCCCCTAGTACATCAGATCATTCTAGACTTTGGGTGATGAGTCTAGAATTTGATAGGCTGAAATCATTCACCTGGCAACTTCATTCACTGAAAAATCCAGAGATCAATGCTTCATGGTGACTCCACTGCAGGAAAATTAGTAGCTTTAAGATTTTCAAGATGGAACGGGTTGCAAGAAGATACGCTCCCATGAGCCGAGATCACATTCCAGGTTTTCCAAATAAAATTCCAAAGGTAAATTGGCAAAGGAATTTGCCTATGTTTAAAGATGATAATAGGAATGATGCTGCTTTACATCTGGCTAGATTTCACATACATATTCACAAGTTGAAGGTTGATTTTCCTGAAGATTGCTGGGTGAAAATATTCATGGCCGCTCTGGAAGGTGAAGCTCGATCTTGGTATGAAAGTTTTCCGCCTGCTTGTATTTACTATTTGAAGGATTTTCATACCATGTTCTTTGACAGGTATAAAGAATTTTATCCATCATTAAATTTAGTCCAGAACTGTTGTAGCCATGTTCATAGTTTTATTAAAAATCTTGAAAACGTTTATGAAGATGATGACTTCATGGATGATGAGATCATGGAGGCCCTGTATGAAAATCCGTTCCAGCAGCATAAAAAGAGCTTAGAAGATACTCATTAAGATGCTCAGGAAACTTTGCAGCCGGATCAAGATCTTAGCATAATGGGGACTGATGAAAGCGAGGGTTCTATTTTAGATCTGTCCATAGAAGAAGACAACATGCAGGGAAATCAAGTTTCAATTTCAGAATGTGATAAAGTCAAGTTAGCTATTTCGGATCTAGATTCAGATTGTGATGATGTAGACTACCTTGTGTTGAATCCCATGAAGGAGAGCTCTGCTGTTGAGATCATCTGGGATGAAGAAGTCAAAGTTATTGACCAAAGCCTTCATGAGGAGGTAATCCAATCATTTCATGAAAAACAAGATGAGATATTTGTTCAAGTAAGTGAAAAATATTCTTTTGATAATTTGGTGGTAAATGATAATTTGGATAATTTGATTGCCATGTCATATGAAGATGATCAACAATGTTTCCAAATTTCAGAAGATTAGGACTGTCATTCAGATTTTTCATGTTTTAAAATGTTATTTCAAGAAGACAAAAATCACTTGAGAAAAACAAAATAGAAAGTATTATCTCCTCTGTTTGAAGATGAGATAGATCGACTCTTGAAAGGTTAGGTTACAGCCAAAGCTAATGTAGGTCTGCAGTGTGCACATGGTCAAGAAAGTGTTGGTGAAATTTCTTCCACTTTTGAAAATAATGATAGTCTTGAAATTAGCTTTATTGATCAGCAAACAGATAATATTTTCTTTCATGAAGATGATAAGGCTGTCATGTTTGATGATCTTGAAGATTGTTTTCTGTTTAAGAATGACCTAGGCCATGAAGTTGAGGAATATGAACTTGAGAGAGATAATATGCCAGAATTTCTCACGTTTAAGGAATTTACAGCTAACACTAAGATGACAAAAAATTATACCTCTCTATGCCTTCCTATCACTCAGCAACCAGTTGTTCTTTCAGATCAGAATGAAGGGAGTACTTGTATTTTTGCTGTTGGATCTCAAGACAAGCTAGTGCTTTAGAAGTTTCAAGATCCTTTCGGCATTCTTTTGCAAGCACTTGAGAATGTGAATGTTGGCTGGTTCGTTATCATAAGCCTTGGTTTTAGTGGTTATTGTGAGTTACCTACAGGTTTATCGTTCCGCCTGCTCGAGAAAAGTGAGAGCAGAAATTTGGTATGTAGCCATCTATTGGATTGGTTACATTGGAAAGCTCATTACACATGATTGTACATATTTCATTAGTATGCAGGTGGTTGTCATCATGATTTGAAATCTTGATGGACTGTTGCCCTTCAATAAGCTTTGTAAGTTCTTGTTTTAGTTAAGTCAGTCATGAGTCATTTGTGAGTCAGTTTTTAGTCTTGTTGTTAAGTTAGTTTGTGTCGGTTTTCAGTCATGCATTTTAGCTTGAGTTTTGACTTCATTGCCCAATGGATGAAGGCACTGTCTGCTCTCCCAAAGATCTGCCATTCTTGGCACCTCCAAGGAGCTACCATCCCCATTGGAGCCAATGTTAGAGTCGGTCTAGTCATCCCTCCGTCAGAGATCATTTCTCTTATTGCATTTCATTTTTAGGTGTCTCGCTCGATTCACTCAGTTGCATTTTGCTAGGGGCATGCCATAATCTGACAGAAGGGTCTTGTCATTCATTACCCCTCATGCCTTATCCCTACTGGCTCAAGTCTGTTCATCAAAATCAAGTTTTAAAGTCACTTACAATCTTGTTTTAGTCTCTTGATTAGAGAGAGTCATTTCAGTCACTAGGTCTAGGGTTAGTTGATTTAGTCTACAACAATGTCCAACAATTCCAACAGGCACATGAGGGAGGTTCAAAATCAATTTTAATTGCAAAATTTCATTGTCCATATGTTTGATCATGATTCTTCTTCAAAACTCTCTTTTGAAGAAGAAATCATCAAATTTATGGTTTGTAATAAATATGTAAATTTTTAAAGTTTTTCAGTCATGAGGTGCTTCAGGCGCAGCCCTGGTCATCCTTTTCCGAAATTACATGCTAATCATCCTTGCAAAAATAGATAGAGTTTCATCATTCAGGCAAAAAAATCAAAGTGGAAGCAAAAACAGAGTTATGTGAAAGTGCCAAAGTCTACAACACTACAAAAGTGGGTTTGCCAAATGAAGAATCAAAGTTCATGCCATGGGAGATATTCTTATGCTTCAATAGTTCATTTACATGCAAAACAAAAAATTTGGTGAGTAAGTGTGAAGTGTGGGTGAAAATCGCACCAGGTTGCTCGGCGCGGCGCACTGGGCAGGAGGCGTGGTGCATCCATCAAGTGGTTGGATGTACACTCGTCATTTACTCTAATCATCTCATTCGTCTTTTGGAGCCGACTTTCATTAATTAACTAGCTTCTGAGGTCAGAACAAGATCGTTAGCGGATCTATATGTCTCTGGTTGGATTCCAATGGGTGCATACCAGTCAATCGAGAGTCAATCCAGGCTCTGAGGTTATGCCATCTAGCACACTAGGCCTTAGTCTGTAGTGCAATTTACCACGGGCGTGGCGCATTGGGCTGAGTGCGCAGCGCATACAGCCAGGAAGCCCAAAAATTGCCAAATTTGCTCCAAAATCACCCAAAATGTATGCCTTGCCATCGATACAAGTAGGTTGAACTTCTCTCATGGTTTTTCATCCAAGATTGATGGTTGTTGATGGTGTTTGATGAATGGTGAAGTGTGTTAAGAAAAGCAAACACTATCTCTTCAAAATTTGTAAAGGAGATTGCTACTAGGGTTTTGTATTTGGTTGTTTTGCTCATCACTCCCTTATTACATATTTTCCTTTTTCTCCTTATTCCCTAAATTCACATACCCCTAATCCCAAGTTCCCTTTCCCAAAATCCCAAATGCACCAAACCATAGTCTCATACTTAAAATTCCCAAACCCTAATGGCTGTCCCAAGAGCTTCATGTCACCATTCGACGGAGTGTACCATCATTCAGAGCGTTGTCATCATCATGCCAAGTTCCACTGGGTCATTTTATGCCTTGTTCATGCTTCAATTGCGCCTAGGTAAGGTCATTTCCCTCTCCTAGGGTTTTGAAGGCAATTTCTCTTGGATGGTCAAATCACCGGCAAAAATTGTATCCTGATGTTCATACACCTTCGCCTATCCTTAATGTACCTTATTAAACACTTCCCATCACTGAGATCCCCCAAATTCCTCATTTTCGCACAAACGCTAGTTTCTTGCTATAAGCCCTATTTTCTAGGCTAGGCCTGTGTTTTGCCTTTTTTTTGGACCCCTTCCTCTCACTCAATATTTGAAATTCCACTTTCCCATGCTTCCTAACATCCCTCCCTACTTCCTAAAATTTTCTCAAGAATTTAGAACCCCCTTATCCCCTTCATTTCGCTTCATTTCGACAAATCCCCTGTTCCACACATCGGGGTAGGTTTTTCTCAAATGATGTTTCTAAGCAATAAAAGATGAATTTGGAAAACCTGAGAGAGTTTTTTTCCAAAATAGGCCAAATAATAAAAACCTCCTTCACTTTTTACATAGGTGTCATGGTTTTAGAGAAATGTCAAAAATACAGTCGCCTCGGGAGAATTGATGCACCTTTGAAGTGACCTTGGGAATATCAAGTTTTCTCCTAGCTTGGTTGGAAAAATGACTTGCTTTATAAGTATAATTATAACTAGACACAAATATATTTCTAATGAGCTATCTTGAGCTCAATTTGGAGTTGAGGAACACCTTCAAACGTTGACTGCAACATCACTCTTCCTTGAGGCAGCCTCATTTGGCACATTCTGACCAATATTGGGAGATTTGATTTTTTACAGGGAAAATGAACTCAAAATTTAAACATTCAAGTATTTTTTGAAATTAGACTCAAATACCTTTCCAACAAGCTATCCCGCACCCAATTTTGACACTGGGAAGGCCCTCAAAACGGGTCTACAAAAAGGCGCTACGCACATAAATTTTTAACACAGGGTTTTCCTCCCTATGCGCTGCACCACGTGGCGCTCGCTTTTCCTAGAGGGCTCCAAATCTAAAAAAATTTACATTTTTGGATTTTTCATGAAAAATTGTGGTTTCTTGTGCATGGCCAAGAAATTTGGGCAGGTTTTGAGCCCTCAAGAGGCCAAAAACACTCAAAACATGACCCCACTGCCCCTATTTTGACACACAGGAAGCAGTCTTGGGAGATTGAAGGTTTGGAGGGGCAAATGACATCCAAATACAGAAATTCCACTTGGGTTGGAAAGTAGACAGGCGAGGATTTCAAGAGAGATATCTTGGGCTCAATTTGGACTTCGGGAAGGGCCTCAAAATCAGCTCCAAAGTGGCGCGACGCATAGAGAATTTGGGCGCAGTGCATAGAGGATTTTTGCCTATTTTTTACTGTTTAGCTCAAAAATTTGCCCAGTTTTGACAAGTTTCACTTTTTCATGTAACTCTTGATCTATTTGGATGTAATTTCATGACCATGATGTAATTTTGGCACATTTTTACTTGTTCTAGAAGATTCATTCACCAAAAGGTGAAATGTGAGTGAATGAATCAGTTTCCTAACATATAGAGGCAAGTTGTTTCATTGCCTATTTTTCAGTTCCTTGTTTAGATATGGTTGAAACAGCTCCTAGAATGATGAGCTCGACCCCTAGATGCATGGGAAGAAGTTAGGCTTGTCTATATTATGTAATTTCTTAGTCATTTTCATGGTTAGATACTTGGGATTGCTTGGCACTTTATTGTACATTTCATTTATGCAATTTTGGCAAAGGAAAGACCAGGGTTTTGCAGCACTTGTTGGGATCCATGTGGATCTATGTTTTGATGGTGTTTTTCTCTATGTATTTTTAAGTTCACTGATTTTCATGTGTATCATTTTCCCTTATCTTTTCTTTTGCAATTAAAAAAATGAGAGATTAAGGTAGAATTCATTGGACTGCTATGCTCTGCCTTGAAATTTTGTTTAATTCTACATGTTTTCATCTGTTTGAGGAGGACTCTTGATACATTCTTGCCCTCCTTAGCCCCTCACCGGTCTGATCCATCCATTCATTTCAATCCAAAGCATCAAAACTACTCCTTATCTTGACCATACCTGAACTCTGCAAAAATCTGGCCTCATCCTCGTATCCAAAATTCGCCTTTCCCTTTTTCCAACAAAACCCAAAGAAAAAACTCAAAACAAATCCTTGCATTTCGTACCTAGCCTAAGATCAGTTGTTAAATCAGTCATCTCAAACCCCATCGATTATTTTTCGCTGAGATTGACCCGGAGAGAGCCCTCTCCTGTCATCATAGGGCTAGCTACGAGGTTGAGCGCGGTTTGATGTGGACCTAGAACCTTGTCTTTTCAGCCTGAGGCAAATCTAGGCTCTAACAGTTCATTTGCATAGTGATCATGATTTCTCACCAAATTAATTCGGATACACAAAATTTCATGGACTGAGATGGTCATTCTCTGCCCTGGACATTCCCTTTCTCTCCTGTTACTCTGTCTCTCTGCCTTTCTATCATAATGCTTCCAAGGATCTAAAAAGAAATTCATTATCATCAGTGACTTGAAAAAATTATAACCAAATATTTTTCAATCAGATAAGAACCATTATGTTCCTCGTGAAGGTTTCCCATACTACACACTTCAAAGATGCCATGTTGTGCATCAACAACACAATATTGGCTTCATAGGGCATTAGACTGCACTGTTTTATATCGAGTATCTACACTCTGACACTTTTCATGCTGGCATATTTGATTGGCAAGTCATATTTGGCCATGTATTCTCTACTAGAGATAGTGGGAGCACCTGGGGCATCTTCAAATTGAATTTGTTTATGATTTCCCCAATTTGAAATAAAAACTACAGAATATGGATCAAAGGCAGTAGATACATATTTTACATGCCTCTCAAAATTAAATTCAGTTAAAGCAATTTCTGTGTTAAGGTTGTCACCAACAACATTATCCTCACTGGCCTCTCCAATGCTCTTGCAGTCCAAAAGATGCACCAATGTGGGATTTCTTTTGACATCATATATATCTCTTGACCAAAAACGATGTTTAAGACGTGGCTTAGTATTTACTAGTTTTTGGCATCTTTGAATTTATCTAAATGTGCAAGAACTCATATTACTTTATATTCCATATTCAGCTTCTGCCATTGCCTTCTCAAGAGATGACCAAACTATATTGCTAAGAAAAACAACAAAAAATGCCTCCTATGAATAAAGAGCTTTGAAGAGACTTGTGAAGGATAGCATACCCTTGTGGTCTTTACTTTTGAAACACGTGAAAGGGAGCATGTTCACTCATTCCCAGCTTTAATTTTTAAGAATAATTATTAAAATCCATTTCATTTCCCTGACATTTGTTTCATAAAATAGTAGGAAACCTTGCAAATTAGTTGTGCAAAACTCGGCTACAACATATTAGCTCCCATAAAATATATTTTCCAGGAAACCCAGAAGATGCTTCCCTCTGTGGGGTTGTCAACAAATGTCATCAGGTGCCATCAAATTTTGCAATTTTAATCCCGCGCTGGAAAAAAAATGAAGTTTTTTTTTAATATTTTAGTTGTGCCAGATTGGGCTACAACAGAACACATGGAAAAAATTGATCTGAATTGGATCATTATATTGTTTTTCATCCATCTTGATGCATTTGGAGTGGACAAAGTGGAGGAATAAGCTCACAGGATCATTTTTACTGGTAGGGCCTAATTTGGCAAAACAGGGTCTGAAACCTTCCAGGAGCGTTTTGAGGCATCAAACGACGTTTTTTGGGGGTAAAACTTTGATTATTTAGCATTGCAATTTTTCATGCAATTCTGCGGACAAAAACCTTTCCAATGATGTAAGAAGCTTTCCAATCGAGTCTGTCTGCAAAAGTTATGCCACTTAGAAGTTGACCTTCCTGTTTTCACAACTCTAGTTCAGGAGGATGCCATGTTAGCCCTCATTATTCATTGAAAAGGGGCTAGCCACGTGATTATGACGTATAAGACTCTAGAAGAGTCTATTTTGTAACTCTAGTTGAGAGTTGATGTAGTCAAACATAACCACTAGTAGGCTATCGGGTTGTGTTATAACTGAGCCACTAGGAAGAAGAGGTATTCCATTCTTTCGAGAGCATTTTGTTCCATAATTGAGCAAAGATAGCGAGGAGAGATAGGAGGTAGAGCACACAGATAGGATCTATGCACTGTAGGAGCCCACGGGCCGCAGGAATTAATTCTTTGTATCTTCAACCATATTTCCAGACAGAGAAAGAGAGCGAAGCGACCTCACCTTTCAATTGGGTTTTCTCCCGAAAGGGTTTCCTAGAGAGCATATTGTGTCTTATGTGTGTGAGAGCTTGTTTTGTTATTCTCTACTTTTCTTCTTACATTTTGCAGCTGAGCCTTTAATATATATATATATATATATATATATATATATATATATATATATATATATATATATATATATATATATATAGACACAAACGATCGAGCGGGGTTGGTGGGTCCGCCAGTCTGGTGGCCCGCCACCCTTATCATATATATTTTTTAATTATATTTTTAACAATGGGTTGAAAACCTATTAGCAGAATTTTAGGGGTCACCAAAAATTTTAAATAGGTGAAAATTTAGTAATTTCTGACCATTTCATAGTGAAAAAACATCACTTAGTTAATGGCCACCAAATTTAGCTAGACCTCCACATTTTGCAAGCCTCCAAATTTAGTTAGCACTCTACTAGATTTTCCAGTAGGCCAAGTTGACCAAAATTTTGACTATGAATATCTTGAATATACGAAGTCAGATTTGAGTCTCATTTTCACCATTGGAATCAGGATGACAAGCTCTATGTTTTATTCTCAACTTCAATGAAATTCGACGACTTGATTTTTTAGCATTTCCAGAGTCACCTGGACCATTCCTCCTCATTGAGGAGCTTTTAATCCTCCAAAATCATGAACACAATCTACAATCTATTGTACTCCCTCATCTGCACAACAAGTTCCCTAACATGCCACACTTCCTTCTCCTTCACCTTTGTACTTCAGAGCCATAAATGATGAACTGACACTTTCATTCTACGCAAACCTGTAGTACATCTTGCAAAAACATGTTCTTTTACAAGACTAAACATGACCCAAGAAAAACCCCATACTTGCCAAAAGTTTATAACACACTCATTGGTCAAGTTTACATTAGACTCATAACAGAAACTAATACCTAAATTATAAACAAAAGGCCAAAAAATATCACTATGTTGTTTTCATAAGTGATGGCAAACACTTCATCACTTTTACAAACATTTAACAACATGTTATTTACAAAATGTGGCCATGACAAGTGACTATCTCTAATACCACCATCTCTTAGTCAACAAAGTGAATGGGTCATCTTCCTGTAGCTGATTTACTTGTTGAACAACTTCACTGGATAGTTCTTTTGCAGGTGCTCTCACATACTCCCTATCATTCTTTGGTCATTGCTCCGTATGGAGCCTCGAACATGTGGCTCTCTGATGTCCACCCTTGCTACAATGCCTACAAAAGTTCTTTTTGCTCTAGAATTTCTTAACCATCTTCCTACCCTGATGTGGATAAGGGTATTCATGTCTTGGCCTCTTTCTTGTTTCCATTCTTTTCCAAAACTTGGTAGCAACATGTTCATGCAATCCACAAAAAGTGCATGGTTTTTTTGCCATAATTTTTTCTTATCATTATCAATCTTCTTGTAATCAAAAGTAACATTAGAATATCGAGACCTTTTATACCTTGCTTGGTTGTCTCTGGTGAAAGCTTGGTGATGAGAGCTTGCCTTAGCTCTTCCTCTGAAATGATCACTATCATGGGAAGATTGGGATGTTCTCTTAGCATCCTCTTTCTTTGATGGCTATGAAAATGACTTGGAAGATTCTGCATCCTTCAAACATTCTCCTTTAATGTACCCCATCTTGGTGAGGAGTCTCATGCAGGTTCCCGAAAGATTTATCTCAATGCTTCCAACAAAAATAACATGATGTAAAAATGAAACTAAAGAACTACCAACACAGTTTACCTTAGTTTTTTATTCTAAAGCAGGTTATGATGGATTCTCTAAGCCTCTGTTGCACTTCAACTTTTCCAAGGCCTCTTCTATGGCTCATAATTGAAGTTGCAATCTCTGCTTCTCCTCTTTTGCTTCTTGTAGAAGTCTCTTCAATTCAAAATTCTCTTCTTGAAGTCTCTTGTTGATCTCTTCATTTGAATGATGAGAAGAAGATGAAGAAGAAGAATATTCACCCGAGGATGGAGATGGAGCATCATCCTCTGCTCTCTCTTTCTCCTGTTCCTTTTTTGCCATTTTCTCCTCATAATCTATAAACAGTATATCTACAATGTTTGATATCCTGTAGAAGGCCTCGTAGAGATATTTATTATTCTCCATTTCCCTTCTTGTTGCATGCTCAATTCAAAATCCCTGGAAAAAATGTTAGACCGCTCTGATACCACTTGATCTAGGCAATTTTTGTGAATGCTTTCAAACAAAAATCCCCATTATACAGGACCTTTTACAAACACATATTTTCATGTGAAATCTTGAGCAATGTGAATGCTTAAACAACACTTCAACAAACCATCAACATGAAACAAGGAACAAATAAGAAGCAATCATAAACACATGATATGACAATGGAGTTCGTCCAGTGTGGACTAAGTCTCTAGACCTGATGTCAAGAGTGGGAAGGTCACTTCTGTAATAGCCCCGAGTTAAAAGTTAATGTAATAAAGTTAATAAAGGAAAAATAATACAAAGGTCATGGGACACATATTCCAAGTTGAATGTCAGGAAAAACATCCTAGTGGGAATTACTTGTTGTTTATTATGGCTAAGGAAATTGACAAAGGTATTAGCAAAGGATTTGAAAAGGAAAAGAGGCATTACTTGGTATTTTATTTATGAAAATAAAGGAAAATAGCAAAAAAGGGAGATGGAAGGTCACACGTTGCTAGTGAGGAGTAAATTGAATGAAAATAGAGGAAAAATGAAGAAATTGGAGGCATAAATAATAAAAAGGCATCAAAGCATCAGTTTGGGGCCTTTTTTTAGTTTAGTTTTGGAATTGGCTTCAAAGAGGAGAAGAGCACCAAGAGGAGAAAGAAAGCAAGCAAGAAAATGAAGGAAAAGAAAGCAAAGGAAATCAAGGATCAAGGAAGGAAGAGTTGGATCAAGTGTGTACAATGGGATTAATTGTAGGTATAGAGTTGCATGTATGATTTCCTTGCAAGTTTTTGCATGCATGGTACATGCATGTGTGTATTTGGTTCATTTGTTGTCATTGGAATGGTTTTTTCTTGGTTTGACAGTGGTATCATCCTTGCCTTGCCAATTCCTAGATAGCCATGGTGTGATGGGATTCATTCTTAGTTGAGCTTTGGAGTACAAGAAGGTTTTGGATCTAGGTGAGGTGGTCTCAGAAAAAGCCCAAGGGTTGGGGGTGGATATGGTTTTCTTCGAGAAGCCCTCAATAGGTGGGTGGAGACAGGAAAAGTCCTTAAGGGATAGTGAAGGAATTTTGAGGCATCCAAGCTTGGTTTGGTTTTGTGATCTTGAGACCAGTTTATGTGAGATCATGGTAGTGTGAGGGTGGAGGTGGTTTAAACTATGGATTCCCTTGGTTTTTTATGTATTGTTTTATCCCATGAGATCCCACATTCATGCTTGGAATATGGCATAGGGGTGATTGATTGAAAGAAAGATTTGGTTCAGCCCAATCTATGGTCGGGTGGTACGTAGAAGTCCCTGGCTTGGTTGGATTTTGCATATGGTAATAATATCCATTTTCCTCTTGTGTTTTATGTGTAAATGTACTTGTTATGATGGGGCTTTAATGGTTTTTTTATCATTGTTATTAATCTAGTTATACACTGGTTATAAGCATGGTTTTATGACAGATTACAGTTATGGATATTATCATGTTTTGACTAGTAAATTAATAGTTATTTAATGCAGGACCTAATAGATGTTATTGCAGCTATTGTGAGAGGGCATTAGACCTTGATGATTCTCAGATAAGTATCAAACCTCCACGTTCAAATTTGAATTCATGACCTGTAGATTTCATGTTCACCATGTGTTTAATAGAGTGAATGTTATGGTTAGGCTTCATTAGGTCAAGTTCTTGTCTATTTTTTATATTAATGGCTTTTGCCTAGTGTTATTCATTTTTCTAGAAAGTTTTATCAAGTTATAGGCAGAAGTCTAGTTACTAGCCATGAAAAAGGGGCTCAGATTTTAGGGTCGCATTCTCAAAATTAGGAAATATATACTAAAATCGCCAGGAGGAAAGGTTATCCATGCAACTGGAGGTTTAAAACTATTTGATTTCCTTGTTAGCAAGCGACTGGGATACTAGATCACTCAAAAGGAAATTTTGCTGAGGGTTTGGGCACTTGGAGTGATTGTTTAGCTCTTGTGGGTCCTATAGCTCCTGAGGAAGGTCAATAAAGTTTTGGTTGGTTGATTCCACTTCCTTAACTGTACTTAGGAGGTTGATTCAAGTCATAGTATCCCTCAACTCATGTTTACCCTAGTAGGTTGGTGAAATTCGGTCAATGTGGGAGGAGGCATTACAGATTGGTATCAGAGCATGTTTCAAACACTTGGACTGAAGGGGTTAGATGCATGTTGTTATGCATACAATGTCATGGTTATGGTTGTTGTGCATGAGGTCATGGTATGAAGTTGGTATTGTCATGCATGATGTCGATATATTGATATGATTATGATTATACATGTATCAAGCTAATTTGGATTGAGTTTGCAGATGAGATAGCCTCCCCTAAATGTTATTGAGGTATGATTTTTATTATGGTATCTATTTGGTTTAGATGACATGGTATGCTTGTAGGAAGAAGAGAATCATATGTGATGAGAAAAATGGTGGATTACAGTTCATGTGACTCTCCCTACATATTAGTTGAGCATCAATTAGATGATTATTCTCCTAATATAATAGATACATTGAGGAGTTTAAAGGCAGAGATCATAAGTTGCAAGGAATAAAATGATAGGTTGGTTGAGGCTCAGGAAAGACTTGAAAGGGCTCAAGAAAAGTAAGCAGAGGCCAATGCAATCATCCTTTAGAGTTTTTCATAATTGTAGAGACAGGGACAACTAAGGATTAGTCAAGAAAAGGAAGAGAATATTAATGGGGCATATGGTACTAGGTATCGGTCAGGATATAGGTCGGATAGAGGGGACATAGTTAGAGGTGGCATATCATTGGGTACACCTGACAGGAGGACTGGTATGTATGGATTTAATTCTAGTTCCTCATCAAGGAGAAGTCATCACCATCACCACCATGATCCTTATAAGATTGAGTAATTTCCTAAGGAGTTCAAGAAAGTAAAGCCTCATACATTTGATGGAGAGATGGAGAATTGAGAAGATGCAGAGACATGGTTGCTTGGGATGAAGAAATTATTCAGATCTCACAACTACTCAGAGAACATGAAAGCCAAAATAACTACCTTCAGTCTTAAAGGGAAAGAAGATATTTGGTGGGAAGATGTGAAGATTGTCAAAGGCATTTGAGAAGAAGAGTTGATTTAGGATGAGTTCGAGAGTCTCTTCAAGAAGAAGTACCTATCTAAAAGGTATTATGATGATTAAGCTAAGGATTTTTATGAGATTTAGATGGGTTCTATGACAGATGATGTGTATAATAGCAGGTTACTAGAGTTGTTGAGGTATGTTCCTTACCTCAAGGATGAGAGAGAAAAGATTCAAAGTTTCATTAGCAGGTTCCCAACAACATATAGAGACCAGATTGAGTTTGATGAGCCTCAGTCGCTGGAGGAAGCAATCAAGAAACTGAAGTGTTGTTATGAGCAATCAAAGTGCAATGCTGAGCCTAAGCATGATTTGAAGGGGAATGGAAAAGTTAAAGGGAAGTGGCCATCGAAGTGGGGAATACCTTAGGATGTAGGTGAGAAAGAGAATAGTGTTCCTTACAAGAAGTTTAATGCAATTGAAAAGGGAGATGGGTCTCAACTTGGAGTGCAACAACATAGAGGTGATGGTAAGGGACGGACCATTGCAGTGTTGGATTTGGAGAAAAGACCATCAAAATAAGGATTAACCATTGTACTAGGGTGGTAGACCTCAGATTTATAGTGCTCAGGAGGCTCAAACATTTGGGGATGTTGGCCATAACATTCATTGGATATATGTAGATGTGGACAACAAGCAGGGAGATCACTAGACATCCATTATTGAGATGGAAGGTAAGCTCTGTGATCGAGTTGTTTCTATTTTGATCAAGTAAGGTAAGTGTGGTTTGAGAAAAGAAGTGCATGAAAAGTCTTGGTTGGTGTAGTTGGCTATAGGTACTAAGAAGAGAGTTCATCATTGGGTAAGAGATTTTTCATTTGAGCTTAATGGTATGCCTACATCAACACATATAAATGTGCTTCCATTGGGATCATATAGTATGATTTTGGGTATGGATTAGTTGTACCTTCACAAGACCAAAGTAGATTGTTATGAAAAGGCTATTGAGTGCCTGGATGATAATGGGGAAAATAGAATCTTGCAAGGAAAGAAGAAGCCTACATTAGTGAGGATGGTTATAGTTATGCAGGCTAAGCATAGTTGTAGGAAGGGGTGTGTACTATTTGCAGTTCATATTTCTAGTGACAAGGGTAAGGATGTTGAGGATGTGGAAGTCCTCAAGAGGTACCCTATCTTGCAGTAGTTTCAGGATGTATTTCCAATAGAGATTTCAGAGTTTCCTCCCCATAGGGAAGTGGAATTTTCTATTGAGTTGGTACAAGGACCAACACCAAAATCAAAGCAACTTACATGATGAGAACTCCATAGTTAGTAGAATTGAAGTTTCAGTTGAAGTAAATGCTTGAAAAGGGATACATTAGACCAAGTATATCACCTTGGGGTGCACCGGTATTGTTTGTAAAGAAGAAGGCTGGCACTCTCAAGTTGTGTATTGATTACGGGCAACTGAATAAGGTAACCATCAAGAATAGGTATATGTTGTCGAGGACCGATGACTTGCTTGATCAGTTGAAGGGAGAAACAATGTTCTCGAAAATCAACTTGAGATTAGGATATCATCATGTGCACATCAAAGAAGAGGATATCTACAAGACTACTTTTTGGACTAGGTATGGGAATTATGTGTTTGTTTTGGTTCCTTTTGGTTTGACTAATGCTTCAGCTAGTTTCATGTGTTTGATGAATAATGTGTTGCATACTTATTTGGACAATTTTTTGATAGTATTCATAGATGATATATTGATATATTCTAAGAATAAGGAAGAGCATGCAAAACACATGGCATCGATGTTTATATTGCTAAGAGAGCATCAGTTGTATGCCAATCTTAGTATGTTTACTTTCTTTCACATAGATGTACATTACTTGGGACATATTGTTTCCAAGGAATGCATATCAGTGGACCTGGAAAAGATTAGAGTTATCATGGAATGGGAAACTCCTAGAAATGTGCATGAGGTTAGATCATTCATGGGGCTAGCATATTACTATAGGAAGTTCATCAAGAAATTATCATGGATTGCATATGCTATTAAATCCTTGTAGCGGAAAAGGAATAAATTTGAATGGACAGAGGAATGTGAAACAAGTTTTGAGGAGTTGAAGCAGTTGCTTAAAAATGCTCTAGTTTTAAAGATTACAAATCCAGATAGAATTCGTGGTGTGTACAGATGCTTGCAAGAGAGGACTTGGTGGAGTACTGATGCAGGAGGGACATGTGGTTTGCTATGATTCAAGGAAATTAAATGAGCACGAAAAAAACTATGTGACTCATGATCTTGAGTTGCCAACTATTATTCATGCATTGAATATGTGGAGGCACTACCTTCTTGGCAGGAGGTTTGTATTGATGAGTGATCACTATGGGTTGAGATATTTTTTTGACCAACCTAGTCTAAATTCCAAGCAATCTAGATGGTTGACCACACTCAGTGAGCTTGACATCAAGATCATGTACATTAAGGGTTAGGAGAACAGGGTTGCAGATGCTCTCAGTAGGAGAGTGTAGGTAAACCATGTTGCAAATATGAGCTCTTATGGGAAAGATTTATAGGATCAAATCTTACAGGAAGGACAATAGGATGACAGGTATAGGGAGCTTAGGCATAGATTACAACAATGTGCAGGTAAATAGGATGTGGATTATCATCTCATGATAGGTGGCTTGGTGAGATTTAGGGACATGATCTATGTGTCAGATGATAGTGAGATCAAGAAGTTTATATTGAGGGAGTTTCATGTAAATCCATATTCAGGTCACCCATGATATCACA
Source organism: Pinus tabuliformis (assembly GCA_031772625.1). Taxonomy (NCBI): domain Eukaryota; kingdom Viridiplantae; phylum Streptophyta; class Pinopsida; order Pinales; family Pinaceae; genus Pinus; species Pinus tabuliformis. The sequence goes on from CM062814.1 coordinate 574,918,715, forward strand.
ACATTGATAAATGTGAAGAAGTTATACTATTGGCCGAATTTGAAGAAGGAAGTGTTGGAATAAGAATTGCTGAGAGAGGGGAGGGGGGGGGGTGAATCAATAATTAAGAAACTCCTTTTTCTTTTTCTTACTATGCTTACAGTCCCTTCTTATGTTCTTTAACTTGTGAGAGAATTCATTCAAAAAACAATGAACCAATAATATTTTAGACACACATATTCAAATAACAATCACATGAGAAACACACATTTGACACAGTGTTTTTCATGTGGAAACCCAGAGGGAAAAAACCACCAATTTTTTGTTTGTTTATGATGTAAATTAAGCACCCACTTAATTACATCGATTTGTTTGTGAGAACTCTCTCATAGGAGGCACCAACCCCTTTTGTTTAGCAAGCATCAACTTGCCAAAAGGCACCAACATCTTTAGTATGCAAGCAACAAATTGCCTTTTAGAAAGCACCAAATTTCCAAGAGGCACCAACCTCTTTAGTGTTTAGGCACCAACTTGCCCTTGCCACTATTTTAAAAGGAGGTATGTCCTACTAAAGGAGAGAGAAAAGCTCCCGTCCACCTTTGGTTTTGCGATGGAATCCTTTGTTTACATTTATTGGAGTTCCCCAATGGCTTTTAACATAATTGACACATTATGCATATCACAAATTTTTAAAGGTTTTCACCTTAAGAAGTTGCAATTCTCTGATTCGTCAACCTTCCGATGTGTCGATGCTCTGATATCTCAGGACCTCCGATATGCAATCTTCAATACCTCTAGAACTTTGGTATGCTATCGTCGATTTCTCTGGACCTCTAAAGATGCACCGATTTTCTTGACCTCTAATATGTGATTGCTGATATTCATGATGCTATGAACCTCTGATAAGCTATCACCAATATCTCTAGACCTCCGATATGCGATCACCAATTATCTTTCATTCCTACAGCTTTAATCCTTGAAACATCAGCATACCATAACTTTTGATCCAGGAGTCCATATTTGGACTTCCGCATATCGTTGGAAATCTTATTGAGATCAATTCCCAACAGGGAGGGTCTAATATAGGCTTTGAGTCCTTTTGATGCTTGGAAGGTGAGTGCAAACTTCTCTTCCCATTGAATCTTTGGCTAGTTGAACACCAACTACTTTGTTGTACCTTGAAGATATTTGAAGATCCACTTGACACCAACAACATGAATTTCTCGTGGAAAATACTGAAATCTTGTCACAATCCCCACTGCTTGCATGATTTCTCCCCTTGAAGCAGTCATATACAATAAGATTCATATCATTGACCTATATTCAGTCTTATTTATCGGTGTTGTTCTGCCTTCTTTGCATAATTTGTAGCCTGCAGTCATGGGTGTGCTGACAGGTTTGCAATCTTCCATTCCAAATTTTTTTTTCCTTGAGATATTTGGATTAGGATATAAACACTCCTTGTGGAGACTAAGTAATTTGCAGACCAAAAAAGAAGGAAAGTTCTCCAATCATGGAAATTTCAAACTTTGTTTAAACACAATTTGAAAATTGATGTCCCAATTGTTCCTCATTGCTACCAAATATTATATCATCCACATACACAACCATTATTAGTAGATGGTCACCTTCAAATTTTACGTAAAGATTACTGTCAACTGTGCCTTTATTAAATCCTTATTTATGAGGATACCTATCCAACCTTTCATACCAAGCTTCAGGGGTCTGTTTTAAACCATACAGGGCATTCTTTAGTTTGCTTAAAATCCCTTCATCGAAAGAGAGAAGAAAATTTTCTGGTTGAGCAATGTAAACCTCCTCTTCTAAATCTCCATTGAGAAAGGAAGATTTCACATCCATCTGATATACCTTGATATTCTCATGAATGGAAAGTGCAAGAAAGATTCTTATAGCTTCCATTCGAGCTACTCGTGCAAAGGTTTCTTCGAAATCTAGCCCTTGTATTTGGGCATACCCTTTGCAGACCAAAAGAGATTTATTCCTGATTAATTGGACCCTCTTCATTCAGTTTGTTCTTGAAAACCCACTTGGTTCCAATGAATTTTTTCTCTCTCAGTCTTGGAAAAAGCTCCCATGTATCATTGTTTTCAATCTAGTCAAGTTCTTCATTCATGGCTTTCACCCAGAACTTATCTTCACTTGCTTGACAATGGTTCTTGGGTTCTTTCTGTGATAGTAGAGCCAATTTTTCATAACTTGTACTTCCCACAAGTTTCCTTCTGGTCTGGACACCCTGTCTTTGATCTTCAAGAATTTGACTCTCTAGATGTTCCTACTGTACATACCTAGAAGGTATCTTTGGCCTTGAAGACGAGTCTGCTTCCTCACCTTCCATATCGGAATCTATTTCATTCAGATTGATGAACCTCAAATATGAGATTTCTTTATCATCTGGGTTCATATTAATTTTAGAGGTTTCAAGTTGTGACCCTACTTCATCTACTATTACATCGATGCAATCCTCAATCTTCCTTGTCTACTTGTTGTAATACTTATATCCTTTGCTTCGAATATAGTATCCAAGAAATATTCCTTCATTAGCGCATGAGTCAAACTTCCCAGGTTTTTTTTCATTCTTTTTAATGAAGCACTTGCTCCCAAACACCTTTAGGTATTTAAATAATGCATGTATTCCATTCCATAACTCATAGGGAGTTTTATCACTATTAGGCCTGAGTTGATTTCTGTTTGACAGATATACTGCTCCCTAGGATGCTTCTCCCCAGAAGTTCTGAGACACTCCTACTTCGTCTAACATTACTCTAGCAATTTCCTATATTGTTTTGTTCTTCCTCTCTACTACTCTATTTTTCTAAGGAGTTCTAGCCAATGAGTAATATCCCCCTCTTCCCGATCTTAAGAATTTTATGTTTAAATATTTCTCATTTTCTACATAAGCTTTAAACTTCTTGAAATGCTTTAATGCTTCCGATTTTTCTTTTAAGAGAAAAATAAAAGTAGCCTTGGTGAAATCATCAACGAGAAACATGAAAAACCTCTCTCCTTTTGATGTCTTTGCTCTAGTTCGGTCGCAAATATATATGTGAATGAGCTCCAAAGGTATGGATGAAGAGAAATGTTTCGATTTGAAATGAGTTCTAGTCTACTTGCCAAATTGATATGACTTTTAGATTATTGGGGTTTGAAGCCTTAGTAATCCTCTCACGGCTCCCATTTTTCTTATTTTTATCAAACTGTTAGAATTCAAATCCCCAAGCCTCTTGTTCCACAATTGTGCTTCACTCATTTTTCTCAAATAGTAGTTGACCTTGGAATTGTCAAAAAAATATACATTATTGTGGGTTCTAATTACTTTTCCCACCAAATTTCCATTCTGTTGCAAATCTCACAATATTTAGATTAGAAGGTCACATCATAGCCATTATCACACATCTGGCTAACACTGAGAAGATTGTGCCTGAGATCTTCTACATACATCACATCCTGTGCTTCTGTCTTTTGATCAAGACTGAATACTCCTTTTCTCTTGATTCTTTCTAGAGTGTTGTTTCCAAAAGTGATATTGCTTCGTCTTTTCTTTTCCTTAAGTGATAGAAATTTTCTTTTGTCCTTAGTCATATGTTTGGAGAATTCACTGTCCACATACCATTTGTTTTCTTGATTATGAGTTGATAATGCAAGTCCACATTGCATGTTATTTTTAGTCTTTGGTTTCCAACTCCTTTTACCCTTTTGGGTAGTTTTCTGTCTGACACTTTTGGACTTAGACAGGTATTCAAACTTGCTTTTGCACTCATTGGATTTATGTCAAAAATTATTACATTTGAAGCATTCTACTTCACTTAGTAAGGGATAGAAGACATTTCGATTTATGAGAGAAATATTTTGAGATTTAGAAATATGATGCTTATTATATATGGAATTTTCATCTCTTTCTACTTTGATCCTTCTACAATCAGTGGCTTTATGTCCAAAGACATGACACTTATAGCAGTGGCCATAAAAGAAATAGGCATGCATATTATTAGAATCATTATGAGATTGTGCAGGAAAACATCTTGGTCAAATGAGTGATTGATTCGTTCTCCATTGATGATTTTCTCTTTGTGCAAGTACTCTTTTTCCTTCATTAGTTCTTTCATGATGCTTCTTATCATGTCTCTGTGATTCTATGAATACCGTGGACCTGAAGTTTATCTTCCCAAAAAAATATTCTTGTATCTTAGATTGTCCCAGACCGGTTCTAATTCCTAAGGGTCTTTGACTATTCAGAGTCTCCTTGTCCCTTCAACAATTTTTCATTTAGAACCTTCTCAGCCTTTGTCTTCTCAAGATCGATTCTCAAAGAGACAAACTCTGCTTCAAGACTCTGGAAGTTATCTTCCCATTCTTGAATAAGTTCTTGAAGAAAATATTCTTTCCATTTGGCCTCCTCCAACTTAACCCTCAAAGACAAGATATCATCATTACATATATGTGAGATTGTTTCCCCTTTTAACTTGAGCAGCTCTTGTTTCAACTGCTTGTTCTCCTCTTCCAATCTCTCACAATTTTCTTGTTTCTCGTTTAGTAGAAGGGATAGACTGTCCTGACTCTTGATAGCTTCTTCAAGGTTTTATCTTTGATAGGTATACTCCCCATTATTAGAGTTATACATACATTCTTCTACAAGATGTAATTTTTCCTTCAATTGGTTATTCTTCTTCCCTGCTTTCTTTAATTCATCGAGGGCACTGATAAGTTCCCCTTCAAGGCCTACTACTCCTTATTCTTCCTCTTCAGAGTCCATAATACCTTGTTTCTTGGATTCTATTTCAAAGGCCATAAGAATATACTTACTGGACTCATTCTCTGACGAGTCTTCACTGTCTGGCTCTGATGTTGAGTTATCTTCTTTGCGGTAGAACCTCTTCTTCTTATATGGATTTTTATTTTCATGTATCTGAGACTTGTTTCCAAATTTTAGATACTCTTCCTTTAGCCTTTTCTTTATAAGGGTAATTGGGAGAGAAATGTCCAACTCTTCCATAGTAAAAACACTTAAAGGGAAACTTCCCTTTATATTTTCTTGAGCCACGCTTCAGTTTTCTGGCTAGTTGAGCCAACTCCTGATCAGATTCACAGCTGGAGAAATCTTGATGATCTTTGTGCTCCTTTCCCTTTCTGGATACTTTGAATGCCACTTCCTTTGGTTCAAAATTTTCTATTCCTACTCTCATCTCATAGGCTGTGAGAGTACCATGCAGCTGATCCATCTTGAGATCCTTTAAATTAGCCATTTCCTCAATAGCTGAGATTTTGGCATTAAATCTCATGGGTAGAGATCTTAATATTTTCTAAATGATCATCTCTTCCTTGACTTCTTCACCAAATCCTCTAATCATATTGATCACTTCATCAACTCCGAGGAATTATTCTGCTATGCTTTCATTCTCATTTATTCTCAAGCTTTCAAACCTCATTCTGAAAGTATAAAGTTTCACTTGCTTGACTTTTTCATCTCCTTCATGTCACTGGTTAAGTTTTACCCACATTTCATTAGCAGACTTACAATGCATAACTTTTACAAGTTTTGATTAACTAAGACAATCAAGAATGGCATACATGGCTTTACCATTGCTTAGATATATTTTTTTTCCATTTGCATCAGTGGGAGCAATATCAGGGACATTCTAGTCTACTAGTACTGAAGTCCAAATATGTACTCCCATGGACATAATATACACTTTCATTCTCACTTTCCAAAAATCATAGTTGGTTCCATCAAAGACTGGTATTCTACTTGAGTGAACTTCTCGACTCTCTTGCCTAGACATAATTCCTTATAGATCTACCTTCCAATGTTTAAATTGTTGTTGAAGGAACCTAGGCTTCGATACCAATTGTTGGAATAAGGAATTGCTGAGAGAAGGGGGAGGGTGAAGCAGTAATTAAGAAACTCTTTTTTCTTTTTCTTACAATGCTTACAACCCCTTCTTATGTTCTTTAACTTGCAAGAGAATTCATTCAAAAAATAGTGAACCAATAATATTTTAGATGCACATATTCAAATAACAATCACATGAGCAACACACATTTGAGACAATGTTTTTCACGTAGAAACCCAGAGAGAAAAAACCACCAATTTTTTGTTTGTTTATGATGTAAATTAAGCACCTACTTAATTAGATTTGTTTGTTTGTGAACACCCACTCATAGGAGGCACCAACCCCCTTTGTTTAGCAAGCACCAACTTTCCAAGAGGCACCAACTTGCCTTTGGTTAGCAAGCACCAACTTGCCAAGAGGCACCAATCTGCCCTTACCACTATTATACTATTTCATACAATTTTCAAACTGAAAAAATAGGCATACAATTATACAAGTAAAATACGAATAAATGGATGTACGCAGATTCAAATTACACACTCTGCTTTCTATGCTCACTTGTAGGATATCTCTTCTTACTGCTCTCAACAATAATTTGCCTGCACTCTACCTTTACTGTCAAGGGATCTTAAATGATTTCTCTTCATCACTACCCTTTCAATTCTCCACACAACACTCTCACTGCTCTTGTTGTGCTAATAGGCAAAGTCCTTTTAGGTGCTTCAATCTCACTGTCACTATGCACTTCACTAACAGTGCAATACTCTCACACATCTGCTACCCTCCCCACACTTCTCCATTACAGACAATGGTTTTGTTCTACTGAGGCACTTCACGCAAGGTAGAATCTGCTACATTTCCTTTGGCTTCCCAACTGTACTTAGGCATGGCCTCCCTTACCGCTATTCCGTCTCCTGTCAGTTTCTGGTCATAGTACAGAAACAAAGACCAAACTTGCAGTCTTTATTGTCTGACTGCATGGAGATCCATTATGAAAAATTAATTCTCAGGTGACCCACACACTACTTCATGAGTCCCATACCTCCTTTTAAATTGTTGTTCCTATGGATCATGGTCCTTGTTTCCTTAACCGAAGATCTTTGACTGTTGTCATTACTCCTGAGACCAACTCCTTTGTTCCCGCATTCAACCTTTCAACTTCTGGCCCATATCCCTTTAACTCTTTGTATTACACAATCAAAGCCCAATATGTCCTGTATTATTGCAATCATGTTCTATTAGAGCTTTTACTCATTAATATTGGGTGTGGTGACTGGATTCTTAGCCTTAAGGCACTAGGGAATTTTGTTCCTTCCCGGGTGTCATTTTTCCTTTGTTAAGAGTTTAACGCCCTTGGTTCTATAAGTTCTTCTCGACCATGTGCCAGCCCTAATATCGAAGCCCCCTTATCGACACTTTTTCAATTTCCAACTGTTATAAAGTGTCAACATCCTCAACCTCCGATATGCGATCTTCGATATGACGTCATCACTTCCACGTGGCACCTCATTAGTGGTGACACGTGTCACCCAGATTTTCCCCCTTAGGCCCCTCAAAATGGAAAAAATACCTGCCATGTGTCTTGTTGTACCACCACGTCGAATGCCACTATAGCTTGTTGGAACCAATCATATGCCACCATGTGTCCTACTAGAGGAGAGAGAAAAGGGCCCATCCACCTTTGGCTTTGCAATGGAATCCTTTGTTAATCTTTATTGGAGTTCCCTGATGAATTTTAACATTATCGACACATTATGCAGATCGAAAATTTTTAAAGGCTGTCACCTTAAGAAGTTGTGATTCTCCGATTCACTGACCTTTCGATGTGCCGATGCTCTGATATCTTAGGACCTCCGATAAGCAATTTTCGATACCTCTAGACCTCTGGTATCTCACCGATTTCTCTAGACCTCTGATGTTACAATGCGTCGATTTGCCTTACTTCTAATCTATGATCGTCGATATTCCTTATGATATGAACCTCCAATATGCGATCACCGATATTCCTTATGCTCTGAACCTTCGATATGTGATCACCGATATCTCTAGACCGCTGATATAAGATCACCGATATTCTTTCCTTCTTGAGGTTTTAATCCTTGAAACTTCAGCAGACCATAAATTTTGATCCAAGAGTCCATTTTTGGACTTCCGCATATCATTGGAAAGCTTTTTCAGAGAACTTTCCAATGGGGAGGGTACAATATCAACTTTGAGTCCTTCCATTACTTGGAAGGTTACTACAAAATTCTCTACCCATTGACTCTTTGGCTAGTTGAACACCAACTACCATGATGATCATTTTATGGCTTCTTCAATAAGCCTACTACTGTGATGATTTTCTACAATAAGCCTACAACCACCATGGAGTTCCATGAAAACACCCAATCATCATGCTTACCCTTCTTTGACATCAATGCCAACACTTACACAACCACCTATACACCATCAAATGTCCAAGATGAAGTGGCAGAGTTTGCTGCTATATGTTTGGATTGTCAACAAGTAAAAGTAGAGTGTAAGCATCCAAGTGGTCTATTGCTGACTATTTTTATTCCGGAGTGGAAATGGGAGGTCATTTTCATGTATTTTATTACAGGTTTTCCGAAGAAATCTAGACAACATGATTCCATCATGGTTTTGGTTGACATGTTGAGCAAGGTAGCTCACTTCATTCCAGTGAAGACTACTTATTCAGCTAGTGAGTTAGCTCAGGCCTTCATAAAGGAGATTGTGAGATTTCATGGTAATCCTAATAAGGTCATATCCAATAGAGATTCCAAATTCACTTCTAGGTTTTAGAAGGAGTTATTTGCAAGTTTGGGTATAAAGTTAGCCTTCATTACAACTTATCATCCATAGATAGATGGATAGATAGAGAGGGTCAACATGATCCTAGAGGAAATATTAAGAATGTATGTTATGCACTAGTAGAGGAGGTGGGCAGAGTATCTTCCATTAGTAGAGTTTTTTTACAATAATGGTTATAAGGAGTCACTAAGGATGAGTCTATTTGAGGCACACTATGGACAGAGTTATAATACTCCCATCAGTTGGAGTGATCTAGTGAACATGGTACTAATTACACCAGATATGTTGGCAGAGATGGAACAAGAAATGTAGGTTATCAAGCAAAATTTAAAGGTGGAACAAGACATACAAAAGAGTTATGCATATTAGCACATGGCATTTAAGAAGTTTAAGGTTGGGGAGCATGTGTACTTGTGCATCAATCCCAAGAATAACTCTTGAGGATTGGATCATGTGTGAAGTTATCAACTTGGGATTGTGCGTTAAGATCCTTAAGAGGATTGGACCAGTGACCTACAAACTTGCACTACCTCCAACAGTGAAAGTTCATGATGTTTTCCGTATTTTATTTCTTAAAAGATATGTGAAATATGTTGATCATGTGATTGATCGGTCTATATTGTAGGTGGAGTTAGAAGGAGAATTCCAGCCGAAACCTTAGTGCATATTGCAATGGAAACAAATCATGCTCTGGAACCAAGAAATCGAGCGAGTTAAAGTGCAGTGGAAACAATTTAGGCTTGATGAAGCTACATGGGAGATGGATGATCAGATTTAGGCTATGTATCCTTCATTATTTTTCGGTGGAGGAAAATGATTTTTTGGTATATTTACATATTTATGTATGGTTTTTATTGTAAATACCACAATGAGTTGTGTTATAAATCTCCAATAAGCGGTATGGTTGTAATGTTGTCATGCTTTTCATGATGGTTTTTTTGTTGAGAAGGTTGATCATTGTAAGTGCTACATCGAGCTAAGTTATAAAGCTCCATGGGAAGTATGTTTTGGGTTTTCAGTGGTGTTGCTGGTCATAGGTGTCATAGAACACTGAAGACAATGTTCCCCTAAGGAGGAGGGATCTGTAACAACCCCAGGCTAAAATTTCATGTAATAAAGTTAATAAATAAAAAATAAGACCAAGGTCATGGGACACGTATTCCAAGTTGAATGTTAGGAAAAAAATCCTAGTGGGAATCACTTGTTGTTCATTATAGCTAAGGAAATTGGTAAAGGCATTGGAAAAGGATTTGAGAAGGAAAAGAGGCATTACTTGGTATTTTATTTATGAAAATAAAGGAAAATAGGAGAAAAGGGAGATGAAAGGTCACAGGTTGAATGTGAGGAGGAAATTGAAGGAAAATAGAAGGAAAATGAAGAAATTAGAGGCATTAATAATAAAAAGGCATAATAGCATTACTTTGGGGCCTTTTGTCCGTTTATTTTTGGAATTGGCTTCAGAGAGGAGAAGAGCACCAAGAGGAGAAAGAAAGTAAGCAAGGAAAGCAAGGACATGAAAGTTAAGGCAAGCAAGGATCAGGCAAGGAAGCGCTGGATCAAGTGGGTAAAACGAGATTACTTGCAGGTATCGAGTTGCATGTATAACTTCCTTGCACATTTTGGCATGTATGGTGCATGCATGTGTGTATTTGGTTCATTTGTTTTCATTGGCATAGGTTTTTTCTAGTTTGACAATGGTTTCAGCCTTGCCTTGTGCTGTGCTATTCAACAACCCCCCATTTGTTAGTAGTAGTAGTCAATATTACATTAATAAATGGGGACCCTTTAAAAAATATTTCCAAAAATAAGTTTAGCATTTAAGCATTTTCTTTATTAATTTTGGAATAAAACAAGATATCAATCAAAACCCTTTTCAAAAGAACTAGTAAGTGCTTTCCTTTCTCGCATATCGTATGATTAAGCATGATTGAAAGCCTTGCTGACCCGCCAAATCTATTGAAAAGAAATCAAAGAAGGAATTCGTGCTAAAACACTTTGAAACTACTAAGTTTCTTATATAAACTAGGTCCTTAGGTATTTATCATAAAAACTAAGTCTCGCATCGCATATCGGTATTCGTAGAAGGCATGCCTTAATAAGTTACCTAAAAAACAAGCGAAATGCAAAATTGCGATCACATCATTTCCCTTACCACATCGCATTTCAAGAATTTAAAAGAACACTACAAACTTACCGCCCATCAAAATTGCGAAATACGATCAAGACCTGGACCCACTCCCGACATACATTACAGAAAAATGTTTAGGTCCTTCGCTTAGTAAAAAGGTCTTTACGTAGAAAACCTAATAAATGAGGTTTGTCATAGAAATAATAAATGAGCGTCTCGCATCTTGCATCTCGCATCTCGCAGAAACATAAGAGACAATAAGAAAAGAAAAAAGGCATAATGCGAGAATGTGATCTACAATATTGCTTCGCAAATTGCAAAATCAACATTATCATAATTCAAAGGCTCGCCACCCTAGAAGCTCTTTTCCTGACTTACGATGCAGAAATTTATGAGCATTAAAGCTAAGAGATAATGAACATTAGTGGGAATTTAGTGAAGGTTAATGGCATTTATGTATGAAAATCCATTTAACGTGATATGATATCTTCTTACGTGCGTTCAAATAAAACTCCTTTTATCACCTTTACAAGTTATCTGTATCATTCCATTTCACATTCATTATTATCTCTGTATATCCGATAGTTGTTGTTTTTCTCCACTTTCAGGAACAATCCACAAAACAAATCTTTGGGAGAAATGGTGAAGAAAGGCAAGGTAGTTGCGTCTGAGAAATTAGAAATGACTCCCCTATTTTTAGATACTACATGCAGCAGATATGGAGGAACCTCTACGTGGGAAACCATGTATAATATATTAGAAGAGGAGGAACCAAGATTTTTGGAAACAAAGATCATAGTTGTCAGTTGTGATTATTTAGATGCCTCCATTTTTGAGACGACATGCTCATTTTTGCATCGCATAGCTACGCGCCCAAAGATAATCCCTTATACAGATATGGTTAAATGGGTTATTGATGAGGCCGATATCTCAGATAGAGAATTCAGGACCAGAAGCCAAGAGGTTATGGGATCTTTTTCACCAAACAACCTACGACTTATGTACCACCTACTAGAGCCACAAGTCATCTACAACAAGTAGTTCATTGAGAAGTTTTCCAAAGAGAACGAGGACCCAACAGACTGCACCTGGACCTGGTCAAATAATGAGGGAAAAATAAAAAAGGACAAAAATGGTATGTACTCTACTGCATCTATTTCTCCCCCTCATAGTTTTGTAGCGGCCATGCTATGCAGGATATTTGGCAATCTCGATACTACTAAATTTTCCCAAGAATGGCTACCATTAATAGATGCAGCCGTAAATGCAACTATAATGAATTGGACCCAAATTTTGTCTAATAATTTAGCAAAGGAAATAATCGATTATAGGAGGAAAAGGAGTGTCTCAATGAGGGTTTACCCTCCATTTTTTATGAGTGCCTATGTAATGGATGCAATTTGTTTTGGTTTGAAATTTCCTGTCATGGGATGGAAGTGGACTGTCCAAGATCCACTTCCCATTCATATATACCATAAATACATGTGGGAATCTCAGTTTCAACCACATTTTTACAAAATTTGTCATGGAGTCATGCTCCCTATCCACAAATAGATTTACAACTGAGATGCCCCCAAGTTTTCCAAGGAAGCCGAGGTAGATATCCTCCCAGTGGCCAGATGGTTTGGGGAGGAAACATTCACGTATATCAGGGTATTTGGCAGCATTACCCCACCACATGTCCTCCCATACTATGTTCTAGATAAATTGATGGCTAGAGAGATAGTCTATCAAACTGCTAGTGAGGGTGGGCTGAGCAAAGCATTGAAGAAAGCAAAAAAGGCCATTTGGCCTACATTCCCTTTGCAGTGTGGAGCATTTTCACTACACGATGTGGGGCATGCATTTAAATAACCAGAGATCATGTTATCTCTACAATTACCTAAATTCCAAGGTAGGCAGTATGACCCATTTGGCACTGCCAAAGACTTCACTACCATGGTAAAAGTGAAGGTATTTAGTCACAAGGAAGATCCATTTGATGACATCTTCATACAGAAAGAGACATTCACAGAAGTGAAGTACATGTCATCACTACTTTTTGACCAAGAAGAGCTTGAGGAATTTCATCAATACAAAGAAAGGAGATTGTTAAAGGTCCCATTGGGCCAATTGCAGATTGAACCAATAAGGGAGCCGACTCCTAGCGTAAACCTAGAAGGTAGTTCCAGAGGAAAGTCTAGAGATGATTCCCAAGAAGAATTCTAAGAGAAATATACCAGGGAATCAGAGCACTTAGAACAACAATCACAGAATGGGAGAAGCAAAATTAAGGATTCAGAAAGAGATACAACCTAGTCTACAGAAAAGATAGCTGAGCAAACTTCAGCTAAAAAACAAGTTGAAAGTCATTCCACCTCCACCCAGCCAATAAAACCCCCGGTGGTTTATTTAGATGAAGAATGGGAGCACTTTAATAAAAAGATCTATGCTGAGAAAAAAACGCCAGAGCTACAGATTCCACATCACAGAACAACTCAAGAAATTACAGTAGAGAAAACTGTAAATACTCAAGAGGTAGAGCACATTCTTGTCACTCCTACCTTTGAAATTGTTTTGAGGATTGAGGAGATTCCTCCTTTAGATGTATTATACAGTCGTATCCACAAATCCATTGTTAAAAGAAAAAGGAAGAAAAGGAAGTTGGATGCTACTGCTGCTACTACTCCCGATAATGAACTGATGGATATTGACTGGAAAGACTCACCCATCGATCCATCCGCCAACCTTACTACACTGTCATAGTTTGCAGGGGCCTATGCTACAACGACTATCGATAAAGCAACAGAGGTCTAAATGTTGATGAAGGAAAGGGAAAATAAAATATTGTTTTTAGAACAACAACTACAACAAGAAAAATCTAACCAATAAGCAGAATCACAGTTGGCTAAGCTCCAACAAGAATTAGAGCAAATGTAAGTAAAAATTCAAGCCAGCTTAGTAGAGAAGGAAGTGCAAATACAAGGAATAACTGATCTGCATAAATATGATCCAAAAATTGATCATTTTATTACTGAAGCGCTTAGCCTTAACTCCCAGCTGATGCACCAAAAGGAACTATTATGCCAGAAGATCTCGCAATGGAATTCCTATTGCGAGACAAGTGACAAATTGATGAGTCAAGTCATTGAGATGAGACTCAAATATGATGAAATCTTCAAGAGAGTTTCCGACTTCATTACCTGGCAGAATTTAGAAGATGGGAGAAAGGTCGACTTGCCTAAACTAGAGGAATCACACAAGGAAATTTTATTTGTAGACTGGGATGCTAGGCTTAGATAGGCAGAAAAGGCAATAGTAGACACAACAGTAGAAACAAATAGTGTTATCAAGAACATCAATGAAAATTTACATAGTGCCAACCTGGTAGTAGAGTCCATTCCAGGTTTTCTTCCAAATGTCAAACAACTCGAACAACAGTGGAGGCAGGCCACAACGGAAAAAGGAGAAGCAATTAGGCAAATGACTAGGTTAAATTGGGATTCAAGCATACTGATGACATTTAGTGAATCCTCATAGCTAGTGGATGACCCTACGATGCCTAACCACTTCTATGGAGAAAATGGTGCCAACACTGGCCAATGCCGTGTTCACTGGGCAGTTGAAATTTGAAATCGGCCAACCATCACAACTTAAGCTCATGATGGACATCTGCGATCTTAAGGATCAAACACAAAGGAGTTAGTCACCATGTTCATTTCTATTTTTTTTATTTTGCATAATTTTAGGAAGGTCGTTTATACCTCCTCAGCTATTTTTGTAATAATCTATTTTTAGTTTTGTAGTTTAATATTTAAACCCCTCTCATGCATTTAGAGAGGGGTCCAGAAATTATATCAGAAACAATCTTCAAAACATGCACTTCTATCCCTTTGAGGAAGTTCTGGTGAAATGAATGGAACGAGATCTATTTTTTATCTTATCTGGCATCTTCTACTGAAATCGCACTTTTGTACTCTTAGATAGTGTTAGATTGATTGGACATAGATCAATATTACTGAATCACATGAGCATGACTTATTACAAATGGTACTTTTATCTCGTAATTTTGTTTTACTTATGTATTAAGCAATAACTTCTCTTCAAGTTGTTTATGTATGAAAGTTTGAATCTTGGTTATCATTTATTGCACTTTTGTATGGTGATGGCCTAAATTTTATGCTGAATACATGAATAATTTCTTATGTGATATATCTTTCACAATCGTTTCAGCTAACTATTTATCCAAAATGATTATTGTTAAATGATTTCATTTCTTATTGCAATTGAATGATCTTTATTACCAATTGCTTTCAGACATTATTGTAGATCACATACTTCAAATTTATTCCCGGGTATAGTCATAGCTAGATAGTGTCTACATTAGGATATATACATGTGATTATTAGTTTAGATTAGATTACTTTTAGCTTAAACATTACTCCAGATATCACATATCACCCCATCAACACTATCATAAATTAGATTGGGAAACTGGTCCCATTATCCCCAGTTGGAGTCACCAAACCAAACAGAAAAGGAACTACCAACCAAGGGTCGGACCGGGTGGTTTTTCCCCATGTTGCAAGCAATGTTTTTTGAGGCTTCAACATTTTGGCACTAGAAGGAGGGCCTGACTATGAATGGAAAGTAAGTCCAAATCAACAGGTCATTCTAAGAGTAAAAATCCATCACCATCACCTTCAACTTCTCGATTGCATTCCAAATATCCTGATCCTAAGTGAGAAGTTGGAAAGAAAACTACAGAACACATTGCTAAAATCCCAAAGAAGCTAGATCATTCTTCTTCTACTGAAGCCCCTGAAGTCCAATCTTTGATTGATAAATTACAGGGGATTTCGATATCTTAAGAAGAATCTAAGTTATCCCAAGATAGTGTTACCTCTCAGTTTACCCCATCTCAATAGTTAACTAGAGCATAGAGTGAAAAACTTGGAATCCCACTATTCAAATTCCCTCTGCCAAGCCGTAAGAAAGCTAAGAAAACACCATCTGAATCTCACAGCAAGGTTCTCTCATCGACACAATCTTCATCTTCATTCATTCCATCTATACCATCACAAGATCAATCATCCACCTCGCCACTCCAGATTGTGATTCACACAGGTACAGGAACTACATCCTCCTCTACCCAATCACCTTCAACCACTGCTACACCTTCTCCTACTCACATACCAGCAATGGCACAGAATCCTCTGAGGCCATGGACAAACCCAGGAGTTGTTAATATGCTCGGGCCTTTACATCAATTTCCAACTCATCCAAAGAAATGGTTACCCAAATTCAATCCTGATAATGGCCTACTTGCTGAGGAACATATAAACAATTTCATGTTGTCCATTAACTTGAATGAAGTAGTGGAAGAAGACGCAGTTGTAAGATTATTTCCATATAATTTACAAGGAGCAGTAGGATCATGGTACCTATCATTACCATCAGATTCTATTAATTGTTGGGATGTTTTTCAAGAGTAGTTCTTAACTAAATTTGAAGATGATAGATCCACAACTACCCTAATCAATGATCTCTCAAATTTCAAAGCTGAACCTAAAGAACCAATAAAAGACTTCAACTCTTGCTTCAATAAATTATTGAATAAGATACCAACGGTGTCTAAGCCTAGTGATGAAGCCCAAAATGAATGGTATATTTCTTCTCTCCCTTGAAACAAAACTATTTTTGTTGATAGAGCTGCCAAACCATCTTTGGCAGAAAATATGAAAGAGGCAATAGCTGTAGAAAAACGCATTCTAGTTGTAGAAAATAAAAATCAGCTAGAAGAACGAAAATCTAAGAAAGTGTCTTTTAGGGATGAATCCGAAAAGAAACCACCTAAAGATCCTTTTGATCTTGAAGGTTTACAAAAAGTCCTCAAAACCATGTCTAACGAAATGGTTGATATCAAAAAATAGGTAGCAGAAACCTCTAAAAAATCTTTTAGACCATTTAAGAGGAATTCCCCTGTTGATCATAAACCTCCAAATGCTATATCAAATGTTGAATCAGATGGAGAGGAGGATGAAGTTTCAACAAACAAAGATTAAATAGATGATCCAGAAGTGGCAGAGTTACAAGGAATGTGGGATTTTATTCTTCCCAACGAAGAAACTCAATAAGCACTGCCTGTTTCCACCCGAAGTAAAAATCATGTTAATTTGCCACAAACAAATCCAAAGCAGAAGGCTTCAATGACCCCTCCGAGGGACAAAACAACAGGTAAGAAGTCTTCATCAAAATCCACTCAAACCACTCCTTCTCAATTAGATTCTTCACCTTCAGCTAAAACTCTAATAGTTTCTAATGAAATTGGAATGCCCCCTTTCATGAGCTTAGCAAATTGAAACATCAGCAAAAGCTACTCCTTAAAGAACTCAAAGTAGTACCTACTACACCTCTTCCTACTACCATGATCTCACAAGCCACCCAAGAAATGGGAAGGCCCCCTAGCACCTCTTTAAACAATCCAATTGACATCGCTTTGATTAGAGGAAGATTTAAATCTCATACTCCTCCATTCCTTCTTACTTTTGAAGTTTTTAATAAGAATTTACACAACTATTTAGTTGATTCAAGAGCTTCACCTAACATCTTACTTGGAACAGTTTGTGCAAAGTTGAATGTTCAACCCCAAAAATCCGATATACATATAGTACAATTAGATCGATCTCAAGTCGAAGTTGTTGGGGAAATTAATCAAGTAACCATCAAAATTTCATCAAACCCTAAAGTTTGTCAAGTCATTGACATTATTGTGGCTGATATTCTCGAGTTCTATGGCTTAATCCTTAGTAGAGACTGGTCAGAAAAAATTCATGGTTATTTTACAACTAACTGGTCTCACGTGTGGCTTCCCTATAATGGCAAGCCAAATCATATAAGGGTTGATCATGAAAAACATCAAAAGTACATAGTCACAGAGCTAGAAGGAGAAAATGAATCATCGGTAACTACTCAGTAGAATCATTTCTAGCAGTGGCGTATAGCAACAATATCATTGGTAACTACTCAGTAGAATCATTCCTAGGAAATTTCCATGCTTACACTTCACCTTTCTTGGAAAACTTTGTTTTATCTCAAGTCAATTTTTTTTCCCAAACAGACATTTCTAAATGCATAAATTTGGTAGATAAACCTGTAGTTTTCTCTTTATTTTGGAAATTATTTTTTGATGGATCTAAATCCAATGATGGAGCAGGAGCAAGATGCATATTAGTCAGTCCCAAAGGAGAAAAGACGATGTTAGCATGCAGACTTGAATTTGATTGAACAAATAACACTACGAAATATGAAGCATTTGTTCAAGGTTTGTATAAGGCCATTGGCCTTAATATCAAACTCCTCCAAGTGTTTGGAGATTCAGAAATTGTGATAAAATAGGTAAGAAATACTATACACTGTCTGTCAGGACATTTGAAACACTATTAGTCGTTGGTCCAAGACCTAACTTCCCACTTTACAACGTTTAATATTTCCCCTATTCCAAGACTCCAAAATGCCAATGTCGATCTCCTAGCTAATGTCGCTTCCAAGCTTATTCCACCAGAAGATTATAGCCCTGATCGCTTTTCTATTGAATTGATTTTTAGGCCTTCTATTCCCGATAATATCACCAACTGGAGAGTCTTTAATAATGACCCAAATATCATAAGCTTTTTGACATCAGAAGGCTCTTATGATGACCAGATAGTTGATGAAGACTAGCATGATAGCCAACTTAAACAAGAAACAACCAATAATGCTATACCAAAGTTTGTAGTTAAGTTGAAAGATTTATATGACCTCAAAGACAGATTTAAAAAACCCACCAACTCAAAACTTCAGAGTTCAACTCTGAGGTTTGAATTGATTAACCTTGGAACTGACCTGAAACCTAAAAATATTAATCTAGGCCTCGGGCTTACATCAGATGAAAAATCAGCCTTTACACGGTTGTTGAAGAGATACAAGAATGTATTCGCATGGAACTATGATGATCTTAAAACATACAAAACTTCTATTATTCAACATACTATCCCCATGATGTCTGATAAGAAGCCTGTTCAACAAAAATTAAGGAAAATCCATCCTAATTTAGAAAACTAGATTAAATATGAATTAAACAAACTGCTAAAAGCTAAGATTATTTTCCTTGTTAACATTCCCGATGGGTCTCCAATCTTGTTGCAGTCAGAAAGAAGAATGGTGATATTCAGATTTGTATAGACTTCCGCAACCTCAACAAATCTTGCCAAAAGGAAAATTTCCCATTACCTTCTATGGAACAGATATTGCAATCAGTTGCAGGGTCAGAACTAATGTCTTTCATAGATGGATTCTTAGGTTATAACCAAATCCTATTACATCCAGATGACTAGCTGAAAACTACAATCATAACAAAATGGGGCACTTATGCTTATCAAAAGATGCCATTTGGACTGATTAATGTTGGTGCTACTTTCCAGAGAGCCATGGACATAGCCTTCAAAGGTTTAGTAAAGAAATCAATAGTAATCTACTTAGATGATATAACTGTATATTCCAAAAAGCACAGCAATCATCTAAGAGATTTAAAAAAATCTCTGAGCATTGCCAAAGGTATGGAATTTATATTAACCCTAAGAAATTTTTATTCGCGTTAAGTGAAGGGAAGCTCCTTGGATTCATTGTTTCCAAAGTAGGGATTCACATAGACCCTGAAAAAATAAGGGAAATTTCTGAAACACTTTTACCTCATAACAAAAAATCAATGCAATATTTCCTAGGTCAAATAAATTTTGTTAAAGGATTTGTCCCTGACTTCTCACGAATTGTTTTACCTCTTCAATCCATGATAAATAGAAATTATCTGTTTAAATGGGGACACTTAGAACATGAAGCTTTTAACTTGATCAAACAAGAAATCATAAATGCGTCATCTTTAGCCACCCCAAATTTTTCAAATCATTTCATTTTATATACTTTCGCTTCCGAGAAATCATATGCAGCCATATTGACACAAGTCAATGAAGAAAAATTTGAACCCCCAATCTCTTTCTTTAGCTCTAATTTGCAGGGGGTTGAATTGAATTACTTACATGTTGAAAAACAAGATTTTTCCATTTTCAAATCAATAAAACACTTCAGACCTTTTCTCCTCAAAACCCACATCAAAGTAATAGTGCCATTCTTAGCAATGAAAATATGTTAATACAAAAAGATGTAGTTGATAAGAGAGAAAATTGGGTAACAACTCTGCAAGAATATGACATTGAAATTAGACCAACAAAAATTATAAAAGGTCAAGGGTTTTGCAGGATGTTAGCAGGAGCATCTAATCTATCAGCACTACAAGACTCAGGTGATGATGTACAAGTATATGAGGTAAGCCATAATGACACTAAGTCAATATATGTTGATATCATATTTTACTTAAAAAATGGATATGCCCCAACGCAATTAAATTACAAAAAGAGAAGGGCCTTAAGGCTAAAACATAGATAATACCAAATCATCAATGCTGTGCTATTTAGAATAAATTATGATTCCATTTTACTTAGATGTATTGAAAAATATGAGGCATACAAGGTCTTTCAGGAACTTTATGATGGACTAGCTGGTGGACATTTTGGAGGAGATACCATGCACATAAAATCATGCATGTTGGCTATGACTAGCCGACATTATTCAAAGATACACATAGTTATGTAAGAAGATGTAAAGTTTGTTAGACAACTGTTGGGAGATAAAGAAAACCCACATTACCATTACAACCAGTAAATATTTAACAACCTTTGAGCAATGGGGATTAGATATAATAGGTGAGATCATTCCTCATTCTTCTAAGTAGCATAAATACATCCTTACAACAACTGATTACTTTACAAAATGGGTGGAAGAAATTCCACTCAAGGTAGCCAATTCTGAAAACATTATTGAATTCATCGATCAATTTATCATAACCAGATTTGGTCTACCATCTGCCATGATGTTTGATAACGCGTCTTATTTTTCAGGCAATTCCATGACAAAATTTGCTCTCAAAAGAGGTTTTAAGCTTAAGTACTCTGCTAACTATTATCCCCAGGGAAATGGGTTAGTTGAATCTACAAACAAAAATCTCATAAGGATTATTAAACGAACTGTTGACCAAAGTCAAAAGAACTAGCATAAGTCTTTGATATTTGCTCTGTGGGTAGATCGAATAACTCAGAAAGCCTCCATTGGCACTTCTCCTTTCAATTTGGTCTATGGGAAAGAAGTTGTCTTACCTACAAATGTGGTTATTCCCTCTTTAGCCTTAGTTCAGTTCATTGAAGAAACTCCCTCCTCTTCTATGCAAGTTAGACAGTTACAAATCCTTAAGCTTGAAGAGGAAAGGGAAAAGGCCAGAATCACACACGCACATCATCAACAGTTAGTCAAGACTTCCTTTGATTCAAATTTTGTAAGTTCAAAATATTTTCAAATTGGAGACCTAGTATTGAAATGGGATAAAGCCCATGAAGAAAAAGGTAAGCATACCAAGTTCCAACAAATGTGGCTTGGCCCATTTCAAATTGTGGAACAAATAGGCCCATCACCCTTTTATTGCAGGATTTATCAGGTAAGAGAGAATCTCTACCTGTTAATGGGTAGATTCTAAAGAAATACTTTCCATAGAAGATGATCTCTTCTATTCACTGTATATTATTGCCTTTATTTTATTTTTCTAGAAAGAATAATACAAGTTGAAAAACATTTACTTTTGGCTTTACAAATGATAGTCTCTTTTTAATTTTGACTTTTCACTTGTATAAGTAAAGACTGTTATGAAAGTTATCTTCACATATGAAACATATAGCTAAGTTCTATTGCTCTGAAAATTGCCTATTCTCTGCCAAAATTATTTGATCTTTGATGACACTTAACTTTATAAATAAATCTTTCCTCTACATCAATCAAGAAAAGTATCAATAACAAAACAAAGTCTCTCTATAGAAAAGCATCCTCAAACTCTACAATTGTAATCTAGAAGCTCTTAAGGAGCCAATGATTCTCCCTGATTCTCCCCACCTAATCAAATTTCATTTTTAGAGTGTAATTCTATAATATACTTAAACTTAAAGGATAAGAGGTCTCATCAAGAGCCGACTTACCATGATCATAAGGTTATAACTAACTGACATTACCAATACTGCATATCAAAACATGGTAAGGGATTGAGATTGTATTAATCAGAAAGACAAGGGGTATCATTATGAACCAAATTTTTTAGTTAAGTTATAAATCGAGTGAATGACATTGTCAATTTTGGTCACCAAACCAAGACATTGTCCTTTAAAGGGTTAAAAGATAAAAAAGTTGAAGAAAAAGAATTATTTTAGAAAATAAAAATACAATAAGTATATAAATCCGAGCTTATCTCTAAAATTGCATTCTGAAGAAGGTGGGATACTGAATCATTGCT
Organism: Pinus tabuliformis; assembly: GCA_031772625.1. Classification (NCBI taxonomy): domain Eukaryota; kingdom Viridiplantae; phylum Streptophyta; class Pinopsida; order Pinales; family Pinaceae; genus Pinus; species Pinus tabuliformis. The sequence continues at coordinate 574,940,886 of CM062814.1, forward strand.
AGCTAAAAGGTAACCCTATCGAGGCTATGAATGCCTCCTAGCAACAGAGGCTCTAGCTATGACAACTGAGTATACCAAAAACTAATCTGAAAAGAGCCACCCTGTTTTATCTTTAAAACCAAGTAATGACTGATGTAGACAAAGTAGCTTTCTTATGAGTTGAGAATAATCAAAAGGATGATGATTAAGTAGATATTGTTTAAATATTCAGAGAGCAGTATGACTTATCTTATATTTCATGTAAATTCTATTTTCTAAATCATCTTTATTTTGGAAGTTTAGAAATTTCAAAAAACTCTCAGAGATAACTATTTCTTCCAAGTGAATCGCGAATTGTTGTGCTATTCAACAACCCCCCATTTGTTAATAGTAGTAGTCAATATTACATTAATAAATGGGGACCCTTTAAAAAATCTTTCCAAAAATAAGTGTAGCATTTAAGAATTTTCTTTATTAATTTTGGAATAAAACAAGATATCAATCAAACCCCTTTTCAAAAGAACTAGTAAGTGCTTGCCTTTCCTGCATATCATATGATTAAGCATGATTGAAAGCCTTGCTGACCCACCAAATCTAGTGAAAAGAAATCAAAGAAGGACTTCATGCTAAAACGCTTTGAAACTACTAAGTTTCTTATATAAACTAGGTCTTTAGGTATTTCTCATCAAAACTAAGTCTCGCATCGCATATCACTATTCGTAGAAGGCACGCCTTAATAAGTTGCTTAAAAAACAAGCGAAATATGAAATTGCGATCACATCATTTCCCTTATCACATCGCATTTCGAGCATTTAAAAGACCACTACAAACTTACCACCTATTGAAATTGCGAAATGCGATCAAGACCCGGACCCACTCCCGACATACATTACAAACAAATGTTTAGGTCCGCCGCTTAGAAAAAAAGTCTTTACATATAAAACCTAACAAATGGGCTTTGTCTTAGAAATAATAAATGAGCGTCTCGCATCTTGCATCTCGCAGAAACATAAGAGACGATAAGAAAAGAAAAAATGCATAATGCGAGAATGTGATTTGCGATATTACTTCGCAAATCGCAAAATCGACATTATCACAATTCGGAGGCTCGCCACCTTAGAAGCTCTTTTCCCAACTTATGATGCATACATTTATGAGGATTAAAGCTAAGAGATAATGAACATTAGTGGGAATTTAGTGAAGGTTAATGGCATTTATGTATGAAAAGCCATTTAACGTGATATTATATCTTCTTATGCGTGTTTAAATAAAACTCCTTTTATCACCTTTACAAGTTATCTGTATCATTCCATTTCACGTTCATTATTATCTCTGTATATCTGATAGCTATTGTTTTTCTCCACTTTTAGGAACAATCCACATAACAAATCTTTGGGAGCAATGGTGAAGAAAGGCAAGGCAATCACGTCTGAGAAATAAGAAATGACTCCCCTATTTTCGGATACTACATGTAGTAGAGATGGAGGAACCTCTACGTGGGAAACCATGTATAATATCTTAGAAGAAGAGGAACCAAGACTTCTGGAAACAAAGATCATAGTTGACGGTCGTGATTCCTCAGATGCCTCCATTTTTGAGACAACATGCTCATTTTTGCATCGCATAGCTATGCGCCCAAAGATAATCCCTTATATAGATATGGTTAAATGGGTTATTGATGAGGCCGATATCTCAGACAGAGAATTCAAGACCAGAAGCCAAAAGGTTATGGGGTCTTTTTCGCCGGACAATCTACAGCTTATGTACCACCTACCAGAGCCACAAGTCATCTACAACAAGTAGTTCATTGAGAAGTTTTCCAAAGAGAACGAGGACCCAACAAACTACACCCGGACCTGGTCAAATAATGAGGGAAAAATAAAAGAAGGACTAAAACGGTATGTACTCTACTACGTTTATTTCTCCCCCTCATAGTTTTGCAGCAGCCATGCTATGTAAGATGTTTGGCAAGCCCGATAGTACTAAATTTTGCCAAGAATGGCTACCATTAATAGATGTAGCCGTAAATGCAACTATAATGAATTGGGACCGAATTTTGTCTGATAATTTAATGAAGGAAACAATCGATTATAGGAGGAAAAGGAGTTTCTCAACGATGGTTTACCCTCCATTTTTTATGAGTTCCTATGTAATGGATGCAATTTGTTTTGGTTCAAAATTTCTTGTCATGGGATGGAAGTGGACTATCCAAGATCCACTTCCCATTCATATATACCATAAAGACATGTGGGAATCTCAGGTTCAACCCCATTCTTACAAAATTTATCATGAAGTCATTCTCCCTATCCACAAACAGATTTACAACCAAGATGCCCCCAGGTTTTCTAAGGAATTCGAGGTAGATATCCTCCCAGTGGCCAGATGGTTTGGGGAGGAAACATTCACATATATCAGGGTATTTGGCAGCATTACCCCACCACATGTCCTCCCGTACTATGTTCGAGATAAATTGATGGCTAGAGAGATAGCCTATCAAACAGCTAGTGGGGGTGGACTGAGCAAAGCATTGAAGGAAGAACGAAAGGCCATTTGGCCTACATTCCCTTTGTAGTGTGGAGCATTTGCACTACACGATGTGGGGTATGCATTTAAAGAAGCAGATATCATGTTATCTCTACAATTACCTAAATTCCCAGGTAGGAAGTATGACCCATTTGGCAATGGAAAAGACTTCACTACCATGGTAAAAGTGAATGTATTCAGTCACGAGGAAGATCCATTTGATGATATCTTCCTACAAAAAGAGACATTGACAGAAGTGAAGCACATGTTATCACTACTTTTTTACCAAGAAGAGGTTGAGGCCTTTCATCAATACAGAGAAAAGAGACTGTTAAAGGTCTCATTGGACCAATTGTAGATTGAACCAATAAGGAGCTGACTCCCATCGTAAGCCTAGAAGGTAGTTACAAAGGAAACACTAGAGATGATTCCAAGCATAATCCCAGGAGAAATATATGAGGTAATCAGAGCACTTGGAACAACAATCACAGAATGGGAGAAGCAAAAGTAAGGAGTTAGAAAGAGAAACAACCCTGTCTATAGAAAAGACAACTGAGAAAACTTCAGCTAAAAAACAAGCTGAAATTCATCCACCTCCACCCAGCCAACAAAACCCCTGGTGATTGATTTAGATGAAGAATGGGAGCACTTAAATAAAAATATCCATGCTAAGAAACAAATGCCAGAGCTACAGAATCCACAATACAGAACAACTCAAGAAATTACAGTAGAGAAAACTGTAAATACTCAAGAGGTAGAGCACATTCCTGTCACTCCTACCTCTGAAATTGTTTTGAGGATTGAGGAGATTCCTCCTTTAGATGTATTCTACAGTCCTACCCACAAAGCCATTGTTAAAAGACAAAGGAAGAAAAGGAAGTTGGATGCTACCGATGCTACTACTCCTGATAATGAACCGATGGATATTGTCTGGAAAGACTCACCCATTGACCCATCTGCCAACCTTACTACAATGTCATAGTTTGTATAGGCCTATGCTATAACGACTATCGATAAAGCAACAGAGGTGCAAATGTTACTGAAGGAAAGGGAAAATAAAATCTTGCTGTTAGAATAACAACTACAGTAAGAAAAATCTAAATAACAAGCAGAATCGCAGTTGGCTAAGCTCCAACAAGAATTCAAGAAAATGCAAATAAAACATCAAGCCAGCTTAGCAGAGGAGGAAGCGCAAATACAAGGAATACTTGATCTGCATAAAGATGATCCAAAAATTGATCAGTTTATTACTGAAGTGCTTAGCCTTAACTCCTAGTTGATGCACCGAAAGGAACTTTTATGCCAGAAGATCTCACAATGGAATTCCTATTACGAGACAAGTGACAAATTGATGAGTCAAGTCGTTGAGATGAGACTTGGATATGATGAAATCTTCAAGAGAGTTTCTGACTTCATTACCTGGCAAAATTCCGAAGATGGGAGAAAGGACGACTTGCCTAAACTGGAGGAATCACACAAGGAAATGTTATTTGCAGATTGGGATGCTAGGCTTAGACAAGTAGAAAAGGCAATAGCAAACACAGTAGCAGTAGAAAATAGTGTTATTGATAACATCAATGAAAATTTACATAGTGCCAACTTGGTAGTAGAGTTCATTCCAGGTTTTCTTCCAAATGTCAAACAACTCGAACAATAGTGGAGGCAGGCAACAGAGGAAAAAGGAGAAGCAATTAGGCAAATGACCAGGTTAAATTGGCAAGCATACTAATGAAATTTAGTGAAGCCTCACATCCAGTGGATGACCCTACGATACCTAACCACTTCTGCGGAGAAAATGGTGCCAGCACTGATCGATGCCGTGTTCACTGGGCAGTTGAAATCTAAAATCGGCTAACCATCATAGCTTAAGTTCATGACGAACATCTGCGATCTTAAGGATCAAACACAAAGGAGTTAGTCACCATGTTCATTTCTATTTTTGTTTTATTTTTCATAATTTGAGGAAGGCCATTTAAACCTCCTCAACTATTTTTGTAATAATCTATTTTTAGTTTTGTAGTTTAGTATTTAACCCCTCTCATACATTTAGAGAGGGGTCCATAAATTTTATGAGAAACAATCTTCAAAACATGCACTTCTGTCCCTTTGAGGAAGTTCTGGTGAAATGAATGGAACGAGATTTATTTTTTTATCTTATCTAGCATCTTCTACTGAAATCGCACTTTTGTACTCTTAGATAGTGTTAGATTGATTGGAAGTAGATCAATATTGTTGAATCACATGAGCATGACTTATTACAAATGGTACTTTTATCTCGTAATTTTGTTTTACTTATGTATTAAGCAATAAATTCTCTTCAAGTTGTTTATGTATGAAATTTTGAATCTTGGTTATCATTTATTGTACTTTTTTATGGTGATGGCCTAAATTTTATGCTAAATACATGAATAATTTCTTATGCGATATATCTTTCACAATCATTTCGGCTAACTATTTTTCCAAAACGATTATTGTTAAATGGTTTCATTTCTTATTGCAATTGAATGATCTTTATTACCAATTTCTTTTGGACATTATTGTAGATTGCATACTTCAAATTTATTCCCAGGTATAGTCATAGCTAGATAGTGTCTACATTAGGATATATACATGTGATTATTAGTTTAGATTAAATCACTTTTAGCTTAAACATTACTCCAGATATCACATATCACCCCATCATCACTATCATAAATTAGATTTGGAAACTGGTTCCATTATCCCTAGTCAGAGCCACCACACCAAACATAAAAGGAACTGCCAACCAAGGGCTGGATAGGGTGGTTTTCCCCCATGTTGTAAGCAATGATTTTCGAGGCTTCAACACCTTATCAATTCCTGGATAGTCATGGTGAGATGGGATTCATTCTTGGTTGAGATTGGATTTTCGAAAGGTTTTGGATCCAGGTGAGGTGGTCATAGGAAAATCCCAAGGGTTAGGGGTGGAGGTGGGTGGAGACAGGAAAATTCCTCAAGGGATGGTGAAGGAATTTTGAGGCATCCAAGCTTGGTTTGGTTTTATGATCTCGAGAGCGATTTAGGTGAGATCACAGTAGTGTCAGGGTGGAGGTGGTTTAATCTCTGGACTCCCTTGGTTGTTTATGTATTGGTTTATCCCATGATATTCCAAATTCATGCTTGGAATATGGCACGGGGGTGATTGGCTAAAAGGAAGATTTGGTTCAGCCCAATCTATGGTCCGGTGGTACGTGGAAGTCCTTGGCTTGGTTATAATTTTCATATGTTAATAAGAGCCATTTTCCTCTTGTATTTTATGAGTAAATGTACTTGTTATGATGGGGATTTGATGGTTGTTCTATCATTGTTGTTAATTTGGTTATATGTTGGTTATAAGCATGGTTTTATGACAGATTCTAGTTATGGCTCTTATCATGTTTTGATTGGTAAATGAATGGTTATTGAATGGATGACCTAATAGATGTTATTATAGTTATTGTGAGAGAGAATTAGACCTTCTTGATGATTCTAAAATAAGTATCAGACCTCCATGTTCAGGTTTGAATTCATGACCTATAGATTTCATGTTTACCATGTGTTTGACAAAATGATTGTTATGGTTAGGCCTGATTAGGTCAGTTTATTTTCTAATTTTTGTATTAATGGATTTTCCCTGGTGTCATTCATTATTTTGGAAATTTTTATCAAGTTTTGGGAAGAGGTATGGTTACTAGCCTTGAAAAAATGGCTTAGATTATGGGGTCGCATGTTTGAAACTAGGAAATATAGACTATAGTTGCTAGGAGGTAGGGTTATCCATGCGACTAGAGGGTTACAACTATTGGATTTTGTTGTTATGAAAGCGAATGGGAGTCCAAATCACTCAAAAGGAAAGTTGGCTGAGGGTTTGGGCACCTGGAGTGGTGTTTTAGCTCCTATGGATCCTGTAGCTCCTCAGGAAGGTTAATAAAGTTTTGGTTGGTAAATTCCACTTCCTTAATTGTACTTAGGAGGTTGAGTCATGTAATAGTAGCCTTCAAATCATTTTTACCCTAGAAGGCCAGTGAAAGTGGGTAAATGTGGGAGGATGCATTACAACTTCATTAGTTGTTGCAAGAAGATGATGAGAACATGATGTAATCTCTATTAATATAAGGATGAAACCCCTTATCTACAGTGGCATGTATCTCCTAGGAGATGTTATTCTATAGGAAATCTCACTCACAAGATGTTATCCTCTAGCATGATAAAGGAACAATATCTCACATAAGGTGGCATATAATGATCCTCTCACAAAGTGGCATACATGGATACCTACACCATCGTGTTCCTTGCGAAAAACCATGAAATTTGAGCATAAACATGACCCCTTTTTGTCTAGATCAAATCTGGGCTCCTGGGGAATCTCAAATATTCTTCAGGGATTCTTTTCTAAGGGTTGAAAAAAAATTGGCGGATCAAATGAAGAAACTAATTGCACCATCATGTTCCTCATGAAAAATGAAATCAAATGAGTATAAATTTGGCCCTATTCTAAAATTGTCAATTTTGGACCTCACGGAATCTAAAAGATTCCCTGCAAATTCCTACCTCAAGGTTCCACCTTCAAGGTTCTGTCCTCAATATTATGCTTCTAGAAAATCCACTACAGAAAATTGACCACACCATCAAATTCCTGGTGAAATTTTGACAAATCTAAATATAAACTTTGCATATTTCTGACTCTATCAAAATTCAGCTCTAAGGAATTTAAAAGATTCCTCAATATTCTCTAGTTCATGGTTCTATCGTCCTCGATTTACGTTTCCACTCAGGGTCCCACATGCTCCTTCGTCCATGGTTCCTTCATTCATCTGGTTGAATGGTTAATGTTTGGGTTAAATAGGTTTTGGTGAGTGTATTTACCAATGTTTAGGACTGTCAGGCCATTGGTGAATGTCTAAAATAACCTGGGGTAGGTCCAACCCTTCCTGTGACACATTTAACAATTTTCTATTATTATTTAAAATCCCAATGGTGAGCTCCATTGACAATTTTAGTGCGTTATGGTCTGTTGACTTGACCAACATTTGGTTTATGGCGGCTTATTATGGTGTTGATTCCATTATATGGTATGTTTGTTGTGGGGCCGCCAATGTCGGGCCGACCCACCTGTGCGGTACAAGTTAGACACCCGCCAGCCTCCAATTGTGGTGAGTTGTCTTGTGATGTGGAATTATAATTTTATTCCTAATTTGATTCAAGGACAAAATTAAACTAGGATTTTCTTGCTGCATTTTCAACACTCCCTCTCAACAAGAAAGGGATTATCATATGCCCCAATCCTTCCTTTATGGAACTCAAATTTTCCTCTTGACAGTGCCTTAGTCAGGATATATGCATCCTATTCCTCTGTAGGAATGGACTCTACCAACATGATTCTCCTCTGCACACAATCTCATAGATGGTGATACCCGATATCGATATGCTTGGACCAATCATGAAAAACTCGATTCTCAGAGAGTTTGATACAACTCTGATTGTCACAATAAATCACTGTAGGATCCACCTGCTGACTAAATAACCCAACAAGGGTCTTCCTAATATAGATAGCTTCACAAGGTGCTTGACTAACATCCATGTACTCTTCTTCTACAGAACTAAATGCAATTGATCTCTTCTTCTTTATATACCAAGAAACTATTGCTAACCCAATACTAAAGAATCCCCCTGATATTCTCTTCCTATCTAATGGACTCCCTACCCAATCTGCATTTGTGAAGCCTTGAAGATTCACTCCCTTTGTCTTTCTGTACCAAAGACCAAACTAAGCGGTGCCTATGAGGTATCTCAACACATGTTTAAATTCCTTCCAATAGAGTTTGGTTGGATTAACCATTGCTTGAATAAGCTGGTTAACTACAAAAATTATGTCCAGTCATGTGTTCACCAAATACATAAGTGAACCCACAAGCTGACTGTAAATAATAGCCTCCACTACTTCACCTGATGTAACATCTTCCTTCCTCCATTTCCCTGTTAGAGGAGTCTTCATGAGTTTGTTTCTCTCCATGTGGAACTTCTTCAGTATCTCATTGACATACTTGCCTTAAGAGACAAACAATTAATCATCTCCTTTCCATACTTCCATACCAAAGAAATAATGCATGAGCCCTAGGTCCTTCATCTTGAATTCTCTTGCAAGATCCTCTTTGCAATATTTGACCAACTTCTCATCACATATTAGAATTAAATCATCGACATATAATACTATAATCAATAATTTACCTTCAACCACAATATGATAAAGGTTTTCATCTGCTTTAATTTTGGTGAAGCCCAACCTGGTGAAATAGTTGTCGATCTTGGTTTTCCAAAAATGGGGTGTCTGTTTCAATCCATACAAAAATCACTTGAGTTTGCACACATGCGACTCTTTGTTGAAGGTCTCAAATTCGCCTGACTTCTCAATGTACACCTCTTCCTTAATCACTCCATTGAGGAAGGTTGTATTCACATCCATCTAATGTATATTCCATCCATTTGCACTAAAAGTTCTAGAATAAAGTTGATTGGCCCATCTAACCTTTCTTAGGCACTTGAAGACTATATTAAACCTCTCCTTCTACAATTAATAATATTTTTAGCTTTAATATGTTCTTAGGAAGGTTTAGAGATAATTGTATATTATGTGCCTAATATTATTTATTTTTGTAGAATATTGTGAGAATATTAGGAAGATTATGAAGATTCAGAGGAGGAGATAATATAGGGAATTTCTCCCTACTATAGGAGGAACAATATTGGATAATAAATGAATAAAATCTCATGAAATTATTGATAATTTCTGGAGTTCCAATGATCGAGAAAATCTAGGAATGTGTTCCCTATCATTTAATGCAAATTCCTAGTGTTGGGAACCAGGTCCACTATTTGAGGGATTTTGGAGGGGAAATATTCCTCCTTTCAAAAATAATGCTTCCCCATCAATTTGTATAAGTACCAATTATAGTTTTCCTCTAGCGGCATATATTTCTTAGTCTTCTTGTGGAGAAAACTTGTTATTTAAAAAACTCCACCTTCACTTCTAGCAAGGATGTACTTGGATTGATTTAAATAATAAAGTTTTGTGTGATTTTTAGCTTATAAAGCTCGGTTTCCTTCATAGGACTCTGATTTTACTTGGGCTTGGTCATCCCTGGAGCCTCAGATCCCTCTTGTAGAATTTCTTTATATCCTTTGAATGTCTTTTTCACTTACATCTCTCATTTCTACTTTTAATATTCATGCTTCTTTTGTTGTAGGTCATATTGGTTAAATGTTTGAAGTGATTTAAAGGCTATTTACAAAGTTACAAGCATGATTCATCCTTAGAGCAAATTTGGAAATTCATATTCATCATTGAGCTACTTAGATTGGTTTACTACTTCACAAATCTAGAATTTCTGGAAGTCCCTTGTAGAAAAATAATAATAAATTTATGCTAACGAGCTTCATTTGATCTTATTCCACTTGCATTGGGTCATAAAAACATTAAAGTTAATAACATAATCCACCCCATAGCATTTTCACTTGAATAGGTTAGGCATTTGGTAGGTTAACTAGCTTAATAGTTCTTGAATTTCTAGTTTTTAGAGCAGTAATTTTCCGCTATTTTTTAGCACGTGTTAACATTGATATTTTCAAGTGATTCCACTTGGAATGGAGTCCTAATAAATCCTACTTAATAATTAAAAATTCCCATCCCATTTTCATTTGATTTACTTGGTCATTCAACAATTTGTCTCCTCCTATAGCAAAACAAGGCCACCTGTAGCACTCCTGTAGCCCTTTCGTAGCACGTGTAAACTTTACCAGATCTGCTCCAAAAGATTGTTTTTTCTCCCTTAGGCTTGAATAATGACCCCTAGGCTGTAAATAAATTATTGAGGAATAATAATAACTACTTAGGACTCTCCTTTTTACAAAGTAGATTAGGCCTATTTATTTGAATTCATGCTCTTGGGATTTCAATTACAAATTGTTGTTCTTTCATAGGATTAATTTCTTTTCAAGGAAATTTTTTACATTCTTCAGTTATGCTAATGATTAACATTGTTGCAAGTAGCACAAGGTTTACATTATGCAAATAGACAAGTAATTTCATTCCTTCAAATAACGTAACCTTTACCTTCTTGCAATTAGGATTAGTGTTTACATTTGAGCAAATAACATTTCCATTCCTGCAATTATTTTAGGCTAGTGTTTGATTTCAAGGTATTCACTTAATCGCATTAAATCAAAGAAATAATGACACATTTCATGTTGCATATATAGTTCCGACACCTCTTAATTTTGTACGAACCTTGGGTTGATTACTTAAGTTGGTAGCCTTGGGAGTTGCAACATTCTTGTTGCAATATTGAGGCTTATCAGTTTTTGGCACTATTATCAGAGAGGTGTCAAAGTATGCATTGTTTTTTTCCCTAGTTGATTCATTTCTTTTACTTTCTGGAAAAAAAAAAAAAAAAAGATTTGCATTAGGCATATTTCATTTCAAAACAAAAAATTGCATTGCATTAGCATTCTTATTAAAAAAAAGTTAAAAATACTTCTCCAACACCAACCCCTGCCACCCCCACCCCCATTTGATCACGTGGTGCAGTAAGAGCCACATCACCATCCACTTTTGTAGGTACAAGAAGAAGAGGTGGAAGACAAGGTAGAATAAATTGATGGATATGATGACAATCAAGAAGATCTTCTTGGATTTCCCATTCAAGACACTGATATCAATGTTCATATGAAGAACATCCCTCCATATTTTCTTTCCAACTTCCATGGTATGAGGTCAGAGGATCTGGAAACCTTTCTCTTTGAATTTTAAATCCTTTGTAGATCTTATGGTTACTTACTAAACACTCAAAAATTGAGATTGTTTCCAGCAACATTGAAGGATAGATCTCTTAAATGGTTCATGAGTTTAGGGGCTAATTCAATAAGATCATGGAATGATATGCAAAATATATTTCTAGAAAAATATAGAGATCATGATCTTAAAGAATAAATCTTTAGAATGACTAAAAAATAATATGAGAGCCGTGAGGATATAATAGAGATATTTATGTATAATGTTAAGAGGGAAAATTTCATCATTTAGGATTTGACACAGGAAAAATCATCTTACTTAGAACAATTAGGGATGAGTGGATTGATCTCCTTGATCTCATGAGTAGAGGCGATGTATAACAATTATCATTTGAAGAAATTTGTGAAACATACAAGCACATATCAATAAGAATGGCAAGAGTAAGTAAATCAACATCAAGATTGGTAAGTCAAGCTAAACTTGAAAATTTGCTTGGTAACTTTAAAACAAAAATTCTTAGCAATCTAAATGAACAAGTAGAAATGTTGAGAATGAAAAATGAGAAAAAAGAAAATGTTGATAGTTGTCTTATCCATGCATAATCACATGCTACTAAATATTTCCCATCATTATCGAGGTTGAAGGAATTTTACCAAGAGAACAATGGAGCAAGTCAATCACCAAAGAAACTATGTTATGTAGCTCCAAGAAGACCATGGTAGCCTAGTCAACCTGATATGATGCAAGAACATAATTCACAATTTCAAGGTTATGCACATCCATCTTAAAGTAATTGGAGCACACCCTTTCCTTGGAAACCTTGGTCATCTCAACCCCAAAACCAATCTTGGAAGCAATTTTGGCAAGAACCTTATTGGAGAAATCCACAATATTCTCAATATTTTCCTCAAAATCCTCCATGCCTAAATCCATGCTATCCCTACCATCCACCACCCCCACAACCACAACCCCAACTACACCCATCTCAAAGATCCACTCCCACTCAACTACTTGTACCACCATTTCCAAACCCACATAAGGAAGTAGCTCAGTCCACTTACAATGTTGAGGTACAACACTTCCAAACATATCCTCTTAATCTAAATGGTATTCATCTTAGATTAGGAAGAGTATTGCAGAAAGGAGATTCTCTTGATGTCATTGAAGGACAACATTCAAAAGAAGAATATTCAAATGAGGAGAATAAAGAATCATGGGTTGCACTTGATGAAGTTCAGACATCATAATCAAAGATTGAGAGAGTTATCTCATGTTTACCATCAGATCATCCACGTGTTCAAGAGAAAAATCAACAAAAAGAGGAATATTTGAATTTCATGGTAGAAAATGACACACAAATAGATCCAAATGTGGAAGTGGACCAGGGGCATCACAAATATATTGAAAAATGGTTCCAAAAAATTATTAAGTTGCAGAAACACACCCTTCTTCAACAATTCCTCATCTCATCTCAATCAAAGCAGTTGGTCTCTCATTCTCAGGTGCATGTCAAAGCATATATTTTGAGGCTACACAAAATTTTATCTGTCATCTTGATGTGCACATGGCTCCATTGAAAGTATTCCTACACTTGAAAGAGATTTTGTTTTTTCTAGTAGAGTAGGATTGGAAAAAAGAAATAAAAAATGGAAAAGAGAAAAAAATTTAAAAAGAATAAAATCTTAGGTGAAAACCTCTTTTGAGGCACTTGAGATTGGCTCACTAATTGAAAACCTCCTTGAGGTGGTGAGTGGGTTAGAAAGAAAAAAGGAAAAAAAGGAAAAGATCCTAGGTGAAAAACTCCTTTGTGGCACCTAGGCAAACCTACTAGTTGAAAACCTTATTGAGGCATCTAGTAGGCCTAGGGAAAAAGAGAAAAAAATTATTTGTTCCATGTGTCTATATTTGACGAATGTAGGTTCTCTCCAACCTTTGCAAGCAATAAGAAAAAGTTAGCGCCAAAAGAAAAAAAGTCATCCAAAACCTACTCAAAGAAAGTCAAACTTGGTAGTTATCCTCCTTTTCTCAGATGCTCCAATACGACCAAGGCCAGGTCAATCCATCACTCTCATCTATTTCCAACATCCACTCGTCATTTCCAAGCTTTTCCCATTCATTTTCCTCACTGTCCTAAAATGCTACAGGAGGTCAAAATACATAGAGTAGAAAATTACTTTTACTATATCTTAAAAACCATGCATCCATTGGTTTAGTTGTTTCATGGGTAGATGCATATGGCTGATGGTAACATACTCAATAAATTTCAGCAAATTCTAGTGCACACTTTTCGAGAAATCGACCTCCACCACCTACAATCATTTTTATTTTTTTCTTTATTTTTCGTGCATCCATTTCCCAATATTTCTTATAGGAAGGTGCATAAGGATGATAGGAACATCCAAAAAACTTCCAGGTCAATCTAGTCTACCGTTTGAGAGATATGAATAAAACAATTATGCTACAGGAGACTATCCATAAATGCTACAGGAGGGACCAGAATTGCTACAGGAGCTCACCTATGAACTCTCCTCCATTCTTCCATCCATACTATCTCATATACATACCCTCACTCATATAACCATCTCTCTCCACCCTCCAATCAACAAGAAAGTCAAATTTCCCCTCCTCACTGTAATGTTATATGAGGAGTTTGTGCAGCTATAGGAGGGAGATCCAATGACAAGAACAACCCAAAAGGCCATGATTCCTCAAGGAAATGATGAATAAGGTCCTCCAATGATTTACTCATCACCCATCCATCACTCATCCACTCCATTTCACCTAAAATTGCTCAAAATGTTCACTTTGTCCTGCCTAAGAAAACACACAGAGACCATTGTTCTCCATTTTTCCATTCTTCACACTACCTCCTCATGAATCCAACCCTGTTTACATGGATTTTCATCACTCCCCTCAACAACACCATGCCAACTGAATACTAGAATAAAGGATCAAAATGCTTTTATAGGAAGAAACGCCCAGGTAGCAACCTATGCAGTCAAAAGAAATCTCTGATATTTTTTCTCCCCCACCAACAGGAAGCATGAAGGAGCAATGTATACACCCAGGAAGGGACTCATCACCCTTAGAGAAGCACTCCACTAGCAGATGCAGCCCAGTCATGAGATAAACACCTGCACACACACAAGAACATCATTAGTTAAGGTGCAATTCAGTTCAAAAGACATGCACACCAACCTTACCTCTTTTTAGAAACGACATATGATCAACTACAACACTCACATCAAGAGAATTTCAGGAGCAAAGAAATAACAACAACAAGAAAACCTAGAGGACCTCCAACAGATTATCACATGCATCTTCAAGATCATCAAAGGCAACCTCCACAACCACAACACCTTGCACAAAAAAAGACACTCATGTTAATACAGAGGTATGAAACTCTCTAACCTCACCCTTCAAACCTATTCTAGCTTAAGAAAACATTAAAATTGGGAGAAGGAAAGGTATTATATAGCCAAAAATAATAATAGGAAGCCCCAACCTTATTTAGCAAGTCACTTAAATTTTCTCCAAAGGACAACCGCACATGTGGGAGATAATGAGACAAAAGTGAAAATAAGACTTAAGAAAGAGGGATGTTATCATGGAGTTCAAAAATTAGTTGGGGGCCAACTCAGCTAACTCAAATCACTTTGAGTTTATTTTTCATGCAATGAAAAAAGATAGAAAAGATTTGAAAAAATAAAAAATAATGAAAAAAATCAATACAAAAATAACAATAAAAGAATAAAAAGGTGGTCCCACCACCTCTTGGCATGCAAGGAGTAGCTACTACACGATTCATGTTGGTTTCTACAAGAGAAAACAAAGATTCTAAAAGAGGAACATAACTGCTACGGGAAGAACAAATTTTCTACAAAAAGGACATATTTGCTACAGTAATGAACATCACTGCTACATGAAGAAAATATTTGCTACAAGAAGTTAACAGCATGCTACAGGAAGGCAAATTTCACCTAGAATAGCCATTAGAGCCTTGGGAAGCAAGGAAATATTCAAAGGAAAAGTAAGTAAAAATTCATTCTCTCCAACATTTGGCATAAGGATTCCAAAAGAACCTCAATCATCAAGAAAAAGTACTGTGTAAATTTACAGTTTGGATTCTACTAAGAAAAAGCAGTTGGATTGGTTAAGCATTTACTTAAGAATATGGTATGTTGAATAGGGAAAGGGTGCATGTTGTAATTTTTCTTTCCTCAACCTTAAAACAAGACTGTCAAAAATTTATTTTTCTACAACAAACTTCATTGCACAGGAACCTACAGGGATTGCAAAACGTGCTACAAGAAAGTCATAAGTTTTTAGAGGAAGCTTGTTAGTGAACAGAATCGCCCTCAAACCCCAAGAAGGAGGAAAGAATGATGAGGGAAAGGGTAAGTACAAATTTTCTCCACCAATGCTTGGCATGAAAACTTATCAAAAGCATACTTTGTAGCTACCACATATTTAAATCTCAGTAAGAAATATCAGTGAATTTGTGTCATTAAGGATAAAGTGTCTTGGGTTGCATGTTGAATTCTACCTTCTCCTCAACATCATAAAAAGAACATTTATTTTACCTCTGTTTCCATAAACACTCTCACTCCTGTAGTAGAAAAGAGAAACTCATTGTTTCAAATTGATAAAAGTTTATTTAAGTCACGAGAGGAGGAGAATCAACAGATACTTCCGAAATACTAAAGCCAGGAGGGAGAATCAAAGGAATGATGGGAAATTGAGAAAAACATAAATCTTATCCAACAAGGGCAGTTACATCCACATCAGTATGGGACATCATGAAAGTCATCTAAGCCATAAGAGAAGAACAATAGGGAAAAAAGATGGATAGGTTAGTTAGAGGATAAGAAACATTTTCAGTAGGAGGGTATGATGGGTCTCTAAATTAGAAACAAATTAAGGCCCATCTAACCTTTCATAGGCACTTGAAGGCTATATTGCATGTCTAGTGTCAACACCTCTTAAGTTTGTAGAACCCTGGGTTGATAATTTAAGTTGGTATCCTTGGGAGTTGCAACATTCTTGTTGCAATACTGAGGCTCATCAGATAACATGACAGTAACCTGATGAACCAAATATACTAAAGTGTGCCTATTGGGCATGGAATCCCCCCACAACATGTTTTGGGGCTCAAAGCCCAAGTTTTGGTCAAATATGTTGTAAGACTCCACAAATTGCGGGTGCGGAGTGCGAAATGTATGTTGAGTCATAGGGTTGTCCGCCCTAAGTTTTGTAATGTAATGCAATGTCATGTTGGCCTACCCATGGTCCGCGGACCATGGGATTGTATAAATAGAGCGAGGCTCTAAGTTGTAAAGGAAACTAGAGATGGATTGATTGATGTAATGATCTAGTAGCAGATAGAGAAGAATTCTAAGTGTCTTGGGTCGTAGTAGTAGGAAGAGCCTTTGCAGCTGAGTGCACAGAGGCCTAGTAGAGTCTGCAACTGAGCGCGGACCCCTACAACTAAGTGCGCAGGGCGGAGTTGAGTCTGTAACCCAAGAGGAAGAATAATAAAGAGAATTTTGATTCCAAATACTGTGTATCCACTTTTGTATTACATTCTAATGCATCTATACTGCTTTGTTTATCGCGCACTTATATAAATACTGAACACTGTTAAGTATAATTTGGCTCATACAGATAAGTTGAGTAATTGGATAATCTCAAGTTAATAGTAAGGAACTTGGGTAATAAAGTAGATCGCGCCTCGAATAAGGCTGCGTGAAGGCAACATTGCAGGCTGCGAGGTACTAATAGGTGCGCATAGCAACGTGAGCATAGGGTCAAACTGCGGACCACCGAAAAACCATCAGACATCTCTAGGGTGCAGAAACTTGGTTCTAGCACCCTACCATACTACTTCAGGTGAGACCTTAGTCCATGCTCCGCGGAATGTTATCGAAAGTGCCAGTAGTACCAGGATTTGTTTGGCTAAATCATCTCTGAACTTGGGTCAGGCCCCTATAAGCCAACAAATGGTTTCATTGCTGGGACCAAGATCTGCATAAGGGATGTCTGATGTCGTGTCACTGGAATCCAACAAAGAAATAAATTGAAGGGTGGTTAGACAAGAAGATTCACGAGTTCGCAACGCAGTAAAACAAGAATTCGCGAGTATCTAAGGAACAATGGTTGGAGCGCTATTTATATACAGAAATCCATGAAATTTTCTTTGCGTCCTTTCCTTTTGAGCTGTATGAGTGGATCGTGAAGCTAGCAGACAGTCAGGGAAGGTGTAGGCTCGACAAACCAATCATGTGGACTCCATAATTAGTGCGTAGACTAGAAGCGTCAGGAGATAAGATCGCGTGAGCTGTGGACCATTGGCTCAATCGAATTATAGGAGGATTTATCACTGAGTTTGCGGTAGATATGACCGTCAGCTATAATGAGGCAGAGCAATGCTTCCTTAAATGATTGCGAGGTAAGTATATTAAATCTTTGAACACTTGGATTAAGATGCGATTGTGTGAAAAGTAGGTTATGCGAATAAATTAATGTTTGAGACTATGTGAAGCGGGAAGATCTACAGAAGTGGAAGTAGTGAAGAACTAGAAACCAGTCCTTTAATTTCATCCTCGCAAGAAAGTGAGGAAGAGCTTGCGAGAGTTTCTCCGAGAAGCGTAGTCAGTCTGATAAGGTAGAAAATCCTGTGCTTACCACCTCCACCTACACCGCCACTCATCTCACCCTCTTCACCTCCATCTCCACCCACCCCACCTTTGCCACCACCACAGTTTAGTATGGTGAGTGCGGTCAAACTTCCAGTATTCAGAGGAGTAGGGAATGAAGATCTAGACCAATTTTGGTTCGCGGTAAGGGCGGTATGGGAAGCCCAAGGCGTCGTGGATGACAATATCAAAAAGGCTATGCTGGTAAGCGTGTTGCAAGTTCACGCATTAACATGGTACATTAAGCATTCTAATGACCATCCAAACACAGGAATCATAGAAATCTAGACCGCGCTGAATAGGGAATTTAGCAAGCCAAAGTTGGAGACACAATCAATTATCAAGTTTAAGGAGATAGCGATGCTCCCGGGCAAGACCCCCTGGGATCTGGACCAAAGACTGAAGGGTATGATTCGTGAATCCAACATGACTTTGACAGATGGAAAGCACTACACATGGTTTTTAACATCACTAACACCGCATTTAAGGATAGCGCTATCACAGCAAAAACTTTCCACCCAGGCCGAAGCTTTGGAGATGGAAATGGGATCGCATGAGATCCCTATACAAGACCCTGGTATGGGAGTCCAACAAATCCACATGCAACTGCAGAATTTGTGTCTGGAGATGCAGAGTTTGAAATAGGATAGGACACCTTGGCTAGAGGCGCATGAGGAGGTATGGTGCATAAAATTCAAAGGCCAGAGGCATGACAAGGACCACTATCTAGTGTTCACGAATTACTTGGTGGGAGGAGGGCCGATGCCGTTAAGACTTGAGGCATAAGAAGGACCAAGCGTGGCACCTACTCTATGGTGCGTGATCTATTATATATGAGGAAAACACACTATGGATAATTGTCATCTATTGCAGAAGTATACGCAGACGTCCCAACAATTGTTTTGTAATTTCTGTAGGTTGGTAGGCCATGATGAACGCACCTGCAGAAGCTACGAACTAATGATGGATCAGACTCCTGCCTATAGGGTGCAGACCGAAATGTGAGCCCTCGACCCAAATACAGGAATGACGCGCACTAGATTTTAGGGGCGTGGACGAGGTCGAGGTGGAATGGGACCAGGAAGGGGTCGTGGACAACTAATTTGTTACAATTGCAGAGGGCTAGGGCACTATGCCTGTGATTGTACAAACCTGACAAGGACATCATGTTTGTACTATACTCAATTTGATCATGAGGCTGAAGACTGCCCTACATTGATAACGAGGCTGCGCAAAAAAGGGGTACTCCAGCCTCCTCCCACTAAAAATTTGTAGATGATGAGGTTTGAGCCGCGTAAAGAAGACCCGAATGTAAACATAGTGCCCAGGAGTGGTATGACCACTGGCGATGATAAAGGTAAGCAATCAGAAGAAAATGCGTGGGTTCGCAAGGCTCCTACAAAGGAACTCGAATTTGATTTAGAACGCGTGAAGGAGACATTCATGGAAGCTAAGAAGAGCTTCATGGAGGCCTCCACTTTAGGTAGTAAGGATCAACTAGAACCAGGGATGGATCCTTCAATTCTCACTACCTTTCTGGAGACATGCATGAAACTGCTATGCGACAGCAAGGCAGTAAAAGGACTACAAGAAATTATCACTTGGTGCGCGTGGTCAGGAGAACTGCGCGTGGTTCGGAAATTTGGAAAGCATGCATTGCGCACAGGAAAGGAAATGAGGTTGACGACGCAAATCATCGAGTATGAAATGGATTAGGTAATCCTAGATTGCCGATCGGATGTGAATGTACTGCCAAAACAAACATGGGAGCACATGGGCAGACCCGTGCTACAATGGTCTCCTATTTAATTGCGAATGGAAAACCAAGAGAAGATCTTGCCCATGGGAAGATTGCAAGGGGTAATGGTGGATATTGAAGGTGCGAGCACGCAAGCGAATTTTGAAGTGATAGAGATTTTCGATGACATCAATCCCTATCTTGCACTACTAGGAATAGAATGGGCCACCAACATGAATGGAATCATAAATATGAAGAAGCGCAAAATGTTTTTTGAGAAAAATTCACTACGCGTAGTAGTACCGCTAGATCTAGTCGAAGGAGCACGATACACTCAACCGGTGTGCAATGATGATAATGATGACGATCTTGATTGCATCTACAAGATAACCACATGAGAACAGGATTGGGTGAACCCGACTGCAGATGGTAGGATTTCGTGGGAGCGCGAAAGCTCCTACACTTTGGATTCAGATGAAGAAATAGAGCGCTGGCAGAATTGGCTGCACGAAGTAACAACGCTTAATTGCAACATGATGGTTAGATCATTGCGCTGTGTAACAACAGAGGCAAGGGATTTACCTATGTATGATGGGTTGATAGCGGTGAATTCCTGAACAAATTTGAAAGTGCAGTACCAAAATAGCAGCAGCTTGATGCTCTAAAATGGGCATTGTGTGCAACACCTGCAAGATTGTGGGGTACACATCAGAGAAGTTTTGAGGATTGGTGTGGATGCAGAAGAATGATGCGCCTACAATTTGGGAAACTGCAGATACGGCTAGTAGACAAATATGATGGATGGGATGATCCACGTACACACCTCGCGAAATGGACCAAGGTCTATGGGGAAGAGCCACAGCCTGAATGGGTACATTTATTCTATCATACCCTGGATGTCATACCCATGAATTGGTATACTGAGATGGAGCTCCGCCATGGTACGAGCGAATGGGATGTCTTGCACGAGGGATTTCTATTAACTTTCACGTTTGAAGATCATTGGTGGGATACTGTTGACGATGTGCTACAGGCATTAAAAGTAGCTATCTTCAAAATACCCCAGGAGCTAATGGAAGTACTTTAGCCAGAATGAGCAACACAGTTGAGCTACACGTTGGACTGTTACAATGTAAATATTGAGGAGGACGATGAGGACCCACGAAATATTAACATTCCAGAAATGGAAGGCTTTCGCAAGGTTTGAGGACCATCTATTGAGGATCTTGACATCACCGCGCCACTAAAAACAAAGCAGGTAAACATTGTAATGGAGGCGAAGCCAAAGTACACAATGCTTTGGGACTATTAGGATGATGCCACGGTGGATAAGGCTGCTGAGTTACTCCGAGAATACCAAGACTTGTTCCCGACCAAAATTATAGACTTAAAAGGGATCATTGGCAACTTAGGGATGATGAAGATCACCATAAATCCTGACGCGAAGCCAGTTAAGCAGTGACCTTACTGTTTGAATCCGAAATATAAAGAAAAGGTCCGCGAAGAATTAGACAAAATGCTCGCAACCAAAATTATTGAGCCAGTGGAAGAATCCGACTGGGTGAGTCCTATGGTAGTACAGGAGAAAAAGTAGAAGGGAAAAATAAGAATATGTGTGGACCTCAGGAAGCTAAATGACACCTGTGTACACGATCCATTTCTGACACCGTTTACAGATGAAGTACTGGAGAATGTTGGTGGTCAGGAAGCATATTGATTCGTGGATGGGTTCTCGGGGTACCATCAGATTAAGATCACACCAGAAGACATGAGAAAAATGACCTTCGCAAAAGAATGGAGCTACTTTCAATACACTGTTATGCCGTTTGAACTGAAGAACACACCAACCATCTTTTCGCGCATCATTGTGGTTGCATTCAAAGAGTACATCCACAAGTTCTTGGAGGTCTATCCAGATGATTGGATGTAGCAAGCCAATGTAGCAAGCTTATGCTTGATGCTGGATACTTGCTGATGACACCAGATTGCGCTGAACCTTAAGAAGTGCACATTCCTCATTCCATTTGGAAACCTACTAGGACATGTGGTCTGCAAACAAGGACTGATGGTGGACCCTGTGAAGATTTCCATTATTCTAAATTTGGAAGCACCGTGAAGTGTGAAACAACTGCATGCTACTTTGGGACACACGGATACTATAGGAAGTTCATCAAAATTTATGCCCAAATAACAACACCTATGGAAAAGCTATTGAAAAAGGATGTTACATATTGTTGGAATGTGATGAGCTTCATAAAGGGGTAATTATATGGGCTCATTTTATCTCCTAACCTAGTCAAATCAACGATTCTCTTAGCTTATTGTATGATTTTCTGATTATATTTATTCTTATAGGGTGAGTTGAGTTAGTTATTATGCCATGTGGTATAACATGTATTCAATGGAGATTATTGATGGATTTCGAGGTCAAAGTCAGGGATCTAGTGGTCAAACTACAACAATAACTCGAAGTAGACAAAGAAGAGGACTTATAGGAGGGAATCCCCCTCATTTATTGCTCCTCACTTCGAATTCCCCTTCATTTAGCTCGGAGTACAAGTAGTCGAATCATGCACTAGAAGGCAGCCGAGCAAGTGGAATATGATTGATAGTTATCTCGAGTTTTGGGAGCCAAGCCTCCCTGATTTTAAGGAGGCTGTTGGTAGCTTCAGATTTATAAGTAGAGAGGCCTAGGGTCTCACTAGGGTCGACTTCTTTTGGCTTATGTAAGCTCTGCTCAAATTTCGAGCTTACTATTTTATGATAGTCTTATGTAATCTTGCTATTTTTTGATAATGAAGATGGAATCCTTTTTGAGCTAGCACTGAGTTACCTCAGAGGGTTAGATCTCTTGAGTTAGGGCCCAACCCAAGCATCCAAGCTTCTCTTTACTTGTATTTGTATGCTTTACTTCAGTCTGTAGATTAGTTTGTTGTTAGATGCATTTCTCTTATGGTTAAGAATAGGTTTCTTTTGATGATTTAGTAGTTTGCTTCCATTTGTGCTTTTTGTAGTAGGTTAAGTAGTGATCAAGGAAGATTCAAAAGGCTAGTAACAGTGTCTTAGCCTCTCTTCCTCCCTCTGGGACCATGATTTGAGGCAATGACTCTCTTGCCGCCCCAAAAACGTAGATTTTCCTCATTCCCAGGACTTCTAGTGTTTGCAGCTCTCTAGTAGGTTGATAGTCTAGTTTTTCTTTGTGTTAGATCTTCTTTATCATGTTCAATTTCTGATTTATAGTAGTCCTTTTTCATGCTTTCCTTTCTTACAACATTTCCCAACATTTCCTTCTATACATCATAGTTTAGGCCATTTTGATGCAAAACTCTGTTTTTCATAGGATGCACTCATTTCATTGGTTGCTTGACTTTCTTGGTTGACTGTCAGTTTCTATGTAGCAGACCTCTTCCAGTAGTAGGCCAGATTACAAAAAATCACACCGTCCATTCGGTCCATGCCCTATAGGTCTCCTAAACCTCACCTCAATTCTGCCCTAGTTTCCTTCATTTTTCATAGAACTTCTTCCGCTCTCTTGAGCAAACCCAATCATCTTTCTCTCTCTTGGTGATTCATGGTAGATATTAGGCACCCTAAAACCTCATTACAACCTTCATCCACCTTTTCCACCCACTCTCACACCCTCAAAATAACGAAACTTTCTCTCGGCCTCCTCCTATAGGCCTCCTGTAGTTTCCTTGTTTTCCTCTTGTATTTTTCCTGTGTCCTCCTGTAGTTTTTCCTGTAGACTTTCTTTTGAAGGCCAAGTGTGGGAAAAGCCTCTAGAAGGCCACCTAAGATCATCTAGGACCCATCCACACCATCCTACATCCTCCCAAGCTCCAAAACCACCCTCTAACGCCAGCTGTTTGCTGCCACACTCGCACACAATAAATTATATACATGTTAAATTCACATAAAAACACATAAAAATCCAAAAATATGTTTTTTTCTTATTTACTTCCATAAATAGCATGGTTAGATGTTATTTAATTCCTTGAGTAGGTAATTGCATTTCTTTCATGGTTTTAATAGTGTTTTTGGCAAAAGTAGAATTGACTTGTTAATTAGGGTTTACTAGGTTTTTCTTCACATTCCAGTATTTCTCCTTTCTGCAGTTAGAATAGCATTTGTAGAGTAATCTTTCTTTCCTTTCATCACACATAGAGCTTCTTCTGAAATCTATAGAAGTTGGCTTGAGCTCTTAGTGATCTTGTGCTGACTGACCAAGTGACAACCTACAGTGAGAACTAGTACTTGTGCATATAGCACCAACGCTTCCAAGTTTGTTACGAACTACCGGGTTGATAAAAGTAAAGTTGGCAGCCCAGGAGTTGCAACATTCTTGCTGCAATACTGGCGCTCACCACTTTTTAGCACCTTTGTCGAGGAAGCGCCAGAGTATTCTGTGATTACTGCTTTCTTCTATTTTCTATCGCAACATTCTGCTAATAGTTTATTTCGGCAAAAGTAGACTAGTCATTCTTTACTTTTAGTTTTGCATTCTCTTGCTTTCCTTTTTCAATTCTGCAAATTTCCATTCAGTAAGTTCATTTCAGCTAGTTGCAATTTGTTTTGTTCAATTCACAATTTCAGTTTCTATAGGTACTTTTAGTGTGGGAAAAAGAAACAAAAAAACCAACCAAAAATATTTCCTTTCATGCCTCGTAGGAGTAGAGATAACTTAGGAAAATTTTTGCCCAATACCCCCACTGCTTCACACAGCCAACCTTCTCTCTTCTTCGGTGGTTGCAATCAAGAAGAACCCTTAGAGGAACATCCAAACATATTTGAAGAACCTATAGGGGAAGAAGAAGAAGAAAACATTCCTTTGGAGCCAATGGCTGAAAATAGAAATGCTAGGGGAAATGGAAAGAGAATAGAGGGTACCTTCCCCATTCGGGAAACCAATGGGGACACCAAAATGAAGAATATAAGTCCTTCAACCCTACCTCACTTCCATGGTCTGCCTACAAAAGATCCTAACACCTTCTTGTTCGAGTTTGCTGTCATCTGTCGAACTTATGACTATGCAGAAGACGAGCAAAAGTTGAGACTGTTCCCTTCTACTCTCAAGGATGCAGCATTGAGTTGGTTCATGGGATTACCTGGTAATAGCATCAAAACTTGGGCTTAGATGCAGCAAGTCTTTAACGACAAGTATCGAGACTATTGTAGGTCAAAAGATACTAAAGAAAAAATCTTCCGAATGACCATAACAAGTGATGAGTCCTTGGAAGACCATGAAGAGAGGTTCCAGCTCAGTTAAAAAAGGGCCAGGTGTACACTTGACCCTAAGTCTCTGAAGTTGGTCCTACTCAGGGGAATTCGGGAAGACCTTTTAGACACCCTCCATCTATTGGCCGGGGGAGACATCTACCAACTATCCTATGAGGACATAAATACTATTTTTAGAAACCATTCTAGAGCATCCAAAAAGAAAGGTAGGGGGAGTCAACCCATAGCCAATAACTCTTCTTCCAATTAATCCATTAAAGGTGAAATTGGAGACATGCTGGAAGACTTCAAGAGTTAGATGCTGTAGACACTTTCCATGCAAATGGATACCTTACATATCAATAGAAAACAAGAGGAAGCAGAGAGGGCTTTGGCCATTTTTTGCCTTAGATGCACTAGGAGGCATCCTAGGAATGAATGCCCATTGAACTCTATAGAGGTTTGTTCAGTCTGTGAAGAAGATCATTCCACAGATAAGTGCCCTTCCTTGCCCGAACTCAAAGCTGTATACCAAGGGGCTGAAGGAGTCACTGAATAGATCTATTACATAAACCAAAGGAGGCTGCATGGACCTAGACCATACCAGTATGGGATGCAAGGGACATCTAAGGAATAATACAACCCCAACCAAGTCACCTCCATACCTTCTTGGGGGCCCCCTACTCATCCTTCCTGGTCCACGCCTCCTCCTTGGTCCTTCACATCTCAATATCATGCCCAACCAACCACCCATTCATTTCAATTTTATGCTCAGCCGCAACCTCAGTGGAATGCACCTTATCGGGGGTGGAGGCCCTAATAAAACTCTCTCCCCACTCTTCTACCTCCACCACCTGCCCAACCATAACCATTACCTTCTGCTCCACCAAGGAAACCCCAAATGCCTGCCCAACCAAATCCGAACCTGAACAACAGACAGGCTCAACAAGTGTATAGTGGGGAACCATCATGCCAAACTTATGCTATGGAGATTCAAGAAATTAACTTGCAATCCGGGAAAGTTCTCCCAGATAGCTAGCCTCCACCCAGGGAGGTTGAGGAAGATAAAGAGGAAAGAAAACCTAAAGCAAATCCACCCTTTTCTGAGAGACTATCCATGACAATCCAGCCTACCCCAGAAGAGACTGAACTCCTGGGAGAATTGAAACATTTATGTGTGAAGATACCACTTCTCCAAGCCATAAAAGATGTTCCTATCTATAACAGGTTGATCAAAGAGAAGTGCTTTAGGCATCTAGGAAGGCACAAGAGAGATGCCCTAACCATCAATGTCATAGGACAACTGTCTGACCTGATGTTGAGGCAGATAATCTGTCCAAAATATTTGGACCCTGGAAGCCCAGTAGTTGATGTCCACATCAATGGCACAATGGTCCCACATACCTTGATTGATTTGGGGGTTGCCATTAATGTGATGACAAAGGACACAATGCTCAAACTTAACCTCCAAGGCTCCTTGAGGAAGACCACGACGGTGCTGTAGCTAGCAAACCACTCCACAGTGACCCTTGAGGGGATTGTGGAAGATGTGATGGTCTCCTTTGATTCTTGGGAGTACCCTGCTGATTTCGTAGTTCTCTAGCCAAAGGCAAAGCTCACTGGGTATCCTCTCATTTTGGGAAGGCCCTGGTTGGCTACAGTTGATGCCTACATCAGCTGCCGAGCTAGGAACATGACCATAAAGAACAGGCACATGTCCAAATAGTTAACCCTATATCCTCCTGCCCAACCCTTTCTAGAACATGATCTACCTCTCTGGTTGGAGGAGGAGGATGAGGATGAAGTTTATTTTGCACCACTTTGTGCATTAGAAATCGCCATGGGGGGAAGACTGCAAGATGAGGATGAAATGATTGAAAATTTGATTCAGAATCCACCTTCCAGTGTATCACCATTAGAAGACACAGTAAGAGAAACCAAAAACAACCCCTCAACTGATCTCTATGTGGCCGAATCCACTTCTCTTCGTTTTAAAAATATAGAGTTCATCCCAAAAACAACATTGAAAATCAACCCATCCCTATCTGCTTCCTAGGATAAAGAGTTATGCAGCATATTGAGAAAACATCTAGATGCTTTCGCCTGGAGTTATATGGAGATGAAGGGAGTGCACCCTTTAGTATGTACTCATCATATATACATCAAGGAAGATTGCAAGCAAGTCAGGCAACCTCAAAGTAGGATGAACCCAACACTTAAAGATATTGTTAAGGAAGAACTGCAAAAATTTCTTGATGCAGGATTCATCTATCCCATCTCTGATAGTGAATGGGTCTCTCCTTTGGTGCTCGTGAAAAAGATAAATGGTAAGTGGAGAATCTGTGTCGACTATCAAGAATTGGACAAAGCCACTAAAAAGGACCATTTTCCTTTACCTTTCATAGATCAAGTGTTAGACGGTTTGGCAGGGAAAAAGTTTTTCTCCTTCCTAGATGGGTTTAGCAGGTACAATCAGATTCAAATCAACCCAGAAGACCAAGATAAGACCACTTTCACTTTTCCTTGGGGTACCTTCGCATACCAGGTCCTTCCTTTTGGTTTGTGCAACGCTCCAGCCACTTTCCAAAGAGTGGTATTGAGTATATTTTATGAACTGGTTCATGATGCAGTAGAAATATACATGGATGATTTTACTCCTTATGGCTCTGACTTTCAGGAAGCTTTATCTAACCTAGGAAAAGTTCTAGATAAGTGTATTGAGATGAACCTATCCCTTAGTCTGGAAAAATGTGAATTTTTTATGACTGAAGGGACCGTGCTAGGTCATGCAATATCTCACAAGGATAGCAGGTGGACCCCAACAAAATTGCCATCATCCAAAGGGTCCCACCTCCTCAAAAGGTGAGAGATGTCAGAAGCTTCCTAGGGTTAGCCAGATATTACAGGAGATTCATTAAAGACTTCAGCAAGTTAGCCTCTCCTTTGTTTGGCCTCCTAGGCAAATATGTTGAGTTCATATGGTTGGAAAACTGTCAAGAAGCCCTAGATACCTTGAAGAGCAAGTTAGTGACTGCCCCAATTCTCAGAGGCCCAAACTGGGCCCTACCCTTTCACATTCACACAGATGCCTCGAACAAAGCAATAGGAGCAGCCTTAGGACAAATTGATGGAAAGTTACCTTATGCCATATACTTTATAAGCAAAAACTTGTCAAAGGCAGAGTTAAACTATACAGTGATTGAGAAGGAACTCCTAGCTTTCATACATTCCTTAAACAAATTCAGACATTATATCATAGGCTATCAACCCTTTGTGCACACTGATCATTCTGCAATTAGATATTTAATGAACAAATCAGATGTAAATGCTCACATTATTATATGGTTTCTTTTACTGCAGCAGTTTGATCTGACCATTATTGATAAGCCTGGTAAAGAGAATGTTGTTGCTGACTTTTTGTCTAAAGTAAATTTGCCTACAGGTGAAGAAGGAATGGTGGATGACCAAATTCCAGATGAACACCTATTTGCTATATCAGTACTCTCTCCATGGTTTGCTAATATAGCAACTACTTGGTTGTAGCACAGTTCCCACCACACCTATCCTCAATAGAGAAGAGCAAGATAGTAAGGAAAAGCGCCCCTTTCACTTGGATTGGAGGCAATCTCTTCAAACTTGGCCCAGATCAGATCTTGAGAAGATGTGTCAGGGAGGAGGAAGTCTTTGACATCCTCCTGACCTATCATGACACCCCTTGTGGAGGTCTTTTTGCAGCAAAAAGAATCGCCTTCAAGATATTGCAAGCAGGCTACTACTAGCCCACTCTTCATCAGGATGGTTTTGACGGCCAGGGAAGTAGGTTGGGCTTGGAGATATATTGATTGATTGGACTTGATTGATTCACTTTAGAAAAGATTTTGAGAATAGCGTTCCCACCTGCCCCATCTTCCGAGAATAGTTTGACACCAAACTCCCCATAGCACGTCCCAATAAACTAACCATCTAATGTCCCAATATTAGGCGAAAAGAGATGCGGGGTCCACCGGATCGACCAATGAGTGACAGCAGATGTGAGGAGATACATGAGCCAATGTGATCGGTGTCAGAGGATGGGGAAACCCACTCCAAAGGATGAAATGCCCATGCAACCTCAAGTGACCTTTGAGCTATTTGAGAAGTGGGGCATGGACTTTGTGGGGCCTATCAACCCCCCTTCAAAGCAGAAACAATACATCATTTGTGTGCACTGACTACATGACAAAGTGGGCAGAGACAAAAGCAATCAAAGCAATGACGAGGAATAAGTAGCTGAGTTTTTAAGGGAAAACATATTCTAAAAGTTTGGGTATCCGAGAGAGTTGGTCATAGACCAAGGCAGTTAGTTCACTTTCAACCTGATTGAAGACTTGCTCACACATCATAAGATCAAGCATAGGACTTCCACCCCTTACCATCCACAAGCCAATGAGCAAGTGGAGGTCACTAACATAGCATTGGAAGGGATCCTAACCAAGGTAGTGAGTAGCAGTAGAAAGTTCTGGGCGAGCAGATTAGTTAAGACCACTTGGGCCTACAACACAACATGGAAGACCACCACCAGGTTCACACCCTATGAACTAGTCTATGGGAAGAAGGCTTTGTTGTCAATAGAGTTTGAATTCAATACCCTAAGGATGGAAGCTCAGCTGGATCTAGACCTTAGCCATGCACAGAAGGAGAGATTACTTCAGCTCAATGGATTGGATGAATACAGATTGCAAGCCCTTCTCCATATAGAGGTAGTTCAGCTTCAGAGAAAGATATGGCATGACAGAAATATCAAGGAGAAGCAATTCCAAGAGGGAGATTGGAAACTACTCTATGATTCAAGATATAAGGATTTCAAAGGCAAGCTGAGGACAAGATGGTCAGGACCCTACACTATGGATAAATGCAATGAAAATGGTTCAATTCTGATCAGAACCATTGATGATGAAGCCATCCTCATGCTTCTTAATAGACATTGGTTGAAAGTCTACAAGAAACCCCTCTCCAAGTGAGAGTTTATTGAATATTTGAATAAAACAGTGATGGTATTGGAGCATGTCTTAGCTTCCACTTCACCCACTCACTGAAGAAAAGAGAAAAAATAAGGACTCAAGTGAAAACCTCCATGAGGCGCTTGAGTCAAATCATTGGGTTGAAAACCTCTTCTGAGGCAGCCCAGTGATGTAAAAAAAAATGGGAAAAGAATAAGATCCCTGGGTGAAAACCTCCCTTGGAGGCACCCAGGGCAGACAATTAAGGTGAAAACCTCTTAGAGGTGCCCTAGTTTTTTTCAAAAAAAAAAGAAAGAGAAAGAACAAAATGAATTTTTATTGCATTGCAGGTTTGCAGGAGGACTACAGGGAGTAGGAGAAGGTGCCAAGGGGACCTTGGCATTCATACTAGCATCCATCTCATCTTCTCCACACCTTCGTCCATCATTCTTGGCATCTCTTTCACCCCACTTTACCTCTTCTTCCAAAACTGTGTTTTCTACAGGAGGCTCTGTTTTTTCTACAGGAGGCTCCTGTAGGAATTAGAGAGAGCCAAAAGTGTCTACAGGAGGTAGTTTGATGGACAAGAAAAGCTTCATGAGGAACATATAATCCCTCTTACCATATTCAAACCTCCTTGCCATCATTTCGAAGCCTGCATCACACTCCAAGCATCATTATCATTTTTTTCCTTTCTAAGAAAAAAACACAGAAAAAAAGTTTTTCAGTTTTGAAAAAAAAACAACAAAAAAAGAGGAAAGGGCACCATTAACTGTACCTAAAGCTTACCTACTATCCCTCCATCATTCATCTCCACCTCTGGCATTATTCTCGAGCTCCAAGCACAAGGAAATAGTTGAAGTTTCAAGGGGAGAAGCAGCTACAGGAGCTCCTGTAGGAATTCCTGTAGTGGATGATCCCATAGAAGTCCAGCACTAGTAGCAAGGGACAACACATCTGAAGGTTGAAAAGGTACATTCAACTCAGCTCCAGCAAAAGAAGAACTTGCAAAAACACACAACAACATATCAGCAAGCAGAGATAGCATGCATGAAGGAAAATGAAGGCATGCAGTAAAGAAAGTTGAATCACCTCACAGTTGATGGCAACAAATACGCTTGGATTACAGGTAAGTAGCTAAGTCACTCATCTATATGCATTTGTGTAATTAGGAATCATATGAATGAAATGAGATGGTTGAAATCGAAAGAGGGAAAGGTGGCCAGTTAACTTGGCCACCTTCATTTAGTTGACTCCACTTAACCAAGATACCACCCACACGTGTGCACAGTCAACTCAAGCAAAAGATGCGAAGGACAGGTAGTGGGAGAAATAGTTAACTCCGATGCAGTAATGAGGTGATGATTACAAGGGGGGGTCAAATGACCAAGCAGGTGGGGACCAACGGTCCTAATCTGGGCAACGTACACATTTCCAGCTCAACACTCATAACCAAAAACAACAATAAAAGGTAGTGAGTACTCCTCCTTGCGCATTCTCACCACATTTTCTTTAGTTTCTCCTCATAACTCAACCACACCGCAGTCTTCTTATGCCCACACAACCTCTTATCCACCATCCTCCATTGATTTCCTCCATATTTTTTCTCTTGGCATTTTGTACAGGAGCACCTACAAGAAATCTACAGGAGGGACAACAGGCTTCTACAGGAGGGGCAGTGAGTCATTTTGAAGGGAGAAAACGTAATTTTTGGCACGAATTTTAGTCTGAAGAGGTAGGGTTCATGAATGCCCTCTATTGAATATCAAAATATGAAAGAGTTGGTTTCAAATTGAAAATTAAATAAGTCTTTAAGAGGGTAGAAAAACATAATTTTTTTTTTTTTTCTATTTAAAAAAAAAATAGTCCCCTCTGTTTTTCTATTTCACTCAAAATTCTTTGTCTCCACCTCCATATCTAGTTTTTCAAAAGAAGTACAGGCAATATGATAGGGGGGTTTATGAGAAAAGATCCCACTAACTCCACTAGACTCCATGCACATCCTCAAGTGGTGGAAATATTTACAAGGGTAAACTGGATGAATTTATTTGAGAAGTTTAGAGGGTTTGATGATGAAATTTCCCATGAATTTGATCTCTCTCTGGTCCCTCACACATGAACTCATGCTACAGTAACCATTAGAGGCCTCTCCATTGAAATAAACCCTGAATTCATCAGTAGGGTCACTACCCTTCCTCTTGGGCTGCCTTGGAGTAAGGATGAGAAAACAATTGGCCAGGTTGCCAAGAGGAATTTTTTCCAAGATAATGAAACCCTTTTTGAAGACAAAAATGGAATTAGGAGGGCTAGTGTACCATATCCCTGGGATGAGGTTAGCTACCAATTGATCAAATACATTTCTTGTGAGGGGAGGCACAACATTGTTTATGGATATCGTTTCAGAATCCTCCAAGAATTGAAATATGACATGGATACCCCAGCACATCAAAAGGTCAGTATCCCTTACTTTCTCCTTTAGTCCCTCATTGAATCCAGCACCAAGGTATGAGAATGAAATTCACAACAGCTAGATCACCATGGCCTAATCAAGGTCCTAGTAGAGGAAGCCCTTTGTACCCTTACAATCCCTATAGCATGGGAAGTTTTTAGAAATATGACAGTTGAGGATGACATTAAGGCATTAACCTATGATGTCAGTCCTACTGTTAGTGAGGAGGGAGAACAGAGATGAGGAGAAGATGAAGCCAGTGGTGACATAGCAGATCAAGAGAGGAAGGAGGAAAGAAAAGAAATAGAGGAGGGGAGAGTTGACGAGACAAAACATGAGGTAGAAAAAGAGACAGAGCAAGAGGAGGAAAAAGAAACAGAAGAGGGAGAAACAGAGGCAGAGAGGGCAGAACAAAGAGAAGAGTCCCTTGAAACTGTGGAAAGAGAAGTAGTAGCTACCCTCACTGCCCTCGGTACACCAATCAAGCAGAAGTAGAAGAGGAAAAGAAAAACCTCCATGTATTTCAGGGCAAGGAAGATTACCAGAATTAAAACAGGCAAACCTTAACCCTCATCAAAGACTCCATTAACATTGAAGATTCACCATCTACCCAGGTGAAAGAATCTCCTTCCAAGACACCCATAACCTATGAAAGGAGGACTACAAGATATTCTACATGGAAGGGGAAGGAAATTCTACAGGACCCTAAAAAAATCCTATAGGAGACACTGTCCGAACTACAGGAGACACAAAAACTTGAGGAAAATATATGAGGAAAGACAGAGGTGAAAGAGGAAGCACAAGAGCTACAAGAACCTGACCCCCAACCTAATTTTGACTCCTATTATAGACTACTTTAGGGAGGCAAGATAATCCCACAAAAAATTGTAATTCCACTGTTTTTCGAATCGGAAAAAGAGAGAGTAAGAACACATAGGTGGATGCAGATAGCCAAGTCCAAAGGAGTTGAGGATATTGGCCACATGGAAGACAAACTCAGGGAATTGAGTGCTCTCAGAGACAGAGAAGCCATTACAAGAAGCCACCTTAAGAATTAAAATGAATTACTAGGAGGTAGCTGCAGGAGAAAGAGACTCATTTGGCATACATGGCCAGCTTATCCATAGAAGCATTACAATGCAGAACACCAGCCAAATCATATGGCCTCTATCTGAAATATCAATGGCTTCAATTCCAAATAAAAACTTTGGCACAAAGAGGCACAATGCCTTTCCAAGACTATAGGTAGTTCATGGATTTGTCTGACCAAAGCACCTCTGAGGAAAAAGAAAATATGGAAGAGTTCTATCTACACAACATGGCCCTCACAAACCTGAATGTGTGGGACCCCAATGCCAAGCTAGGGGATCTGCAATTAATGGCCATGGCATCATGGATGAACCATGAAGAATTTAGGGCAGCAGAAATGAAAAGATTGTTAATAAAAGAGAAGAATGAACAATTGATGTTAAGAGCTGAGCCATCAGATCCTATGGCACTCGTCAGCACACACAACCTTCTCACCAATGTCCCTCAGATCGCCCCTAAATATCTAGCCAATCAGGAACAAGCCATTGCACACTTTGAAGATATGCTTAGGCTACTTGGGGATGACTGTGTGCATGCATGCACGAGAAGATGGAACACCCTACCCCAGAGCTTGCAGATCAAAGAATACCATTCCCCCATGAAGCTGAGGGAGGTATTGAAAGGAGTGCCAATGTACAAGCACTCCATTCAAAGGTTGAAGGTCAACTGGATTGGCCTCAAACTGAGTCCTCCACTCATATTAGGCATGCTGGAAGGCAGATAAGAAGAAGAAGAGAAGGAGCAGTGGAAGGACATAGACAGAAAGGCAGGATTTTATGGAGAACATGAGTAGATTGCATCAGAAGCCTGGGATGCTAGGGAGGCCACTAGGGCCATGAAAGACGAAGAGATTGACTAGGTTGCTCAGAGGATGAGAAACACCTTCAGTAGGGGGGTGATGATGAGCCTCATAAATGGGTAATTATATGGGCTCATTTTACCTCATAACCTAGTCAACTCAACCATTCTCTTAGATTATTGTATGATTTTCTGATTATATTTATGCTTATAGGGTGAGTTGAGTTAGTTATTATGCCATGTGGTCTAACATGTATTTAATGCATATTATTGATGGATTTTGAGGTCAAATCCAGGGATCTAGTGGTCAAACTACAACAATAACTTGAAGTAGACAAAGGAAAGGACTTATAGGGTGGAATGCCCCTCATTTAGTGCTCCTCACTTCGAATTCTGCTTCATTCAGCTCGGAGTACAAGCAACTGAATCATGCACTAGAAGGCACCTGGGCAAGTGGAAGATGATTGATAGTTATCTCGAGTTTTAGGAGCCAAGCCTCCCTGATTTTAAGGAAGCTGTTGGTAGCTTCATATATATAAGTAGAGAGGTCTAGGGCCTCACTAGGGTTGAATTTTTTTTGGCTTATGTAAACTCTGCTCAAATTTTGAGCTTACTATTTTATGACAATTTTATGTAATCTTGCTATTTTTTTATCATGAAGATGGAATCCTTTTTAAGCTAGCACTGAGTTACCTCAGAGTACTGAAGCTCTTGGGTTAGTGCCCAACCCAAGTAGCCAAACTTCTCTTTACTTTTATTTGTATGCTTTGCTTCAGTTTGTAGATTAGTTTTCTGTTAGATGTATTTCTCTCATGGTTAAGAATAGGTTGCTTTTGATGATTTAGTAGTTTGTTTCCATTTGTGCATTTTGTAGCAGGTTAAGTAGTGATCAAGGAAGATTCAAAAGGTTAGCAATAGTGCCTTGGCCTCTCCTCCTCCCTCTGGGACCATGATTTGAGGCAATGAATTTCTTGCTGCCCCAAAAACACAGATTTTCCTCATTCCTAGGACTTCTTGTGTTTGCAACTCTCTAGTAGGTTGATAGTCCAGTTTTGCTTTTCTTTAGATCTTATTTATCATGTTCAATTCTTGATTTGTAGTATTCCTTTTGCATGATTTCCTTTCTTATAGCATTTCCCAGCATTTCCTTCTATACATCATAGTTTAGGCCATTTTGATGCAAAACTGTATTTTTCCTAAGATGCACTCATTTCATTGGTTGCTTGATTTTCTTGGTTGACTGTCAGTTTCTATTTAGCAGACCTCTTCCAATAGTAAGCTAGCTTACCAGAAATCACACCCTCCATCTGGTCCATGCCCTATAGGTCTCCCAAACCTCACCTCAATTCTACCCTAGTTTCCTTCATTTTTCATAGAACTTCTTTCGCTCTCCTTGAGCAAACCCAATCATCTTTCTCTCTCCTAGTGATTCATGGTAGATCTTAGGCACCCTAACACCTCATTCCAACCTTCATCCACCTTTTCCACCCACTCTCACACCCTCAAAACAACGAAACTTGCTCTTGGCCTCCTCCTATAGGCCTCCTGTAGTTTCCCTGTTTTCCTCCTGTAGTTTTCCTGTGTCCTCCTGTAGTTTTTCCTGTAGGCTTTCTTTTGAAGGCCGAGTGTGGGAAAATCCTCCAGAAGGCCACCTAATATTTCCTAGGACCCATCCACACCATCCTACATCCTCCCAAGCTCTAGAACCACCCTCTAACACCACCTGTTTTCTGCCACACTCACACATAATAAATTAGATGCATGTTAAATTCACATAAAAACACATAAAAATCCAAAAATATGTTTTTTGCTTATTTACTTCCAGAAATAGCATGGTTAGATGTTATTTACTTCCTTGAGTAGGTAATGGCATTTCTTTCATGGCTTTCATAGTGTTTTTGGCAAAATTAGAATTGACTTGGTAATTAGGATTTACTAGGTTTTGCTTCACATTCTAGTATTTCTCCTTTCTGCAGTTAGAATAGAATTTGTAGAGTAATCTTTCTTTCCTTTCATCACACATAGAGATTCTTCTGAAATCTATAGAAGTTGGCTTGAGCTCCTAGTGACCTTGTGCTGGCTGACCAAGTGACAACCTGCAGTGAGAACTAGTACTTGTGTATATAACACCAACGCTTCCAAGTTTGTTACGAACTACCGGGTTGATAAAAGTAAAGTTGGTAGCCCAGGAGTTGCAACATTCTTGCTGCAATACTTACACTCACTAGAATGATGATTGCATGAAGAGTTTGGATGTCCTGAAGGGGAAACTAGCCTCTGCTCCAATCCTAGCATTCCCAAAATGGGATGTGGAATTTCATGTACATGTTGATGCGTCGCGTATTGTGCTGGGAGCCATACTCACACAGGAGGGCATGGAGGATGTGGATCACTTGATCACGTTTGCAAGTCAGAGATTGTCCAAAGTAGAAAATAACTATTCCACCACTGAGCGTGAGGGGTTAGCGATGGTGTACGCGCTCCAAAAATATCGACACTATTTGTTTGGAGGACATTTCAAGATGTACACTGACCATTCCGCATTGAAATACCTAGTGATGGGGGGGAGCATATGCAGATGGCTCTTACTATTCCAAGAATATGATTTTGAGGTCATAGTCAAGCCGAGATGCCTGAATGTAGGACCAGATCACTTGTCACAAATTGAGATGGGCGAGGAACCAACGAATTTGGAGGATGGGCTACCTGATGCACAACTCTTTGTAATGTGCGTTGCGGACAGACAGTTCGAAGATATAATCCATTTTCTAACAATAGGGACTGCACTGAAGGAATACTCAATCCAACAAAAAAAGGAATTGGTGGTGCATGCAATGGACTTTTCTGTCATCGCAGGGCACCTATACAAAATGGGAAATGATGAGATATTGCAAAGATACATACCTGAATTTGAACGAGGTCAGATCCTCGTGGAAGCACATGGGGGCGCTGCAGGAGGACACTATGCAGGACGCGTGACCGCACAGAAGATTCTTCACGTAGGGTTATGGTGGCCAACCCTGCACCAGGATTCGAAAGTGCACTGTAAGGCCTGCGATATATGTCAAAGGACTGGAAAACCATCACGGAGGGACGAGATGCCATTAAATCCACAAATGACACTACAACCATTTGAAAAATGGGCAATCAACTTTGTGGGACTGATCAAACCTCAGGGAAAGACGGGCGCGTGCTACATCATCATCGCGACAGAGTACCTGACATGATGGGTGGAAGTGCAATCGGTCAAAGACTGCACAACTGCTATGGATGCGAAGTTTTTGTTCGAAATCACGTTGACCCGATTTGGCTGTCTAAAAATATTAATGAGTGACAGTGGAACACATTTCCTGAATGAAACCATCAGCGCGCTCACAGAATAGTTCCAGGTGTATCATCAGAAAAGTACACCGTACCACCCACAAGCTAATGGGATAGTAGAGGCATTCAACAAAATATTGGAGACTGCGCTAATGGGACCTACACATACCTGCCATACTATGGGCTTACAGGACAACGTGCAAGAAATTGACAGGACAAGCACCTTTCCGGTTAGTCTATGGCATAGAAGTTGTCATGCCGATGGAATACATTGTACCTAGCCTGTGAATAACAGTGCTCATAGGCATGATGGACCATGAAGCTCTAGAAGAAAGGCTCACGCAGTTAGAAGAACTCAAGGACGAATGATTTCTAGCTGGATTTCATCAGCAGGTCCAAGATCAGTGTGAAAATGCCTGGCACGACCGCCATATCAAGTTGTGCACCTTCAAGGTCAATGAATCAGTGTTGTCGTATGATAGTAAGTTTGAAAAATTTCCTGGAAAATTCAGAATGTACTGGCTGGGACCATATGGGGTTAAGGAGGTCACAAACAGAGGCACGGTCCAGCTAGTCAAACTAAATGGAGAACCCTTCCTAGGCAAAGTAAAAAACAGTCACTTGAAGCCCTACATGGGTGGGTAGGCTCTCTGACTAACCATCCAAAGCACAGTTTTCACAACCCGAGAAGCCGGACAAGGGCACGGGACTATAAACATACACAACAAATGTCGATACAGAGGGAAGGACACAATTCAAACACAGAGGGTTCAAAAGAAAGAATGCAGCAGGTTCAGCAGGTAGGAGCGCACTGCGCTTTAGACATTTATACTGTTCGGGACCAGTTGGAAGGACTCCATGCCAATATCACCATGTAGATAGAGTGACTCAAGGAAAAGTCACGATGTTTGTGTTTGGGGCTTGTTGGGAATGGAATCCCCCCACAACATGTTTTGGGGCTCAAAGCCCAAGTTTTGGTCAAATATGTTGTAAGACTTCGCGAATTGCGGGTGCAGAGTGCGAAATATATGTTGAGTCATAGGGTTGTTTTCCCTAAGTTTTGTAATGTAATGCAATGTCATGTCGGCCTGCCCATGGTCTATGGACCATGGGATTTTATAAATAGAGCGAGGCTCTAAGTTGTAAAGGGAATTAGAGATGGATTGATTGATTTAATGATCTAGTAGCAGATAGAGAAGAATCCTAAGTGTCTTGGGTCATAGTAGTAGGAAGAGGCTCTGTAGCTGAGTGCGCATAGGCCTAGTAGAGTCCGCAGCTAAGTGCGTGGACCCCTGCAACTGAGTGCGCAGGGCGCAGTTGAGTCTGTAACCTAAGAGGAAGAATAATAAAGAGAAGTTTGATTCCAAAAACTGTGTATCTACTTTTGTATTACCTTCTAATGCATCTATATTGTTTTGTTTATCACGTGCACTTATATAAATACTGAACACTGTTAAGTATAATTGGGCTTAGACAGATAAGTTAAGTAATCATATAATCTCAGGTTAATAGTAAGGAACTTAGGTAATAACGTGGATCATGCCTCGAATAGGGTTGCGCGAAGGCAACATTGCAGGCTGCAAGGTACTGATAGATGCACGTAGCAATGTGTGCGTAGGGTCAAATCGCGGACTACCGAAAAACCATCAGACATCTCTAGGGTGCAAAAACCTGGTTCTAACACCCTCCCATACTACTTTGGGTGAGACCTCAGTCCATGATCTATGGACTTTTGCCGAAAGGGCTAGTAGTACCAGGATTTGTTTGGATGAATCATCTCTGAACCTGGTCAGGCCCCTATAAGCCAACATTGCCACATCTAGTTTCTTACCTGAAAAGGATTCTTTTGGTGTACTCATCCTGAGAATCCACTGAGGACTCTTGTTCTGCACATATACAACTGTGTTGCATGCTTCAGCCCACAAGTGCAATGATAGGCCCTGATCATGTAACATTTCCCATGAATATCGCACAATACTTTTGTCCTTCTTTTCAGCTAGTCGATTCTACTGTGGGTTATGGGCGTTGGGTGTAGGAATTGCAATTAGGTAAGCTCCTTCAACACTTAATTGTCAACCTGGGGGTTTTGTAAACTTAGAGACAAAGCATAGGTAATGCTAGGAGTGGTATGAAATTTTCCTATTCCTATTCTTGCTTCTCAATTGAAACTTTGAAGAATTAAACAAAAAAATCTCAAAGGAAATTAACACCAAAGTAATTCTAGTGCTGGAATGTCAAAGAATGCATTTGCAAAGAAACAAAAAAAAGGAACTTGCACACTTCTATAAAATATCTTAATCACTGAAGTGAAACTCTATGTCTATCCTAAGTACAGGTATTGGAAGTTTAACAAGTGGGCCCTTGAAAAGATATGTCCTTTCAATGATTTTCCTTCTCACACTAAGTGGTCGTCCCTATAACCTTGCAATCTGCTTGCACTAGTGCAGGTACAGAACTTATGCGATAAGTATAACTTGTACTTATACTGAAGACTTATATTTTCCGTAGGGGCTCTAAGCCTCAAGACTTGGAGCACTTCTGTTCTTGTAGAAAGACACCAATCCTTGTACCAGAATAGAGTTTCCTACACCAATTATTCCAAGTTTCTTTTAAGAAGATAAAATAGCATGTTAACTATGAAAGGAATTGCATGTGCGAGTAAAATATGAAATAATCTTGCACACAAAAATAATGCTTTAATCGACTAAATCTTACAAATAGAAAGAAACTCTTAAGATAAAAAAAAATCTTGAAAGTAAAGAAAACTTTCTTTAGTCAAAGGAGTTTTGCATGTAAACAAATATAACTCGAAACGGTTCACTGTAATATTCCAGATTACTTCTAGTCTTTTTCCTTAAATTGTGAAGTGAAAATACAAATCGAGATATGCAACATCGTTCTCTTCTATTTCCTGAAGTTATCTTTAATCTTTAAGGATTCAACTTTCAGTATTAGAGACAAACACTTTCTTTGCAAAAATAGATTAAATCATCTAAAAGGAAAATAATGAAACATTTGTTGTAAACGAACTAGTGAACCAAAGTGCAAGATCTTGCATACATTAGTGCAAGAAGGATCTCACGACCCAAGTGAAAACAAAACAACAAAGAAATTATATGAAACGATTTAATTTAACTCCCACATAATGGATCCGTTCACACTTAACTATTTAATGGAATAAATTAGAATTCATAGGTAAGCACAAAATTCGAGATTCAAATCACACTATTGTAAATGAATAAAGTTAACACACCTTTTAAGATAACAAGAAAGAGGGAAAACGAGCTGGGTTGGCTGGGTCCTAGCCAACCAACTCGTTTCCCGTTTTAGGAAATGAAAACCTTTAGAACGTTATCGATACATCAATGAAGAATTACATGCAGAATGAAAAAGCCATGGCGCAACTCGTTGTATTAATTTCGATCAGCAAATTTACATGAGAGTTCAAGTCTATCCTAGAATGCGGGCAACAACGAAATTACAAATAAACCAGACATTACAACGATCTACTATCGCTATCGTTTGCTAGCTAGTTCTATCTAAAATCTACATTTTATACAACCCTTCGGCCTGTGGCCGTAACAAAAAATTACAGTCGTTCCAAATCAAGCCTTTCGGCTAAAACAAAAATAACAAACAAAATTAAAACTTAAGCCGATGGCTATAATAAAGTACGAACTATTCGTGGCCATAGAATGATATTCGACCATATCCCTAATTTTCCTCCACTTTAATTTCAACTCCAGATAACCGCAATTGAACTCGACGACATGGACCAAGATGCCCACGTGGAGTGATCAACTATTACAGAGATCACGGAATGGATAGTTGTTAGCAGTGCATGAATCTTCCTGCACTAGATCAAGCTAGCATAACAATTAATACTTTAGCTTTATCAAATACTTTTGGAAAGTAAATATAAGTTAAAAGAAATATTTAAAGGCATGAAATCTACTTAAAATGATTAATTAAGCACTTAATAAACCTTAAAGATGAAATATGAAGTTTATGTAGGAATAGACAATATCTTGGACTAGTGCAGGAATTAGGAGGTTTATGTAAAAAAATAGAGGTTAATGGTTGTGGTTTTGTGATAGGAAGGTGCTCCTATCCCAGTTGTTGTGTGTCCTCACACAACCTTTAATTGCTGCAAAAATCTTCAACGTAGGAAGTCATCTTTCAATCTTGCACCTGCATACTAATTCCTGCCTTCACTACCTTCGTCTTCTTTCCTCGAGCTTTCTTAAGTTGTTTAGTCACCTTCTTGAGGCGCTTGTAGCATTTAGAAGCCCGAAACTTCCATATCTTCACTTTTCGTTTCTGCTCTTCTGCTAACTTTATCTCACCTTGCTTTTGCCATATTTGCTCCTTCATGACCTGGTTTAGTGCTTCCAAGTCATGAATTTGCTGCTCGAGCTCTACTATCTGGTTATTCAGATAGAGGGTAGAGGTCTCTATTTCTAGCTCATCTGGTGCGAGCACTTTCTCTGCAACTGATTCGAAACATGTACCGTCGTTGCCAAGATCAAAGTCATCTTAGCCATCCAGCGTCTGTATCATAATATCACCAAGGGTTTCAGTGCCAGGGGCTTCTAGGTCAATGAGGGTTTCATCCTCCTGTGCGTTTAACACATTAGGAGTTTTAATGCCTTGTACATATGACTCAGTAGGGGATTCGGTACCCTGTTCATTCACCTCGTCAGGGGTTTTAGTACCTATTCCTTCAATTCATTAGGGGATTCAGTACCCTGTTCCTTCAATTCGTCAGGGGCTTTAGTACCCTGTTCATCAAAATTCTCGAGGGCTTAAGTACCCTATTCATCAAAATTGTCGAGGGATTCTTGGTTTTGCGCCTCATCATCTAATTGACCTTCTGCCAGGTCTTCACTTGCACATTTTGTCATTCTTTTGTTCTTCAATTTATGAACGAAGGCCGAAAAGAGTATGTCATCTTCCTTTTCTGCATCTTCTTCATTCACCACTGTGTGGGCTATTGCATCTACAAGAACTGAGGGGTTATGATCTCCAGGTGAAGCCTGGAGTGTCTCATAAATCAAGATCGAGGAGCTTGACTGAGCACGACTTGTTCCCAAAGAGACAGTCCTTCTCCTCGTCGAGGTCCTAGTCACTCTTCTTTTTACTAAGGATGGGGTTTCTTCAATAATTTTCTTCCCTACTTGCACCGTTTTGTCTTTACTTTTCATCTTAACTTTCCTCTTCTTGCCTGCACGTTTTCCAGTTGACTCCCTTGCACTTCTCTCTCAAAATTCTTTCAAGAATGCCTCCCAGGTTATTCCCTTAGCTTCTAGCTCTTTCTTGACCAGGATTGCAATGAGCCTGTGATGGTATAGTTTATCTACAACCCAACTGGCACTCCCGTTCTGCACTCCTTTCACCATTTTCTCTAGACTTCGGAGTAGGTAATAAGGGAAATTGATGCATTTCCCTGATTTAAAATGCAACAAAAACTTGATATGATACACAAACATTGATGTATAACATCCCTCGTAGGTAAAAAATTTCTGTAATATGTAATGGAGGTCTCGCCATTTTCCGATCATGGCGCTCTGTGGAAGCCCTTTCTTCCAGTCGACCTTGAGCTTTCGATCGACCACAAATCAACACCATCTTTTCCTTTCGATCCTCTCCTTCTTGAACCATTTTTCACCCA
Organism: Pinus tabuliformis; assembly: GCA_031772625.1. NCBI lineage: Eukaryota > Viridiplantae > Streptophyta > Pinopsida > Pinales > Pinaceae > Pinus > Pinus tabuliformis. The sequence goes on from CM062814.1 coordinate 574,984,127, forward strand.
CGGTTGACAAGCCTGTATCTCGCTCTATAGATTCTTCTGTGACTTCAAGTTCTAATGAGCCTACTTTATCTTGGACCTCCTCGAACATCCTTGCAAATTCCAGAGCCATGGCCGTATCGAACCCATCAAATTTCTGCAAAAATGGGAGAAATCCCGATTCTTGCAATAGTGCAAGACTCCCTCGATACTCGGTCGTTTTCTCTATCTCCCTCACAGATGATGGTTCATGTCTCACGAGCGCCATCTCTGTGTTGAATTCACCTCAATTCTCTGTTACATCTTTGGAAAGATTTCACACTGCAGAGTGCAAGGGAGCTGCCGAGAATTTTATGATGGAGATCCAGCTGTTCCACCATCTTGTTAATCGCTCCCATCCAATCACATTCAATCATTATTATTTCCTCTTCGGGACGGATGCACACACATATCAATTTTCTATGACAAGCAATGATAATTGGGGGAGGCTCAAATTTTTGCGGTGGCAGTGTAATGGTCATGGGGGATCAGATTATGAGGTGAGGTGAGAAAGTGCGTGATGGAGGATCTTTTCAATGGAGGTAAGTGTAGGATTTCAGGTGGGTCTGTACTATCCTTGGTTGCCTCATAATTCACATAAGGTGTACTTCAGTACTCATTAAAAATATTAGACTTCAGAACCAAAAATATCTCACACTTTTAAAAGATTTCTCCCTAACTTAGTAAATGATAAAAAAAAGTTTTAACCGAAATTTAAATAATACAATGCTATGATCTATCATTTTGGTAGTTATTCATCTTCATAAAAAAATGTAAATTTCTCAGTAACTTCATGCTTATGTACTGTGTTCAAACAATTTTCTTCACTATGTTTGCATGCCTACACTAATCGTTCTTGGACTTATCCTGCTTGCAATGCAATGTGCCTGCATTGAACCCACTTGCACTGCAGCGTGTTGGTGAACCTGCCTGCACCAATCATGTGTGTTCTTGGACCAGGGATTTCTGTAGCATCGAAGAAAGAAGGGATAATAAAAAAAATCTGATAGAACTCAGTTCTTTGGCTGGACTTTGAAAATTTCCTGAACATGCAAGAGAAGTTTTATTCGCCTTTCTTTGGTGCTTCATGAGCATGCCTTCTGATTTGACTATATCCGATCCTAGAATCGATCCATGAGGGTAAAAAGAAGTGGGAAGGGGTATGTTGGGCGTGGGATCTCCCCCAAGTCAAGTTTTGGGGCTTAAAGCCCAAGTTCTAACTAAGTCCGATATAAAGACTTTGCGATTTATGGGCATGGAGCACGAAGATGGTAAATGAGTCAGAGGGTTGTCCACCCTCATTTTTGTAATGTAATTGCAGTTTGAGAGATCTACCCATGGTCCGTGGACCATGGGATTGTATAAATAGAGCGAGGCTATAAATGTAAAAAAACAATCATAGAGGAATGAATCAATGGAAGATCTAATAAGGAAGCATTGAGTCTAAGTGTAGGGTCGTGTCTTTGGGTCGTAGAGTAGGAAAAGGCTCTGTAGCTGAGTGTGTAGCGTAGGTTGAGTCTGTAACCGATTGAAGCATTAATAAAGATAAGTTTTACAATATTTCTGTGTAACTTTACCTGTTTTATGCATTGAAGTATATTGGGTAGGAATTGCAAGTTTACTGTTTACTTGCTCCGTGAACTTATATGAATGTGTGGAATAAGTGAATATAATATAAGGTACCTATTTACGTGAAGATAACTAACTGTTATAAGAAGATAAGTAAGATCTGCGGCATGACTTGGGAAATAGCGCAGATCGTTGCTCTAACAGCGCAAAAGCCCCACAGCCCCTGGTTAGGGTTGCGCGAAGATGAATATAACAAGGCCGCGAAGGCCTTGTAGGCTAGGAAAGTTAGTGAAGTAACCTACATGAAAGTATTCACAGTTGGAATAAATCAACCCCTCAGACATCTCAAGGGTGTGGAAAACTGGTTCCAGCATCCCCCCATACTGCTTCGGGTGAGACCTCAGTCAACGCTTCGTGGACTATTGCCGAAAGGGCTAGTAGTACAGGGATTTGTTTGGCTAATTAACTCCGAACCATGGTCAGGCCCCAACAAGCCAACAAATGGTTCCATTGCCGGCACCAGAATCTGCATATAGATGTCTGATGTTGTATCATTGGAATCCAACTAAGAAAGAAATTGAAGGTTGGTTGGATAGAAGAATTCACGAATTCACGGCACAGGAGAACAGGAACCCGCTACTATCAAAAGAAAAGTGGTTAGACTATTATTTGTACACAGAGATCCATGAAATTTTCTTTGCATCTTTCCCTACTGAGTTGTACGAGTGGATCACAAAGCTAGCAGATAGCCAAGGAAGGTGCAAGCTCGACAGTCCTATTGTTTGGACCCCAGAGTTGTTGTGCAGATTGGAAACATCGGAGGATAATATTGCGCACGATGTTGATCACTGGCTTGATCGGATTATAGGAGGATTCATTACTGAGTTCATAGTAGATACTATGGTAAGCTACAGTGAGACCGAGCGACGCTTTCTCAAAGGACTGCGAGGTAGGTACATTAAGTCTCTGAACACTTGGATTAAAATGCTACTATGTGAAAAATGGATTATGAGAATACATTAATGTTTGGGGCTACATGAAGTGGGAGACTTTACGGAAATGAAGATAGTGCAAAACTAGAAATTAGCCCCTTAATTTCACCTCCACGAGGGGACGAGGAAGAGCTTGCGAAGGTCTCACCAAGAAGTGTGATCAATTTGTTAAATTGGAAACTAGGGCCAAAATCCATGTGGGTCAACTTATTTATGGCAGCTAATATTTTTATTGGATCCCTCTCGTCGAGAGGTGTAGGATTGATCTAAATATCATCCAATTCTGATAAGTATTTATGGAGATATGAATTTATTTTGATTATGTATTTATCATCTAGCCGACCAGCAACTTGAGTAGGCTCAGAAGCCCAAAAGACATGCCTATTCATCACCTACGTTTTAGTATAAATTGAAGAGGACTTGAGATCATTTTGTACATACACATTCTTCATGTGTTCTCCTCTCCACGTCTTGTGTTTTTGGAGAAGGAGAGATAGTAATGAAGGATGCCCTAACATGATGCCCTAATTTACACGTTGGAAATGGAGGCACTCAGCCACAGATCAAGGAAGACATTTATACGTTGTCCAGACAAGGAGGTTCTATACACAGTCAAACCCTAAAGTTATTAATCTATACATAGTTATGAAGCCACCGTAATGAAGCAGTCAAGGAAGCACATAAATAAAAGGAGCACAGTCATATCAAAGGAACACAGTCATATAATATGGAGAGAGTGATACGCAGCATAGAAAACCTATAGGGATAGCCCTATCAATATATGCAGTTCATAATAGATGAGATATTACGTGGACATTTCATGATGTAGCATGCTGTCATATAGTACACAATATGGGAATGATGATATAACTTACCACGCAGTCCATACAACGCATAACACTTACACGTAGTCCATACAACACACAACACTTACACACAATCCATACAACACACAGTAATGGTTATATATATATGCTAGACATGTACATATGATGGGTAGTAATATATGCTACAATACATAGGTTATATATATATGTTGGATTGTAAATACAATGGGCAGTAATGTAAACGCTGGACAATATATGCTGCAGTACATAGGTTATATATATACACTGGACATGTATATATGCTGGGCAGTCATGGTTATATATACACTAGTCAGGTAGTCATTAATGGACCACTATCATCAAGCCGCAGTGATGAAGAAGTAAATGCAGTCATGGTATTGGAGGAATACCAATACACTGTGCATAATGAGATTGCATGTAACTATAGCCTAGCTGCTTTGCTAGGTTGCAAGCCATAGCAAGTAGCTAAGGCTGATTTGTATATGAACTCCATAATAAAGCAACGGAAGGGTATCATGGGCAGTATGATGTATGGGCAGTGGTATGAGTAGCATGATGCATGATGTATGAGATCATGAACATCATGGTAAATGTAATCATGTGCATGGGCAATGATGCATGGAGCATGGGCAGCTCATGGGAAGCATGATGTATGGGCAGCGTGATGTATGAGATCATGAGCAACATGATAATGCATGATGCAGCATGATGGTGCTACACGGTCAGGTGCAGCAAATGGATGAGATGCAACATGATGATAGGTGAAGGAGTCACCTTGGAGAATCAGTTGAACAAAAATGTCTTCAACTAATCTCATTGTTATACGAAATGATCTATGCTAGATCTAGATAAGTCAAAGTGTTGACTTCTATTGTAAATGTATTATCTCTCTCTCTCTCTTTCTCTGCTGAACTTTGAAGAACATAAAAGAAGAATTGAATCAATCAAGGGTTTCCCCACACATTGTGGGGTTTGTCCCTGGCTAGCACCACATCTTGTGTCCTCTTGTCTTGGATTGTCTTCTGTGATTTATATTTATGTTCTATCTGCAATTTATCTTAATAATGAAATGATTGCTAACTGTGAAAATTTAAATAAATTTCTCTAGCATAGAACATACCTAAAATTAACACAATTTGATAAGGCATAGGATTCCATGCATACCACCTCGACCCACACCACCAGAAGCTCCACCGTCTTCACCCCAATCTTTGCCTGTGCCACCTCCGCCACCACCGCAAGTCAATATGGGAAGTGCGATAAAGTTGCGGTGTTCAAGGGAGTAGGAAATGAAGATCTGGACCACTTTTGGTTTGTGATAAAGGCTGTATGGGAAGCGTAGGGAGTTATAGATGATAACTTAGAGAAAGTAATGTTGGTTAGTGCTCTATAGGATCACACACTGACCTGGTATATCAAGCATTTAATGACAATCTGAATGTGGGGATCGTAGATATCCAAATTGCGTTGAACAGAGAATTTAGTAGGCCAAAGTCAAAAGCGCAGTCGATCATTGGGTTCAAAGAGATCACAATGCTACCAAGCAAGACCCCTTGGGAATTAGATCAGAGACTGAAGTGCGCAGTTCGTGAAGAAAATATGACTTTGACGGATGGAAATCACCGCGAATGGATTGTAGCATCGTTAATGCCACATTTGAGGAATGCACTATCACAACAGAGGTTAACAAATCAGGTAGAGGCCTTGGAGATTACGATGAGGCTGCATGAGAACCTGATACATGATCCTAACTTGGGAGTTCAGGAGATCCACATGCAACTGAAAAACTTATACCTTGAGATGCGGAGTCTGAAATAGGACATGACGACTTGCCCAGAAGTGCGCGAAGAGGTATGGTGTGTTAAATGTAAGGGTCAAAGTCATGACAAGGACCACTACCCAGTGTTCGCGAATTACCTCATGGGAGGAGGGATGATTCCATTAAGACCATAGGCACAAGTAGGAACTAGCGCGGTGCCTGCTTTGTGGTGCGCGAATTGTCAAATAGGAGGAAAGCATGCTACGGACAACTGCCATTTGTTATAGAAGTACACATAGAATTCGCAACAGTCGTTCTATAATTTTTGTAGATCGGTTGGACACAATGAGTGCACCTATAGAAGCTATGAGCTAATAATGGATAGGACTCCCACGTATAGAGTTCAGGTCAAAACGCGGCCGCTTGACCAGAACGCAGGAGTGGCGCAAACGGATTTCAGGGGCACAAACGAGGCTGGGGTGGAGGAGGACCTGGAATAGGTCGTGAACAACTGATATGTTACAATTGCGGGGGGCCAGGACATTATGCCTGTGATTGTATGAATCCAACACATCCATCATGTCTGTATTGTACCTTGTTTTATCATGAGATGGAGGATTGTCTCACACTAATAGCGAGGCTACGCGATAAGGGAGTGCTCCAACCTCCCCCAACTCAGAACCTGCAGATGATGAGGTCTGATCTGCGCGAGGAAGACCCCAATGTGAACATTTTGCTTTGAAGTGGAATTATGACAAGGGATGATAAAGGCAAACAACCTGAAGATAGTACTTGGGTTTGCAAGGCTCTGATGAAAGAACCAGAATTTGATTAGGAGCGCGCTAAGGAAACCTTCATGGAATCTAGGAAGAGCTTCGCTGATGCCTCCACTTCAGGAAGCAAAGATAGACTGGAGCTAGAAATGGACCCATCAATGCTCACGACGTTCCTAGAAACATGCATGAAGCTATTGCGTGACAGTAAGGCTGTAAAGGGATTGTAGGAACTCATTAATAGATGCACTTGGACCACACTAGGAGAACTGCACGTAGTCCAGAAGATTGGAAAGCATGCGATGAGGACGGGACAAGAAATGAGGTTGACCGTGCAGATTGGAGAATATGAGATGGACCAAGTAATTTTGGACTTAGAGTCGAACACGAATGTTCTGCCGAAGTATACATGGGAGCACATGGGAAGGCCTACGCTGCAATGGTCTCCTCTCCAGCTGTGAATGGTGAACCAACAAAAGATAATACCCATGGGGAGATTGTAGGGAATCACCGTGGATATTGAAGGGGCAAGTGCACTAGTAGACTTTGAAGTGATAGAGATTGTTGATGATAGCAATCCCTACCTTGCACTATTACGAATCGATTGGGCCACTGAAATGAACGGGGTGATAAATTCGAAGAAGCGCAAAATGATTTTTGAGAAAAATTCTCTCCATGTAGTCATACCTTTGGACCTTGCTGAGGGATCGCACTACACTGAGCCAGTGCATGACTATGAAAGTGACGACGAATTAGAATGCATCTACAAGATAACCACACGAGAGCAAGACTAGGTAAATCCCACCGTGGATGGATGAATCTCATGGGAGCATGAAAGCTCCTGTACATCAGATTCGGGTGAAGAGATAAAGCGATGGCAGAAATGGTTACACGAGGTAACCATGCTGAACTGCAACATGATGACAATATCGTTGTGTTGCATATTGACGGAAGTAAGGGATCTGCCTACTTATGATGGGTTAAGTGAGGTAGATGCTTTCCTGAACATATTTGAAAAAGAGGTGCTGGAACAGAAACATTCTGACGCTTTGAAATGGGTACTACGTGCTACACCCGTGAGGTGGCAGGGTACGCACCAAGGAATCTTTGAGGACTGGTGCGAATGCAAGAGGATGATGTGCATGTGTTTTGGGAAGCCTCAAATGCATCTAAAAGAAAACTATAATGTACAGGATGGTCCGCGTGCACATCTGTCCAGTTGGGTACATGCATATGGTAAACAACCTACACGAATGCACATGGACTCCGCCTTCAGGAACATGGTCAATAAGCATGTGTTGGCGAGGCAATTACGTGAACGATCCCTCCAGTTGGGATGACAAAGTGTGGAAAGAATGAGTGTGAACAAGGTTACCCATGCAGAAGCCTTTAATGAAGTGTGCGAAGCACTGAACATGGTATATAATGCGCATCGGAGTGATTGGGACCTGCGCGTACTAGAGTTATGTGGGCTTATACGACAACGCGCAAGAAACTGACGGAACAGACACCTTTTTGACTGGCCTATGGAGCAAACGTTGTAGTCCCAGTAGAGTATAATATGCCTAGTCTGCACATAGCATCGCCGGTAGATATGATGGTTCGCAGAGCCTTGGAAGAAGGGATAGCACAGCTGAATGAAGAAGAACACTTGGGCCCTGACGAAGAAATCTGATAGCATGATCTTAGGCTCCAAGAACTCATGAAAGAAAGATTGCGGTTAAGGGAGCAAAGCGCTCTGGTGGAAGCGGCAGTCAAGAAGCTTGAGGAGGAAATAAAGAAGGATTTTCTTGATAAGAAAATTGGTGTGATTAAACAGGGTGTGCACGATTACGTTGACAAAATTGGGGACTACCACCAAGATTTGATCAGCTTGATGCCTTGGATTGGATCGTATATTACTAAAGGGATCACACATGGTGGTGTGATGTAGATAGTAAATTGCTCGATGCAGACAATAAAAATAAAAGGCCATTTTTTTCCAGGAAAAGTGATGAATGACCAGTTGAAAACCTATACAGGTGGCACAGCCACCTGACTAGCTATGGGAAGTGTAGTGTTATCACTCTAGGCAGTTGAAAGGAGGCACGGGACTATAAAATACTCTGCCTGAGAGCTGTGCGGTGTCAGGGCTGCGCACAGGAGCAAAGCGTCACAAGGTTCGTGACTGCACAAGTGTGGCTGTGCTGCCGTGCGGGTTGGCTAGAAAGTGACCATTGTAGTCACTATTCACAATGTGATGATTGACTTGAGACCAAATGGAGCTGGCGAAAAGCATTTAAGATGAGCTTTATGGGAAAAATTTGGGAAAATATTCCGCCAAGGGAGCATTAATGGACCAAATTTGGGGGGAACGATTGAATTCAAATTCTAAAGGCACTATAAATTGCAAAGGATTTCCCAGCAAACATCACTTGGTCATTTGTGAATTACGCTATCGTGTGCCCCGAGTATTCCAAACCATGACCTATTTGTCCTATGGAGAGCATTGTTTGAGCACCTGATTGAACAATTGAGAGATTTATGGATGAACAAGATGGAAACATCTGAAGAGACCAGGGAAACTGCAGAAATGACCGTTGAAGAAGCTGCGCAGGCCATGACCACAGAATATGCCCCTGAGAGCATCAGGATTATTGCATAAATCCCTAAATCACCACGCACGCCAAGACCAAAGAAAGATAAACAACCCATGATTCCCATGCATGTGTCCCATCGAAACCCGTTGCGAACTAAATTAACAATGGAGGCAAAAGGGAAAGCGGTTAACCAAGAAACCGATGAGGAGGAAGAAGACCTTGAGGATATCATAATTGAAGAGGATGAGGAAGAGGGCATAGAGGAAGATACCGAGGGCACGGTCCCTCTAACCAAGCTACCCGCATATTTCCCTCTGTGGAAGGGGAAGGAAAAGGTGCCCAAGGACCTCGATGAGAGAAAGAGCTCTCTGTAGACTTCGCTCCTCCCAGACGATATCATCTTTGAAGGAACGCACTTGGGAAGGGTGTCGAGCTTAAAATTCGAAGGCTGGGATCTCACTAACCACGAGAAATTCCCTCACTTGGTGACTGCACACCTCATGAAGCTAAAGAAACACACCGCGGCAGGAGTTATGGAATTGGAGCCGAACAAATGGTTGTGGGGTTGAAAAGGTAGGGTTATTGAACTTGATATGGGTGCCACATTACCATCGCACCCCAGTGACTATCTTCATCATCAAGCAGCTACTTTGCCTGCTGCATGGTGGGTGTTTGTGGCTCGAGGAGCCCATTCCCATCACGGACCACCTAATCCATCGAATTACCTGACTCCCGTGTAAAGGAGAAGACCCAACAGACATTTCGGAGGGTAAGAGCAGTGATTTGGCCATCGCGGAGGCCATGAAAAAGAAATACAAGTTGGAGAAGAAAAATAGGGGCTACACAATCTCTAGTATCAACAACAAGGCAGTCAGAGTTGCGACTCAGATACTGGTAGGTAAGGTCATGCAGAAGTGCCGCGCGGATGAGGTGCCCGCGCCAGTGGTTGCTCTTGCCAAAGAGTGTGCGAAAGGGGTCTAGTTTAACTGGTCTGAATTCTTGTGCAAGGAGTTCATAGAGAATTTCCGCGAGGCACGGGAACAAGGGAAAACCTTCCACTATGCATGGCTTATGCTATCCATAGTGTTGGTGGTTGGGGAATTTCCTGGGGATAGCCAATTCCCCACTATTGCAAGGGATCTCCCAGAGGCCGTGAAGTATGCTTCATTGTGGGCCAGTAAAGACGCGCACCGGGTTTGCGACATTAAAATATTCTGGGTGTTCATGAAGATGAGCATCATAATGGGGATTAACTGCAAGCCACGGTTATCACCCACTGTCTACAACAACCTGCAGAGTTTCCCAGAGTTTAAAGTGGACTTTCATCACATCTACCTCAAGGCACGCAAGGACCCTGCAAAGAAGTGGAAAGAATTACCCGATATAGCCATAGATGATGTGATCTTTGATGTACTTGAGACGTGGCCACCAGAATGGCACACTCCAGACATCTCTGTGGTGGAAAAGTCTACTGTGCAGGAAAAGGAGGAGACAAAGCTGCACATGGCACAGGTTGCAGGAAAGATAAGAAAAGAAGCAGCTACAGCAAAGGTGCAGGAGGCGCGGGATGCTATGCAGATAGTATCAGAATAGCAGAAGGCCACAGTAGAAGCACATAAGGTAGCAGCAATAGAGCGCGAGGGATGGAAGTCATCTTCACCTAAGCAAGAGCAAGAGATGGAAACAGAGATAGAGGAGGGTGATGCAGACCCACAAACAACATCAACACAATTGAAGTGCTAGTGCCCGAGAGAGTAGATGCGGTCGTGCAAGAAGGTAAAAGTGTCTAAGATGTATATCAACCCAATCACCCTTATTGAGGGGAATCTACACGATATAGGAGTGATGGTGCCCGACATCACCACAGATGCCCTCCAGAAATTTGTGAAGGAGAATCAAATTGTGTTGGGGGCTCTCTGAGCATAGATTTAGGAGTTGCAGGTGTGCACTCCTCAGGCTGGTACTCTCTCGACTAGCCTCGCAGTAGGAAAAACTGCAATCGAGGAAATTTTGCGCGCTCGTACGACCAACACAATAGTACTGCTAGAAGGGGAACTGGTTATAGTAAATGAGGTCGACAGGCCTACGTTTAGTACATTGAAAGGAATAGGGATCAACATGGCTACGCTCCCTCAGGAGACACTCTATGTTTTGCAGGATGGGATTACTGCAGAACTGCGGGCTAGGGAGAGCCGCGCACTGGAGGTGTTGAGTGAACAGAGGATAAACATGGAGCAGTTGAGTTTGCAGCATGACGAGGTCATGTCTTAGAATAGGTAGAGGATACAGGTAATTGAAGAAGCCTGACAGATGGTCCATGAGCTAGCCATCCCAACAGAAGCACTAGTAGGGGCGCACATCCATAAATTAGCAGCAGGGGTGCGCAAGGCGTGAGAAGAAATGGCCAAAGTTCAACTAGAGTTGAACCTTTAGATAGCAGAGTTGCAGTTGAAGGCGTAGCATTCAACTCCTCCAGAGGTAAGGGAAAAACACGCTAGCGCCATTACATTGGGGATGGAGGAGATCAGCAGTGCAGTGAGGGACTGCACCAAAATGTTGGAAGAATCATTCGAGGTCCTCACCAATCTGTAGGAGGACCTAAACATAAAGCACTTAGAAACACAGGTGCATGAGCTACAGTAGCAGTATGACAACGTCAAAGGGACCGCACAAGTGGTGGCCCTCACACAGAGGCTCGTGTATATGCAACATGCCAAAGTTCTTAAGGGGCAAGTGGAAATAGCGCAACACAAATAAGTGGTTTTGAAGGCGCGTGTTCAACCTTGGATCGATGAGGCCTTTGTAATCATTGCAAAAATTGAAGGCAAGCTCACACAGATGCAAGGGATGCAAGAACAGATACAAGGGAGCAGTTCTGACACCGCGGTCTTGCAACAACCGTATAGGAGATACAATTGGTAGCCGCTCAGTGCTCTACCGACCTTGCAACAGTCCGAGCAGAGTTGGGAGGTCTCCATGCGAAGGTCTCCGCACCGATATATTAACTCGAGGGTGAGTCACGATGTTTTTTTTGGGGGCCTGTTGGGCGTGGGATCCCCCTAAGGCAAGTTTTGGGGCTTAAAGCCCAAGTTTTGACTAATTCCAATATAAAGACTCCGCGATTTATGGGCGTGGAGTGCGAAGATGGTAAATGAGTCAGAGGGTTGTCTGCCCTCATTTTTGTAATGTAATGTCGGTTTGAGAGATCTACCCATGGTCCGCGGACCATGGGATTGTATAAATAGAGTGAGGCTCTAAGTGTAGAAAAAACAATCATAGAGGAATGAATCAATGGAAGATCTAATAAGGAAGCATTGAGTCTAAGTGTAGAGTCGTGTCTTTGGGTCGTAGAGTAGGAGAAGGCTCTATAGCTAAGTGCATAGAGGCCTAATAGTCCGTAGCTGAGTGCGCAGGGCAGGTTGAGTCTGTAACCGATTGAAGCATTAATAAAGAGAAGTTTTACAATATTTCTGTGTATCTTTTCCTGTTTTATGCATTGAAGTATATTGGGTATGAATTGCAAGTTTACTATTTATTTGCTGCGTGAACTTATATGAATGTGCTGAATAAGTGAATATAATATAAGGTACCTGTTTACCCAAAGATAACTAACTATTATAGGAAGATAAGTAAGATCTGCAGCGTGACTTGGGGAAACAGTGCAGATCGCTGCTCTAGCAGCGCGAAAGCCCCATAGCCCTTGGTTAGGGATACACAAAGACGAATATAACAAGGCCGCAAAGGCCTCACAGGCCAGGAAAGTGCACGAAGTAACCTGAGCGAAAGTATTCACAGTTGGACTAAATCAACCCTCAGACATCTCAAGGGTGCAGAAACCTGGTTCCAACATCCCCCTATACTGCTTCGAGTGAGACCTCAGTCCGCTCTCCATGAACTGTTGCCAAAAGGGCCAGTAGTATAGGGATTTGTTTGGCTAATTAACTCTGAACCTAGGTCAGGCCCCAACAAGCTAACAGGGTAATTTTAATAATGGGAAGGAATGTCATAACAAGGATTCCAAGAATAATACTACCAAGGGGGATAAACGAGAATGGGATGTGGGAAAAAATTCAAGGGAGAAAAAAGGGATTTTATGAAATTGGATAGGGATAATTATTTTTAGAATAAAAAGGAGGGTGATTCATTATGGGATCCAGAAAAGAAAAATAATGGGAATTACGAAATGGAAAATAGAATAAACGCATAGTTTTACCTTTAAGGTCTGCCTGCACTGGTGCCAAAAAAGTAATTGCAGCGGGAATTGAGCGTTTACTTGGATATAAATTTCCATGCTAGTTACCCCAAACTTGGGTAAGGGCTAGGTTACTTGAACCTGATTCTTCTTGGTGGAAGCCAACATATCTAAAAAATCAAGTAACATTCCCTTTTTATTTAAATTTTGATCTCCTTGCCAACATGCTAGTTTTCAGGTTGATCCTTCTACAATAATGTCAATCAACTGGTTTTCATAATTACAGGAATTTTTTTTATACTTTTCATTTTCTTTTTTGTTTTATTATTTTTTTAATGAGGAAAAGAAAGAATCAAATCTTCAACAGGTTGGTGTTACCACCTACCAACTCCTTTTCAGATTTCTGTTGGACTTTCTGCATAAAATCTCCTTTAGTAAGGGGCTGAAAATACACCTTCAATCTATGCCCATTTACCAGGAACACAAAATTTCATCCATCAATAGTTTTAATTTCTACTGCTCCATTTTCAAACACTTTGACCACCTCATAAGGTCCCATCTAGTGGGTATGGAATTTCCCTTTAAAATATTTGAATCTAGAATCATAAAGGAGTACCCAATCACCTAGTTGGAATTGCTTCTTCTGGATAGACTTGTCATGCCACTTCTTGCACTGCTGTTGAACCAAGATGTTTTGCTGAACAACATCCCTTCAAAATTCATCTAGCTCATTCAACTGTAGAAGACGTTGTTGTTGTGCTTCAGAGAGATCTAGCCCCAATTGAATTGCAGTCCTGAAAGTCTTGATCTAGAATTCTATCGGCAAGAGGACTTGTTTCCCGTACACCAGCTCATATGGTGTGTGTCCTGTGTTGTTCCTCCAAGTGGTTTGATATGCCCACAAGGCTTCCAGTAATTTGTCAACCCAATCCTTTCTATGAATATTTATTGTCTTTGTGAGGATGGACTCAATTACCTTGTTTGTGGAATCCACCTGACCATTTTCCTGCGGGTGATACAGTGTAGATTTCATGTGCTGAATATTGTACTGCTCCATCAGAACCTGTACCAGATTATAAATAAACTGCAGTCCATTGTCAGAAACAATTTCTCTAGGCACACCAAATCTAGTAAAGATTTCAGTAAAAAGAAAATCAAAAACAACTATTTCAGTAGCAAAAGAAACAGTTTTAGCTTCTACCTATTTTGTAATGAAATCTATACAAACCAAAATATGCCTCTTATATAATGATGTCGGGTTAATTGGTCCTTCAAAATCAATGGCCCATTTTTCCAAAGGTTCAATCATAACCTGAGGACATAAAGGCATTTCATTGGTTTGATTAGGTTGGCCAATTCGTTGACAGTTGTCACATCGCTTGACATATTGTTTGGAATCCTTAAACAAGGAGGGCCAGAAATAGCCAGCTTGTAACACTTTGTATACAGTCTATTTATCAAACACTTCTTCCTCTCTTACACATCTACAGATAATAAGATCTACTCTAGTGTAAAAGAGGTCTCCTTGGATCCAGGAATATGCAACGCTTTTCTGTATGATATTCTGCTTTTCATGAGCGGATAAGTGAGGTGGTAATTTTCTAGTGACTAAATAGTTAGCTATGTCAGCAAACCACGGGGATTTTTTCAACACAACAAAAATATGTTCATTAGGAAAATCATCATCAACAAGAATTTCTTCACCGGGATTATTTAATCTGAAAGATAATTTGATACTACGTTAGATTTTCCCGTTTTATCAATAATGGTAATATTAAATTCCTGCAACAATAATAACCTCCTAGTCACTCTACCACTAGTTAATGGTTTATTCATCAAATATCTTATTGCGGAATTGTCAGTATGCACAAAGACTTCATACCCTGTAATATAATGTCTGAATTTATTAATGGAAAAAATTAAAGCTAAAAATTCTTTCTCAGTAACCATATAATTTAGTTTAGTGGGTGATAAGTTTTACTAATGAAATAAATAGCATAAGATTGCTTGTCGTTTTCTTGTCCTAAAGTTGCACCAATAGCAGTATCTAAGGCATCAAAGGAAATATGAAATGGTAGGGACAAGTTTGGTCCTCTCAAAACAAGTGCCTGAACTTGTTTTCCCTTCTATGTCTCAAACGATTGTTGGCAAGCTGTGGACCAAGAAAAATCACTATCTTTAGCCAAAAATTGGAAAAGGGGGTAGCTATCCTTGAGAAATTCTCAATGAATCTCCTATAGTAGCCCACATGTCCTAGAAAACCTCTCACTTCCCTTTGAGATTTGGGTATAGGAAGACTCAAAATAATTTCTATTTTTGCAGGGTCAACCTGGATACCTTTGTCTGAAATAAGATGGCCAAGAACCACTCCTGACTTTCACAATAATTTGCCTTTTTTTTCACTCAAGGTGAGATGAGCTTCTTGGCAGCAAAGAAGAACTTTTTCTAGATTTTTGAGGGCTTCTTGAAATGAATCACCAAATACAAAAAGTCATCCATGTAGATTTCCACACACTCATGGTTAGCAAAAATGGCCAAGACTGCCCTTTGAAAGGTAGCCGGGGCATTACATAGCCCAAAGGGAAGCACTTGGTAAGAAAATGTACCCCATGGGAATGTAAAAGTGGTTTTGTCTTGCTCCTTAGGTGCAATCTGTATCTGGTTATAATTGCTAAAGCCATCTAGAAAAGAAAAGTACTTCTTACCAGCAAGGGTATCAAGTACCTGGTCGATGAAAGGAAGGGGGAAGTAATCTTTGAGAGTGGCTTTGTTCAATTCTCTGTATTCAATACAAATGTGCCATCTCCCATATTTTTTTGGGACTAATACCAATGGAGAGACCCACTGGCTATTAGAAATGGGATAGATAAAATCAACATCTAAGAGTTTTTGAAATTCTTCCTTTACAACATCTCTTAGCGCTGGGTTCATACGCCTTTGGGGCTGTTGGATAGGTCGGGCTCCATCTTGAATATAGATATGGTGGGTACAAGTTTCAAGAGGGATGCCTTTCATATCTTCTTAGCCCCATGCAAAGGCATCAAGATGTTTTCAAAACAAATTCACAAGATGCTCTTGCTAGGATGAATCCAAGTCTGAACTGATATGCAAGGATTTACCTAGACTAATCTCAACAAGAGTGGTATCAGGCTCAAGAGTACATAGAGGTGTCACTAGAGATGGTTGCAAGGGAGGTAGAGAGTCATGACTTCCCTGAAAATCTAGACTAAAAATCTGACTTAATGACTTGAAATTGGGCATGGTGTCTAGATTGTTCAAGAAGTCTTGAATCTCACCCTCATGCGAGATCTCAACATTCCGATGTATCAAGGAAACAGGCTAAGTCTCCTCATCACTATTGTAGTCTAACCATAAAGTGTCTCGAATCTCTTGAATGGATCTAGCGGGTGGATACAAGGTGACCTTCCTAGAATCTCCATGGAAAATATATATGTCACTAGAATGACATTTGATATAAGCATCGGCCGTAGCAAGCCATGGTCATCCCAAGATCAAGGGATGTTCTTCCACAGGATTCTTTGGCTGAAGCACAATGAAGTCTGCAGGGTATTCCCAAGAGTCTAAAGAAACAACCACATCATCCAACACCCCTTCCGACTTGATTTTAGATCTGTTTGCTAGTTTAAGCTTAGTGGGAGTAGGACGAATATGGACCAATCCAAGTTGATCCATGGTTTGCTTGGTCATAACATTAATGTCTGTCCCTAGGTATATAAGTACATTGGAGATAAGGACATCATCTATCTGAATAGAGACAACAGGTTTTCCGGGGTTGGTATATTTCTCCATGTGCATACACCCTGTCATTAACTCTACTGCTCTACCAACAAATTGAATAGTTTGAGGTTCTAATCTTCTCCTTCCTAGCTTCTTGAGACAGAGTTCCCTAATGATTTTTATGCAAATGGGGATCTCTTTAATAGCTTGGAGAAAAGGTACCTTTATGAAAATGTTCCTAAGCTCAAAGCCAGGCTAGACTCAGGAATGGGGTCATTCTTCTCCACAACTAACCTCTCTAGATGGGGAGGTTGGTTGGAAGAAGATGAAAAAGGCTCAGAAGGTATGGGGATAGGCTTTATGGTATCATATTTTCAAGAATGGTCAGGAGTTTCCTCCTCACCTTTCTCGGCTGCTTTTGATTGGTTACTATCTTCCCTGATCTCAATTGGAGGTCATTGACTCCAACTGGCATGGACTGATATCTGGATAAGGAAAGTGGGTTCATATAATGGATCATTTGTACCACTTTGTTATTGGGGTTGGGCAGGTAGCTGAGGAGGTCAAAATGGTGGAGGTAAAGGAAATGGTGGCATTGGCTAACTCAACTGAGATAATGATAGTTGTGGCATTGGGTAAGGGGCATATGTTGGAGGATATGACTGCATAGGTGTAGGATAGGAATGGTGTGAATGGTTTGGCCCTCTACATCCTTGTTTCCAAGATTTCAAGGGTTGTCCATAATGATATTGGTTCCCATGCTGCAAATGTTGAGAGTGACTAATGTTAGGATAGGAATATGAATGTGCATTATAACCAGAAAATGTGGTGGAGGTTCAGGAGTCATACTTGCACTTACTTGAGGCCAGTTTCTTCGTGCTCCTATAACATGCAATGATTTGGCTTCAAGTTGTCCTCCTTCAAGTAAAACTTTTAGATCAGGTATGGGGGGACATTTTTCTATGGCATGGTTCTCTGTATAAATTTCACATTTATTAGTTTCTTTAATATTGAGAGGAAATTCTCTTAAAAGATGCTTTCTTTTACATTTTGGACAGAAAATAGACAATGACTCTTATTCCTCTACAAGTTTTTGCTGAAACTTCAAAGAGTCTATTTGTTTACTAACAGTATTCATTATTTCAATTTTCATATTGTCCATTTTTTTTCTAATCCAATAATCATAGCATAAGTGGATTCAATTTTCTTATTTCTATTCCAAATTCCTTTACCAGCTCTATATTGGTTCCTCTAGAATTTCCTACACAAGTCACAGATTTGATCAAAAGATTTCTGATCAATATCCCCTTGTCCTAACAGATTTAGATTATTCCTAGCATCATCAGTAAGCCCCCGTAAGAACAAGGTTCTAATGGTACTTAGATCAAATTTGTGCTTTGACCTTTGGAGGATGTACAAGAATCTCTCCAAGTAGTCCTCTAGAGTCTCATCATCATTTTTCACAATAGTAAATATTTCATCTTGAATATCTCTAGTTTTAAAATATTCCTGATATTTTGACAATAACACTCTCTTCATTTGTTCCCAAGAAGATATAATGTTTCCTCCTAGTCCCATGAACCAACGGAGTGTTGCGTCCTTGAGAGTTGCGGGAAACAACTTTAACTTCTGGGCATCAGATGAATAATCATAACTTCTACACAAAATATCAAACTCAAATAAGAAAGAGTCTGGGTCTTCATGTACCTTACCATAGAAATGAGGAAGAGCTGATGGTGAAATATTTTTCATTTGTACTTGTGTATTAGGATCCACAATTGGGAATCCAAAAGTGGATTGTTCCTCATTTACCTGATTTTCACCAATTCCTTCTACATGGTCTTCCTGATTTACCATGGTTATTCTTCCATGCGAACTGCTCTCAATAGGCTGAGAAGGCTGACTATGGGTTCCAATAGTCCCCTTCTTCCCCTTTGTGGGTTGTGTCACACTTGGACCACTGCTACCAGAGCCCAAGTAGACTGTTCCTGCATGATGAGTCTGGGTTTGTTTGGACTTTCTGCCTGCAAAAGAAGGCCCAATATGAGATTTTGTTTCAGATTTATCAGTATTTCTTTGGCCCCTAGTGGGCTTCAGACCCCTACCTCTTTTAGGCATTCATTTCAAAAAATGACAAAACAAAATTCCAATAAAAATGTTGCAATTCAAAAATAATTGGACACCTATAAATTCCTTCAAGCAAATAGAAGCACACTGTAGGAAAAAATAATAGCATACTGACCCCTATTGCAAAAACAGTAAATTCTTATCAATTCAAATCGCCTCCCCAGCAACAACGCCAAAATTTTGGGTGCAGGAATTGCAATTAAGCAAGCTCCTTCAACACTTAATTTTCAACCCGGTGGTTTCGTAACTTAGAGAAAAAGCATAGGTAATGCCAGGAGTGGTATGAACTTTTCCTATTCCTATTATTACTTCTCAATTGAAACTTTGCAGAATTAAACAGAAAAATATCAAAGGCAATTAACACCAAATTAATTCTAGTGCTAGAATGTAAAAGAATGCATTTGTGAAGAAACCAAATAAAGGAACTTTCATACTACTGTAAACTATCTTAATCGCTGAAGTGAAACTCTATGTCTATCCTTAGTACACGTGTTGGCAGTTTAACAAGTGATCCCTTGAAGATATCTACCTTTTCAATGATTTTCCTTCTCACACTAAGCGGTCGTTCCTATACCCTTGCAATCTGCTTGCATTAGTGCAGGTACATAACTTATGTGAGAAGTATAACTTGTACTTATACTGAAGACTTGTATTTTCTGTAGGGGCTCAAAGCCTCAAGACTTGGAGCACTTATGTTCCTATAGCAAGACAATTGTCCTTGTACAAGAACAGATTTTCCTACACCAAATATTCCAAGTTACTTTTGGGAAGATAAAAGAGCATGTTAACTATGAAAGGAATTGCAAGTGCGAGTAGAATCTAAAATAACCTTGCACATGAAAATAATGCTTTAATCGATTGAATCTTACAAATAGAAAGAAACTCTTAAGATAAAAACAATCTTTGAAAGTAAAGCATACTTTCTTCAGTTAAAGGAGTTTTGCATGTAAACAAATATAAATTGAAACGATTCACTGTAATATTCCAGATTACTTCTAGTCTTTTTCCTTAAATTGTGAAGTACAAATACAAATCGAGATATGCAACAACATTCTCTTCTATTTCCTGAAGTTATCTTTAATCTTCAGGGATTCAAATTTCAGTATTAGAGACAAACACTTGCTTTGCAGAAATAGATTAAATCATGTAAAAGGAAAAGAATGAAACATTCGATGTAAGCAAACTAGTGAACCAGAGTGCAAGACCTTGCATGCGTTAGTGCATGATCTCATTTGCATGATCCAAGTGAAAACAAACCAACAAAGAAATTATATGAAATGATTTAATTTAACTTCCACACAATAGATCCATTCGCACTTGACTATTTAATGGAATAAATCAGAATTCATAGGCAAGCATAAAATTCGAGATTCAAATCACACTACTGTAAATGAATAAAGTTAACACACCTTTTAAGATAACAAGAAAGAGGGTAAACGAGCTGGGTTGGCTGGGCCCTAGCCAACCAACTCATTTCTCATTTTAGGAAACGAAAACCTTCAACACGTTATCGATACATCAATGAAGAATTACACGTAGAATGAAAAAGCCATGGCGCATCTCCTTGTATTAATTTCGATCAAAAAATTTACATGAGAGTTCAAGTCCAACCCAGAATGAGGGCGGCAACGAAATTACAAATAAACCAGAAATTACAACGATCTGCTATCATTGTCGCTTGCTAGCTAGTTCTATCTAAAATCTACATTTTATACAACCCTTCGGCCTGTGGTCGTAACCAAAAATCACAGTCGTTCCAAATCAATCCTTTCGGTTGAAACAAAAATAGCAAACAAAATTACAACTTAAGCCGATGGATATAATCAAGTGTGAGCTATTCATGGCCATAGATTAATCTTTGGCCATATCCATGATTGTCCTCCACTTTAATTTCAACTCCAGATAACCACAACTGAACTGGACGACATGTACCAAGAATTCCGTGTGGAGTGATCGACTGTTACGGAGATCACGAAACGAATAGTTGTTGGTGGGCAGGAATCTTCCTGCACTAGATCAAACTAGCATGACAATTAATACTTTATCTTTATCAAATACTTTAGGAAAGTAAATATAATTTACAAGAAATATTTAAAGGCACAAAATCTACTTAAAATGATTAATTAAGCACTTAATAAACCTTAAACATGAAATGTGAAGTTTATGTAGGAATATACAATATTCTTGGACTAGTGCAGGAATGAGGAGGTTTATGTAGAAAAATAGAGGTTAATGGTTATGGTTTTGTGATAGGAAGAGGATAAAAATGGGGCTTTTTGGCCTACCAACAATGGGCTGTTATTAATCCCTTCGAATGCCTTCTCATGCACAAAATTTCTTGAATTCATTTGACACATATTCTCCACCATTATTGATCATGAGATCCTTAACTTTCATGCTAGTGTCTTTCTCAATAAGTGCTTTAAATTCACAAAATTTAGAGAACATCTAATCTTTCTTATGTATGAATAAAATACAACACTTATGTGAGAAATCATCTACAAATATTACATAATACATGTGCTTGGTCATGGAGGTTGTTGAGAACGGTCCACACACATATGAGTGAACTCTTTCATGGATTGCTTGAGCTCGACTGTCCTTATCATGAAAGGTGTCTTTGGTGTACTTCCCCAATGTAAACCTTTTGCATGTATCTCTCTACTCTAGTGCACCCTTGGTAAGTCCTGTATAAATCTGTTGCATGATCTTCAAAGCTCCATGGTGCAAGTGGCCCAATCTTCTATGCCATAATTCACCGATGTCTTGGCTTTGCACCTTCTTTGCTTTTGTGCTCAAAGCAGCAAAATCTTCTACATCCAATTTGTAGAGGTTCTTCACCCAAATCCAGATCTAATTAACTTGTGCTGTGGTTATGTGATGAAGGAAATCCTTTCCTTTTCTAAATACCACATCATAGCCATGGTTCTCCAACATAGAAATTGAAACTAAATTCTTCTTCAGACCTAGAACATACATGACATTTTTTAATGTGAGAGGAGAACCAAAATCCCTCTTAAAAGTAATAGTATCAATGTCGATTGTGTTATACCTTCCATCATCTCCAATATCAATGTGCATCTAGAGGTCCTTCTCCTCCAAGTCACTGAAAAATTATTTGTTTTCGGTCATATGGAATGAGGCTCCACTATCCATATACCACACAATACCCATCATCGATGTCACCATGCATGCAATGAGGGTGAAATCCAACTCAAATTGTGAAGCAATAGCTTCACCTACCACTCCTCCTAAGGGCTTCTTGTCGACCTTCTTGTGTGGACACTTCGTGGCATAGTGTCCTAGCTCATGACAGTGAAAACATTTAATCTTCGACAAGTCCTTCTTGCCACCTAACTGGAATCTCCTTTGGATTAGAATTTCTTTCCTTTCTCTTTCTTCACCTTTCCAACTAAGGCACAGTTCTCTTCATCATCATGGTTGGATGAGGTTCAATCTCTAGTGCTATGCCTTATCTCTTCTTACACCAAGTCAAACCACAAATGCTCTCCCTTTGGTAGATAATTCCTCCCATTTACCGAATCCTGGTAGTCGTTTTATCTCTTGGGAAGGCCTAGAAGTGTTAGGCTGACCATATCATATTCAACAACTGTAATACCAATGCTTCCAAGCTCATCCAAACATTGGGTGAACTTGCTCAAGCATTGAGGTATTGTGTCACCCTTCTCCATCTTGATCTTTCGAAGCTTGTCCTTCAATGCCAACTTCCTGTGGTCACTGTTGTTTTGAAACAAGTTAATCAAGGCTTGCCACATTGAATATGGTGTATCCTTCCCATGGAGGTTCGAGACAATATGGTATCAAATTCCTTCTAGTATGATCCTTCTCACCTTTGCAACACATTTCTTCCACTCTTCTAGATCTTGAGCATATGTTGTTGGAGGCTTAGAAATATCATTGTCTATGAATTCCTTCAACCCATTGTCTTCCAACATTTCCTCCATCCTATACTTCCAAGAAATATAATTCGAAGTATCCTCAAGGGCATACTTGAGTCTCAATCCATAGAACAAAATCCTGTTGGCTCTGAATAATGATCTTGCAAATTCGATTTTGCCTGCAAAGACAAACTCATATTCTCCTCTTATAGTGTGACTTCTACTATGATACCATGTAGAAATTCCTTGTATATGCAAACTACTAATTTTAATTTACTAAAGCAATAGACTTGAATCTACTCTACTCATCAACGAAAACAATTAAACGATCGTGAAATCATGAAGCATACAAGAGAAATAATTCAATCAACACATTACACAATGATTTCAAGGGAAAGCCATAGCTAAAAACCCCTGCTATCTGTATATTGCATTAGTCAGAAAATATGAGAGTATTACAACGCTTTTCTCAAGCCTGAGAAACCTTTGCACTATCTCTATCTGTGTCACAACTTCCTAGACAAGCCTAGGCCAATAGTTAACCAATTTTATGCTTTCCCAAGTCCATGTTTCCTTGTGTTTTTTCCTTGGGAATTAGCCCCTATTAATTAGGGAAATTCCTCAATTGGAATAGCATAATCCACATAGGCCTTCCTGTGACTGCATACACCACCTGTACAATTTGAATGATTATACAACTAATAATACACTTCCCTCGAACTCCAATATCAACTGGGTAACTCTCAGATCTAACATGCATGAGTTATTTATGAGTGAATCATCAATTAACTCGTTGAACACATGAAGTCGCACTCCACTATCTAACCTCCTACTAGTTCCTCCATCAGTTGGAACTAGTTTAAGTGACTTTAACTTAGTTAAACTGAATTAATTAATTAAAACTCAAAATAAACACAACTAGAGCTCCTACATGACTCATGTTAGACCCTCAACTCGAATTAATTGAGCCAACTAATTCAAATTAACTTAGTTAACTCATACATGTTTCCTTGTGATGTGTAATTACAATTTTATTCCTAATTTAATTCAAGGAAAAAAATTAAATTATGATTTTCTTATTTCATTTTCAACAGTTGGAAAGATATTTTTTGGTTCATGACTTTTCCAATCGGGAAAATATGATTTTTTCCACTCCTCAAAGACGCCCTCGATGTGAATGATAGGCGGGAAAACTACTATGAACAAAAGGATGAGAGGGAATCCTCACTGTTTTTAGCCACACCCACTTGGAATTCTTTCCGAGATGCCATCAAGGAACAATATTACACTGTTGGGAGCTATGAATATAAATACATAGAGTGGACCGCACTGCGGCAGGGAAGGGACCAACATGTGTTGAAGTTCACAAATATTTTTCATACCCTTCACATGAAGTTGGGTATCAAGGATTCTAAGCGGAATTTGGTATTCAAGTATCGTGATTGTTTGAACGAGTACATCCACGGTGAGATGGAGTTTCTAGACATTTCCTCACTTAGCATCGCCTATCGATACGCTATCAAGATCGAGCATAAATTTAAATAGAAGAAGCGAGACTTTGGATCTATGAATCTAAAGCAAGGGAAATGCACCCCCAAAATGCAGAACAAAAGGGAAAATCCAAGGAGGGGCGACCCAAGACAACCTGTCGAAGCAGAAAGAAAAAAACAACACCAAGAAGAAAAAGGAGGACATAGGGAGATGGCGTGATTTTTATTAGAGCTCCACTCATAACACAAGTGAGTGTTAAGCCAAGTAGTCACTAGTGGCTAAGATGGAGGCTTTTGAATCAGATTCCTTTCTGACTCTGAGTCAGAAACCGATAAGGGGAATGACAAAGGGAAGAAAATTATTGATGTGAGGCCTAATGCCACCATTGCCACCACCAAGATTCAAAATATTGAGCCCGAAAATCCAGAGGAGGGGGAGTGACTCTTCCAATCACATATGCGGGTCAAGGGTTCTCCGTTGAAGTTCATTATCAATAACGAAAGCCAAAAGAACCTCATTCCAGTAGAGGTCATGAAGTAGTTGGGTTGACCGACCACACCACAACCACAACCATACACCATTGGGTGGCTTCACCAAGGGTGAGATTTCTACATCAACCGATAGTATTTCCTTCCCTACAACATCAAGCCCTTCACAAGTGAGGTATTGTGTGATGTTTCTCCTCTAGAAGTTTGTGATGTATTATTAGGCCAACCATACTTATGGAAGTGTCATGATGTGTATGAGTCTAGGCCTCACACTATCATTATTTCTTTGGGCAATAAGTTATACAAGATATAGGAGGTAGCACCGCCTATTGCCATATCTTTGATCTCTGCGAAGCAATGTAGTAATATCATTTTCCAGACCGAGAAATTTTTCATCCTTATGATTCGCCCTTAGGAAAATATGAAGACTGTGGCCACATCCACATCCTCTAGATAGGGCTCCTCCACACGACAATGAGAGATGGAAAAGGTTGTGGAAGAGTACAAGGACATATTCATCTCACCACAGGTGTACTCCTACACTGTTAGGTCAAGCACTCCATTGATCTAACACAGGGCATGTCACTACCTAACGGACCGATCTAGTGATGCCCTATTCTAGAGAATGATGAAATTAAAAGGTAGATTCAGGAGCTGTAGAAGAAAGGGCACATCAGGGCAAGTTCATCACCCAGTGGGAGATCGATCATGTTGGTACAGAAAAAATACAACACTTGGATACTCTATATTGACTATCAGGCACTGAATAAGATCACTATCTAGAATAAATATTCAATCCCATAGATTGATGAATTTTTGGACTAGCTCAAGGGGGAAAAATATTTCATCAAGATTGACTTGAAGTCTAGGTATCACCAGGTACCAATTGAACCCTTTGATGTGTGGAAGATTTCCTTCAAATCTAAGGAGGGTATTTTTGAATGGATGGTCATGCCTTTCGGGTTGACGAATTCCCTTGCAGCCTTCATGCAACTGTTGAAAAACATATTGCAACCCTTTACCAACTCATTCATGTTAGTGTACCTAGAAGAAATCTTGATCGTAACCCAGAGCTGGGAAGAGCACATACACCATATTCGACAGGTCCTCCAAATCCTGTAACAACAAAAATTGTGTGCCAAATTGGATAAATGAACTTTTGGTATGACCCAGGTTCAATATTTTGGGTACATCATTAATGAGAGGGGTTTGCATGTGGACCCAACCAAGATACAAGTTATTTGAGATTGGACAGCCCCAACCACTCTAACAGAGCTCTGCAACTTTCTAGGTCTTGCCAATTTCTATCGCAGGTTCGTGTTGGGATTCTCTCATATCACTTGGCTTTTGAGTCAAGTCACCAAGGGAAGAGTGAAAGCAAAGTTCTTTTGGTCTGAATCCTAATAGAAGGCATTTGTCGAGTTGAAGCATCACCTCTGCTTTGCACCATTTCTCATGTTACTAGACCTACATCAACCATTTGAAATTATGACAGATGCCTCTAACTATGCTATTGGTGTAGTTCTTACCTAGAAGGGGAATTCAATGGAATATCATAGTGAGACACTTTCAGATACAATATGAAAGTATCCCAGTCAAGAAAAATAGATGAATTCGATTATGCAAGCATGTCAACAATTGAAGCATTACATTTTGGGGAAGGAAATGATCATCCACATAGACCATCTACCCCTAGAGTTAATTCAGACATAAGGGAAGTTGCAAAATGATCACCATCGGAAATAATCCACATATATGCAATAACTCCATTTGAAAATCAAGTACAAGAAGGGAAGCACCAATAATGTTGCAGAATATCTTAGCCAACCACTGGTTATGGCACTAACCTATATGCTCGACTCTTATGGACACAAGACCTCAGGGTGGTGATCTAGAATTCTACAACACATACTAGATTCTCCTGGAAGGAAAGAAAGTGTTGAAAATAGCAACAAGAAATGCTAAAAGTAGAAATGATAAAAATAACATTGCTATAGATAGCATTTAAGGATATATTCCAATTTTAATTTGTCCTTGAATTAAAATTGAGAATTAAAATTTGAATTTAGTCTCACCAGCTGTTTGAAAAAATAATTTGTTATGTAACCAGCTCAAGAAAAGATAGAAAAGATAGATCAACGCCTTAGAATTCAGCCTCTTCGAGGGGGCAACCTCCTTTACATTACATAAATGAACAATTCTTGGATGATACAAATGAAAAGGCCTCCTTTCTATAAATAGGAGTCTAAGGGGTCATAACATAATCAGAGCCGACATAACAATAATAATGTAAGGGCACAATAATAACAATAGTGGGCTTCTATGGGGCACAATAGTAACAATATGGGCACTACATGGGTACATCAATATAATAAGTGGGTTATACTAATAACAATAAGGGGTTACACTAGTAGTATAGGGGCCTAACATGCCCCTCTCCTTCAAAAAGTGTTGTCCTCAATGCTTGAGTAGTTCTTGATGCTTCTGTATAAAATTCTTGTCCTCCCATGTGGAATATTCAGCGGGTAAGTTCTTCCACTTGATGAGATACTCTGAAATTGATCGATTTCGTAGCTATCGGGTTATTGTTTCTATGACTGCTCCAGGTTCCAATATGATTTTTCCTTCCTCTTTAATTTCTGGAAATATTGTTTGAATTGGGATCTTTTGCAACTTTTGAATAAGCGGCCATACTTCTTGGTCCTTCTTCCATTCATCCCTTGCTTCATTTATCCAATCTGGTTGGATAATATAAATAGCACAAAACAATGCTTCCACATCCTCATCCTTGAAGAGTATTCCCATTCGGTAAGGTCGCCATTTTTTAAGTGCATGTAGTATTGCCAACATTTCCTTCTCATAAATAGCTTGCTTGAGATGTAGCAGTAAAAATACCCAATCACCTACATCAAAACATTTTTCACTACGATGTTGATCTACCTGTTGTGTCGTTTGATTTTACACCGAAGTGGCATTATCCTTTAAAAGTTGGAGAACTTGTTGTTGATGCTCAATGTGATGTTTCATTGCTTGAACCTTTTTCTTCTTGATATTTCCTTCTATCTCTAGAGTTTGAGTGGTAATTTCTTCCAATTCTTTACAAGATATGGTCGGATTCATTTCTTGATGCTCGATGTGATCTTTCACTTCTTGAACATTTTTCTTCTTTATATGTCCTTCTATATTGATAGTTTGAGGAGTGGTAATTTCGAACAATGAATTACAAGATATGGTTGGATTCATTTCTTCTTTCTCGATGTGATCTTTCGCTTCTTGCACCTTTTTCTTCTTGATATGTCCTTCTATCTTGAGAGTTTGAGGAGTGGTAATTCTTGCCAATGCTTTACAAGATATGGTCTAAATCATTTCTTCTTTCTCTGGGGTGGGGTCCTGGTGTATATCTTCTTCTTTTGTTGTTTCTTGATCCTTTTCTTCCTCCTCTTCATATTCTATGTAAAATAATTTCTTCTCAGCACACTTATGACCTTTAGTGCATTTGCTATCACAATTGTAACAAAGCCATTTTTCTCTTTTTCCTTCCAATTGTTGTGGTGTAACCCTTGTAGGTTGTGGAAGGCTAGGAGAAGCAACACTTCCATCTTTATAGTTGTGAGGGGTACGCTTCTTGGTTTCCATAATTTTTCTTTCCACTATGTCACAAATCCCTTTTACTCTTTCCAATTGTTGTGGTGTTGCTCTAAAGAAGGTGTTGCTCTTTGTATCCTCATAATGTGCTATCATTTCCTCCGTGAAAATTGACCACGTAACAAGTTGTTTATGAGAACAAAGCCCTTTGTACCATAAAAATTGATCTGGTTCTAAATATGAAGATGCAATACATACCTTTTGTAACAGTTGTACACCATGTAGATCAAAATATTGCTCCATCTGAAGTATCCAATTTACTGGATCCTTGCCATCAAACTTCCTCATCTTGCTTTTTCTAGATTTTAGGAGCTCGACCTTGAAACAACTATAACTCTGTACTTTCAGATATTTAAGTTCTGAAATTGTGAACTGTAGTTTCCCTCTGTGTCCTCTTTCCAATGCCACCAGTCTGATCCAAATTGGATTCTCCAAGAAAGAGTTATGCACAATCTCCCAAGATGACCTGATTATAGACTAGTTCAGTAGAGCGAACTTGTACGACATGCCACGAGGCACTCTTTCGACCTTTGGATCTGAAAAATGCATACAAGAAACTACAGTCCGTCCTCTTTCTGTAACTTCTTATGAAATTTCAATCCAATCCCCAGAGAGAAAGTTATGACGATTTTCCCTAGGTCACCTATTTTGAATGTAATTCAGGAGTCTGCAAAAAAGACCAACTTCCTCAGATCATATCTCTGCAAACATCGCATGAAAGGCTCTGAAATTTGGATCCAAGGTTCAGTGCGATTTCTTATCAAATGGGTTTTTTTTGCGACTTCTGAAACATCACAGAAAAAAATTTATAGCGAAAATTCCACGATGACCTGTTTGGAGCAGCGAAACCCTAGAATCCAAAGCTCTGATACCAAATGTTATGAAACTAGCTCAAGAAAAGATAGAAAAGATAGATCAACGCCTTAGAATTCAGCCTCTTCGAGGGGGCAACCTCCTTTACATTACATAAATGAACAATTCTTGGATGATACAAATGAAAAGACCTCCTTTCTATATATAGGAGTCTAAGGGGTCATAACATAATCAGAGCCGACATAACAATAATAATGTAAGGGAACAATAATAACAATAGTGGGCTTCTATGGGGCACAATAGTAACAATATGGGCACTACATGGGTACATCAATATAATAAGTGGGTTATACTAATAACAATAAGGGGTTACACTAGTAGTATAGGGGCCTAACATAATTAATTAATTCAACTTGAGTTAATTAGTTGGAGAAATTCAAACATGAAGTCTTTGTGAAGTCATGCAACATTTATCCCTTTGATTGAGGAGGCTATCCCTTAATTAAGGAGATAAGGATGAGTTCTATTTGATTTGTAATTAGTTAGCTCAGTTAACTGAGTTAAGTCCAGTTAAATTAGTTCCAAACAGTTTGAGGAACTAATTGTGAGTTCAATAAGTTAATGCATGCATGCATGCAACTGGTGTACTCCAGATAATTGAATATTCTCTCATAAATAACTCATGCATGTCAGTTCAGACAAAGGCCTAGTTGATATTAAAGGTAGGGACAATGTACTATCAGTTGCAAGAATATTCCTATGAGAAAATCTCTTGCATGAAGAAGGAATTCATTCCTTGAGGATTGCGTAGTTTTATAGTGCGTAAGAGCAGTGTTCCACTTGGTTGAAGTTGAATCATCCCATAGGAACAACACAAGGAAATAGGAGGCTTGGAGGATAGAGGAGAAGGCATATGTGTTGTCTATTCTGTCTATGAGCAACAATGAGGGATTGTACTAAGAGTTGGATAGCTGTGAGAGCTAAAGCTTTGTGTAATCTTGAGATATTTCCACTTGTATGATAATACAGATAGCGAGGTTTTTAGCTGAGGCTTTCCCCAGAGTATTCTTCTATGTTTCATGTGTGATTGATTCTTCTTCTCTGTTATATGTGTTCTGTTTGATCTTTCTCAAATCAATTAAGCTTTCGCAAGTTTGATAGTAGAAGTAGATTACGTATTTTGCTTTAGTACATTGCATAATTAGATTAATCTACAGTGAGAATTCCTACATGGTATCGGAGCAAAGGTGATCAGAGCTATGAACAATATATTGAGAAGGGAAAAGTCAAAGTTTGAAGTTCTTGATTGCAGGTACAAAATTGAATTCTTATCACACCTCAAAGTTCACCAATGGCGTTCAATGGCTTGAGACTTGAGTATGCCCTGGATGGCAGCTCAAATTACATAGCATGGAAGGATCATATGGAAGAGGTATTAGAAGACAATGGTTTTAAGGATTTCATTGATCAAGAAATCCCCAAGCCAGCAACAACTAATGCCCAAGAATTGGCAGAATGGAAGAAGTGTGAGGCGAAGGCGAGGAGGATTCTTCTAGAGGGATTTTGAGACCATATTTTCTCAAGTCTCCATGGGAAGGAGATTTCATTTTCAATGTGGAAGAAATTGAAGGACCTATATGAGAACAACAACGACTAAAGGAAGCTGGCACTCAAGGACAAGCTTCATAAAATCAAGTGTGAAAAGGGCGACACGATTTCTACATATCTGAACAAGTTCACCACCTACAGAGATGAGCTTGGAAGTGTAGGAATAACGACAACCGATGTTGATATGGTGAGCCTTGCTCTCCTTGGTCTTCCAAAGAGCTGGAATAGCTACTAGGACTCAATGAATGGAAGAGAGAAACTACCGGATTGGGAATGACTCTGGTCGGATCTAATGCAGGAGAAGATTAGGAGAAGCACCAGAGATGGTTCTTCATCTAAGCATGATGATGAAGAAAATATAGCCTTAGCAAGTAAGGCGAGAAAAGGGAAAGGGAAGGCTTCCCATTCCAAATCGAGTTATTCCCATGGAGGGAAGAAGATTGAAAAATCTAAAGTGAGATGCTTTAATTGTCATGAAATGGGCCATTATGCAACTACTTGTCCATTGAATAAATCCAAGAAGGGATCCTCGAAAGGATCAGAAGGTGAGGCACTAGCCTCTCAGTTTGAATTGGATTTTACCTACATCGCATGCATGGTTTCATTGATGGTGGGTTGTGTTTGATACTTGGACAGTGAATCCTCATTCCACATGATCGAAGATAAGATTTTATTCAGTACCTTGGAGGAGAAATACCTCAAGATGCGCATAGAGATGGGTGATGATGGAAAGTACCGTGTTTCAGGTGAAGGTACAGTTGTTTTTCAGAGGGAGCATGGAGCTCCTCTCACCCTGACTGATGTAAAGTATGTGCCTGGATTGAAGAAGAACTTGGTATCGGTCACGATGTTGGAAGACAAAGGCTATGATGTAGTCTTCAGTAAAGGAAAGGTGTTCCTGAGACACATAGCCATAGGTCAGACCAAGAGGATTGGGATTCGAGTGAAGAATCTCTACAAGCTGGAGGTAGATGACTGTGCTGCATTGAGTTCCAAAGCAAAATTGGTGCAAAGCCAAGATATTGGCGAGTTATGGCATAGGTGGTTGGGCCACTTGCATCATGTGGCCTTGAAGATATTGCAACAAATTTCTATCAGACTTCCCAAAGGTAAACTTGAGCAAGTGAACACATGCAAAGGTTGTACCTTGGGAAAGTATGCCAAGTCTTCCTTTCATGATCGAGACAGTTGAGCTGAAGAAATCTTGGAGTGAGTTCATACAGATGTGTGTGGACCATTCTCGACAGCCTCCACCATGAAACAAAGGTATTATGTGATTTTCATTGATGATTTTTCTTGTAAGTGTTGGATGTATTTCATGCAGAAGAAGGATCAAACCTTTTCAAAGTTTTGTGAGTTCAAAGCTTTGGTTGAGAAAGAATCAGGGAAGAAGATTAGGGCCTTGAGAAGCGATAATGGTGGAGAGTATGTCTCTCAAGAGTTTAAGGACTTTTGTGTAGCAGAAGGAATTAAATAGAAGTTGACGGCACCTCATAACCCACAATAGAATGGGGTGGTCGAGAGGATGAAAAGAACAATTGTGGGGGTAGCTCGGGCATGCTTCATGACCAAGGCCTACCACTTCATTTGTGGGATGAGGCATGCAACACAATGGTCTATTTGTAGAATAGAAGCCCGCATCGCATACTTGGGATGAAGACACCAGAGGAAGCTTTCTTCGGGAAGAGACCAGATGTGGGTCACTTCAGGATCTTTGGCTCATCAGTATATTGCCATGTGACCAAGGATGCCCGAAAGAAACTTGAGTTGACAACAGAGTTGGGGATACTTGTGGGATACACTAATACACCCCACAACTATTGGGTGTATTTGCCTACCAATCGGAAGACAGTGGTTCGTAGAGATCTTAAGTTTGATGAGCAGAAGGCCATGCGAGTTTCCCTTGAGAGGGAGCTCCAACTACAGACTGTGGAGCAAATTTTGGTTCCTAAGGAGGAGGAGCCTCAGATTGATGCGGAGCAGTGACATGCAGAGGTTCCAAGAGTGGAGACATCCACTCAAGCAGAGTCTTCCAAAGATGGGCGGAAGCGCACGAGAGAAGTTGACAGATTGTTGTTAGATGTGAGAGAGAATGTGGGAGAACCATCTTCTCAGTGCAGATAGAGGAGGTCACCTGATAGGTACATTGGATACATGGCCCTTGTTGGGGAATGTCTTGAGACCGAGCCATCCTCCTTTGAGGAAGCAGTGCAACAATCGATTTGGGTTGATGCTATGGTGGAGGAGTATGACTCCATAGTTCGGAACAATGTTTGGGATGTTGTTCCAAGATCGGAGAACAATTCGGTTGTGAGTTCCCATTTTCTTTACAAGGTAAAGCAAGCTGCTGATGGTAGTGTGGAGAAACATAAGGCAAGGTTTGTTTCCTGTGGTTTCTCACAGGTCGAGGGGATCGATTATGATGAGAATTTTGCTCCTATAGCAAGGTACTCATCTATCAGATCAATGTTGGCACTATCAGCACATTGGTGAGTGCCAATATTGTAGCAAGAATGCTACAACTCCTGGGCTACCAACTTTACTTTTATCAACCTGGTAGTTCGTAACAAACTTGGAAGCATCGGTGCTATATGCACAAGTACTAGTTCTCACTGTAGGTTATCACTTGGTCAACCGATGCGAGATCACTAGGAGCTCAAGACAACTTCTATAGATTTTATAAGAAGCTCTATGTGTGATGAAAGGAAATAAAGATTACTCTACATATGCTATTCTAACTGCAAAAAGGAGAAACATTGGAATGTGAAGCAAAACCTAGTAAACCCTAATTAACAAGTCAATTCTACTTTGCCAAAAACACTATGAAAACCATTAAAGAAATGCCATTACCTACTCAAGGAAGTAAATAACATCTAACCATGCTATTTTAAATAAGAAAAAAACATATTTTTGGAATTTTATGTGTTTTTATGTGAATTTAACATGCATCTAATTTATTGTGTGTGAGTGTGGCAGCAAACATGTGGCGTTAGAGGGGGGTTTTGGAGCTTGAGAGGATGTAGGATGGTGTGGATGGGTCCTAGGAGATCTTAGGTGGCCTTCTGGAGGCTTTTCCCACACTTGGCCTTCAAAAGAAAGCCTTCAAGAAAAACTACAGGAGGACACAAGAAAACTACAAGAGGAAAATAGGGAAACTACAGGAGGCCTACAGGAGGAGGCCAAGAGCAAGTTTCGCTATTTTGAGGGTGTGAGAGTGGGTGGAAAAGGTGGATGAAGGTTGGAATGAGGTGTTAGGGTGCCTAATATCTACCATGAATCACCAGGAGAGAGAAAGATGATTGGGTTTGCTCAAGGAGAGCGGAAGAAGTTGTATGAAAAATGAAGGAAACTAAGGCAAAATTGAGGTGAGGTTTGGGAGACCGATAGGGCATGGACCAGATGGAGAGTGTGGTTGCTAGTAAAATTTCCTATTGTTGGAAGAGGTCTTCTACATAGAAACTAACAGTCAACCAAGAAAATCAAACAACCAACGAAATGAGTGAATCCTAGGAAAAACTGAGTTTTGCATCAAAATAACCTAAACTATGATGTATAGAAGGAAATGCTAGGAAATGTTGTAAGAAAGGAAAGCATGCAAAAGGACTACTACAAATCAGGAAGTGAACATGATAAAGAAGATCTAAAGCAAAGCAAAATTGGACTATCAACCTACTAGAGAGTTGCAAACACTAGAAGTCCTATGAATGAGGAAAATCTGTGTTTTTGGGGCAGCAAGAGAGTCTTTGCCTCAAATAATGGTCTCAGAGGGAGGAAGAGAGGCCAAGGCAATATTGCTAGCCTTTTGAATCTTCTCTGATCACTGCTTAACCTGCTACAAAAAGCACAAATGGAAGCAAACTACTAAATCATCAAAAGCAACATATTCTTAACCATAAGAGAAATACATCTAACAACAAACTAATCTACAACTAAAGTAAAGCATACAAATACAAGTAAAGAGAAGCTTGGTTGCTTCCAAAACTCGAGATAACTATCAATCATCTTCCACTTGCTCAACTGCCTTCTAATGCATGATTCGACTACTTGTACTTTGAGCTGAATGAAGGGGAATTCTAAGTGAGGAGCAATAAATGAGGGGGATTCCCTCCTATAAGTCCTCTCCTCTGTCTACTTCAATTTATTTATGTAGTTTGACCACTAGATCCCTGACTTTGACCTCGAAATCCATCAATAATCTGCATTAAATACATGTTAGACCACATGGCATAATAAGTAACTCAACTCACCCTACAAGCATAAATATAATCAGAAAATCATACAATAAGCTAAGAGGATGGTTGATTTGACTAGGTTAGGAGGTAAAATGAGCTCATATAATTACCCATTTATGAGGCTCATCATAACCCCCTATTGAAGGTGTTGCTCATCCTCTGAGCAACCTAGTCAATCTCTTCGTCTTTCATGGCCCTGGTGGCCTCCCTACCATCCCAGGCTTCTGATGTGGTCTGCTCATGTTCTCCATAAAATCTGGCCTTTCTATCTATGTCCTTCCACTGCTCCTTCTCTTCTTCTTCTTTTCTACCTTCCAGCATGCCTAATATGAGTGGAGGACTCAATTTGAGGCCAATCCAGTTGACCTTCAGCCTTTGCATGGAGTGATTGTACATTGGAACTCTTTTCAATGCCTTCCTCGTCCTCATGGGGGAATGGTATTCTCTGATCTGCAAGCTGTGGGGTAGGGTGTTCCATCTTCTCATGCATGCATGCACACAATCATCCCCAAGTAGCCTAAGCATATCTTCAAAGTGTGCAATGGCTTGTTTCTAATTGGCTAGATATTTAGGGGCAATCTGAGGGTCATTGGCAAGTAGGTTTTGTGTGCTGATGAGTGCCATAGGATCTGATGGCTCAACTCTTATCATCAATGGTTCATTCTACTCTTTTATTAACAATATTTTCATTTATGCTACCCTCAATTATTCATAGTTCATCCATGACACCATGGCCATTAATTGCAGATCCCCTAGCTTGGCATTGGGGTCCTACACATTCAGGTCTATGAGAGCCATGTTGTGTAGATAGAAATCTGCCATATTTTCTTTGTCGTCGGAGGTGATTTGGTCACACAAATCCATGAACTACCTGTAGTCTTGGAAAGGAATTGTGCCTCTTTGTGCCAAAGTTTTTATTTGGAATTGAAGCCATTGATCTTTCAGATAGAGGCCATAAGATTTTTCTGGTGTTCTGCATTGTAATGCTTATATGGATAAGCTGGCCATGTATGCCAAATGAGTCTCTTTCTCCTGCAGCTGCCTCCATAGTAATTCATTTTCATTCTCAAGGTGGCTTCTTGTAATGGCTTCTCTGTCTCTAAGAGCACTCAATTCCCTGCCCATTTCCCTGATTTTGTCTTCCACCTGGCTAATATCCTCAACTCCTTTGGACTTGGCTATCTGCATCCACCTATTTGTTCTTACTCTCTCTTTTTCCAATTCGAAAAACAGTGGAATTGCAAATTTCTGTGGGATTATCTTGCCTCCCTCAAGTAGTCTATAATAGAAGTCAAGATTAGGTTGGGGGTCAAGTTCTTATAGCTCTTGTGCTTCCTCTTTCACTTCTGTCTGTCCTCCTATCTTTTCCTCAAGTTTTTGTATCACTTGTAGTTCAGACAGTGTCTCCTGTAGAACTGTTTTAGGGTCATGTAGAATTGCCTTCCCCTTCCATGTAGAAGATCTTGTAGTCCTCCTTTCATAGGTTATGGGTGTCTTGGAAGGAGATTCTTTCACCTGGGCAGATGGTGAATCTTCAATGTTAATGGGAGTCTTTGATGAGGGCTGAGGTTTGCCTGTTTTAATACTGGTACTCTTCCTTGCCCTAAAATAAATGGAGGTTTTTCTTTTCCTCTTCTGCTTCTTCTTGACTGGTATACTGAGTGCAGTGAGGGCAGCTACTACTTCTCTTTCCACAGTTTCAGGGGAATCTTCTCTTTTCTCTGCCCTCTCTACCTCCATTTATCCCTCTTCTGTTTCTTTTTCCTCCTCCTGTTTTGTCTCTTTTTCTACCTCCTATTCTATCTCTTCAACTCTCCCCTCCTCTATTTCTTTTCTTTCCTCCTTCCTCTCTTGCTCTGCTATGTCACCACTCACTTCATCTTCTCCTTCTTGCTGTTCTCCCTCCTCACTGACAACAGGACTGACATCATAGGTTAATGCCTTGATGTCATCCTCAACTATCATATTTTTTAGAGCTTCACATGCTATAGGGATTGTAAGGGTATGGAGGGCTTCCTCTACTAGGATCTTGATTAGGCCATGGTGAGCTAGCTGCTATGAATTTCCTTCTTGTACCTTGGTGCTAGAGTCAATGAGGGATTGAAGGAGAAAGTAAGGGATACTGAGCTTTTGATGTGCTGGGGTATCCATGCCATATCTCAATTCTTGGAGGATTCTGAAATGATATCCATAAACAATGTTGTGCCTCCCCTCATTAGAAATGTATTTGATCAATTGGTAGCTAACATCATCTCAGGGATATGGTACACTAGCCCTCCTAATTCCATTTTTGTCTTCAACAGGGGTTTCATTATCTTGGAAGAATTTCCTCTTGGCAGCATGGCCAATTGTTTTCTCATCCTTACTCCAAGGCAGCCCAAGAGGAAGGGTAGTGACCCTACTAATGAATTCAAGGGTTATTTCAATGGAGAGGCCGCTAATGGTTATAGTAGCATGAGTTCTTGTGTGAGGGACTAGAGAGAGAGAAAATTCATGGGAAATTTCATCATCAAACCCTCTAAACTTCTCAAAGAAATTCATCCAGTTTTCCCTTGTAAATATTTCCACCACTTGAGGATGTGCATGGAGTCTAGTGGAGTTAGTGGGCTCTTTTCTCATAAACCCCCCTATCATACTACTTGTAATTCTTTTGAAAAACCAGATATGGAGGTGGAAACAAAGAATTTTGAGTGAAATAGAAAAACAGAGGGGACTGTGTTTTTTTTTTTAAACCGTTTTTTTTTTTTTACCCTCTTAAAGACTTATTTAATCTTCAATTTGAAACCAAATCTTTCATATTTTGATATTCAACAGAGGGAATTCATGAACCCTACCTCTTCACACTGAAATTCATTCTAAAAATTACGTTTTCTCCCTTCAAAATGACTCACTGCCCCTCCTGTAGAAGCCCATTGTCGCTCTTGTAGATTTCCTGTAGGTGCTCTTATAGAAAATGCCGAGAGAAAAAATATGGAGGAAATCAATGGAGGATGGTGGATACGAGGCTATGGGGGCATAAGAAGACTGTGATGTGGCTGAGTTACGAGGAGAAACTGAAGAAAAGGTGGTGAGAATGCGCGGTGGGGAGTGCTCATTACCTTTTATGGCTGTTTTTGGCTATGAGTGCTGAGCTGGCAAAATGTATGTTGCCCAGATTAGGACCGTTGGTCCCCACCTACTTGGTCATCATGATCCCCCCTCGTAATAATCACTTCATTACTACATCAGAGTTAACTCTTCCTCCCACTACCTGTCCTTCGCATCTTTTGCTTGAGTTGATTGTGCGCATGTGTGGGTGGTATCTTGGTTAAGTGGAGTCAACGAAATGAAGGTAGCCAAGTTAACTAGCCACCTTTCCCTCTTTCAATTTCAACCATCTCATTTCCTTTGTATGATTCCTAATTACGAAAATGCAGATAGAGGAGTGACTTAGCTACTTACCTGTAATCCAAGCATATTTGTTGCCATCAACTGTGAGGTGCTTCAGCTTTATTTGCTGCATGCCTTCATTTTCCTTCATGCATGTTGTCTCTACTTGTTGATATGTTATTGTGTGTTTTTGCAGGTTCTTCTTTTCTTGGAGCTGAGTTGCATGTACCTTTTAAACCTTTAGATGTGCTATCCCTTTCTGCTGGTGCTGGACTTCTATGGGATCAGCCGCTACAGGAATTCCTTCAGGAGCTCCTGTAGCTGCTTCTCCCCTTGAAACTTCAGCTATTTCCCTATGCTTGGAGCTCGAGAATGATGCGAGGGGTGAAGATGAAAGATGGAGGGATAGTAGGTAAGCTTCAGGTCAAGTTAATGGTGCCCTTTCCTTTTTTTTTGTTGTTTTTTTCAAAACTGAAAAACTGTTTTTTGTGTTTTTTCTTGGAAAGGAAAAAAATGATAATGATGCTTGGAGTGTGATGCAGGCTTGGAAATGATGGTAAGGAGGTTTGAAAATGATAAGAGAGATTATAGGTTCCTCATGAAGCTTTTCTTGTCCCTCAAACTGCCTCCTGTAGACACTTTTGGCTCTCTGTAATTCCTACAGGAGCCTCCTGTAGAAAAAATAGAGCCTCCTGTAGAAAACACAGTTTTGGAAGAAGAGGTACAGTGGGGTGAAAGAAATGCCCAGAATGATGGAGGAAGGTGTGGAGAAGATGAGATGGATGCTAGTATGAATGTTAGAGTCCCCTTAGCACCTTCTCCTGCTCCCTATAGTCCTTCTGCAAACCTGTAATGCAATAAAAATTTATTTTGTTCTCTCTCTCTCTCTCTCTCTCTCTCTCTCTCTCTCTCTTTTTTGAAAACAACTAGGGTGCCTCTGAGAGGTTTTCACCTTAATTGCCTGCCTTGGGCACCTCCAAGGGAGGTTTTCACCCGGGGATCTTATTATTCCCCCCCCCCCTTTTTTTTTCCTTTTTTTGACATCACTAGGCCACCTTAGAAGAGGTTTTCAACCCAATGATGGGACTCAAGCGCCTCATGGAGGTTTTCACTTGAGTCCTTATTTTTTCTCTTTTCTTTAGTGAGTGGGTGAAGTGGAAGCTAAGACATGCTCCACTACCATCACTGTTTTATTAAAATCTTCAATAAACTCTCACTTGGAGAGGGGTTTCTTGTAGACTTTCAACCGATGTCCATTGACAAGCATGGGGATGGCTTCATCATCAATGGTTCTGATCAGAACTGAACCATTTTCATTGCATTTCTCCACAGTGTAGGGTCCTAACTATTTTTTCCTCAGCTTTCCTTTGAAATCCTTATATCTTGAATCATAGAGTAGTGCCCAATCTCCCTCTTGGAATTGCTTCTCCCTGATATTTCTGTCATGCCATATCTTTCTTTGAAGCTAAACTACCTTTGTATGGAGAAGGGCCTGCAATATGTATTCATCCAATCCATTGAGCTGAAGTAATCTCTCCTTTTGTGCATGGCTGAGGTCTAGGTCTAGCTGAGCTGCCATCCTTAGGGTATTGAATTCAAACTCTATTGACAACAAAGCCTTCTTCCCATAGACCAGTTCATAGGGTGTGAACCCAGTGGTGGTCTTCCATGTTGTGTTGTAGGCCCAAGTGGCCTCAACTAATCTGTCTGCCCAGTCTTTTCTGCTGCTGCTCACTACCTTGGTTAGGATCCCTTCCAATGCTCTGTTAGTGACCTCCACTTGCCCATTGGCTTGTGGATGGTAAGGGGTGGAAGTCCTGTGCTTGATCTTATGATGTGTGAGTAGGTCTTCAATTAGGTTGGAAGTGAACTGGCTGCCTTGGTCTGTGAACAACTTTCTTAGATACCCGAACTTGTAGAATATGTTTTCCCTCAAAAACTCAACTACTTTTTCCTCTGCCATTGCTTTGATTGCTTTTGTCTCTGCCCACTTTGTTAGGTAGTCAGTGCACACAATGACGTACTGCTTCTACTCTGAAGGGGGGTTGATAGGCCCCACAAAGTCCATGCACCACTTCTCAAATGGCTCAAAGATCACTTGAGGTTGCATGGGCATTTCATCCTTCGGAGTGGGTTTCCCCATCCGTTGACACCGATCACACTGGCTCGTGTATCTCCTCACATCCTGATGAAGAGTGGGCCAGTAGTAGTGTGCTTGAAATATCTTGAAGGCGGTTCTTTTTGCTGCAAAATGACCTCCACAAGGCTCGTCATGACAGGTCAGGAGGATGTCAAAGACTTCCTCCTCCTTGACACATCTTCTAAAGATCTGATTTGGGCCAAGTTTGAAGAGATTGCCTCCAATCCGAGTGAAAGGGGCGCTTTTCCTTACTATCTTGCTCTTCTCTTTTGAGGATAGGTGTGGTGGGAATTGTGTTGAAACCAAGTGGTTTGCTATATCAGCAAAACATGGAGAGAGTACTGATATAGAAAATAGGTGTTCATCTAGCATTTGGTCATCCACCATTCCTTCTTCACCTGCAGGAAAATTTACTCTAGACAAAAATTCAGCAACAACATTCTCTTTACCAGGCTTATCAATAATGGTTAGATCAAACTGCTGCAGTAAAAGAAACCATCTAATAATGCAAGCATTTACATCTGGTTTGTTCATTAAATATCTAATTGCAGCATGATCCGTGTGCACAAAGGTTTGATAGCCTGTGATATAATGTTTGAATTTGTTTAAGGAATGCACGACAGCTAGGATTTCCTTCTTGTTCACTGTATATTTTAACTTTTCCTTTCACAAGTTCTTGCTTATAAAGTATATGGCATAAGGTAACTTTCCATCAATTTGTCCTAAGGCTGCTCCTATTGCTTTGCTCAAGGCATCTGTGTGAATGTGAAATGGTAGGGCCCAGTTTGGGCCTCTGAGAATTGGGGCAGTCACTAGGTTTCTCTTCAAGGTATCTAGGGCTTCTTGATAGTTTTCCGACTATTTGAACTCAACATCTTTGCCTAGGACGCCAAAAAAAGGAGAGGCTAACTTGCTGAAGTCTTTAATGAATCTCTTGCAATATCCAGCTAAGCCTAGGAAGCTTCTAACATCTCTCACCTTTTGAGGAGGTGGGAACCTTTGGATGATGGCAATTTTGTTGGGGTCCACCTTGTTGAGATATTGCATGACCTAGCACGGTCCCTTCAGTCATAAAAAATTCACATTTTTCTAGACTGAGGGACAGGTTCATCTCAATCCACTTATCTAGAACATTTCCTAAGTTAGATAAAGATTCCTGAAAGTGAGAGCCATAAGGAGTAAAATCATCCATGTATATTTCTACTGCATCATGAACCAATTCATAAAATATACTCAATACCGCTATTTGGAAAGTGGATGGAGCATTGCAAAAACCAAAAGGAAGGACTCAGTACGTGAAGGTACCCCAAGAACAAGTGAAAGTGGTATTATATTGGTCTTTGGGGCTGATTTGAATTTGATTGTACCTGCTAAACCCATCTAGGAAGGAGAAAAACTTTTTCCCTGCTAGACCATCTAACACTTGATCTATGAAAGGTAAAGGAATATGATTCTTTTTAGTGGCTTTATTCATTTCCTGATAGTCGACACAGATTCTCCACTTACCATTTTTCTTTGGCACTAGCACCAAAGGAGAGACCCATTCACTGTCAAAGATGGGATAAATGAATCCTGCATAAAGCAATTTCTCCAGTTCTTCCTTAACAATATCTTTAAGTGCTGGGTTCATCCTCTTTTGAGGCTGCCTGACTGGCTTGAAATCTTCCTTGATGTATATATGATGAGTACATACTGAAGGGTTCACTCCCTTCATCTACTTATAACTCCAGGCGAAGGCATCTAGATGTTTTCTCAATATGCCGCATAGCTCTTTCTCCTGGGAAGTAGATAGGGATGGATTGATTTTCAATGTTCTTTCTGAGCCGAACTCTATATTTTTAACACGGAGAGAAGTGGAGTTGGCCACATAGAGATCAGTTGAGGGGTTGTTTTGGGTTTATATTACTATGTCTTCTAATGGTGATACACTGGGAGGTGGATTCTGAATCAAAGTTTCAATCATATCATCCTAATCTTGTGGTCTTCCCCCCATGGCGATTTCTAATGTACAAAGTGGTGCAGAATAAACTTCATCCTCATCCTCCTCCTCCAACCAAAGAGGTAGATCATGTTCTA
Source organism: Pinus tabuliformis (assembly GCA_031772625.1). NCBI lineage: Eukaryota > Viridiplantae > Streptophyta > Pinopsida > Pinales > Pinaceae > Pinus > Pinus tabuliformis. Next base: position 575,026,480 of record CM062814.1, read on the forward strand.
GGAAGGGTTGGACAAGAGGATATAGGGTTAACTACTTGGACATGTACCTATTCTTTATGGTCATGTTCCAAGCTCAACAGATGATGTAGGCATCAGTTGTAGCCAACCAGGGCCTTCCCAGAATGAGAGAATACCCAGTGAGTTTTTCCTTTAGCTGGAGAACTAAGAAATTAGCAGGGTACTCCCAAGAATCAATGGAGACCATCACATCTTCCACAATCCCCTCAGGGGTCATGTGGAGCGGTCTGATAGCTGCACCACTATCGTGGTCTTCCTCAACGAGCCTTGGAGGTTAAGTTTGAGCATTGTGTCATTTTTCATCACATTAATGGCAGCCCCCAGATCAATCAAGGTATGTGGGACCATTGTGCCATTGATGTGGACATCAACTAATGAGCTTCCAGGGTCCAGATATTTTGGACAGATTATTTGCTCCAACATCAGGTCGGACAGTTGTCCTATGACATTGATGGTTGGGGCATCTCTCTTGTGCCTTCCTAGATGCCTAAAGTACTTCTATTTGATCAACCTATTGTAGATATGCACATCTTTTATGGCTTGGAGAAGTGGTATCTTCACACATAAATGTTTTCAATTCTCCCAGGAGTTCAGTCTCTTCTAGGGTAGGCTAGATTTTCATGGATAATCTCTCAAGAAAGGGTGGATTAGCTTTAGGTTCGCTTTCCTCTTTATCTTCCTCAACCTCCCTGGGTGGCGGCTGGCTATCTGGGAGAACTTTCCTGGATCACAAGTTAATTTCTTGAATGTCCACAGCATAAGTTGGTCATAATGGTTCCCCACTATACACTTGCTGAGCCCGTCTATTGTTCAGGTTTGGATTTGGCTGGGCAATAATTTGGGGTTGCCTTTGTGGAGAAGAAGGTAACAGTTGTGGTTGGGCAGGTGGTGGAGGCAGAAGAATGGGGAGAGAGTTGTATTGAGACCTCCACCCCTGATGAGGTGCATTCCATTGAGGTTGCAGCTGAGCATAGGATTGAAATGAATGGGTGGCTGGTTGGGCATGATATTGAGATTTGAAGGACCAAGGAGGAGGCGTGGACTAGGAAGGATGAGCAGGGGGGGCCCAAGAAGGTATGGAGGTGACTTGGTTGTGGTTTTAGTATGCCTAAGATGTCCCTTGCATCCCCTGCTGGTATGGTCTAGGTCCATGTGGCCTCCTTTGGTTTATGTAATAGATATGTTCAGTCCTTCGGTCCCTTGGTATATAGCTTTGAGTCCAGGCAAGGAAGGGCACTTATCTGTGGAATGATCTTCTTCACAGACTAAACAAACCTCTATAGAGTTCAATGGGCATTCATTCCTAGGATGCCTCCTAGTGCATTTAGGGAAAAAAATGGCCAAAGCCCTCTTTGCTTCCTCTTGTTTTCTTTTGATATGTAAGGTATCCATTTGCATGGAAAGATTCTACAACATATCACTCTTGAAGTCTTCCAGCATGTTTCCAATTTCACCTTTGATGGATGAATTGGAAGAAGAGGTACTGGCTATGGGTTGACTCCCCCTACCTTTCTTTATGGCTACTCTAGAATGGTTTCTAAAAACAGTCTTTATGTCCTCATAGGATACTTGGTAGATGTCTCCCCCGGCCAGTAGATGGAGGGTGTCTAAAAGGTCTTCTTGAATTCCCCTAAGCAGGACCAACTTCAGAGACTCAGGGTCAAGTGTACACCTGACCCTTTTGTAATTGAGTTGGAACCTCTCTTCATAGTCTTCCAGGGACTCATCACTTCCTATGGTCATTCAGAAAATTTCTTATTTAGTATATTTTGACCTACAATAGTCTCGATACTTGTCGTTAAAGGCCTGCTTCATCTGAGCCCAAGTTGTGATGCTATTACCAGGTAATCCCATGAACCAACTCAATGTTGTGTCCTTGAGAGTAGAAGGGAACAGTCTCAACTTTTTCTCGTCTTCTACATAGTCATAAGTTTGACAGATGATAGCAAACTCGAACAAGAAGGTGTTAGGATCTTCTATAGGTAGACCATGGAAGTGAGGTAGGGTTGAAGAACTTATATTCTTCTTTTTGTTGGAAATAATACTGAGAGGGGGGGTGAATCAGTATTATTAAAACTTTTCAATATACCATCCAAATTTATACTTCAACTTATTCTTCAGATATTGATGATTAACTTATGCATAATAATGAACAAGAACATGAAAAACAGATAGTCACACCATAGAACACCAGATATAAGGTGGAAACCCAAAGTGGGTGAAAACCACCTGCTGCAATATGTCTCTATCTTCTTTCAATTAGAAACTTCTTTTACAATGATTTTGTACTGGTGCAGTCCTTTACCAGTACGTAGGCTACAACCTGCAGAGAGCTACAACTCTCTCTTGTTTTCCAGTTTCTCCCTACTTCTTTTCATTCAAGGACCAATTTTCATAAATTTTCAAACTGGATCCAAGAAAATCAAATAATCATCAAGTACATGCAAATTACCCAACCTCCTTATACAATCAACCAAGAGTCACCCAACTTCTCAGAATGTTGTAAACAGAAAGACAGTACCAGAAATATAAACCTAGAACTCTACAGCAAGAGATAAAAGATAACCAACAATTGTTTTTAAGACAAATTCGTAGCTTTTCTTTATCTGGAGTGCGAGGCTTCGCACTTCACCTTCTGCGTCTCTGCATATCCCCGCAGAGATCCTTCCGCTTCGCCGCGTACCCACGCACCGTGTCTTCAATTGCACCGTGTAATTTTACTGTGGCCTCGCACCTCAGCTTCTATCGCGCCGCGCAGCTACGCACCTACGACTTCTGTAGCACTGCGTTCTTTTACTGTGCCTCCAAAATTGACCCTGTATCACACCGCGTACCTTTACTGTGCTTCCGCACCTAAACCTCTATCACGCCGCGTACCTCCGCACTGGTACTTTTGCTTCGCTGCGTACCCTCGCACTTTCTCTGTGTATCACCTGCGTTCCTCCGCACCGGAACTTCCGCTCTGCTGCGTACGCCCGCACTTTCACAGTGAATGGTCTGCGTACCTCTGATTAGAACCCAATTAAATAGTCCTCCTATGTGCCACTGATAGTCAGATTCTCAGATCTGATCTTGTGCCTGATAGATCACGCTTTATAAATTCACTTCCAACTTCACTTTTATATAGATCAAGCTTTTAAACCGATAACCCAATATTTCAGATCTTAAGATATTCAATTTGCAAAGATACATTAGCCAAGTGATCTCCTTCCCTATTTATAGTCAAGCCCTTATTCACACCATGGGACAAAACCATCAATAACCAATACAAGGGATCCAAACCGGGGCTAAATTAGATCCTATACCACGGGCCAAAACCATAGAATCAAGAACGGAGGGCTAAATACCACGGGCCAAACATAAGAAACCCCACGTGAGCGCACTTCTCTGCCTTGAAGTGAGTGAACTAGGGGTCCACACCTCATGAACGGGTAACCTACGGGTATGAATGCACTTCCTGGCCGGCGTACCTGCGGGTCCGCACCTTTTGAACCATTCACCTGCGTACCTCTTAATTTCCAACATTTTGAGAGCCTGAACAGAGCATTGCCACTTAAGTGAGTTGCCATCAAGTACAACACCTGTAACATAGAGCCATACCAGAATCATAATTCCAACACTTTTGGTGTCCCCATTTGTTTCCCGAATGGGGAAGGTACCTTCTATTCTCTATCCATTTCCCCTAGCATTTCTGTTTTCAGCCATTGGCTCTGGAGGAATGTTTTCTTCTTCTTCTTCCCCTATAGGTTCTTCAAATATGTCTGGATGTTCCTCTAAGGGTTCTTCTTGATTGAAGCCACCGAAGAAGAGAGAAGGTTGGTTGTGTGAAGCAGTGGGGGTGATGGGAAATTTTTTTCCTAAGTTATCTCTACTCCTATGAGGCATGAAAGGAAATATTTTTGGTTGATTTTTTTGTTTCTTTTTCCCACACTAAAAGTACCTACAGAAACTGAAATTGTGAATTGAACAAAACAAATTGCAACTAGATGAAATGAACTTGCTGGATGGAAATTCGCAGAATTCAAAAAGGAAAGCAAGGAAATGCAGAACTAAAAGAAAAGAATGACTAGTCTACTTTTGCCGAAATAAACTATTAGTAGAATGTTGAGATAGAAAATAAAAGAAAGAAGTAATCACAATACTTTGATGCTTCCCCGACAACGACGCCAAAAAGTGGTGAGCACAAGTATTGCAGCAAGAATGCTGAAACTCCTGGGCTGCCAACTTTACTTTTATCAACCCAGTAGTTCATAACAAAATTGGAAGCGTCGGTGCTATATGCACAAGTACTAGTTCTCACTATAGGTTGTCACTTGGTCAGCCAACACGAGATCACTAGGAGCTCAAGCCAACTTCTATAGATTTTAGAAGAAGCTCTATGTGTGATGAAAGGAAAGAAATATTACTCTACAGCTGCTATTCTAACTGCAGAAAGGAGAAATACTGGAATGTGAATCAAAACCTAGTAAACCCTAATTAACAAGTCAATTCTACTTTTGCCAAAAACACTATGAAAACCATGGAAATTCCATTACCTACTCAAGGAAGTAAATAACATCTAACCATGCTATTTCTGGAAGTAAATAAGCAAAAAACATATTTTTTGATTTTTATGTGTTTTTATGTGAATTTAACATGCATCTAATTTATTGTGTGTGAGTGTGGCAGCAAACAGGTGGCGTTAGAGGGCAGTTTTGGAGTTTGGGAGGATGTAGGATGGTGTGGATGGGCCCTATGAGATCTTAGGTGGCCTTCTGGAGGCTTTTCTCACACTCAACTTTCAAAATAAAGCCTACAGGAAAAACTACAGGAGGACACAGGAAAACTACAGGAGGAAAACAGGGAAACTACAGGAGGCCTACAGGATGAGGCCAAGAGAAAGTTTCGTTGTTTTGAGGGTGTGAGAGTGGGTGGAAAAGGTGGATGAAGGTTGGAATGAGGTGTTAGGGAGCCTAAGATATACGATGAATCACCAAGAGAGAGAAATATGATTGGGTTTGCTCAAGGAGAGCGGAAGAAGTTCTATGAAAAATGAAGGAAATTAGGGCAGAATTGAGGTGAGGTTTGGGAAACCTATAGGGCATGGATCGGATGGAGGGTGTGATTTCTGGTAAGATGGCCTACTCCTGGAAGAGGTCTGCTACATAGAAATTGACAGTAAACCAAGAAAATCAAGCAACCAATGAAATGAGTGCATCCTAGGAAAAGTAGAATTTTGCATCAAAATGGCCTAAACTATGATGTATAGAAGGAAATGATGGGAAATGTTGTAAGAAAGGAAAGCATGCAAAAGGACTACTACAAATCAGGAAGTGAACATGATAAAGAAGATCTAAAGTAAAGAAAAACTGGACTATCAACCTATTGGAGAGCTACAAACACTAGAAGTCCTAGGAATGAGGAAAATCTGTGTTTTTGGGGTAGCAAGAGAGTCTTTGCCTCAAATCATGGTCCCAGAGGGAGGAAGAGAGGCCAAGGCACTGTTGCTAGCCTTTTGAATCTTCCCTAATAACTGCTTAACCTACTACAAAAAGCACAAATGGAAGAAAACTACTAAATCATCAAAAGCAACCTATTCTTAACCATAAGAGAAATACATCTAACAACAAACTAATCTACAAACTGAAGTAAAGCATACAAATACAAGTAAAGAGAAGCTTGGTTGCTTGGGTTGGGCCCTAACCGAACATATTCAGCCCTCTGAGGTAACTCAGTGCTAGCTCAAAAAGGATTTCATCTTCATTATAAAATAATAGCAAGATTACATAAAACTATCATAAAATAGTGAGCTTGAAATTTGAACAGAGTTTACATAAGCCAAAAAAAAGTCGACCCTAGTGAGGCCCTAGGCATCTCTACTTATACACCTGAAGCTACCAATAGCTTCCTTAAAATCGGGGAGGCTTGGCTCCCAAAACTCGAGATAACTATCAATCATCTTCCACTTGCTCGATTGCCTTCTAGTGCATGATTCGACTGCTTGTACTCCGAGCTGAATGAAGGGGAATTCAAAGTGAGGAGCAATAAATGAGGGGGATTCCCTCCTATAAGTCCTCTCCTCTATCTACTTCGAGCTATTACTGTAGTTTGACCACTATATCCCTTAATCTGACCTCGAAATCCATCAATAATCTGCATTAAATACATGTTAGACCACATGGCATAATAACTAACTCAACTCACCCTATAAGCATAAATATAATCAGAAAATCATACAATAATCTAAGATAATGGTTGATTTGACTAGGTTAGGAGGTAAAATGAGCCCATATAATTACCCATTTATGAGGCTCATCACACATATGGGTTGGAAGATCCATCAGATGGATATGAAGATTGCATTCCTCAATGGAAAGATTGAGGAAGAGGTGTACATAGAGCATCCAGAAGGTTTTGAGACCTTAGATCATGAGTCGCATGTGTGCTGACTCAAGAGAGCTTTGTACGGGCTGAAGCAAGCACCTCATGCTTGGTACACCAGGATCGAAAACTACTTCACCGGGTTGGGCTTCACAAAGAGTGAAGTGGATGTGAACTTGTACCACATCATGGTGGAAGGTAAGCAGTTGATCATTGTTCTTTATGTTGATGATCTTATATTGATAGGTGATGATTAGTTGATCATGTATTGCAAGGAGGACCTTGCAAGATAGTTCTAGATGAAAGACATGGGTCTCATGCACTACTTTATAGGCATGGAAGTGTGGCAGAAGGATGGGGAAGTGTTTGTGTCTCAAGGAAAGTATGCCAATGAGATACTCAGGAGATTCCACATGGCGAAGTGCAAGCCCATGTAGACTCCTCTAGCAGGTAACTGGAGGAAGGAGGATGCTACTTCAGGAGAAGTAGTAGAAGCTACTGTGTACAGGCATCTTGTGGGTTCACTGATGTATTTAGTGAACACACAACCAGATTTGTGCTATGCGGTGAACTAGATGAGTCAAGCTATATTTCAACCTATGAAGTTGTTTTGGAAGGTAGCAAAGCATGTTTTGAGATACCTCAGAGGCACATCTCAGTATGGATTATGGTACATACAGTCAGAGGGAGTGAAGATACAGGGCTTCACAGATGCAGATTGGGCAGGGAGTCCATCAGATTGGAAGAGCACATCAGGAGTAATTTTCAACCTTGGTTCAACTGTAGTTTCTTGGTATAGCAGGAAACGGAGGTCAATTGCACTTAGCTCAGCAGAGGCAGCATGTGAGGCCATTTGGATGCGGAAAATTCTAGTTGGTTTGTTTGATCAAAGGATGGATCCAACTGTGATCTATTATGATAATCAGAGTTGTATCAAACTCTTTGAGAATCTAGTATTTCATGACAGGTCCAAGCATATCGAAATTCAGTATCATCATCTCAGAAACTGTGTGGCAAGGAGGATCATGTTGTTGCAGTATATTTCGACCAAGGAGAAAGATGCTGACATTTTGACTAAGTCATTGTCAAAGTGTAAGTTCGAGTTCCATAGAGATAGGATTGGGGTGTCAGATAATCCCTTTCATGTTGAGAGGGAGTGTTGAAAATAGAAACAAGAAATGCTAAAAATATAAATGCTAAAAATAGCATTTCTATAGATAGAATTTCAGGATATATTCGAATTTTAATTTTCCCATGAATTAAAATTTGAATTTAGTCTCACCAGCTATTTGAAAAAATAATTAATTAATTCATCTTGAGTTAATTAGTTGGAGAATTTCAAACATGAAGTATTTGTGAAGTCATGCAACAATTATCCCTTTGATTGAGGAAGTTATCACTTAATTAAGGAGATAAGGATGACTTGTATTTGACTTGTAATTAGTTAGCTCAGTTAACTAAGTTAAGTCCAGTTAAATTAGTTCCAAATAGTTTGAGGAACTAATTGCGAGTTTAGTCAGTTAATGCATGCATGCATGCAATTAGTGTACTCCAGATAACTGAATATTCTCTAATAAATAACTCATGCATGTCAGTTCAGACAAAGACACAGTTGAGATTAAAGGCAGGGATAGTGTACTATCAGTTGCAAGAATATTCCTATGAGCAAATCTCTTGCATGCAGAAGGAATTCATTCCTTGAGGATTGCGCAGTTTTACAGTGTGTAAGAGCAGTGTTCCACTTGATTGAAGTTGAATCATCCCAGAGCAACAACGCAAGGAAATAGGAGGCTTGGAGGACAAAGGAGAAGGCATACATGTTGTCTATTCTATCTATGAGCAGCAGTGAGGGATTGCACTAAGAGCTGGATAACTATGAGAGCTAAAGCTTTTTGTAATCCTGAGATATTTCCACTTGTTTGATAATACATATTGCAGGGTTTTTAGTTGAGGCTTTACCTAGATTATTCTTCTGCGTTTCATGTGTGATTGATTCTTCTTCTCTGTTATATGTGTTCAGTTTGATCTTGCTCAAATCAATCCAGCTTCTGCAAGTTTGATAGTAGAAGTAGATTAAGTGTTTTTCTTTAGAACATTGCGTAATCAAATTAATCTACACTGGGAATTCCTATAGAAAGTTCCATATTTTCACTTCCAGGGTGCACTGTTATGCCACCTGGGACACCTATGTGTTACTACAATTGAGCATGCCAAGTTGATTTTGGAGGCACACTATAATCGGGTCGTTGGACATTTTAGAGTATATAAAATAGTGGCAGTGCTGTAGAAGTATTTTTATTGGCTGAAACTTCAACAAGATGTTGGGAAGTACATCATATCCTACAGTATCTATGCCATTGCCAAAATAACAATCAAGAAGCAAGGCCTATATACTCCTCTGCCTACTCCTAGTTAGCATGGATTACATGTTGGTCCTTCCTTCTACTAAGCATGACAATGACTGCATGTTTGTGGTAGTCGACAAATTCTCTAAGGTTGTCCTTTTGGTAGCTAACAAGAAGAGTATCGCAACAAAAGCCACTGCTAAGCTCTTCTTGGAACTCCAGATAACTGAAAATTCTCTTATAAATAACTCATGCATGTTAGTTCAGACAAAGACCCAGTTGAGATTAAAGGCAGGGATAGTGTACTATCAGTTGCAAGAATATTCCTATGAGAAAATCTCTTGCATGCAGAAGGAATTCATTCCTTGAGGATTGCGCAGTTTTACAGTGTGTAAGAGCAGTGTTCCACTTGGTTGAAGGTGAATCATCCTAGAGGAACAACACAAGGAAATAGGAGGCTTGGAGGACAGAGGAGAAGGCATATGTGTTGTCTATTCTGTCTATGAGCAACAGTGAGGGATTGCACTGAGAGCTGGATAACTATGAGAGCTAAAGCTTTGTGTAATCCTGAGATATTTCCACTTGTATGATAATACATATTGCAGGGTTTTTAGCTAAGGCTTTACCTAGATTATTCTTCTGTGTTTCATGTGTGATTGATTCTTCTTCTCTGTTATATGTGCTCTGTTTGATCTTGCTCAAATCCATTAAGCTTCCGCAAGTTTGATAGTAGAAGTAGATTAAGTATTTTTCTTTAGAACATTTCATAATCAAATTAATCTACAGTGAGAATTCCTACAGAAAGTTCCATATTTTCACTTCCAGGGTGCACTATTATGCCACCTGGGACACCTATGTGTTCCTATAATTGAGCATGCCAAGATGATTTTGGAGGCACACTATTGTCGGGTAATTAGACATTTCAGAGTAGATAAAATAGTGGCAGTGCTGTAGAAGTATTTTTCTTGGCTGAAACTTCAACAAGATGTTGGGAAGTACATCAGGTCCTACAATATCTGTGCCACTGCCAAAATAACAATCAAGAAGCAAGGCCTATATACTCCTCTGCCTACTCCTAGTTAGCACGGATTACATGTTGGTCCTTCCTTATACTAAGCATGGCAATGAATGCGTGTTTGTGGTCATCGACAAATTCTCTAAGGTTGTCCTTTTGGTAGCCGACAAGAAGAGTATCGTAGCTAAAGCCACTGCTAAGATCTTCTTGGAATGAGTATGGGTACATTTTGGGATCCCATAGTCCATTATCTTAGATAGGGACACCAGATTCATGAGTAAATTTTGGTCAAGCCTCTGGTTGATCTAGGATACCAGGCTCGCTAAGTCTAGGACATTCCACCCCAAACTGATGGCCAAACATAGGTCGTCAATAAGATGATTATGCACATTTTGTGCATGTAAAAATTGAAGAATCCATGCACATGGGATGAAAGCATTCTCTATGTCCAAAATAACTACAACAAAGCTCTCCATAGATCACCTGGACACAACCCCTTTTAGGTGTTTTTGGGATTCCAGCCACTATGTCCCATTGATGTGGCCATACCATTTCCAACTTCTCAAGCAGATTCAACTCATGTCTAGTCTGAAGTTGACCGAGATAACAAATTTATTGAGAACATTCAGCACATCTTCCAGTAGGTCCATGACATATTGGACAAAGCCAATGCTAAGCATAAGTAGCGTCATGATCAACATTGAGTGCCAGACAAGTTCCAGGTGGGCAACAAAGTTTGGTTACATTTGATGAAGGAGCGCCACGTTGGGCCCCACCGCAAGGTTCTCCCATTCTGATATGGGCCATACACCATCACCAAGGTTGTAGGTGATAATTCCTTTGAGCTCAACATTCCAACGTTCCTTGGTCTACACCTAGTATTTAATGTGGGTTGGTTACAACCATACTTTCCTCCATTGTTGGACACATTCGACGTTGTTGATTAGTTGACACCATTGGAGTTCAACCCAAGCTACATCAAGCAGGCCACAACTAACAGGATCATGGACACACAGATCAAGAACACTCTTTAGTAGAGGATCCATCTATATTGAGTTGTAAAAGTAGGCCAACTCCTTCACCAATGCAAGTGGTTCAACCTACGAAGTTGTTTTGGAAGGCAGCGAAGCATGTTTTGAGATACCTCAAAGGCTCATCTCAGTATGGATTATGGTACAGATGGTCAGAGGGAGTGAAGATACTTGGCTTCACAGATGCAAATTGGGTAGGGAGTCCATCAGATTGGAAGAGCACATCAGGAGTAATTTTCAACCTTGGTTCAACTGTATTTTCTTGGTATAGCAGGAAATGGAGGTCAGTTGCACTCAGCTCAGTAGAGGCAACATGTGAGGCCATTTGGATGCAGAAAATTCTAGTTGGTTTGTCTGATCAGAGGATGGATCCAACTGTGATCTATTGTGATAATTAGAGTTGTATCAAACTCTTTGAGAATCCAGTATTTCATGACAGGTCCAAGCATATCGACATTCGGTATCATCATCTTAGAGACTGTGTGGCGAGGAGGATCATGTTGTTGCAGTGTATTTCGACCAAGGAGCAAGATGCTGACATTTTGACTAAGGCATTGTCAAAGCGTAAATTTGAGTTCCCTAGAGACAGGATTGGGGTGTCAGATAATCCCTTTCTTGTTGAGAGGGAGTGTTGAAAATAGCAACAAGAAATGCTAAAAATAGCATTTCTATAGATAGCATTTCAGGGTATATTCCAATTTTAATTTTCCCTTGAATTAAAATTGAGAATTAAAATTTGAATTTAGTCTCACCAACTGTTTGAAAAAATAATTAATTAATTCATCATGAGTTAATTAGTTGGAGAAATTCAAACATGAAGTCTTTGTGAAGTAATGCAACAATTATCCCTTTGATTGAGGAAGTTATCCCTTAATTAAGGAGATAAGGATGAGTCGTATTTGAATTGTAATTAGTTAGCTCAGTTAACTGAGTTAAGTCTGGTTAAATTAGTTCCAAATAGTTTGAGGAACTAATTGTGAGTTTAGACAATTAATGCATGCATGCATGCATGTAGTGTACTCCAGATAACTGAATATTCTCTCATAAATAACTCATGCATGTCAGTTCAGACAAAGACACAGTTGAGATTAAAGGCAGGGATAGTGTACTATCAGTTGCAAGAATATTCCTATGAGAAAATATCTTGCATGCAGAAGGAATTCATTCCTTGAGGATTGCGCAGTTTTACAGTGTGTAAGAGCAGTGTTCCACTTGGTTGAAGTTGAATCATCCCAGAGGAACAACGCAAGGAAATAGGAGGCTTGGAGGACAGAGGAGAAGGCATACATGTTGTCTATTCTGTCTATGAGTAGTAGTGAGGGATTGTATTGAGAGCTGGATAACTATGAGAGCTAAAGCTTTGTGTAATCCTGAGATATTTCCACTTGTTTGATAATACATATTGCGGGGTTTTTAGCTGAGGCTTTACCTAGATTATTCTTCTATGTTTCATGTGTGATTGATTCTTCTTCTCTGTTATATGTGTTCAGTTTGATCTTGCTCAAATCAATCCAGCTTCTGCAAGTTTGATAGTAGAAGTAGATTAAGTGTTTTTCTTTAGAACATTGCATAATCAAATTAATCTACAGTAAGAATTCCTACAGAAAGTTCCATATTTTCACTTCTAGGGTGCACTATTATGCCACCTGGGACACCTATGTGTTACTACAATTGAGCATGCCAAGATGATTTTGGAGGCACACTATAGTCGGGTCGTTGGAAATTTTAGAGTAGATAAAATAGTGGCAGTGTTGTAGAAGTATTTTTATTGGCTGAAACTTCAACAAGATGTTGGGAAGTACATCAGATCCTACAGTATCTATGCCATTGCAAAAATAACAATCAAGAAGCAAGGCCTATATACTCCTCTGCCTACTCCTAGTTAGCATGGATTACATGTTGGTCCTTCCTTCTACTAAGCATGACAATGACTGCGTGTTTGTGGTTGTCGACAAATTCTCTAAGGCTGTCCTTTTGGTAGCCAACAAGAAGAGTATCGCAACAAAAGCCACTGCTAAGCTCTTCTTGGAATGAGTATGGGTACATTTTGGGATCCCATAGTCCATTATCTTAGATAGGGACACCAGGTTCATGAGTACATTTTGGTCAAGCCTCTGGTCGATCTAGGATACCAGGCTCACTATGTCTAAGACCTTCCACCCCAAACTGATGGCCAAACAAAGGTCGTCAACAAGATGATTGTGAACATTTTGTGCATGTAAAAATCGAAGCATCCATGCACATGGGATGAAAGCCTTCTCTATGTCCAAAAAAACTACAACAAAGCTCTCCATAGATCACCTGGACACAACCCCTTTTAGGTGCAGTTGGGATTCCAGCCACTATGTCCCATTGATGTGGCCATACCATTTGCAACTTCTCAAGAAAATTCAACTCATGTCTAGTCTGAAGTTGACCGAGATAACAAATTTATTGAGCACATTCAGCACATCTTCTAGTAGGTCCATGGCATATTGGACAAAGCCAATGCTAAGCATAAGCAACGTCATGATCAAAATTGAGTGCCACACAAGTTCCAGGTGGGCAACAAAGTTTGGTTACATTTGCAAAAGGAGCGCCTCATTGGGCCCCACCACAAGGTTCTCCAATTCTGATATGGGCCATACACCATCACCAAGGTTGTAGGGGATAATTCCTTTGAGCTCAACATTCCAACGTTCCTTGGTCTACACCTAGTATTCAATGTGGGTTGGTTACAACCATATTTCCTCCATTGTTGGACACATTTGACGTTGTTGATTAGTTGACACCAATGGAGTTCAGACCAAGCTGCATCAAGCAGGCCACAACTAACAGGATCATGGACACACAGATCAAGAACACTCTTTAGTAGAGGATCCATGTATATTGAGTTGTAAAAGTAGGCCAACTCCTTGACCAATGCAAGTGGTTCAACCTACAAAGTTGTTTTGGAAGGTAGTGAAGCATGTTTTGAGATACCTCAAAGGAACATCTCAGTATGGATTATGGTACAGACGGTCAGAGGGAGTGAAGATACAGGGCTTCACAGATGGAGATTGGGCAGGGAGTCCATCAGATCAGAAGAGCACATCAAGAGTAATTTTCAACCTTGGTTTAGCTATAGTTTCTTGGTACAGTAGGAAATGGAGCTCAGTTGCACTCAGCTCAGTAGAGGCAGCATGTGAGGCCATTTGGATGCGGAAAATTCTAGTTGGTTTGTCTGATCAGAGGATGGATCCAATTGTGATCTATTGTGATAATCAGAGTTGTATCAAACTCTTTGAGAATCCAATATTTCATCACAGGTCCAAGCATATTGACATTTGGTATCATCATCATAGAGACTGTGTGGCGAGGAGGATCATGTTGTTGCAGTATATTTCGACCAAGGAGCAAGATGCTGACATTTTGAATAAGGCATTGTCAAAGTGTAAATTCAAGTTCCATAGAGACAGGATTGGGGTGTCAGATAATCCCTTTCTTGTTGAGAGGGAGTGTTGAAAATAGCAACAAGAAATGCTAAAAATAACATTGCTATAGATAGCATTTCAGGATATATTCCAATTTTAATTTTCCCTTGAATTAAAATTGAGAATTAAAATTTGAATTTAATCTCACGAGCTATTTGAAAAAATAATTAATTAATTCATCTTGAGTTAATTAGTTGGAGAAATTCAAACATGAAGTCTTTGTGAAGTAATGCAACAATTATCCCTTTGATTGAGGAAGTTATCCCTTAATTAAGGAGATAAGGATGAGTTGTATTTGACTTGTAATTAGTTAGCTCAGTTAACTGAGTTAAGTCCAGTTAAATTAGTTCCAAATAGTTTGAGGAACTAATTGTGAGTTTAGTCAGTTAATGCATGCATGCATGCAACTAGTGTATTCTAGATAACTGAATATTCTCTCATAAATAACTCATGCATGTCAGTTCAGACAAAGACCCAGTTGAGATTAAAGGCAGGGATAGTGTACTATCAGTTGCAAGAATATTCCTATGGGAAAATCTCTTGCATGCAGAAGGAATTCATTCCTTGAGGATTGTGCAGTTTTACAGTGTGTAAGAGTAGTGTTCCATTTGGTTGAAGCTGAATCATCCTAGAGGAACAATGCAAGGAAATAGGATGTTTGGAGGACAGAGGAGAAGGCATATGTGTTGTCTATTCTGTCTATGAGCAGGAGTGAGGAATTGTAATGAGATCTGGCTAACTATGAGAGCTAAAGCTTTGTGTAATCCTGAGATATTTCCACTTGTATGATAATACATATTGTGGGGTTTTTAGCTGAGGCTTTACCTAGATTATTCTTCTGTGTTTCATGTGTGGTTGATTTGTCTTCTCTGTTATATGTGTTCTGTTTGATCTTACTCAAATCGATTAAGCTTCTGAAAGTTTGATAGTAGAAGTAGATTAAGTATTTTTCTTTAGAACACTGCATAATCAAATTAATCTACAGTGAGAATTCCTACAAAAAGTTCCATATTTTCACTTCCAGGGTGCACTGTTATGCCACCTGGGACACCTATGTGTTACTCCAATTGAGAATGCCAAGATGATTTTGGAGACACACTATAGTCGGGTCGTTGGACATTTTAGAGTAGATAAACTAGTGGCAGTGTTGTAGAAGTATTTTTATTGGCTGAAACTTCAACAAGATGTTGGGAAGTACATCAGATCCTACAATATCTATGCCATTGCCAAAATAACAATCAAGAAGCAAGGCCTATATACTCCTCTGACTACTCCTAGTTAGCATGGATTACATGTTGGTCCTTCCTTCTACTAAGCATGGAAATGACTGCATGTTTGTGGTCATCGACAAATTCTCTAAGGCTATCCTTTTGGTAGCCAACAAGAAGAGTATTGCAGCAAAAGTCACTGCTAAGCTCTTCTTGGAATGAGTATGGGTACATTTTGGGATCCCACAGTCCATTATCTTAGATAGGGACACCAAGTTCATGAGTACATTTTGGTCAAGCCTCTGGTTGATCTAGGATACCAGGCTCACTAAGTCTAAGACCTTCCACTCCAAACTGATGGCCAAACAGAGGTCGTCAACAAGATGATTGTGCACATTTTGTGCATGTAAAAATTGACGCATCCATGCACATGAGATGAAAACCTTCTCTATGTCCAAAACAACTACAACAAATCTCTCCATAGATCACCTGGACACAACCCCTTTTAGGTGATGTTGGGATTCCAGCCATTATGTCCCATTGATGTGGCCATACCATTTGCAACTTGTCAAGTAGATTCAACTCATGTCTAGTCCAAAGTTGACCGAGATAATAAATTTATTGAGCACATTCAACACATCTTCCAGTAGGTCGATGACATATTGGACAAAGCCAATGCCAAGCACAAGCAACATCATGCTCAACATTGAGTGCCACACAAGTTCCAGGTGGGCAACAAAGTTTGGTTACATTTGCAGAAGGAGAGCCTCGTTGGGCCCCACCACAAATTTCTCCCATTCTGATATGGGCCATACACAATCACCAAGGTTGTAGGGGATAATTCCTTTGAGCTCAACATTCCACCGTTCCTTGGTCTACACCTAGTATTCAATGTGGGTTGGTTACAACCATACTTTCCTCCATTGTTGGACACATTCGACGTTGTTGATTAGTTGACACCAATGGAGTTCAACCCAAGCTGCATCAAGTAGGCCACAACTAACAGGATCATGGACACACAGATCAAGAACACTCTTTAGTAGAGGATCCATCTATATTGAGTTGTAAAATTAGGCCAACTCCTTCACCAAGGCAAGTGGTTCACCAGGGACCAAGTTCAACAAAAATTTCCTCACCTCATGGAGGCTCTGCATGTAATGGGAACCATTTCTTCCTAATGGGGGAGGATTTATCCCAGTGGATATTGGTGGAAACCCACCTATTCAACCTATAAGTCCAGTCAGTTTCATATGTTTCCTTGATTATAATAGAATTTACTATTTTTAGTAGTTTTTTAGGTCCTGAATTTACAGAGCTCTTTTGACTCCCTAAATGGTGTTTTTTTGGGGTCCGTAATAGGCCCATATGTTATGAGCCTATGAGAAATCCTGTAGTACTGGGAGATATATTTTCAATGAGGTATCGTATGCACCAAACATAGATCATATGACCAAGTTACGACCCCAAGAAGTTGGCTACCCAACTAACCCCAACGAGGCCCACAAACTCTTGGTGTTTCATCTCCCGGGGTTATGGTTTTGGTTGTTTAGGGTTTTCCTTTATTATTTAATAATAAAAATTCCCTTGAGCCTCATTATAACATAGTTTAGAGACATGTAGATGCCACATCTCTTCTTAGAGATAAGCTACCATTTCCTGAGCTAGTTTATTTCCATTATGTATGTAAGCACATTTCAGTTCTTTGATATTAATGAAATGAAGTTTTATTTTTGCTGCATCTTTGTGTTTGTGTTTATGTTTATATCTATATTTTTTTGCATTCCTGCTTAAGTCTGGATCATATATTCACAATATGTATTGCATCTACTTTTTAGAAGATATTAAGGGACTGTACAAAAAAAACATAGACATGGAAATGCTTGGAGTCACTTGTGGCTTTAAAGCTTCACCCTTTAGAAACTTTGACAACGTCCCTTAGTTATATTGTAAATTTCAAAATTGAACTTTAATGCTTGAGAATAGGTGCTTACTGGTAATATTGCAATTCAAAAAAAAATATATGTAAGTGGACGATGGACCTATTAAAGTGATAACGTATTGATGTATTTATGATCCTTTGATTCTTATGAAACTTTGTAACACAATCCTCATCTATACGAGTTGCAAAATAATTCTAACAACTTTAAATAACGTTGGAGAAAAATTAAAAATAATTTGAGAATCTTCTGAACCCCATTCTCATTGTTGCATCTTGGGAGTCCAGTCTAATTAAAAAACACCTCCTTAGAACTCAAGAAAGTAAGGGGGGTGTCACAATTTCATCATATATACTCATTCTTTTTTACTTTTTGGCATGCAAATCATGTTGAGAATGCAACAAGATGATGGAGCTTAGTGGAAAGGAGTCACCTTCACTAAGTGGGCCCGCAGGCAAATTATGGCGCAAAGTCTATTTTTAGACAAATGGATCATGGTCTATGATTTGCAGTATGTTATTTATGGATGATTGGTAATGTTGGGAAAAATAGATGGACTTATATTTTTGGTTCACAGCAGAGTGATCGGAGTCTATTTTTAGACTGCCAGGCTAAAAATAGAAAAGTCAAATATTATTGTCTCATAATAATATTTAGACTATAAACATTATCGTATCCTCTTGGAGCACTTCAGTTTGAGCTACAGATGTGGCACATGTAGCTGTCAGAAGGAAATACACTTTCTTTGTGGGTCAGTTGAGCTATTGCATGCAAGACTTCAGTTAGAACTCAAGCAGTTGAGTTTGGTGGAGTTGGATGTGGAGTTGATGGAGATGTGTTTAGTTTGACTTGGTTAAACTAGTTGTAATTAGTCTAACGGCAAATAGACTAGTGATGAGTTGTTTCACTAATTATTAACTCATAAAGCAACTAAAGAATACATCAGTTAACTCAGTTGCATGTCAGTGCATGTACAGTTCAGTGGAGACAGGTGTTAGAGGTTGAGATTGCTATTAGTTGTTCAGTTGTGACTATAGTTGTGCATGAGATCTTGCACAATCAAAGGGATTGAGTTATGCCAATGAAGACTACGCAATGAGGCCAATACAAGCATTATAGCCTATGCTCACGTGATTTCCAGGGTGAGTGATTCTCTTGCGGCATTGTGCAGTGGAGGTAGGCAAAGCAGCGGAGGAGATTTGAACTTGTGACTTGTTCGGATCTGAGCTAGTTTTGTGTGTAACAGGTGGAGATAGTACTGAGTACTTGTGAGCAGTAGGGTACTATGTATTGTTACATGTTATCAATCATTAATATACATATAGTGTGGGGTTTTCAGCTGTAAGCTTTCCCCGGGTTACATACTGTGTTAATGTGTGCATGTAATTGATGTTTCATTGTTTTTGATGCTGCTAAATTGATGATCAACGTAGAGGAGGTTATGTATTATGCATGTATTTCGTAATAATGTATAATCAAGATAATCTCTGTGAATAAGTGTCATATTATTCAAAATTTCTACATGGTATCGGAGCTGTTGATCATCAGATCTACTATTCAGAAAGTATTTACATCTTATTTCTTTAGGAAGAGTTTGTAATCGAGCCAGGTAGCCTCTGGATTCATCCTTCCTTTGGAAGGTGAGATATCTGGTAAAAGCCCATACAGTCAATCTCTATATGAGAAATACTTTGCTCTCACGAATCTTAGATCGGAGGCAGTTGAGTTTGGAGCTGGTGGAATTCGAATTTGCAGCAGTGTTTTCTTGGTATCAACGTGGCAATGTCTTTCAACGGATTGCGATTGGAGTATGCTCTTGAGGGAAGCTCAAACTATATTGCATGGAAGGAAAAGATGGAGGCAGTGTTGGATGATAATGGGCTGAAGGATTTCATAGAGGCCGAGGTCCCAAAGCCTACTGATGCTGTGCAAGTTGATGCTTGGCAAAAGAAGACAGCAAAGTGTCGAAGGATTCTGTTGGAGGGCGTGAAGGATCACATTGTGTCTAGCCTGCATGGAAAGGCTTCTCCATACTTGATGTGGAAAGTGTTAACAGATCTATTCCAAAGCAAGAGTGATCAGAGGAAGCTGGCACTCAAGGATAAACTCAGAAACATCAAATGTGAGAAGGGAGACAGTATGCCCAAGTATCTCACGAATTTCACTTAGTGTCGAGATGAGCTGGGAAGTGTGGGGGTGACTGTCAATGATGAGGACTTGGTCTTATAAAGAGTTGGCATTCCTATCAGGACTCTGTCAATGGTTGGGAGAAACTTCTAGGATGGGAGAGACTTTGGTCAGATCTTGTGCAGGAGGAGATCAGGCGGAATACCAGGAACAGATCTTCATCAAAGGGAACTGATGAAGAAAATTGCACTTTGGCTGCCAAAGAAAAGAAGGGGAAGAGCAAGAAAGCTTCTCAGTCTGGTGCGAAAGGCAAGAAGTAGGACATGTCAAAGGTGAAGTGCTTTCACTATCACCAGCACGGACACTATGCCACTAATTGTCCGCAGAAGAAGAAGAACAAGAAAGATGCTGGATCTGCAGCAGGAGAGGCTCTAGCCTCGCAGTTTGAGCTTGATTTTTCATTGATCGCATGTTTGGTTTCAAGTGTGATGGGATCGGTGTGGTTCTTGGACAGTGGTGTGTCTTTTCACATGACAGGAGATCGAGATTTATTTTTTGATTTGGAGGACAAAGATCTTGGAGTGCACATCGAGATGGGTGATGATGGTAGATATAGTGTGACCGGTATCGGTACCATTTCCTTTGAGAGGGAGTCTGGTAAAACCTTCGTATTGAAGGAAGTGATGCATGTTCCAGGATTGAAGAAGAATCTTATCTCTGTGGCGATGTTAGAAGACAAAGGATATGATGTTGTTTTTAGCGAGGGAAAGGTTTTCCTATGCAGCAAGACAACTGGAGAAACCCGGAAGATAGGGGTTCGAGTGAGGAACCTTTATCAGTTGCATGTAGATGGTTGTGCATCAATGGCATGCAAGGCAGAAGGATTGGTGAGCCGGGATGATGGCGAGCTGTGGCACAGGAGATTGGGTCACCTTCACCATGGAGCCTTGAAGATACTGCAGCAGATCACTACAAGGCTTCCTAAAGGCACACTTGCGCAGTCAGATCAGTGCAAGGGGTGTACTTTGGGAAAGTTTGTGAAAGACACCTTTCACAAGAAGGATAGTCGCGCCACGACGATCCTTGAGGGAATTCACACAGACGTGCGTGGACCTTTCTTAGTAGCTTCGACAACAAAACACAGGTATTATGTGATTTTTGTTGATGATTTCTCTAGAAAGTGCTGGATCTTCTTCATGCAGAAGAAGAGTGAGACATACTCAAATTTCTGTGAGTTCAAAGCACTGGTCGAAAAGGAGTCAAGGAAGAAGGTGAAGGCTCTTAGGAGTGATAATGGTGGTGAATACATCTCTGGCGAGTTCAAGGATTTCTGCAGTGCAGAAGGGATTTGAAGAGAGCTCATAGCTCCCCATAACCCACAACAGAACGGGGTTGCTGAGCGGAAGAACAGAACGATAGTGGGTGATGCACGGGCGATGTTGCATGATCAGGTCCTACCCCTTCACTTGTGGGCAGAAGCATGCAATACAGTAGTATATGTGCAAAACCGTTGTCCTCACAAGATACTCGGCATGAGTACACCCGAGGAAGCTTATTCTGGTAAGAGGCTTGATATTTCTCATTTGAGGATTTTTGGTGCTAACATTTACATGCATGTGATGAAGGATGCCAGGAAGAAGTTGGAGCCGACCGCAGAGGTTGGGATATTTATGGGGTACACTGATATGCCCCACAACTATCATGTGTATTTGCTAGACAGTGGCAAGACTGTTGTGTGACGGGATATAAAATTTCAGGAGGAGAAAGCCATGAAGTGTTCGCTTGAGAGGGAGCCACACTTGCATGCAAATGAGGAGCTATTAGTTCCTAAGGATGAGCTTTAGGACGTGGATCAACCATAGGACGAAGTTCATGGAGTGGAAGTGACCACTCGTGCAACACCAACCATCAGAGGGTGAAAGCGCTTGACAGAAGCTAAGCGACTAGCTCAAGATGCAGAGAAAGTTGTAGGACCACCTACAGCCCAACGCAGGCAGAGACAGTCACCTGATCGGTACACTGGATACATGGCTCTTATGAGCAAATGTGTTGTGACTGAGCCATCCTCTTTCGAGGAAGCTGTGGAGGATCCCGCATGGGTAGACGCCATGGTGGAAGAGTATGATTCGATTGTTAAAAACAGTGCATGGGAGATTGTCCCAAGACCGAAAGGGAAATCAATGGTGGGTTCGAGATGGATCTACAAAGTTAAGCAGGCAGCTGACGGGAGTGTGGAGAAGTACAAGGCAAGATTTGTTTCCCAAGGCTTTTCACATATAGAGGGGATCGATTATGAGGAGACCTTTGCACTTGTCACAAGGTATTCTTCCATACAGACGATTCTTGCTCTCTCAGCGCAGATGGGGTGGCACATTCATCAAATGGATGTGAAGACTGCATTCCTCAACAGAGTCATTGAGGAGGAGGTGTACATTGAGCAGCCTGAAGGTTTCGAGATCTTCAGCAGCGAGTCGCATGTGTGCAGGCTCAAGAGAGCGTTGTACGGGTTGAAACAAGCACCACGTGCTTGGTATACACGGATAGATAGCTATTTCACCGGACTTGGATTCTCCAAGAGTGAGGCAGATCCTAACCTATACCAGATTATGGTGGAGGGTAAGTTGCTTATCATTGTACTTTATGTAGATGATTTGTTCTAACGGGTGATGAGTTGTTGATACTTTCATGCAAGGATGATCTTGCTAAGGAGTTTGAGATGAAGGACTTGGGCCTCCATTATTTCTTGGGGTTGGAAATTTGGCAGCACAGTGATAGACTATTTGTTTCTCAGGGTAAGTATGCTCGGGAGATACTGGAGAATTTCAACATGCATGGCTGCAACCCTGTTGATACTCCTCTTCCTGGAGGTTGGAGGAAGGAGGATGCCACTTTAGCAGAAGAAGTGGATTCCACTGTTTATCGATAGTTGGTGGGGTCTCTTATGTATTTGGTCAATACACGACCCGATATATGCTATGATGTTAACCAGCTTTCACAAGCTATGGTTAAGCCTACCAAGCTCTTCTGGAAGGCGGGCAAGCATGTATTGCATTATTTGAGAGGCACATCGGGATATGGATTGTGGTACAGATAGGAGGATGAGGTGAAGCTATGTGGCTTCATGGATGAAGATTGGGCAGGGAGCCCAACGAACAAAAAGAGCACATCAGGAGGGGTCTTCAGTATAGGGTCGACAGCAGTTTCTTAGTACAATAGGAAGCAGAGATCCGTGGCACTCAGTTTAGCAGAGGCCGAGTATATGGCAACAAATTTGGCTACATGCAAGGCTATATGGATGAGGAAGATTCTGGTCGGTTTGTTCGGTTCTTACTTGGAGCCTACTATGATTTATTGTGATAACCAAAGTTGCATTAAACTCTCAGCTAATCCTGTATTTCATGATAGGTCTAAGCACATTGACATCAGGTACCATCATATCAGAGATTGTGTGTAGCGAAGAATCATGTTACTTTCATACATTTCAACGGAGGATCAGGATGCTGATATCTTAACGAAGGCGCCCACCAGGAGCAAACTCGAATACCACCAAGGTAGGATAGGGGTTGATGATAATCCATATCTTGTTGAGAGGGAGTGTTGAGAATGCAACAAGATGATGGAGCTTAGTGGATAGGAGTCGCCTTCACTAAGTGGGCCCACAGGCAAATTATGGCACAAAGTCTATTTTTAGGCTATGTCTATTTTTAGACATATGGATCATGGTCTATGAGTTGCAGTATGCTATTTATGGATGATTGGTCATGTTGGCAAAAAATAGATGAACTTCTATTTTTGGTTCACAACGGAGTGATCGGAGTCTATTTTTAGACTACCAGGCTAAAAATAGAAAAGTCAAATGTTATTGTCTCATAATAATATTTAGACTATAAGCATTATCTTATCCTCTTGGAGCACTTCAGTTTGAGCTACAGATGTGGCACATGCAGCTGTCAGAAGGAAATACGCTTTCTTTGTGGGTCAGTTGAGCTATTGCATGTAGGACTTCAGTTAGAACTCAAGCAGTTGAGTTTGGTGGAGTTGGATGTGGAGTTGATG
The DNA here is from genome assembly GCA_031772625.1 of Pinus tabuliformis. Taxonomy (NCBI): domain Eukaryota; kingdom Viridiplantae; phylum Streptophyta; class Pinopsida; order Pinales; family Pinaceae; genus Pinus; species Pinus tabuliformis. Next base: position 575,050,029 of record CM062814.1, read on the forward strand.
GAGTTGTGTTCAGTTTCACTTGGTTAAACTAGTTGTAATTAGTCTAACTACAAATAGACTAGTGACGAGTTGTTTCACTAATTATTAACTCATAAAGCAACTAAAGAATACATTAGTTAACTCAGTTTCATGTCAGTGCATGTACAGTTCAATGGAGACAGGTGTTAGAGGTTGAGATTGCTATCAGTTGTGACTATAGTTGTGCATGAGATCTTGCACAATCAAAGGGATTAAGTTATGCCAATGAAGACTACGCAATGAGGCCAATACAAGCATTATAGCTTGTGCTCACGTGATTTCTAGGGTGAGTGATTCTCTTGCAACATTGTGCAGTGGAGGCAGGCAAAGCAGCAGAGGAGATTTGAACCTGTGACTTGTTTGGATCTGAGCTATTTTTGTGTGTAACAGGTGGAGATATTACTGAGTACTTGTGAGGAGTATTGTACTATGTATTGTTACATGTTCTAAATCATTAATATACAGATAGTGTGGGGTTTTCAGCTGTAAGCTTTCCCTGAGTTACATACTATGTTAATGTGTGCATGCGATTGATGTTTCATTGTTTTTGATGCTGCTAAATTGATGATCAACATAGAGGAGGTTATGTATTATGCATGTATTCCGCAATAGTGTATAATCGGGATAATCTCTGTGAATAAGTGTCATATTTTCAAAATTTCTACAAATCAGTCTTTTAGAGATAGATTTTTATGTTGTCACAACAAATTTACATGATTCACAAGGTGAGAAATCAATCTTTGGTGTAATTGCAGATTTTAGGTTTGATAATTATAGGTCATTTATAGGCTATAAATGTCTTCAAAGTTTCACTTCTAATTGAGTATTTTTCAGGTCCCAAAATTGTCATATTTAATACATCTTTTTGCCTCCATGATGCCTTATTTTACCCCCCTGTTTTACCAATTTGTGACCCCTTTACCACACACTTCCTCACATTTTTGATGCAACAATGAAGAATTGGGTTTAATTTTATTTTAATCAAAATTTATTCATTTATGTATGATTTCCAAAGTTTATGAATCACTAATATGAGTTATGCAATTCTTGCACCAATAGTATAGTTCCTACACCCATTTAGGGTTTGACATATTGACACACTTTTGGGAGAAAACCAGGACATGGTTTGTGTTCAAAATGATGTTTTCATGCTCCCACATGAGTCAAAACACACCCAGGTCATACAAATGGATTTCTAGAAGCTAATTAATGCTTCAGCCCAAATTTGCAACAATTTTCAAACAACCAACTTCCTCCTCAATTACGTGTAAATGTGGTCAAATTTGAAAATTTTGGGACATGGGATTTTTTAACGATTCATAAAATTTAGTACATAATGACCGTTTTCCAAACTTCACCATGGTATGGGAGATACAAAAGGTTCTTTGGGGCCAATTTGTTAAAAATGCACAATTTTCCAGAATTTCTAAATCATGCTTAGATTTGAAAAAATGGGTTGTTACAGCCTAAATTTGTACTGTAACATGTATACAAATATTAATCATGGCCCTGTTCTAGGGAGAGGATGTTATTATAGTATTGTATTGTTGGTTTGAACCTGGAGCAGATGGCCTTGGATGTAAAAGACTAAGCATATTTTAATACAATACTCATGTCAGGATTCTTTTCTATATTTTGGTGTAGTAATGAATAATTGCATCTTGTGATTTAAGTTTTTCCCAAAGGGTATGAGCAGGTTGGTTTAGGCTTGACCAACCCAGCTAGTCGCCACTCATGTACATTATCCTACTGTAATAACTTGTTGATATGTTGAGGTGCGTGTGTGTGATTTCTCATTAAGGAGTGTTAACTATCAAGATTTCTTTTCAAACTTAATAATCCTATGTGTATGGTTTATGCTTTGTTAGAATGTAGCAAGACAAGAGTTCATTTGACTACCACCTTAATCAAATGGATAAATTCAATTTTCCACATCCATAGGCTGACTTGGATTGTAGTTAGCTAGAGTGACATGGCCTTATCTACCAGTTAAGTTAGTAAATTTGAGTTTGTAGGATAGAAGTAGAGTTGTACATGAGTTGATTGCTAAGTTCTAGCAATCTAGTTGAGTTATTATTAGTTGAACTCAGTTAACTGAGCTCTAGTCATTAGTTGAGTCATTTGGAGGTCAGTTGATTAGTTATGATTGTTGTTAACTCACTGATCTCTTAGTTAACTAGTCAATCAACTAAACATATACTCTGTCATGCATGAAATTCGAATTTCCTAATTGAGTGGATGGGAAAGGCACATTTGTATTTATAATTGTATATTGTTGAGTGTATAGTGCTTTTTCACTGAGCAGGTGATCAATTCCCCTTATATTTGTGCAAGGAAATAGGGAATTTCCCTATTATTTAAGATCTTAATTCCTCCAGGATTGCACAAGGAAATAGGAGGTTGGTTGAGGCTTGAATTGGATAGAGTAGGTCAAGAAGTAGGAGAACAATTTTACAGTGAAGCATGTGCTTCAAAGTTGAAGCAAGACATTGAAATTGTTTCTCTTTTTCATCTGAATTAATGCAAAGAAAAAGAGGGATTTTTCCTAGTTGGGTTCCCCTATAAAATCGTTGTGTTCCTTGTGTTTTGATGGTTGCATGTAATTGTATGTGTTTCTATAATTTTTTTTACTTTCCGTAGAATAGTAGAAGAAATAATGTTTATTGATTTTAGTTTGGTTTCACTAGCAGTAGAAAATTTATTGCAATTTCTACATGGTATCAGAGCCTTAGAAGACTACATAGAAACCTTATTGCAGATCTTCTCTAAAAAAAAAATTGATTTGCAGAGGTTTTGGTGAAGATTTTCTTCAGTTCAACAAAAATGTCCTTCAATGGATTGAGTCTGGAATATGAATTGGAAGGCATCTCCAATTTTTGTTCTTGCAAAGATAGGATGGAAGTTGTCCTGGATGACAATGGAGTATGGGAATATACATAAACTGGTATTCCAAAACTTGTAGCATCATATGCACAAGCACTAGCTCAGTGGAAGAAAGGCACAACAAGAGTTAGGAGGATTTTTTTGAAGGGTGTTAAAGATCACGTAGTTTCAAACTTGCATGGCAAGGAGACTCCTTTTGCAATGTGGAAATTTCTCACATATCTCTTCCAAAGTAGAAATGATTCCAGGAAATTAACATTGAGAGATAAACTCAGGAAAATTGGAATGGAAAAAAATGAAACCATTCCTCAGTACCTATCTAGATTTTCTCGGGTTCGAGATGAACTTGGAGGAGTAGGAGAAAATGCGCCATCATTTGAACTTGCAAGCTTAACATGCTTTGTCTTCTCTAAGATATGCACAACATATTAATCTATAACTACTTTGTACTTCTTTCATGTTAAAAATATGGAAATTGTGTGGTGAATGTTGGAAATAAATTTTATGTGTACCCTTGGTATGAGCAGTGAACATAATTTATAGCAGTCACCTGTTATTCTGCTCTGAGGATAGTCATTTATTTTATACTTTGTTGAAAGTTTTGGTTTAAGGTTTCAAGTGTTGCTATTGAAGTATTGGTACAGAGGTCAATTGAAATACAAGCGCGACTCACAACTCCATATCTATTCATAACTATATAAGGTAATGTATTTCTGGACTTTTGAAGCTTATGTAACTTAGATCCTAAGTTAGATTGCAATACCTCTGGTTGTTGTTAGATGCCTTCACAAGTTGTTAGAACTTGGAAGGAATTATAACATGATTAAGGCCTAAGAAGTTGTGGATTTGAGTTTTAATACACTGAGTGACCTGGAACTATTTGAATATTCTCTTAATACAAACTTTGTAACATTCTCATTTTACCTCTTTTGATAAGAAACAAAGTCAATGAATTTAATCATTATAGTTGCATAGTTTGTATATCATTGTTACTTGACCCACAAAGTTTGAAATCTTAAACATTCCAATCAAATATTTATACTTATGACTTGCACTTATAACTATTGATCAACATTGCTTGACAAGAAGGAGTATTGTATTAAGAAATTCCTATCTTTGAGGCCAGACATCTGGAGTCTTTTAAGTTATCTACAAGTCAATTCACTATTATGTGATTGTAATTTGTTCAGGTACTTATGTGCCATATTATTGTGATGTCTTCATTTAATTGTAGGTGTTGACTTATATTCCTTTCATATCTGTCGATTTTAAGAGTGATTATTTATTAATTATTGGTTCACGCTCTTAGAATTACAGAGTGTTTCTAGACCTGTCACTTATTTTGAGGAGGTGAAACGTTTGTTGAGGGTATGTATGGTTGTGATTAGAGAGGATATTTTTACTCATGTATGCAATACTTATAGTTGATGCATATTATTGACACCTTAGACAAATTTTCATCTATTTCCTTGTTTTCTTGATTAATGTTAGGGTTTTATCATTCATTGTGTGCTCTGCCTAGCTTGAGGAGTAATTAGAATTGTCTTTTTCTTAACTCAATAATATTTTTTTTTGGGCTTGCTCAGTTAAATAAGGGGTTAGTGATCAAGTTTCTAGTCAATTAGTAGTTAGGGTTTTGCTTGCCAACAATTAGGGTTTTCTCCTTAATTCAAGCTTTCCTTTTCAATTATTAATAGTTAGGGTTTGATTCCAATAGTTGGTAGACTACATGATCACTGTTTTTAGTAATTACGGTTTTGTTTCTAATGAATTCATTTGATTGTAGGACTAACTAGTGTTTGTAGGAATTCAAAGGTGTGAGCAGATAACTTCTAGATGAATTAGGGTTTTGTTTTACTATTCCTTGAAGTCTTTCTATGGTATTTCTAATACTACCCCTCAAAGTCTAGGGACCCTGGATTAACATTAAATGTTGGTCCATTAATCTATGCCATACTACAACCAACAATATTCAACTAAACATATTGAGTATCTTATATGTAACTATTTTTCCCTCCACCAACTTTTCATAACTTCCATAACCATTAGGTAGGGACCTGTAGCTTCGATGGTATTTTTATTGTTTAGTAGAATATTTTCTAACACTTTACAAAGTTTTATAATTTATTGAAAGTTGTAGAATTTAAAATCTATAAAGTTTCAAGGTATAATTTTTTAAAGTCTAATTCTTTAAAGTGCATTTTCTCAATGGAAGAGCACCTATTTTACAAGAAGGTTTGTGGTTTGATTACATCGTGCATTAATATTCATATCGAATGGTGATGATAAATTTTTGGTGACAAAGGAAGAAACAATGGAAGCCAAACTGGAAGCACACTAGAAGCAATCTTGGAAGCAAAACTTGGTGTTACCTAAGAATAAAAAAATGAAGCAATTTAGGCAGCAAACGAAGAAGTAATAATTGAAGCAATAGTAGTAGCCAAAATTAGCATTACCTGAGAAGAAAAAACATAAGAAATTCAGGTAGAAAACAAAGAAGTAATAATGGAAGCAGTATTAGAAGTGAAACTTGGCACTCCCTAAGAAGAAAACAAAGAAGCCATTCAGATAGCAAATCGAGAAGCAATAATGGAAGCAATATTAGAATAAAAAAAGGACGTTATAATGGAAGCCATATTAGAAGCTAAAGAATATTCCATAATGGAAGCAAATCTAGATGCAACAAGTGATTCCATATTGGAAGAAAAACTTGAATTAACAGCAGCGTTATAATGGAAGCATAACTTGGCATAAATTAGGAAGCCAAAAAAGAAGTTATTTTCGATGCCATACCAAAAGAAAAATAGGAAGCACAATTGGGAGAAAAAATAGAAGTACAAATGGACACAACAATGGATGCTAAACCTGATCCATATTTGTGAAGGAAAAAAATTAAATGTAGATATAAATAGAAACACAGAGCTACAATGAAAATAAAACTTTAGTTTATTAATAACAAAGTACCGAAAACTATTACATGTAGAATGGAAATAAACTAATTCAAGTGATGGTAGATTATCTTTGAGAAGAGATGTGGCAACTACAGGCCTTATAAAATTTGTTACAATGAGGCTTAGAGGAATTTTTATCATTAAGAAATAATGGGAAACCCTAAGCATTCAAAAACCTAAACCTAGCAGATGAAGTGGAAAAAGCTTGCGGGCCTCGTTGGGGTTAATTGGAACATCAACTTTACGGAGTCGTAACTTTGGCATATGATCTCTGTTTTATTGTCATAATACCTCATTTCAAAGATCTCCAAGAGGGGACTGAAATAGTATGATTAAACCAATCTTTCACTTTTCTATGGGGGCTTCACTCAATGAACCCCTGACATAGCACGTGTGTTCATGACATACTGAAAAATACCCTTAATTTGATTACATATTGGGTAATGCCTCTAAAAATCACTTTATTTAACCCCCTATCAATATGAACCCAATACACTTTCCCAATTTAAAAACCCCACTTTCACTAGATATTGTAGGTATCCATTTTTTCATTAACTTTGAGCTCTATTTTTTATACACAACATATAAAAACCCTTTACCCCCTATTATATGCTCAATATATTATGTCATTTTTTCCTCAATATATATCCCCTAATATGAATGCATGTGGTATGGTATTTCTCCCCCAGTGAAGCTTCAATATTTTGGTCTCTTCATTTTCCCAAAAGAAATCTTTTAGGCCTTCAAAACGGATCCAAAAGTTTAGGACCTGTAAAAATACCAAAATAGTAAGTTGTGATACAATTAAAGAAATTGAATAAACAATGGTGGGGGTCCAAGTGGAATAGGTGGGTGGCCACCAATATCTACTTGGATTAGTCCTCCCCCCTTAGAAAGCAATGGTCCCCATTGCATTGAGTGCATCCATGAGATGGGGAAACTTCTGTTGAACATGATCCTTGGTGAGACACTTACCTAAATGCAGGAGTTTACCAACTTTGAAAACATGATATAGTTGGATCTTCTATTGGCAATTGGTATTGATATGTGTTTTCATAATCTAATTAGTTGTGGCATGTTCCATGCAGTCTGGGTTGAGCTCTATTGGTGTTATTTGTTCGACAATGTCTAATGTGTCCAACAATGGTGGAAAGTATGGTCGAAGGCAGTCCACATTGAAAATTGGATGCAAGCCAAGAAATAGTGGAATGCTGAGCTCGAAAGTGTTGTCACCCACAACCTTGGTGATGGTGTAAGGCCCGTATCAGAGTGTTAAAATCTTTGGATGGGATCTGACAAGGCATTCCTTCTGCAAATGCAACCAAACTTTTTCACCCACCTTAAACTTTTATGGTACTTAATGTTGATCATGCCACTACTTGTACTTGGCATTGGACTTCTCCAAGATCATGAACTTGATAACAGATGTGTTGTATGTGTTCAGTTAACTTGGTTTCTTTATCAGCCTTAGATTGTACATGTGTGGATTCTATCTGTGTATTCACATGAGGCATGACAACATCAATTAGAAACAATGGTTGAAATCCTAGACCCACTTGAAAGGGACTGTAACCAATCCAGCTATGGAGATCTATGTTATAGTTGTGTTGGACATAGGGAAGGATCTCATCCCAGGTTCATGGATGCTTGGAGTTGTACATGCAAATTATGTGCACTATAATATTGTTGATGACCTTTGTTTGGACATTAATCTAGGGATGGAATGGATTCAACTTCGTGAGCTTGGTGTCCAATAGTGTTTAGAGGATTGACCGGAATGTGCTAAGGAACCTGCTATCCTGATGTGATATAATCATCTACAAGATCATAAAATGTACTCACACTTGTTCAAAGAAGAGATTGGTAGTTTCATTTGTTGTGATACTCTTCTTGTAGGTTTCCAATATAGCCATCTTAGAAAATTTGTCCACGACCAAAAATACATAGTCATTACCATGCTTGGTAGAAAGGAGGCTAGACAGATAGTCCATGGAGATGGATTCCTAGGGTTGGCTGGGTGTAGGAAGAGGAGTGTACAAGACTTTCTTCTTTATGGTTCACATGGTGATGACATAGGAAATGCAGGATTTGATATATTTTCCAACATCCCGTCAAAGTTTTGGCCAATAAAATACTTTTGTAGTACAACCATACTTTTATCCACACCAAAGTGTCTTGCGACTCGACTATAGTGCGCTTCCAAAATAAGCTTTGCACACTCGCTTGAAGGAACATAAAGGTGGCCTAGGTAGCATAATAATGCATCCTAGAGGTGGAAGTCAGAAACTTTCTTTCCATACAATAGCGTCTGGATTGTGGTGGCGAGGTCTGGATCATTTTTGCACAGTTGCGGCCATCCAGAGGTCTCGTGGCCACAAGATTTGAGAACAATAGTCAGTGTTGTAATTGAGGGTTGACTGACGAAATTTGAAACATAATTGGTGTTTCCCTTTTTTTGTTTAATATTCAAGTGGAATTTTTGTAGATATGTAGACCACTTCTGATGGCGTTTTTTTATGAAACTTCCCTTCTGTTTGTATAAATTAAAGAGGATGGTGATCTGTGTGGATGAACGTCTCCTTCCCAAAAATGTAATGTTTCCATTCTCATCAAGCCTGCACAGTAGAATACATATCTTTATCATAGGTGGGGTAATTTTAAGTTTTATTGAAAAGGGTCTCACTATGATAGGCCTATGAATGCCTATGCTGGGTGAGGATTGCACTAATAGCATAGTCAGAGGCACCTGTCTCAATTTCAAATGGTTATTGCAGGTCTATAAATATGAGTACAATTGCAAAGCAAAGGTAGTGTTTTAGCTCAACAAATGCCTTATGTTGGGACTCAGATTAGTAAAACTTTTCTTTCACTCCTCCCTTGGTAATATGACTCAAAGGCTAAGTGATATGGAATAATCCCAACAAAAACCTCCGATAAAAATTGGTAAGGCCCAAAAAGGTGTGAAGATCTATTAGAGTGGTCATGGTTGGCCAATCACGAATCACTTAGATCTTAGCCTGATCCACATGTACACCTTTCTCATCTATGTTGTAACCTAGATATTGTACTTGACTCATGCCAAAGGTGCATTTCTCTAAGTTGGCACATAGTTTGCATTGTCCCAAAGTTTGAAGGACCTGTTTAATGTGTTGCAAGTGCTATTCCCAATTCTTGCTAAATATTAGGATGTCTTCCAGATAAACAACCATGAACAAGTTGGTGAAGGCTCATAGGATGTCATCCATTAGCCTCATAAAAGTAGCAGGGGAATTTGTCAACCCGAAAGGCATGACCAACCATTCAAAAAGGCCTTCCTTATATTTGAAGGCAATCTTCCATACATCTGTGGGTTCTATTGGAACCTGGTCATAGCCATACTTCAAATCTATCTTATTGAAATACTTCACCCCCCTTGAGATGGTCCAAAAGGTCATCAATCCATAGGATTAGATACTTGTTCCTGACAATGATTTTGTTTAGTACCCAATAATTAATGCAAAGCCTCCATGTCCCATAATTCTTTTGTACAAGTAGAATTGGGATCCCACAATGTGAGGAACTTGGTCGAATGTTCCACTTTTGTATCAACTACATTTTCCACTTGATCTCTTCATTTTCTAAAATGGAGTGGTGGTATATCGACCCATTGGGTAGAGGTGCTCTGGGAGTCAAATTGATCGAATGATTAACCTAAAAGTGCAAAGGTACCCCTATGGGTGAGGCTAAGATGTCCTTATATTCTTCCAAGAGCTTATCCACGTGCTTCTGCTACATGGAGGAAACCTCCTTGAGGGCCATGGATGTGGTCCAGGGAAATTTTTAAGGATTGGAGTTTAACTTAAATTTTAGAGACCTTGGTGAATCTAATAGTCCCTAACATGAAAAAATGTAAAATGTTTGATCATACTCTTATAAAAATATCTAAATTGATAATTCTTTTATATTATTCTATATCAAATTTTGGTGATATTTAAAGTAAAATAATTTTGTATTCTAAAATTTTGGCGAATCACTTTTAAAAAAAATGGAAATTAGTGAATCTTATTTTTGGGAAAAACATGGAAAATTAGCCCACCTGCGAATATTAGCCCCTAAAATTTTCCATGATGTGGCCACGATCTTCCCTTTATTTTGAGAGTGAATAAAAAAGAAAACAAATTTCCCGATCTAGGAGATGATCTTACTATATTGCTTAGTAGAGATCAAAGAGATGGCGATAGGTGGGGCTACCTTTGGTATCCTGTATAACTTCTTTCCTAAAGCAATAATAATTGTGTGAGGCCTAAACTCATAGAAAATGTGATGCTTCAACAAGTATGGTTGGCCTAATAATAAATCATAAAATTTAATTGGAGCAATGCCACACAACACCTCATCCATCAAGGGTATGATGTTGTAGGGAAGGTGAAAATGCTGGATGATGCAGAGAAACCATCCGTGGTGGAGCCACCTAATAGTGTATGGTTGTAGGTGTGGTGTGCTCAACAAGCCCAACCACTTAACGAATTCTACTAATATGAGGTTCTTTTGGCTCCCGATGTCAATAATGAACTACAATGGTAACCCCTTCACCCACATATGTGAGTGGAAGAGATGCTTCCCTTCCTCTGGGTCTTCGAGATCAATATTCTAGACGTTTGTGGTGGAAACTGTGGCAATGGGATATGTGTTGGGTATGGGATCCCCCACAGTAGGTTTTGGGGCTTAAAACCCGAGTTTTGGTCAATTGTATTGTAAGACTCTGCGAAGTGCGGGTGCGGAGCATGAAAGTCTAGGATGAGTCATAGGGTTGTCCGCCCTAAGAATTGTAAAATAATGTAAAGTTGTGGTGGCCTACCCATGGTCCGCAGACCATGGGATTGTATAAATAGAGTGAGGCTCTAAGTGTAAAAAAGGATGAGAATAGAGAGAATAGCAAAGGCATGGTTAGAGCATAGAGTGGAATCTGAAGTGTACTAGGTCATAGTAGTAGGAAGAGGCTTTGCAGCTAAGTGCGCAGACCCCTACAGCTGAGTGCACAGGGCGGAGTCGGGTTTGTACTTGGAATTGAAAGTTAATAAAGAGAAGTTTATTCTGTGCATCCATTCTTGAATCGTTATTTTGATGTTATACATTACTGTTACTCTATTTATTTACTGCGCGCACTTGATGAATACTCGTATAAATGATTATATGTGAATTTAATCTAAGTAAATAGCTAACGGGGACTAATTAAGGAAGACTTGGGTTGGGTCACGCTATGACTAGAACTACCTAAAGAAAATATCACAGGGCACGGGGTACCTGCAGGTGCACGTAGTGCAATAAGTGCAAAGGTTGGACCATGTATCAATCACCACCTATCAAATATCCCCAAGGTGAGGAAACCTAGTTCTAGCACCCTCCCATACTACTTCGGGTGAGACCTCAGTCTGTGCTCTACGGACTGTTGTCGAAAGGGCCAGTAGTACCAAGATTTGCTTGGCTAAATCACTTCTAAACCTGGGTCAGGTCCCACTAAGCCAACAAATGGTTTCGTTGTCGGGACCAAGATCTGCATAAGGGATGTCTGATGTCGTGCCACTGGAACCCAACAAAGAAGGAAATTGAAGAGTGGTTGCACAAGGGAATTCACGAGTTCGTGACATAGGAAAGCAGAACTCCGCAAGTATCTAAGGAAAAGTGGCTGGATCACTACATGTATAAGGAAATCCACGAGATTTTCTATGCATCCTTTCCATCTGAGCTGTATGAGTGGATCGTGAGGTTAGCCGATAGCCAGGGAAGGTGTAGGTTCAACCAACCAATAGTGTGGACTCTGGAATTAGTGCGCAGACTAGAAGCATTAGAAGATAAGATCGCACGAGCTATGGACCATTGGCTCAACCAGATAATAGGGGGATTTATCACTAAGTTTGCGATAGACACGACCGTGAGCTACACTGAGGCAGAGCGATGCTTCCTCAAGGGACCGCAAGGTAAGTATATTAAATCTTTGAACACCTGGATTAAGATGTTGTTATGTGAAAAGCAGGTGATGCGAATAAATTAATGTTTGGGACTACATGGAGCGGAAAGATCTACAGAAGCAGAAGTAGCAAATAATTAGAAAACAGTCCCTTAATTTCACCCTCGTGGGAGAGCGAGTATGAGATCGTGAAGGTTTCTCCAAGAAGCGCGATCAGTTTGATAAGGTAGTGGATTCTGTGGTTACCACCTCCACCCACACTGCCACCCGCTTCACCTCCCTCACCTCCATCTCCACCCACTCCACCTCCACCACCTCCATAGTTCAGTATGGCGAGCGCGATCAAACTACCAGTGTTCAGAGGAGTAGGGAATGAGGATCCGGACCAATTCTGGTTTGTGGTAAGAGAAGTATGGGAAGCACAAGGCGTCACAGATGACAATATTAAGAAGGCTACATTGGTGAGTGCGCTACAAGATCATGCATTGACATGGTATATCAAGCACTCTAACGACCACCCAAATGTAGGAATAGCTGAGATCCAGAATGCGCTGAACAGATAATTTAGCAGGCCAAAGTCAGAAACACAATCAATCATTGAGTTTAAAGAGACCGCAATGCTCCTAGTCAAGACTCCCTAGGATCTGGATCAACGACTGAAGAGTACGATCCGCGAAGCCAATATAACATTAACAGATGTACAACATCGTGCATGGTTTGTAGCATCTCTGGCACCGCACTTGAGGATAGCATTGTCACAACAGAAACTTTCTACCCAGGCCGAAGCATTGGAAATGGAAATAAGATTACATGAGACCCCGATACAAGACTCTGGGTTTGGAGTTCAACAAATCCACACGCAACTACAGAATATGTGTTTGGAAATGAAAAGCTTGAAGTAGTATAGGGCACCGTAGCCAGAGGCGCGTGAGGAAGTATGGTGCATAAAATGAAAAGGCTAGGGTAATGACAAGGATCACTGTCCAGTGTTCACGAAATACATGGCAAGAGGAGGGCCAATGCCATTGAGACCAGAGGCGCAGGTAAGGCCAAGCGCGGCGCCCACTTTATGGTGCGCGATCTGTTAGATAGGAGGGAAACACATGACGAACAATTGTCATTTGCTGCAGAAATATACATAGACATCCCAACAATTGTTTTGTAATTTCTGTAGGTTGGTAGGCCACGATGAGCACACTTGCCATAGTTACGAGATAATGGTGGATCATACCCTAGTCTATAGGATGCAGACTGAAATGTGAGCCCTCGACCAAGATGCGGGGATGGCGTGCATTGGATTTCAAGGTCGAGGTCGGGGATGAGGTGGAATGGGACCAGGAAGGGGCCGCAGACAATTAATTTGTTACAATTGCGGAGGACCAGGGTACTATGACCATGACTGTATCGACCTGACGAGGATATCCTGTACGTATTGTGCTCAGTTTGATCATGAAACAATATACTGTCCTATGTTGATCACAAAGATGCACGAAAAAGGGGTATTCCAGCCTCCCCTAACTCAGAATATACAAATGATGAGGTCTAAGCCACTTGAAGAGGACCCGAATGTAAACATGATGCTCAGAAGCGGTACGACCACGAGAGAAGATACGGGGAAACAGCCAAAGGAGAGTACATGGGTTCACAAGGCTCCTGCGAAGGAACCCGAGTTTGAATTAGAACGCGCAAAGGAGACATTCATGGAAGCTAAGAAGAGCTTTGCGAAGGCCTCCAATTTAGGTGGTAAGGATCAACCAGAGCCAGGAATGGATCCTTCAATGCTCACTACCTTTCTGGAGACATGCATGAAACTTCTACGCGACAACAAGGAAGTTAAAGGACTACAGGAACTGATGACTAGGTGCACGGGGTCAAGAGAACCGCGCGTCGTCTAGAAATTGGGGAAGCATGCATTGCGCACTGGAAGGGAAATGAGGTTGACTACACAAATTGGGGAATATGAAATGGATCAGGTAATCCTAGATCTAGGTTCAGATGTGAATGTATTACCAAAAAAAACATTGGAAAGTATGGGCAGGCCCGCATTACAGTGGTCTCCTATTCAATTACTAATGGTGAACGAACAAAATATTTTGCCCATAGGGAGGTTGCAAGGGGTAATAGTTGATATTGAAGGCATGAGCACGCAAGCAGATTTTGAAATAATAGAGATTTTCGATGACAAAAATCCCTATCCCGTGTTGTTAGGAATAGACTCGGCCACCAATATGAATGGAGTCATCAATATGAAGAAGCGCAAAATGATCTTCGAGAAAAAGTCACTATGTGTAGTAGTCCCACTGGACCTAGCCGAAGGAGCATGCTACACTGAACTAGTGCACAATGATGATAGCGATGATGATCTCGATTCTATTTACAAGATAACTGTGCGAGACCAGGATTGGGTGAATCCGACTGCAAATGGGAGGATCTCATGGGAGCATGAAAGCTCCTACACTTCGGATTCAGATGAATAAGTAGAGTGCTGGAAGATTCAGTTGCACGAAGTGACAACGCTGAATTGTAACATGATGGCTAGATCACTGCATTGTGTAACAACCGAGGTAAGAGAGCTACCGACATATGATGGATTGACAGAGGTGAATTAATTCTTGAGCAAATTTGAAAGCGCAGTACCAAAATAGCAGCGGTTCAATGCGTTGAAATGGGCACTGTGCGCAACACCTGCACGATGGTGGGCTACACATCAAGAAAACTTTGAGGACTAGTGTAGATGTAGAAGGATGATGCGCCTATGGTTTGGAAGCCCCCAGCTTCGGACAAGAGTCGGGCAACAAGGACAGAGAAACTTGCATGCCCACCTGTGTCAATGGGTACAGACATGTGCTGTGAAGTCCACTCAAGCACACCTAAAATTCAGGATCAAAAATTGGAACAGGAAACAGCAGTAGGAGAGGAAATGCGTACCACAAACATTCCACATAGAAGCATTCAAGAAGGCATGCAGAGTCTTGAACAGGGTTCACCAGGTGAGATGAACTGATGGGGACCTACGCGTACCAGCAGTTCGATGGGCCTATAGGGACATGTGAAAAAACCTGAGCACGAAGATGATTCTGAAGTTGAAGAGCAGAGTTGAGACCATAATTTTGGAGGAAAGGAATCATAACGCAATAGCTCTCATAGTTGGGATAGTACGCGAGGACTTGGATGAAGGAATTATGCAGTTATAGGAAGCCATTCAGTGAGGGAACCTTAAGCTTCGCAAACTCAAAGAAGATCAGGTACGACTAAGGAAGAAAAGCATGTTAATGGACATGGAGATCAAAAACCTGGAAAACGAAATCATGCAAGCATGTCACATCGATGGACTCAGTGTGACCAAACAAGATATGGACAGCTAGACTCTGGCATTAGAAGATTGTCGCCAAGGATTTGTGACTCTACTACCATGGTTGCGACCGCACCTTACCAAACAATGTAACCAGAGGAGCGCACCAGAAATAAGAACGTGCAGTGCTGACTGTCATAAGGATAATTTAGAAGTGCCCATGGGCTAGGCTAGAAGGTCAATTGCAGTCTCGCACAGGTGGTGCGGCCACCTGACTAGCCGTCGGAAGCATAGTCTCAGCGCTCTGAGCAGTTGAAAGAGAGCACGGGACTATAAAAGAGTCTATGAGGGAGTTGCATGATAAGGAGGTTGCGTGCAGGATCAGCATGTCATAAGGGTCGCACCCACGCAGAGGGGGTTGCGCTGCCATGCGGGTAGGCTGGGAAGTGACCATTGGTGTCACTGTTCATGACAAGATGTCTAATTTAAGACAAAGAGGAGTAGGCAGCGGGCAATTAAGACACAAATTAAGAGCAAGATTTGGGATGATCTGCCGCCAAGAAGGCATTAATGACTCAAAAGTGGGGGGAATGGTCGAATTCAAATTCAAAAGATGCTATAAAATCCCAAGGGCTAGCCACAAGGAAACACTTGGTTGTTTGAGAATTGAGAAATTATAGAGCAGTGAGTTCCGTGTACTCTTAACACCTTTGACTGTAAACATGATGACTGCTACCAGACCAAGAGTGTGATTTGGTGAAGATACTGCAGAGACCCATATGGCCCATGAGGAGCCCAGAGAGGTGGAAATTGCACCAGAAGTTCCAAAATCACCACAGACGCCGCGGCCAAAGAAAGATAAGAAGACTATGAGCCCAGTCCGTGTATCCCCAAGAAACCCATGGTTCGACAAATTATCAATGGAAGAAAAAGGCAAAGCCATCACGGTTGAATCAGATGAAGAGGAGGAAGACCTGTAAGCTCTAATCGCTCAAATTGAGGCACAAGACAATGTGGAGGAGGATGTCTCACCAATGCCTTCCGCAACAAAGTTACCCACGTACGTCCCCCCATGGAAAGGGAAAGCCAAGATACCAAAAAACCTGGAGGCCATGAAGAGTGCACTC
This sequence comes from Pinus tabuliformis, assembly GCA_031772625.1. Classification (NCBI taxonomy): domain Eukaryota; kingdom Viridiplantae; phylum Streptophyta; class Pinopsida; order Pinales; family Pinaceae; genus Pinus; species Pinus tabuliformis. Next base: position 575,066,247 of record CM062814.1, read on the forward strand.
TAACCCCGCTCCTCCCCGATGGTATAATGTTTGAAGGTCCACCTTTGGGACGAGTACCTACCATGAAGTTTGAGGATTGGGACCTCGTGGACAATGAGAAGTTCCCACACCTGGCCACGGAGAGTTTAATGAAGTAGAATTTAGAGGGGCCTGCTATAGTTTTGGAGCCATGAAAATGGTTGCGCGATGTGGAGAAGGCTGGGTTACTCCATCTATGATGGATACCCCACTACCACCATGCGCCCATCACCATTTTCGTCATCAGGAAGTTGATGTGCCTAGTGCATGATGGGTATCTCTGGCTAGAGGAGCCTATTCCCATCATGACTGACCTAATTCATAGAATTTCTTGACTGCCCTTAAAAGGACATGACCCCGTGGCCATAGCAGGAAAAAGTAATGACTTGGCCCTCACAATAGCTATGAAGGCCAAGTATAAACTAGAGAAGAAAAAGTGGGGGTACACAATCGAAAGCATTAAGGACAAAGGGGTGCACGTAGCCACCCAGTTGCTGGCCGACAAGTTGATGAGGAAATGTCGCGTTGACGAAGTACCAGCGTCTGTGATTGCGTTGGCAGAGTAGTGCATGGAGGGGGTACAATTTAACTGGGCACAGTTCCTCTGCGAGGAGTTTCTGACAAACTACAAGGAGGCTCAGGAGCAGGGTAAGACCTTCCACTACACGTGGTTTCTCTTATCCATCTTGTTGGTTGCAGGGGAACTGCCGGAGGACAACCAGTTTCCCAGTATTGAGCATGATCTTCCTGAAGCCGCAAGGTACACCTCGCTTTGGGCTACAAAAGATGCAAAGAGGATTCGCGAGACGAAGGTGTTCTGGGTGTTCATGGAGGCGAGCATCCGAATGTGGATCAACCAAAGGCCACACCTGTCTCCCACAGTTTATAACAGCTTCCAGAGCTCGACAAAGTTCAAGGTGGATATTCATAACCTGTATATCCAGGTGCGCAAGGATCCAATGCAGAAATGGGTGAAGCTTCCGTTCATCGTAACAAATGATGCAATCTTCGCAGTGATGGAGTCTTGGGCTTTGGAGTGGTGTGCACCGGACTTGGTTGAGGTGGAAAAGGTAGCCGCGCAAAAGCAAAAGGAAGCAACCAAGCGTCGTATCACAAAGCTGGCTGAGAAGAGGCACAATGAGAAGGCAACTGCGGAGGTTAGGGCTCCACGTGAAAAGACATTAGAAGTAGTGGTGCAAAAAAAGGCTGAGGAGGTAGCAACAACATAGACATCAGAACAAACTATGGTGCCAACAAAAGAGCCCAAGGAGGGTCAGGAAATGTCCACAGCGTAGCAGACTGGGGAAGAAGAGCACGCAGACCTCGATTCAGTATCAACCCAGCTCAAGCGGCCACGCGTCCCTGAGAAAACAGCTCCCAGGAAGAAGGTGAAGGCAACAAAGATGTACTTTGACTTGATCATGCTCATAGAAGCTAATCTATTTGACATCGATGAAATGGTTTGCGATGTCACAAAGGACGCGCTCCAGGAAATGAGGATGGATCAGAATACTATGTTGGGGGCACTTAGTGCACAACTACAAGGCTTATAGGTACAACCCCCCCCCAAATAGGTATAATGGCTCCATACATCACAGCAAGAACCGCAGAGTCCGAATAGATGCTGTGCGCCCATAGGGACAACCCTTTCATGTTGCCCGAAGGTGCCCTAGCAGCAGCAAGCGAGGTTGATCAGGCTACGATGAGTGACATGAAAGGTGTCGGCTTAAACTTGGCAGCCCTGCTGCATGAAAGCTTGTACCAGTTACAGGATGGGGTCATCGTAGAGATCTGCACCAAGGAAGGTCATGCGATCCAGGTCTTGAACGAGCAGAAAATCAACATGGATCAACTCAGCCTCCAGCATGATGAATTGATTGTGTAGACTCACAGACTGGAGCAGGCGGTATAGGATGCGTGTAGGAGTGTCCCAAATTTGGCCGTGCTGGCAGAGCTACCAGCAGTAGAGTAGGTCCACTGATTGGTGGCCAGAGTCCTCTAGGCTATGGAGGAAACAACGAAGGTTCAGTTGGAGTTGAAACTGCAGATCACCGAGCTACGGTTGAAGGCGCAACCCTCCATGCCCCTAGAAGTCAGAGAGCAATGCACCCACGCTATCCAAATGGGGTTGGAGCAAATTGGCCAAGCAGTATAGGACTGCACCGGGATGTTGGATCAAGCACTAACCATGCTTACATACCTGCAGGAAGATCCAAACCTACAATGCCTAGAGACAGAGGTGCGCAAGTTGCAGCAGGAGTATGACAATGTCTAGGGGACTGTGCAGACGGTCGTCCTTACTCAACGACTCGCCAAACTACAATAGGCAAGGGCATTGAAGGACTAGTTAGACGCCGTGTGACAAAAAGAAGCCTTGCTTAAAGCGCGCATCCAGCCATGGATCGATGAAGCTTTCACAATTACAGCTACCATTGAAGGAAAGCTAGCACAAATGTAGGGACTTTATGCGGTTAGATAGGAATGTGACCCTGCTCACAAAGGTTCAGAGATATGCGTGCAACAAGTACAAAATACAACGAAACAGTGTGCCGCAAACACCCATGCTACACGAGACCTGCTGGATGGACTCCGCACAAAGATTGCCACAGCAACAGAGTGACTCAGGATGAGTCACGATGATTGTGTTGCGGGCCTATTGGGCATGGTATCCCCCGCAGTAGGTTTTGGGGTTTAAAGCCCGAGTTTTGGTCAATTGTATTGTAAGACTCTGCGAAGTGCGTGCGCAGAGCACGAAAGTCTAGGACAAGTCATAGGGTTGTCCGCCCTAAGAATTGTAAAATAATTTAAAGTTGCGTCGGCCTACCCATGGTCTGCGAACCATGGGATTGTATAAATAGAGTGAGGCTCTAAGTGTAAAAAAGGAGGAGAATAGAGAGATTATTGAAGGCATGGTTAGAGCATAGAGTGGAATCTGAAGTGTACTATGTCATAGTTGTAGGAAGTGGCTTTGTAGCTGAGTGCGCAAAGGTCTAGTAGAGTCCACAACTGAGTGCGCAGACCCCTGCAACTGAGTGTGCAGGGCGGAGTAGGGTTTGTACTTGAAATTGAAAGTTAATAAACATAAATTTATTTTGTGCATCTGTTCTTGAATTGTTATTTTGATGTTATACATTACTGTTACTCTATTTATTTACTGTGCGCACTTGATGAATACTCATATGAATGCTTATATGTGAATTTAATCTAAGTAAACAACTAACAAGGACTAATTAAGGAAGACTTGGTTAAATAACATGGGTTACGCTATGATTAGAACTGCGTGAAGACAATATCACAGGGCGTGAGGTACCCGCAGGTGCGCGTAGTGCAGTAAGTGCGAAGGTTGGACCACGTATCGATCACCACCTATCATACATCCCTAGGGCGCAAAAACCTAGTTCTAGCACCCTCCCATACTACTTTGGGTGAGACCTCAGTCCGCGCTCCACGGACTGTTGCCAAAAGGGCCAATAGTACCGGGATTTTCTTGGCTAAATCACTTCTGAACCTGGGTCAGGCCCCACTAAGCCAACAATATGCATCAATAATATTCTTCCCTTTGTCATTCCCCTTATCAGGTTCTGACTCTGAGTCGGAATATGCATCAAAATTTGAAGCCTTCAGATCAGCCACTAGTGACTACTTGGCATGACACTCACTTGTGTTGTGAGTGGGACTATTATGGAACTCACACCACTTCCTTGTGTGCTTCTTCATCTTCATGGTGTTTTCTGTTGCTTGCGTATTCGATGGGTTTTCCTGGGTCACCCCGACTTAGATTTATCCTTTTTCTATGGTTTGGGGGCGCCTTTTCGTTGCTTTGGAGTCGCAGATCCAAAGTCTCGCTTATTTTGTTTAAATTTTTGTTCAATCTTGGTAGCATATCCGTATGTTGCACCAAGCAAGGAGATGTCTAGGAACTCCATTTCTTCCTGAATGTATTTGTGTAGACATCTGCAATACTTGAGCACTAGATGTCACTCAAATTCTTTGATACCCAACTTTGTGAATAGAGTATGAAAAATATTTGTGAAATCAGGCACATCTTGGTCCCTTTGTTGCTAGAGTGTGGTCCATTATATGTATTTGTCATCATAGCTCCCCACAGGCTAATATTGTTCCTTGATAGTGTCTTGGAAAGAGTTATAAGTGGGTGTGGCAGTGAACAGAGAGGGTTTCTTGACCCTAATAGTAATTTTCCCACTAGTCCTTAGCATGGGCAACAACCTGTTGATGCCTCGAAAATCGCTGCAACAACATTGGGGGATAACCCCCCGGTCCGGACCTTAAAAGAAACTCCTTTTCTGTTTGGTGTGGTGGCTCCGACTGTTAAACTAGGTCCAGTTACCTTCTCCCTATTGCTATTGGTTTATAATGTACCTTTAACTACCAATAGACAGGGACATCAGATCACTTCTTCTTGCTGATCAGGCAAGAGAATGACCCTTAAGCTGATTTGGGTTCAGCCAAGCCACAACTAAAGTTTTGCCTCTTTGAGGAGAGGACTTAAAAGAATGTAGAATTTACTCTAAATGCAAGCTTATTCTATGATGCAAGCAAAAGAAACTAATCTAAATCCTATCTTAATTAGGCAGATATAGATCTAACCCAACTAAGAGCAAGATAATTAAAGTATTGGGATTTAGATATGTCTTGTTTATAATGAATATCAAGTTAATGAAGTAGTTCAATTAACTGATATTAGGGATATCAAAACACATCCTATTGAGACCTTTTAACTGAAATAATAAACCAACCACACTCAGGAAGTAGTTCACATAAATGATATTGATTATCAAATCAGCAAATCCAATAACTAAACAATAATATGTGGAAATAGTTCACAACATATTACCACTTAATAAATCAGTTTTAATAAGGCAGATTTCTGAGTAAATAGTTACTCAGAAATAAGAAATTAATCCATAAGAACAGAGATACATAATAACAAGGTTGAGACGAATTACCCATATTGACAATAGTGCACAAACATTAATAAAATGAGACATTCCTGTCACCATAAAATTAAAACTGATATTTGGAACAGTAGTATTAGAAATACCAATTTATTGCATCCATTTCTCTGTTCTTGGTCTCCAACAGCCCTTTACATTGCTTGAACTTCTGCCTTCAAAACTAGAGCCACAATAGTGCAAGCTTTGTTCTTCATGCATAATTCAACATACATAGGGAAAATCCTCAATAATCCCCAGATCTGAGATTTTTCACTCCTCCCTCCTACAACTCTAAATTCCAATTACAATAGTGCTTTTAGAAGTCTAAAATTGCAGAGGAGAGCAGCCCTTTTTACATTCTGCAATTTGTTATTTATAATATTTGTGAAGGAATTTTGGAGAGGAGAGTTTGCTGAAGAGAAATCTGCCAAATATAATTTTACTTGCTCCTAATTCTGATCTTCAATTGCTGGAGCATTCTCATTGCTTGAAATCCTTTTCTCCATATCTTTTCCACTGTTTTCTTCCAAAAAAAATCAAAATAAATTAAAATGCAATCAAAATATCATTTCTGGCAATTGAATCAAACTCAATCAAATTCTATTTTAAATAAATAATTGAAAATAAAATATAAGCTCTGCATTGATGCTTGGAATTATTTGATTGGCAAAGGATATTATTGACCAATGGATCTGCAATTAGAAGAGGCTTTGGATAAATGAAATTGAAGAAAATAACTCAGAAAATTGATTTTGTTTTTCAAAATTCGGAGCCTGATCTTCTGCCTGATTTTTGACCCAATAAATGAGTAAATCTGTTGATTAAACCTCTTCCAAAATGTTCTCCTTGATTTTCTCTTTGCAATGAGCCGTCCTGGGCCTCATTTGGCCAAGTATAACTCAATTTGTGAGCTTCCAAAGTTGATGGGTCAAATCTGGCATGAATCTGGAAATTCTGTTGCTGGGCTAAAAAAAATCAAAATTCTCATTAAAAATTAAATCCTAAATTAGAATTCTAATTAATTGTTAATTATAATCTAAACTAATTATTAATTAATATTAATCTATTTATTAATTAATATCTAACTAATTGATATCATTAACTATTTATAACTGATTAAAATTAATCTAAATCATATTTAAATTTAATCTATTTAAATTGATTATATTATATATATTAATTAAGTTAATAAATATTATTTATAATATTAAATCATCTCTACACTATGCCATTTTACATACCTTTTTTCGCTTATTCAAACCAACGTAAGTGTTAGTGAATTTCGAAATTCAAACCAACACAAGTGTTATACTAGTCATGCTTTAATGCCCCTTTGTTTAATGCACATGGTTTGATGTTTTATCGCCGATCAGGAGAAGTGAGGTATCGGGTATCTCAAATATGTTACAATGTTAAAGTCCTCGATGCGATATCGCATCGGGGCATCGGGGGCATGGTTTATGGGGTTTTGAAATATGTTGCGAATCCAAACTTGCGACCCGATATCGCATAAACTCCCGATGCGATATATATTATTTATTTATTTTTTATATTAAATTTTAATTTAATTTAATTAATTAAATTTAATTAAATTAATATTTAATATTTTTTTTTTTTTTGGTTTTGATTTTATTTTAATGAATTTTAATTAAGTTGTGAAATTATCTAAACTACAGCTACTTGAAAAATAATTAAAAATAAAAATAAACTACAGCCACTTGAATGTTTGGGTTTTGTAAGTTTAGGATTTGATTTGGAAATTAGAGTGAATTTCTTAAAACCCCGATAATTAATAATTTAGCTGCATGACTAAAAATGAAAAATGTTAGTAAAAACTTGCTACGGGTTAATATTTAAAATGAATGCCTTATTGAACTAATTTATTTACAAAATGCAATATTGTACATTTTATACATTTTTAACCCAGGCTAGATAAATGATGAGACTTCAAAGGAGTGCCATTTTCAAACCAGTTGACCAAATGAGGCGAAACAAGCGTCAATGTGCAGCTTATAAAAAATCGATTCTAGCAAAGCAATCAAAACAAGAATCCAAAGAAAACTAAAAATTAACAAAAGCGTAGGGCAATCAACTAAAATAAAAATCCAAAAAGGTATTTAGCCAAATTTTTATAGAAAGGGTCCCCATTATTTGAAGTGAACACATCAATAATGGGGGGTTGTGTTTTTACCACAACAATGGAGACACGCGGGAGAAGAACCATTTATCTCTGTTATGAATGAGATTTTCCTAAAATTAAAGAAAAAATAATTAAAGAAGAGAAAATTATGCTTGAAATGCTTGACTAAGTTTATTAATCTGAATAAAAACAGGAATCATCTAATTGTAATTTTTCTCAAAATTTCTCATGAATTAAAATATTTCAAAACTCTATATCAATCCTTAATTAGTTGTAGAGATAAAACAAGTGTCACTTTACAGCTTAGCTTTTAAAATATACTCCTTTGTCATAGGTAGAGCCACTGCTGCCAGCAAACATCTATAGTTTCGACAGGGCTACCTTTTAATCATAAATGATTCAGAATCCCATCTGTTTAAGAATTATTGATCTAGAGATAAATCCATTTATATATGTATTATATATATATATATATATATATATATATATATTTTCTATTTTTATTTTTTTTTAAATAAATCTTAAAAGCCATTGTCCTAGTATGGTAGCCAGATAGTTGACAATGCCATTCACTGGTTAAAATTGAGCTGAACAAGCTGGCTCATGATGAGACCCCTTGTCTTATAATTGTTTGCAATCATAAGCCATTACCCTGGTTTGTTTAGCAGTGTTGGTAATGTCAGCCTATTTTTCCCCTATGATCATGGTAAGCAGGCTCACGATGAGACCTCTTATCTTTTAAGTTTAAATATATTTCTGGATTACACTCTAGAAAAATAAAACTCTTTGGGACAGGGAGAATCATTGACTCCTTAAGAGTTAAGAATGACAATTTCAAAGTTGAAGGTGCTTTGCTGTAAAGTGTCTTTACTTGGTTAAAAATAACTTTTCTTGACTGATAATAGAACTCTGAAAGATCTTAATAAAACTTTGAAATCTCAAAATGATTACAGTTTGATGAAAAAGAAATTTTCAGATTTTATGATACTTTGCCAACTTCTCTTGATTGGTAATCTCTTCCTTAAGTATGTCTAGCTTTATAATAAGAAAATCAAACTTCACTAAGAGATTTAAGAAAAAGCTAATAGGTGACTATTAACAATTTTTTTCCATGTATGCTGACCATTGTTAGGTAACAAGAAGACCTTCCATATAAATAATGGCAAAGTCACCAAAATCAAAACTGAAAACCAAAAGAAAAGAAGTCTTATGCTAAAATGAGAAGAGAAATCAGCAAACAAAAATAAAAACAAAGAAATCTCTAAAAATGGAAAGGAAAACCCAAGTCTCGCAAGATAAACTCAAACAAGAATGTTTATACCAATGTCTCCAACAATATGAAGAAAAAGAAAATAAGCATGTAATCATTCCTTCTTATGTTGAGATTTAGAAAAACATACCTTGCAGAGTTGTGAATGCTTTAGGCTTTTTAGATATTAGTGATTGTAAAATTCAGCCATAATGGAAACTTTCTGTATGATATTAATCTTCTTGTTTCAAAGCATCATATTGATCATTTTCTAATAAAATGAATGCTTAAAGAAACAAACTAAAGGTTCAGAAACTTCCTGGTGTGGCTGTTTCAATGAGGATTATCGCTGCTTCTTGAAATAAAGCTAGGAGAAGAGTATGGACTTTCGAAAATATGATCTGGCAGAGGATTGAAAGCTTTAAATGGAGAGCTGCAAAACAGAGTCTTATATCAGCATAATTTAAAAACAAAAATGAAACTAGAATGATGAAATGGAAATTAATGAAAATGGGCACATGAATCTTACCATTGGATAATTGCTTTTGATTTTACCTGAAATGTATCAATTTCCCCAAACTAGCTGACTCCTTATTTTAATTATCATTAAAAACATGAAGAAATCTCACTAACCAAAATCCTATAACCCAAAATCATTATTTATTTTATTTAAACTAAAGCAAGCAGTAAAATGTAAAAATAGAATGCTCAGTGCTCAGGGGAATTGAAATAAAAGAAATGCATCAGAGATGAGAATGAGAATTTGCAGTAACGACTATTCCTCAAAATATTATAAGTTTCATATAAACTCCATGATTTGATAAATTGTCCAGAATCAAGACCAAATCCAAGTTAATAAAATTCAACTATGAAGATAGAGAGGTCTTGAATTCCATTTTTAATTATGGAATTATATATTTAAAACTAAAATGTATGAGAAATTGAAATAATTTTTGTATGCTGCAAATTTGTCATCAATTGCCTTTTTCCCATATTGGTTACCCAAGCTCGTTTTAACACATCGCTTCATCGGATGATCCACACAACATGTTTCTTCATCATGCTTTTAGTTTAATTTGCAAGACTTCAATTTTATTGCTATGCCATATATTGATTAAATGTTAACGGCTTAGAGGCATGCATTGGAAGTTCTTGCATCAAAGGTTGCAATGACGAATTGCCGATATAAAAATATGCGATGAGAAGTTGTACTATGAGATAGAGCGATCGCATCATTAAAGAAATATTATATCGGGGGTGGGGGCATATTTACACTGTGCTTCCCACATCGCGCATCGCACATCGCAGAATCAGAGATTTGATGTAAGCATAAATAACAATGCGACGAAGCGATTGCGATATCGGCGATTGGCAAACTTTTGGTACCCGATATAACACGATATGATTCTTGTGATGCCGATGTGCGGTGAATGTCGTAGCTAATCGGCGATCGGCAATCGGCACAATCGGCAATCTTGAGCACATGATGTAACCATTCTCGATACGCCGACATGCGATGAAAAGTGGACCCGATAACTTTATGATGAAAATTTGATAACATATCGGATCCGAGACATCAGCCCTTTAAAAGTTATGCTCTTACCATTATTGCGATTAAATGGACGCGATAATTTTATAACTTTGATTTGAATTTCGTATCGGATCCGGAATTGGTCATCGCAATATCGGCAAAGTCGATTATTATAGATCGGCGATTCACGATAATGATAGTATACTTCAACTGCAAAGCTCCGATATGCGAAATGCGATATGGCATATGAGTAAGATAATACATCGGAGGTCTTTGATGAACAATTTGTTATCAAAAGAAATGCTAAGAACTACTTCCGATGAAATCTTTTGATGCAAATGGTCTTATGATATTCCTTGAAATTTCAATTGGATTTTCTAAGTGAATAAAAGAAAAATTAAAAAATGCTTAAATTCTAATGCATCACAAAAATTTCCCTGAGCCTATTGCAAATTTGAAATGGGTTTACTGCTTACTTCAAGTTTTTGAAAACAAATGAAAACCTGTAAATAAAATAGAACACGAATGAAAAATAAACTAAGGAAAAGAGAAATTAATAAGAGATGAGAACGAGCTTGCAAATGTGTACCTGGAAGGAAATTGTCTGCAAATTTTACCTTATGAATCTTCAAATTCTTCCTTTGATTTATCAAATTTTCCTTTTGTTTAAAATCATCTCATTACTTATTCTAAATCTAATTGTGCAATCAGCCTAAATAAAATCTGTTTATTCATGTTCAGGAAATATAAAATTTACCAGAAATAAATATAAAAATAGGCTCCCTTTTTGAGTTGAAACAACAATTTATAATCTCTGCTTATTCTGAATAACTTGAGAAGAATCCGTATTGTTATAGCGACTGTTCAATAATACCTTTAGTAAATGAATATGATGCGTTTTACAGCATCAGATAATAAACTAAAGATTAGAATGAGATTAAGCCATTAATTGTAGAAAAATATCAAAACAGATTTGAATGCGTGCACTTGGCAAAATGGACATCCTTAAGATCAGTGTTTGGAAAATTCTGAAAGGTTAGACTGACTAATAATGATTGAATTAGAATTAAGCTTATCATGGACAATCATACATTTCATGGGATAATGGGATCATGAAGCTTTTATATCCTCAAATCCTTACCATATAAATTTCAAAAGAAAATCTTAGAAGGAAATCCCGAAATGAAGAAAAGTGGCTTTGAGGCAATCGATACCAAGTGCAACTTTAATTGAATTTAATCAAGATATTATTCAAAATAGGCAGAGTAGAGATATCGCTATAAGAAATTTCAAAAAGGAAAGCAAGAATTAAAATTTTCTGATAAGGAAAAATGTTTCCACTGAACATGTGTGAGAAGGCTGATTGCTTTGTTTTATTTTTAATCTAAAGAACTGTTGAAAATAAATTAACTACATAAAACAAACTAACTAATTTAATTCTACTTCTATTCTAACCATATGCATGAGAATGACTAGGTATAGTCATATTTCCAGTGTAGCCATTTTCTCATTTTAATCGCTGCATGTATGTACAGTTCAAATGTTAGTAATAAAAATACAAATCTAATTAAATTAAGAAAATTAAATATGAAATCAGATTATACAGTTATTGTTAGTAACTTATTTAAAATCTCTTTCTCATGAAATTTCCTTTCCAATTGAATACCAATTGGATCATAGAAATCTGGATGGATTTCTATTAAAAATTGGGAAATATTCAAAGGAAGAGATAACAGCAGATTGTGAAGATGAGCATTTAGATTCTTTGACCTGAAAAAATTTGTTAGTGTTATGTACAAATGTTAAATCATTGACAATTTTCCTTGAAGGAAAAATTTCCAAATAATTTTCAAATGAGTCAATGAAAAATGGATGGAAGCCTTTCAAATAAAATGGCAATTTATTAATTGAATTGAATTGCTGGCCAGATTGCAAAAATACATTCTCTCGTTGATATTGCCTTTGAGAAGATAGAAGCTTTTGATAAGCAATGAACATCGATTGACATTGATATGTTAATAGTTTTCTATGTTCATGGTTATAATATGAAACTTCAATTTCCCAATTCGGCAATGCATCAATTGAGTGTTTGATAGTAAGGTGTTCAATATGCCAGCGAAAAGTGTGAAAATTTTGCAAAATAAAATCAGAAAATAAATCTAAGTTTAAACAAAATAGCTGTGAAAGAAAAACTAAAATGAAATCACTATTTGTACAACTAATGTTACAGCACATTTGGGATCGTTTTGAAATGATTTCATTTTCACAAGGAATGGCCAGAATTATGGAATTTGAAAAATTTTGAATTCCAACTTGTGAATTAGAAAACGAATTATGATTATGAATAGGAATGAGAGTTTGATCCTCATATGAATCATAAATTGGAATGTTTTCTTGAATGGTGAAATCATGAAGATAATTTGCTGCTCTAAAATGAGGATTAGTTGGGATAATTTCTAAATTGAAGCGTTCCTCATTCTCAGATGTTATTTGAATTTTATCATGAGGATTCTCTTGAGAAAAATTGAAATCAACATCCTCAATATCAGAGTAATCATCATAAATGACCTCACAAGACTCTCTAGAATTCCCTTCAATCTCATCCAATATATCAAAACAAGGAGGAACAAGCATTTCATGTTCATTAATGGCAAAAGAATGATCGATTATTATTTCTTTATCTTGGTAAAACTTTAATGGTAATTCATTTAAATCATCCTCTTTAATTTCTGAAATATCATTGATGCTAAGAGGAAAAATATTACCATTATTGAAAATATCAGGATAAAGGGAAAAATGTGAACCTGAAACAATGCATTTAAAATTGTCTCTGTTTGAGAGCTCTTGTGCATTATGCTCATTGTAAATTTCAGATTGCAGATCATTCCTTTGCGTGCATATGCTTTCTTGAAGAACGCTGTTTTGCTTCTCTGATTTTGGCATTTGCTCATCATGGAGAAATTCAGAAATTTGTACAGCAGTTTGCAGTTTATTTACTTTGATTGCTGCTTGTACTTGCTGATTTGCGATTTGATTTTCCGAATTTACTTCAAAGTAGCTTTCAGATTTCAAGGCGGCTTTTTCTCCAAAATTGCTGCTGTTGTCTTCTTGCATTTTATTAGAAATATTTTCCAAGCTTTGTGAAACCACTTCATCACCATTTATTTGCACATCCATATTGGGATTTTCATTTGTATTGGAAGGGGATGGAACAAAGCTTGAATCAATTTCATATGGATTGGGAATGGTTGGAAGAGAAAAAATATATTTAAACCAATCTAATGATTCTTCTTCTGTAGGTTTATCTTCGTCCTTAAATCTTAAACAATTCAAGTGAAATCGAATATGAAAATCATTAACAGACTCATTTTTAAACCTTCGTAGATATTCAATTTCTTCACATACCTGTTCATAATCGTAGCCGTCAAATTTACAAATAAAAATTGTAACAAATTGATCCCAGATGTGGATTGAAGCAACTGGAAGAGTTCTACACCAGCTTCTGGCTTTTGCCGCAAATGTGAGAGTAAAAATTCTGCATAAAATACCTTCATCAATTCCTTGAAAATCATATTTTGAAACATTTTGAATAAATTGAAAGACATGGTTAAAAGCAGAAGAATTCCCTTACCATTAAACTTTACTTGAGACAAGAGTCTTACCACTTCGGGTGGAGTATTGGAGGATGCACGTCCATGGATACAACTCCAAATTGGAAGTTTAAGAGGAGCCATCACAATAAATAAAATATTAAAATTTGAAAAGACTCCAATAGACAAAATCTCAGGCCCTCCTTCTAGTGCCAAAAATGTTGATGCCTCGAAAATCGCTGCAACAACATTGGGGGATAACCACCCGGTCCGGACCTTAAAAGCAACTCCTTTTCCGTTTGGTGTGGTGGCTCCAACTGTTCAACTAGGTCCAGTTGCCTTCTCCCTATTGCTATTGGTTTATAATGTACCTTTAACTACCAATAGACAGGGACATCAGATCACTTCTTCTTGCTGATCAGGCAAGAGAATGACCCTTAAGCTGATTTGGGTTCAGCCAAGCCACAACTAAAGTTTTGCCTCTTTGAGGAGATGACTTAAAAGAATGTAGAATTTACTCTAAATGCAAGCTTATTCTATGATGCAAGCAAAAGAAACTAATCTAAATCCTATCTTAATTAGGCAGATATAGATCTAACCCAACTAAGAGCAAGATATTTAAAGTATTGGGATTTAGATATGTCTTGTTTATAATGAATATCAAGTTAATGAAGTAGTTCAATTAACTGATATTAGGGATATCAAAACACATCCTATTGAGACCTTTTAACTGAAATAATAAACCAACCACACTCAGGAAGTAGTTCACATAAATGATATTGATTATCAAATCAGCAAATCCAATAACTAAACAATAATATGTGGAAATAGTTCACAACATATTACCACTTAATAAATCAGTTTTAATAAGGCAGATTTCTGAGTAAATAGTTACTCAGATATAAGAAATTAATCCATAAGAACAGAGATACATAATAACAAGGTTGAGACAAATTACCCATATTGACAATAGTGCACAAACATGAATAAAATGAGACATTCCTGTCACCATAAAATTAAAACTGATATTTGGAACAATAGTATTAGAAATATCAATTTATTGCATCCATTTCTCTGTTCTTGGTCTCCAACAGCCCTTTACATTGCTTGAACTTCTGCCTTCAAAACTAGAGCCACAATAGTGCAAGCTTTGTTCTTCATGCATAATTCAACATACATAGGGAAAATCCTCAATAATCCCCAGATCTGAGATTTTTCACTCCTCCCTCCTACAACTCTAAATTCCAATTACAATAGTTCTTTTAGAAGTCTAAAATTGCAGAGGAGAGCAGCCCTTTTTACATTCTGCAATCTATTATTTATAATATTTGTGAAGGAATTTTGGAGAGGAGAGTTTGTTGAAGAGAAATCTGCCAAATATAATTTTACTTGCTCCTAATTCTGATCTTCAATTGCTAGAGCATTCTCATTGCTTGAAATCCTTTTCTACATATCTTTTCCACTGTTTTCTTGCAAAAGAAATCAAAATAAATTAAAATGCAATCAAAATATCATTTCTGGCAATTGAATCAAACCCAATCAAATTCTATTTTAAATAAATAATTGAAAATAAAATATAAGCTCTGCATTGATGCTTGGAATGATTTGATTGGCAAAGGATATTATTGACCAATGGATCTGCAATTAGAAGGGGCTTTGGATAAATGAAATTGAAGAAAATAACTCAGAAAATTGATTTTGTTTTTCAAAATTCGGAGCCTGATCTTCTACCTGATTTTTGACCCAATAAATGAGTAAATCTGTTGGTGAAACCTCTTCCAAAATGTTCTCCTTGATTTTCTCTTTCCAATGAGCCGTCCTGGGCCTCATTTGGCCAAGTATAACTCAATTTGTGAGCTTCCAAAGTTGATGGGTCAAATCTGGCATGAATCTGGAAATTCTGTTGCTGGACTAAAAAAATTCAAAATTCTCATTAAAAATTAAATCCTAAATTAGAATTGTAATTAATTCTAAATTAATTATTAATTATAATCTAAACTAATTATTAATTAATATTAATCTATTTATTAATTAATATCTAACTAATTGATATCATTAACTATTTATAACTGATTAAAATTAATCTAAATCATATTTAAATTTAATCTATTTAAATTGATTATATTATATATATTAATTAAGTTAATAAAAATTATTTATAATATTAAATCATCTCTACACTAGGCCATTTTACATACCTTTTTTCACTTATTCAAACCAACGTAAGTGTTAGTGAATTTTGAAATTCAAACCAACGCAAGTGTTATACTAGTCATGCTTTAATGCCCCTTTGTTTAATGCACATGGTTTGATGTTTTATCGCCGATCGGGAGAAGTGAGGTATCGGGTATCTCAAATATGTTACAATGTTAAAGTCCCCGACGCGATATCGGGGGCATGGTTTATGGGGTTTTGAAATATGTTGCGAATCCAAACTTGCGACCCGATATCGCATAAACTCCCGATGCGATATATATTATTTATTTATTTTTTATATTAAATTTTAATTTAATTAAATTAATTAAACTTAATTAAATTAATATTTAATATTATTTTTTTATTTTGGTTTTGATTTTATTTTAATGAATTTTAATTAAGCTGTGAAATTATCTAAAGTACAGCTACTTGAAAAATAATTAAAAATAAAAATAAACTACAGCCACTTGAATGTTTGGGTTTTTTAAGTTTAGGATTTGATTTGGAAATTAGAGTGAGTTTCTTAAAACCCCGATAATTAATAATTTAGCTGCATGACTAAAAATGAAAAATGTTAGTAAAAACTTGCTACGGGTTAATATTTAAAATGAATGCCTTATTGAACTAATTTATTTACAAAATGCAATATTGTACATTTTATACATTTTTAACCCAGGCTAGATAAATGATGAGACTTCAAAGGAGTGCCATTTTCAAACCAGTTGACCAAATGAGGCGAAACAAACGTCAATGTGAAGCTTATAAAAAATCGATTCTAGCAAAGCAATCAAAACAAGAATCCAAAGAAAACTAAAAATTAACAAAAGCGTAGGGCAATCAACTAAAATAAAAATCCAAAAAGGTATTTAGCCAAATTTTTATAGAAAGGGTCCCCATTATTTGAAGTGAACACATCAATAATGGGGGGTTGTGTTTTTACCACAACAATGGAGACACGCGGGAGAAGAACCATTTATCTCTGTTATGAATGAGATTTTCCTAAAATTAAAGCAAAAATAATTAAAGAAGAGAAAATTATGCTTGAAATGCTTGACTAAGTTTATTAATCTGAATAAAAACAGGAATCATCTAATTGTAATTTTTCTCAAAATTTCTCATGAATTAAAATATTTCAAAACTCTATATCAATCCTTAATTAGTTGTAGAGATAAAACAAGTGTCACTTTACAGCTTAGCTTTTAAAATATACTCCTTTGTCATAGGTAGAGCCACTGCTGCCAGCAAACATCTATAGTTTCGACAGGGCTACCTTTTAATCATAAATGATTCAGAATCCCATCTGTTTAAGAATTATTGATCTAGAGATAAATCCATTTATATATGTATTATATATATATATATATATATATATATATATATTTTCTATTTTTATTTTATTTTAAATAAATCTTAAAAGCCATTGTCCTAGTATGGTAGCCAGATAGTTGACAATGCCATTCACTGGTTAAAATTGAGCTGAACAAGCTGGCTCATGATGAGACCCCTTGTCTTGTAATTGTTTGCAATCATAAGCCATTACCCTGGTTTGTTTAGCAGTGTTGGTAATGTCAGCCTATTTTTCCCCTATGATCATGGTAAGCAGGCTCACGATGAGACCTCTTATCTTTTAAGTTTAAATATATTTCTGGATTACACTCTAGAAAAATAAAACTCTTTGGGACAGGGAGAATCATTGACTCCTTAAGAGTTAAGAATGACAATTTCAAAGTTGAAGGTGCTTTGCTGTAAAGTGTCTTTACTTGGTTAAAAATAACTTTTCTTGACTGATAATAGAACTCTGAAAGATCTTAATAAAACTTTGAAATCTCAAAATGATTACAGTTTGATGAAAAAGAAATTTTCAGATTTTATGATACTTTGCCAACTTCTCTTGATTGGTAATCTCTTCCTTAAGTATGTCTAGCTTTATAATAAGAAAATCAAACTTCACTAAGAGATTTAAGAAAAAGCTAATAGGTGACTATTAACAATTTTTTTCCATGTATGCTGACCATTGTTAGGTAACAAGAAGACCTTCCATATAAATAATGGCAAAGTCACCAAAATCAAAACTGAAAACCAAAAGAAAAGAAGTCTTATGCTAAAATGAGAAGAGAAATCAGCAAACAAAAATAAAAACAAAGAAATCTCTAAAAATGGAAAGGAAAACCCAAGTCTCGCAAGATAAACTCAAACAAGAATGTTTATACCAATGTCTCCAACAATATGAAGAAAAAGAAAATAAGCATGTAATCATTCCTTCTTATGTTGAGATTTAGAAAAACATACCTTGCAGAGTTGTGAATGCTTTAGGCTTTTTAGATATTAGTGATTGTAAAATTCAGCCATAATGGAAACTTTCTGTATGATATTAATCTTCTTGTTTCAAAGCATCATATTGATCATTTTCTAATAAAATGAATGCTTAAAGAAACAAACTAAAGGTTCAGAAACTTCCTGGTGTGGCTGTTTCAATGAGGATTATCGCTGCTTCTTGAAATAAAGCTAGGAGAAGAGTATGGACTTTCGAAAATATGATCTGGCAGAGGATTGAAAGCTTTAAATGGAGAGCTGCAAAACAGAGTCTTATATCAGCATAATTTAAAAACAAAAATGAAACTAGAATGATGAAATGGAAATTAATGAAAATGGGCACATGAATCTTACCATTGGATAATTGCTTTTGATTTTACCTGAAATGTATCAATTTCCCCAAACTAGCTGACTCCTTATTTTAATTATCATTAAAAACATGAAGAAATCTCACTAACCAAAATCCTATAACCCAAAATCATTATTTATTTTATTTAAACTAAAGCAAGCAGTAAAATGTAAAAATAGAATGCTCAGTGCTCAGGGGAATTGAAATAAAAGAAATGCATCAGAGATGAGAATGAGAATTTGCAGTAACGACTATTCCTCAAAATATTATAAGTTTCATATAAACTCCATGATTTGATAAATTGTCCAGAATCAAGACCAAATCCAAGTTAATAAAATTCAACTATGAAGATAGAGAGGTCTTGAATTCCATTTTTAATTATGGAATTATATATTTAAAACTAAAATGTATGAGAAATTGAAATAATTTTTGTATGCTGCAAATTTGTCATCAATTGCCTTTTTCCCATATTGGTTACCCAAGCTCGTTTTAACACATCGCTTCATCGGATGATCCACACAACATGTTTCTTCATCATGCTTTTAGTTTAATTTGCAAGACTTCAATTTTATTGCTATGCCATATATTGATTAAATGTTAACGGCTTAGAGGCATGCATTGGAAGTTCTTGCATCAAAGGTTGCAATGACGAATTGCCGATATAAAAATATGCGATGAGAAGTTGTACTATGAGATAGAGCGATCGCATCATTAAAGAAATATTATATCGGGGGTGGGGGCATATTTACACTGTGCTTCCCACATCGCGCATCGCACATCGCAGAATCAGAGATTTGATGTAAGCATAAATAACAATGCGACGAAGCGATTGCGATATCGGCGATTGGCAAACTTTTGGTACCCGATATAACACGATATGATTCTTGTGATGCCGATGTGCGGTGAATGTCGTAGCTAATCGGCGATCGGCAATCGGCACAATCGGCAATCTTGAGCACATGATGTAACCATTCTCGATACGCCGACATGCGATGAAAAGTGGACCCGATAACTTTATGATGAAAATTTGATAACATATCGGATCCGAGACATCAGCCCTTTAAAAGTTATGCTCTTACCATTATTGCGATTAAATGGACGCGATAATTTTATAACTTTGATTTGAATTTCGTATCGGATCCGGAATTGGTCATCGCAATATCGGCAAAGTCGATTATTATAGATCGGCGATTCACGATAATGATAGTATACTTCAACTGCAAAGCTCCGATATGCGAAATGCGATATGGCATATGAGTAAGATAATACATCGGAGGTCTTTGATGAACAATTTGTTATCAAAAGAAATGCTAAGAACTACTTCCGATGAAATCTTTTGATGCAAATGGTCTTATGATATTCCTTGAAATTTCAATTGGATTTTCTAAGTGAATAAAAGAAAAATTAAAAAATGCTTAAATTCTAATGCATCACAAAAATTTCCCTGAGCCTATTGCAAATTTGAAATGGGTTTACTGCTTACTTCAAGTTTTTGAAAACAAATGAAAACCTGTAAATAAAATAGAACACGAATGAAAAATAAACTAAGGAAAAGAGAAATTAATAAGAGATGAGAACGAGCTTGCAAATGTGTACCTGGAAGGAAATTGTCTGCAAATTTTACCTTATGAATCTTCAAATTCTTCCTTTGATTTATCAAATTTTCCTTTTGTTTAAAATCATCTCATTACTTATTCTAAATCTAATTGTGCAATCAGCCTAAATAAAATCTGTTTATTCATGTTCAGGAAATATAAAATTTACCAGAAATAAATATAAAAATAGGCTCCCTTTTTGAGTTGAAACAACAATTTATAATCTCTGCTTATTCTGAATAACTTGAGAAGAATCCGTATTGTTATAGCGACTGTTCAATAATACCTTTAGTAAATGAATATGATGCGTTTTACAGCATCAGATAATAAACTAAAGATTAGAATGAGATTAAGCCATTAATTGTAGAAAAATATCAAAACAGATTTGAATGCGTGCACTTGGCAAAATGGACATCCTTAAGATCAGTGTTTGGAAAATTCTGAAAGGTTAGACTGACTAATAATGATTGAATTAGAATTAAGCTTATCATGGACAATCATACATTTCATGGGATAATGGGATCATGAAGCTTTTATATCCTCAAATCCTTACCATATAAATTTCAAAAGAAAATCTTAGAAGGAAATCCCGAAATGAAGAAAAGTGGCTTTGAGGCAATCGATACCAAGTGCAACTTTAATTGAATTTAATCAAGATATTATTCAAAATAGGCAGAGTAGAGATATCGCTATAAGAAATTTCAAAAAGGAAAGCAAGAATTAAAATTTTCTGATAAGGAAAAATGTTTCCACTGAACATGTGTGAGAAGGCTGATTGCTTTGTTTTATTTTTAATCTAAAGAACTGTTGAAAATAAATTAACTACATAAAACAAACTAACTAATTTAATTCTACTTCTATTCTAACCATATGCATGAGAATGACTAGGTATAGTCATATTTCCAGTGTAGCCATTTTCTCATTTTAATCGCTGCATGTATGTACAGTTCAAATGCTAGTAATAAAAATACAAATCTAATTAAATTAAGAAAATTAAATATGAAATCAGATTATACAGTTATTGTTAGTAACTTATTTAAAATCTCTTTCTCATGAAATTTCCTTTCCAATTGAATACCAATTGGATCATAGAAATCTGGATGGATTTCTATTAAAAATTGGGAAATATTCAAAGGAAGAGATAACAGCAGATTGTGAAGATGAGCATTTAGATTCTTTGACCTGAAAAAATTTGTTAGTGTTATGTACAAATGTTAAATCATTGACAATTTTCCTTGAAGGAAAAATTTCCAAATAATTTTCAAATGAGTCAATGAAAAATGGATGGAAGCCTTTCAAATAAAATGGCAATTTATTAATTGAATTGAATTGCTGGCCAGATTGCAAAAATACATTCTCTCGTTGATATTGCCTTTGAGAAGATAGAAGCTTTTGATAAGCAATGAATATCGATTGACATTGATATGTTAATAGTTTTCTATGTTCATGGTTATAATATGAAACTTCAATTTCCCAATTCGGCAATGCATCAATTGAGTGTTTGATAGTAAGGTGTTCAATATGCCAGCGAAAAGTGTGAAAATTTTGCAAAATAAAATCAGAAAATAAATCTAAGTTTAAACAAAATAGCTGTGAAAGAAAAACTAAAATGAAATCACTATTTGTACAACTAATGTTACAGCACATTTGGGATCGTTTTGAAATGATTTCATTTTCACAAGGAATGGCCAGAATTATGGAATTTGAAAAATTTTGAATTCCAACTTGTGAATTAGAAAACGAATTATGATTATGAATAGGAATGAGAGTTTGATCCTCATATGAATCATAAATTGGAATGTTTTCTTGAATGGTGAAATCATGAAGATAATTTGCTGCTCTAAAATGAGGATTAGTTGGGATAATTTCTAAATTGAAGCGTTCCTCATTCTCAGATGTTATTTGAATTTTATCATGAGGATTCTCTTGAGAAAAATTGAAATCAACATCCTCAATATCAGAGTAATCATCATAAATGACCTCACAAGACTCTCTAGAATTCCCTTCAATCTCATCCAATATATCAAAACAAGGAGGAACAAGCATTTCATGTTCATTAATGGAAAAAGAATGATCGATTATTATTTCTTTATCTTGGTAAAACTTTAATGGTAATTCATTTAAATCATCCTCTTTAATTTCTGAAATATCATTGATGCTAAGAGGAAAAATATTACCATTATTGAAAATATCAGGATAAAGGGAAAAATGTGAACCTGAAACAATGCATTTAAAATTGTCTCTGTTTGAGAGCTCTTGTGCATTATGCTCATTGTAAATTTCAGATTGCAGATCATTCCTTTGCGTGCATATGCTTTCTTGAAGAACGCTGTTTTGCTTCTCTGATTTTGGCATTTGCTCATCATGGAGAAATTCAGAAATTTGTACAGCAGTTTGCAGTTTATTTACTTTGATTGCTGCTTGTACTTGCTGATTTGCGATTTGATTTTCTGAATTTACTTCAAAGTAGCTTTCAGATTTCAAGGCGGCTTTTTCTCCAAAATTGCTGCTGTTGTCTTCTTGCATTTTATTAGAAATATTTTCCAAGCTTTGTGAAACCACTTCATCACCATTTATTTGCACATCCATATTGGGATTTTCATTTGTATTGGAAGGGGATGGAACAAAGCTTGAATCAATTTCATATGGATTGGGAATGGTTGGAAGAGAAAAAATATATTTAAACCAATCTAATGATTCTTCTTCTGTAGGTTTATCTTCGTCCTTAAATCTTAAACAATTCAAGTGAAATCGAATATGAAAATCATTAACAGACTCATTTTTAAACCTTCGGAGATATTCAATTTCTTCACATACCTGTTCATAATCGTAGCCGTCAAATTTACAAATAAAAATTGTAACAAATTGATCCCAGATGTGGATTGAAGCAACTGGAAGAGTTCTACACCAGCTTCTGGCTTTTGCCGCAAATGTGAGAGTAAAAATTCTGCATAAAATACCTTCATCAATTCCTTGAAAATCATATTTTGAAACATTTTGAATAAATTGAAAGACATGGTTAAAAGCAGAAGAATTCCCCTTACCATTAAACTTTACTTGAGACAAGAGTCTTACCACTTCGGGTGGAGTATTGGAGGATGCACGTCCATGGATACAACTCCAAATTGGAAGTTTAAGAGGAGCCATCACAATAAATAAAATATTAAAATTTGAAAAGACTCCAATAGACAAAATCTCAGGCCCTCCTTCTAGTGCCAAAAATGTTGATGCCTCGAAAATCGCTGCAACAACATTGGGGGATAACCACCCGGTCCGGACCTTAAAAGCAGCTCCTTTTCCGTTTGGTGTGGTGGCTCCAACTGTTCAACTAGGTCCAGTTGCCTTCTCCCTATTGCTATTGGTTTATAATGTACCTTTAACTACCAATAGACAGGGACATCAGATCACTTCTTCTTGCTGATCAGGCAAGAGAATGACCCTTAAGCTGATTTGGGTTCAGCCAAGCCACAACTAAAGTTTTGCCTCTTTGAGGAGATGACTTAAAAGAATGTAGAATTTACTCTAAATGCAAGCTTATTCTATGATGCAAGCAAAAGAAACTAATCTAAATCCTATCTTAATTAGGCAGATATAGATCTAACCCAACTAAGAGCAAGATATTTAAAGTATTGGGATTTAGATATGTCTTGTTTATAATGAATATCAAGTTAATGAAGTAGTTCAATTAACTGATATTAGGGATATCAAAACACATCCTATTGAGACCTTTTAACTGAAATAATAAACCAACCACACTCAGGAAGTAGTTCACATAAATGATATTGATTATCAAATCAGCAAATCCAATAACTAAACAATAATATGTGGAAATAGTTCACAACATATTACCACTTAATAAATCAGTTTTAATAAGGCAGATTTCTGAGTAAATAGTTACTCAGATATAAGAAATTAATCCATAAGAACAGAGATACATAATAACAAGGTTGAGACAAATTACCCATATTGACAATAGTGCACAAACATGAATAAAATGAGACATTCCTGTCACCATAAAATTAAAACTGATATTTGGAACAATAGTATTAGAAATACCAATTTATTGCATCCATTTCTCTGTTCTTGGTCTCCAACAGCCCTTTACATTGCTTGAACTTCTGCCTTCAAAACTAGAGCCACAATAGTGCAAGCTTTGTTCTTCATGCATAATTCAACATACATAGGGAAAATCCTCAATAATCCCCAGATCTGAGATTTTTCACTCCTCCCTCCTACAACTCTAAATTCCAATTACAATAGTTCTTTTAGAAGTCTAAAATTGCAGAGGAGAGCAGCCCTTTTTACATTCTGCAATCTATTATTTATAATATTTGTGAAGGAATTTTGGAGAGGAGAGTTTGTTGAAGAGAAATATGCCAAATATAATTTTACTTGCTCCTAATTCTGATCTTCAATTGCTAGAGCATTCTCATTGCTTGAAATCCTTTTCTACATATCTTTTCCACTGTTTTCTTGCAAAAGAAATCAAAATAAATTAAAATGCAATCAAAATATCATTTCTGGCAATTGAATCAAACCCAATCAAATTCTATTTTAAATAAATAATTGAAAATAAAATATAAGCTCTGCATTGATGCTTGGAATGATTTGATTGGCAAATGATATTATTGACCAATGGATCTGCAATTAGAAGGGGCTTTGGATAAATGAAATTGAAGAAAATAACTCAGAAAATTGATTTTGTTTTTCAAAATTCGGAGCCTGATCTTCTACCTGATTTTTGACCCAATAAATGAGTAAATCTGTTGGTGAAACCTCTTCCAAAATGTTCTCCTTGATTTTCTCTTTCCAATGAGCCGTCCTGGGCCTCATTTGGCCAAGTATAACTCAATTTATGAGCTTCCAAAGTTGATGGGTCAAATCTGGCATGAATCTGGAAATTCTGTTGCTGGACTAAAAAAATTCAAAATTCTCATTAAAAATTAAATCCTAAATTAGAATTGTAATTAATTCTAAATTAATTATTAATTATAATCTAAACTAATTATTAATTAATATTAATCTATTTATTAATTAATATCTAACTAATTGATATCATTAACTATTTATAACTGATTAAAATTAATCTAAATCATATTTAAATTTAATCTATTTAAATTGATTATATTATATATATTAATTAAGTTAATAAATATTATTTATAATATTAAATCATCTCTACACTAGGCCATTTTACATACCTTTTTTCACTTATTCAAACCAACGTAAGTGTTAGTGAATTTCGAAATTCAAACCAACGCAAGTGTTATACTAGTCATGCTTTAATGCCCCTTTGTTTAATGCACATGGTTTGATGTTTTATCGCCGATCGGGAGAAGTGAGGTATCGGGTATCTCAAATATGTTACAATGTTAAAGTCCCCGACGCGATATCGGGGGCATGGTTTATGGGGTTTTGAAATATGTTGCGAATCCAAACTTGCGACCCGATATCGCATAAACTCCCGATGCGATATATATTATTTATTTATTTTTTATATTAAATTTTAATTTAATTTAATTAATTAAATTTAATTAAATTAATATTTAATATTATTTTTTTTTTTGGTTTTGATTTTATTTTAATGAATTTTAATTAAGTTGTGAAATTATCTAAACTACAGCTACTTGAAAAATAATTAAAAATAAAAATAAACTACAGCCACTTGAATGTTTGGGTTTTGTAAGTTTAGGATTTGATTTGGAAATTAGAGTGAATTTCTTAAAACCCCGATAATTAATAATTTAGCTGCATGACTAAAAATGAAAAATGTTAGTAAAAACTTGCTACGGGTTAATATTTAAAATGAATGCCTTATTGAACTAATTTATGTACAAAATGCAATATTGTACATTTTATACATTTTTAACCCAGGCTAGATAAATGATGAGACTTCAAAGGAGTGCCATTTTCAAACCAGTTGACCAAATGAGGCGAAACAAGCGTCAATGTAAAGCTTATAAAAAATCGATTCTAGCAAAGCAATCAAAACAAGAATCCAAAGAAAACTAAAAATTAACAAAAGCGTAGGGCAATCAACTAAAATAAAAATCCAAAAAGGTATTTAGCCAAATTTTTATATAAAGGGTCCCCATTATTTGAAGTGAACACATCAATAATGGGGGGTTGTGTTTTTACCACAACACAACCTTAAGCAGTGAAAAAGTAATCTTCTCCCTATCGGAGAAACTAAGGACTGAAAAATAACCCTCCAGTAGATTCAATAATTCACCTACAACATAAACATCTATTTGATCTTCAAATATAGGGATATTGAAGTTCAATTGTTCCTTGAAGGGGGCGGTGCCTTCGAAGTGACTGTTGGATTAAGATGCATCGCATGTGGGCATCTGCTGAAGGATCTAGGAAAAGTTGTCCATCATTTCCCTCCTTTTTTGATTGAGAGCTTCTTCAAGAAATAGTTTGATAGGATCTCCTACTCCCTCATCTTTATTTTCTTCTACCATGGGAGGTCGTCGGTGTCGTCGGGGATGATCTTGCAAGGGTTCAACTAGTTTAAGTCCCAAATCCTTATATCCCGACCTCATTGGGGACATGCACAAATAATAGAGAAAGAGAAGACCACCATGATACCACTGATCCAAATTTATGCAAGAATGAAATGAAATATAAATATAAAAATAAACACAAAGATACAATGAAAACATGACTTTGATTTATTAATAACAAAGTATTGAAAATTATTACATACAGGATGGAAATAAACTAGTTTGGGCGATGGTAGCTTATCTCTAAGAAGAGATGTGGTGGCTACATGCCTTTTGAACTATGTTACAATGAGGCGCAGAGGCCTTTTTATCATTATGGAATAATGGGAAACCCTAAACATCCAAAAACCTAACCCTAGGAGATGAAGCGTAAAAGCTTGTGGGCCTTTTTGGGGTTAGTTGGAACTTCAACTTCCTGAGGTTGTAAATTTAGCATACGATCTCTGTTTGACTATCGTAATACCTCGTTTCTAATATCTCAAGGAGGGGGCGAAAAATGGATCATTAAATGGCCTTGTACTTCTTTGGTCTCTCTGTTTTCCCAAAAGAACATCTTTTACACCCTCAAAATGGCTTCGGAAGTTTAGGACCCAAAAAACTACAAAAAATAGTAAGTTGTACTACAATTAAGGAAACTGAAAGAAACAATGGCGGGGGTCCAGGTGGAATAGATGGGTGGCCACCAATATCCTCCTATATCAAATTCCAATGCTATTTTTGACGCTATTTCTGGTGCTATTTCTGGAGCTAAACCCGATTCTTTTCCAGCACAATAATGAAATGCAATTTTTCGTTGCGTTTAGTGCTACCAATTGAACCCAATTTGTAGGCTTAAATACACTGATTTCTGACACTATTTATGGTGCTAACAACCTATTTTTATGTAGTGGCGCTTATGGTTTTATGCCTACAAGTTATGCTACATCCATTTACATGATCTATTTCAAGTGAAAGAAAGGAAAATATATATGGTAGATTTTTACAAATGAATCTTAAAAATTAATTACGAGGTACAATAGATAGAAAATTAAACTAAAATAACAATACATACACTATCAGGACATCTTGAATGTTGATAGTAGAAGAGCTTAACTGAGATATTTAAATAGTTATGAGGTAAGTTGATTTAAGGAAATTGAAGGTCTGTAGCTCTTCTTGCTATCTTCACTCTAAATTTTTCGAGTAAAATGATTTCACTCCATGTATCCCCTCTGTATAGGGAAATGATTCTGGATTTTAGACATCTGTGGTTTATATCTTTTGACTTAGTTACTGGAGAACCCACAGTAAAAACCATTTTTTGTCAACGTTTCAAATCCCAACAGGGATCCATCATCAGGACTTCTTGAATGTTGATAGTAGAAGAGCTTAACTAAGATAATTTAAGGAAATTGAAGGTCTGCAACTCTTCTTGCTATCTTCACTCTAAATTTTTCGAGTAAAATGATTTCACTCCATGTATCCCCTCCGTATAGGGAAATGATTCTGGATTTTAGACATCTGTGGTTTATATCTTTTGACTTAGTTACCAGAGAACCCACAGTAAAAACCATTTTTTGTCAACGTTTCAAATCCCAATAGGGATCCATCATCAAGACTTCTTGAATGTTGATAGTAGAAGAGCTTAACTGAGATATTTAAATAGTCACAAGGTAAGTTGATTTAAGGAATCTGTAGCTCTTCTTGCTATTCCTTAAATCAACTTACCTCATAACTATTTAAATATCTCAGTTAAGCTCTTCTACTATCAACATTCAAGAAGTCCTAATGATGGATCCCTGTTGGGATTTGAAACGTTGACAAAAAATGGTTTTTACTGTGGGTTCTCCAGTAACTAAGTCAAAAGATATAAACCACAGATGTCTAAAATCCAGAATCATTTCCCTATATGGAGGGGATACATGGAGTGAAATCATTTTACTCGAAAAATTTAGAGTGAAGATAGCAAGAAGAGCTGCAGACCTTCAATTTCCTTAAATTATCTCAGTTAAGCTCTTCTACTATCAACATTCAAGAAGTCCTGATGATGGATCCTTGTTGGGATTTGAAACGTTGACAAAAAATGGTTTTTACTATGGGTTCTTCGGTAACTAAGTCAAAAAACATAAACCACAGATTTCTAAAATCCAGAATCATTTCCCTATACGGAGGGGATACATGGAGTGAAATCAATTTACTCAAAAAATTTAGAGTGAAGATAGCAAGAAGAGCTGCAGACCCTCAATTTCCTTAAATCAACTTACCTCATAACTGTTTAAATATCTCAATTAAGCTCTTCTACTATCAAAATTCAAGATGTCTTGATTGTGGATCCCTATTGGGATTTGAAACGTTGACAAAAATGGTTTTTACTATGGGTTCTCTGGTAACTAAGTCAAAAGATATAAACCACAGATGTCTAAAATCTAGAATACATACACTACTACACATTATCCAAATAAAATTACAATAAATGAATAAGTCAATTCATTGGTAGATTCCTTAAAAATCATGCCCCATCATCCATAATATTGTATAGGCATGTGTTCAAATTTTTATATAAAACAGTTAATAGCCACATTTTGTCATAAATATCAAAGAAATATTCTTTTTAAAATAAAAAATACACAAGAAATTAATTGGAGAAAGTGTGCTAAAGATATGATTTGTCAATAATGTTGATTATATTGACCAAAATGTAAATACTTCTTGTTTCAATTGATTTTTGTTAAAATTAGGACCACACATTGTTAGGTCCCTATACTACTACTATAGCCCCTTATTGTTATTAGTGCAACCCCCTTATTATATTGTTGTGCCCATGTAGTCCCAATATTGTTATTATTGTGCCCCATAGAAGCCCACTATTATTATTGTTGTGCCCTAACACTATTATTGTTATGTCGCCTCTAATTATATTATGACCCCTTAGGCTCCTATATATAGAAAGGAGGTATTGTCATTTGTATCATCTAAGAATTGTTCATTTGTGTAATGTAAAGGAGGTTTCCCCCTCGAAGAGGCTGATTTCTAAGGTGTTGATCTATCTTTTCTATATTCTTGTGAGCTGGTTTCATAACATTTGGTATCAGAGCTTTGGATTCTAGGGTTTCACTTCTCCAAACAGGTCATCGTGGAATTTTCAATATAAATTTTTGTTGCAAAGTTTCAGAAGCTAAAAAACAAACCAATTTGAACCGAAATCGTTCTGAACCTCGGGTCCAAATTTCAGATATTGTCTTGCTATATTTTAGGAGATATGATCTGAGGAAGTTTGATTTTTTGCAAGATCTAGAATTCCCTCTCAAACAGGTCATCATGGAATTTTCACTATAATTTGTTTTCTATGAAGGTTCAAACTTTGAAATTAAAATCAATTTGAGCCGAAATCATGGTGAAGCTTGGACCCAAATTTTAGGTTTTGTTTCTCTATATTTTCGGAGATACAGTCCAAGACATTTAGGGTTTATGTAGGCTCCCAAATTACATCCCAAACAATGACTTGGGGAAAATCGTCATAACTTTCTCTCTGAGAATCAGATTGAAATTTCATTAGAAGCTACAGAAAGAGGACAGACTACAATTTTTTGTGTATTATTTTCAGGTCCGAAGTTCGAAACAGTGACACATGAAACTTCGTACAAGTTCGCTCTACTGAAAAAGTATATAAGCAGGTCATCTTGGCAGATTGGGCATAGCTCTTTCTTGGAGAATCCAATTTCAATCAGACTGGTGGCAAAAAGAGGATGCAGAGGGTTACTACATGCCGTAATTTCATACCTTGGAGATCCTAATTTTCTGAGATACAACAAATTCAAGATCGAGCTGCTAAAAGCAAGAAAAATAATGACTCGAATTAAGAAAATAGAAACACATAGTAAGCAAAATTGGATGGAGGATTTGAAGAATGCGATCGAAGCTAAGATAAATAGTTTTATATGTGCCATGAAAGATAATATCGATGGTAGGAAAGCATATTTGAAGAAAGGCATGGAAGATTTGAAGAAAGACATGTAAGGTTTGAAGGAAGGTGGGACAAAGCTGCTACAAGAAAGGCCTCCTAATGAAAAAAGGTAGTAGAGGAAACTCATGATGAGAAAAAATTAAAATGTTAATCATGATTTCATAGAATCTAGCATTGGATTGAAGAGCCACCATATTCTAAAGATCAATATGAGGAAGTTTGATGGCAAGGATCCCATAACATGGATACTATAGATGGAGAAATATTTTGATCTCCATGATGTGAAACTGTTACAAAAGGTACGTATTGCATCCTTATATTTAAATTGAATCAATTTTTATGGTATAAAGGGATTTGTTCTCATAAACCACTTATCACTTGGTCAATTTTCATGGAGGAAATGATAGCACACTATGAGGATACACAGAGAAACACCTTCTTTAGCCAATTGATAAATCTCAAACAAAAGGGTTCAATGGAAAAGCACATTGAGGACTTCCAAAAATTGAATAGAAGGTTAAATGATATTCCAGAGAATCAGAGGATTGATGTCTTCATAGGGAATTTAAAGGATAACATTCAACATGAGGTTCGCCTTTGGGAACCTGATTCATTGGATAAGGCATACAGGTTGGCAAGAAAAATTGAAAGCAAAATTATGGCAACAAGGAAGCCTACCACTCATAACTATAAAGATGGAAGTGTTGTTTCTCCTAGCCTTTCACCACCTACAAGGTTGAGACCACAACAATTGGAAGAAAAAAGAGCAAAAGGGATTTGTTACAATTGTGATAGAAAATACACTAAAGGTCATAAGTGTGCTGAGAAGAAATTAATTTACATAGATGGGGAAGAGGATCAAGAAAAATCAAAAGAAGAGGATATACACCAGGAACCAATCCCAAAGAAAGAAGAAATGAATCTAACCATATCTTATAATGCATTGACAAGAATTACCACTCCTCAAACTCTAAAGATAGAATGGCATATCAAGAAGAAAAAGGTAACAATGTTGATTGATTCAGGTAGTACACATAAAATTATTCATTGTAAGATAGCCAAGGAATTGAATTGCTTCCTATATCTAGCACCAGAGTGTCAATTAATGGTTTCAAATGGGGGAACCATACATTGCTATAGAAAGTGCGATAATATCAAGATATCCATGGGAGAATATGTCTTGAATAGTCCTATGCTTTCCATTCCAATGGGTGGTGTGGATGTTGAACTAGGAGTTCAATAGCTACAAATATTTGGGTACAATAGCTTTTAATTTTCAATAACTTTTCTTGAAATTTTTTTGGGAAGGAAATAAGGTTGAATTAAGGGGTATCGCAGGGAAATCGGGAAAGATAATCAGCTCTAACAGGATGATAAATATTCCAAATAAATAACAACAAGGAGAAATTGCACAATTGTAGGTTTTAAGCCCGTATAGAAATTACCTGCATACAAATTCTAGAACATAGAAAATAAACAATGCGAGAGCATAACACATATACACAGAGATTTTCCCCTAGATCCCAAAACTGGGACTACCAGCTTGATTTTTCATTATGTTCCTTTCAATGTTACAATACATATTTATACATGCCAAAGCATCCAATACCATGGACCGAAAATAATCACGTCAAAAATCATGGACTGAAAACCATCGCATCTAAAACCATGTGTAAAAATCAAAACCATAGGTAGGTCTGCCCAACCTAATATAGGGTCCAAAAAAAATATTCTGGGGCACTGCCCCGGTCCCCATAGAGGGGGGTTACTTACACCCCTCAAACCCCTTATGACCCCCCCGCTATGCAATCAGCGCAACGAAAGGGGGGGCTTTGCCCCCCATCTAACCCCCTAGTTAACTACGTGGGCTAGTCGTGGAAAGAATATAACACAACCCAAAATTCTCCCACTTGTTGTTTTCTTTCCACAGGGGGGCACAAGAGAGCTTAGTCATTTATCCAGCCCTGCAATGCCCATTTTTTCTCTACACCAAGAGAACTCTCAGAGCTCACAAATTTTTTCAATGCATCTGAAGTATTCTTCAAAGTGTCCACCTTTACTAGCAACACCTTTTTCCTTCTATCATATCCCTCACAAAGTGATACTGAACATCAATGTGCTTTATCTTTGAATGATATGCAGGGTTCTTTGCCAAGAAAATTTCATTTTGGCTGTCACAGTCTATCCTTATAGCTCCCTGTACTAACCCCATACTTGAACACAATCACTACATCCAAAATGCTTCCTTTCTTGCACGAGTGGCTGCCATGTATTCTGCCTCTGTAGTTGATAGTGCCTCTACAGATTGTTTCTTACTCATCCAACTGACTGCACCTCCAAATAGGTTAAACACATACCCACTTGTAGATCTTCTCTGATCCAGATCTCCAACCCAGTTTGCATCAACAAAGCCATGAATATCCAACACTTTGTCCAATCCTGGTCTTCCTTGGTAGCACAAACCATAATCTCTAGTGCCACGCAAATACCTGAAAACCCGCTTCACTGTTGTCTGTGCTCCTTCCCTAGTTTTGACATAAACCTGCTCAATACTCCCACTGCATGTGCAATGTCTGGTCTAGTACATACCATTGCATACATCAAGCTACCGACTGCACTTGCATATGGAACACAGGACATGTCCTCTTCCTCTTCTTGTGTCTTGGGACAATGTTTAGTTGATAAATTCACACCTACAGGAATAGGAACCTTCATTGGTTTACTATCCTACATATTAAACCTCTATAGTATTGTCTCGCCATACTTCCTTTGGTTTAACAAGAGCTTCATCTTTGTCTGATCTCTTTTAATTTCCATGCCCAAAATATAGTTTGCAGCACCAAGATCTTTCATGTCAAATTTGGAGGACAATTGGGTCTTCAAATCCTGGATAAGTTCTTTGTCATTTCCAAACAGCAACATATCATCCACATACAAGACCAAATAAATAACATGGTCACCAATTAATTTAAATACACACAGTGATCTACTTTGCATCTGGTGAATCCAAGTCCCCGTATAAATGTATCAAATTTTTGATACCACATCCTTGGTGACTGTTTTAACCAATACAGAGACTTCTTTAACTTGAATACCAGTTCTTTCTTACCCTTCACCGCAAATCCTTCAGGCTGCTTCATGTAGATTTCCTCTTCCAGATCCCCGTGAAGAAATGTTGTCTTCACATCCATCTGTTCTACTTCAAAATCAAAAGCAGTAGAAACAGATAAAAGTAATCTAATAGAAGTTACCTTGGCAACAGGAGAAAAATATCACCAAAATCTATTCCCAACACCTAGGAATAACCTTTTTCTACCAACCGAGATTTGTATTTCTCCACCTTTCCTTCTGCATTTGTCTTCTTCTTGATCACCCATTTGCTGCCAATGGGTTTCCTTCCAGCCAACAACTCCACCAGATCCCAAGCCTCATTTTTGTGAAAAGATGCCATTTCATCAACCATGGCCTCTTTCTAGAGTTTGCCATCCTCTAAATCTACTACTTCCTTCATAGTTCTGGGATCATCATCAGTAATAGATAAAGCAAAATTTGAATAGAAAGCAGATGGACTATACCTTTCTGGTTGCCTTCTTTCTCGAACTGGTCTTCTCACACCCAGAGTTTGTGGATCTTCATCTTTTGATTCCTCCTTTATTGTAGAGTTTGATTCTTCCTCCTTAAGCTCAAACTCTATCTTCTAAGGTTCCTTTGGTTGGACTTCATTTTTAATAACATATTTGACCTCTCTGAACACCACATCTCAGCTGTACACAACCTTCCTTGTTAATGGGTTCCAAAGCTTATAATCCTTTAAACCATCCTTATACCCAATAAAGATGCACTTTTCAGACTTACTATCCAACTTGGTTCGTTTCTCCTTTGGAACATGTACATATGCATCACATCCAAATACCCTCAGATGTGAAAGAGAGGGTTTATTACCAGTCCATACATCCTGTGGAGTCTTATCCTCCAACGCTGATGAAGGTGATTTGTTGACTAGGTAACATGTTGTCTCCACCACCTCTGCCCAGAATTCTTATCCTAACCTGACACCATTGAGCATGCTTCTTGCCCTTTCCTTCAACGTCTTATTCATTCTTTCTGCAACTCCATTTTGCTCAGGTGTGTATGGAGTAGTCTTCTACCGTGCTATACCACACTTCTTACAAAATTCTTCAAATTCCTTACTGCAAAACTCTCCACCGTTATCTGTCCCCAACACCTTTATCTTCTTCTTTGTCTCATTTTCCACCAGAGCCTTAAATTCTTTAAACCTGTCAAAGACTTCAGATTTCTTCTTAAGGAAATATATCCATGTATTCCTTGAGAAGTCATCTATAAATGATACATAGTACATAGACTTACCCACTGATGGAACCTTCACAGGTCCAAACACATCACTGTGCACAAGTTCTAATATCTATTTCGCCCTCATACCACCAGAGGGGAAACTCACTTGATTCTGCTTCCCATATACACAATTTTTACAGAAATCAAAATCCAGAGAGCTATTACTCATACCTTCTACCATACCTTTACCATGAAGTATTTGAAGGCCCTTTTCTCTAATATGTCCAAGCCTTTGATGCCACAACATGGTCTTCTATCCAGAGACCACTATATTTTTTGCTCCTCTTTCAGGAACCACAGAACTGTTGCACCCATCAACAATAGTGCTACCTTACAGCTTGTACAGAGTTCCAATCTGAACTCCATGCAATACCAGTGCTCCCCAAACCATCTTGCAGGTATCCTTCTCAAACACTATTTTTACACCTACATCATCTAACTTGCTTATAGAAATCAGATTTCTGGCCAATGCAGGAATATGCAGAACCCCGGAAGTGTTCTAACCCTTCCACCTTGCAACTTCGACTTCACTTTTCTGTAAACAACGATTCTAGCCTTCCTATCATCCCCCAAGAAGACATCACCACCATCATATTTCTCATACTTATCGAAAAACTCTCTATGGGGAGTTGAAGTGAAAGGATGCACCTGAGTCAATCAACCATACCTCATAATCTACATGTGTACTTGAAGAAGCCAAGTACACATCCCCACCTTCATCTGAGGTGGATTTCGCCTCTGCAGGAGGAGAATCATCAGATCCCTTTCCTTTGTCAGGAGCTTTATATTTACAACCCCTTTTCTAGTGCCCTTCCTTTCCGCATTTCCAGCAAACCACCTTTACAGGCTTTCCTGGAGATTTAGATCTCCCACTCGATGACTTATTTTTGTTTCTGTTCTAGGATTGTCCTTGTATAGACAAGGAATCACCATTCCAGCTCTCCATATTTTTCCGTCTCATCTCCTTCGTCAGCAAGGATGAGACTATTTCATCAAACTGCAAGGCAGTTGTATTGCTACCTATTGCAATAACCAGACTATCCCACGAATCTGGTAGAGAACACAACAACTGATGCACTTATCTTCATCTGAAATTTTAATATCGATAGATAATAACTGACTTACCATAGTATTAAATGCGTTCAGATGCTCTGTCACCGAGTCTCCATCTTTCATCCTCAAGTTATACAACTTTTCTACAGGAATAGTTTATTCACCAGAGACTTAGATTGGTACAAAGTCCCTAACTTGTCCCACAAAGCTTTCGCCATAGCTTCCCCTGATACATTCAACAATACTGAATCTGAGACACATAATCATATTGTGCTCTTTTCCTTTCGATCCAACTTCCTCCATTCATCAGACACTCCCACTGGTTTAGTACCCGGATCTACCACGATCCACTGATCTTTATCCACCAACAAATCCTCCATCTTGATTTTCTACAACTCAAAACTCATACCATTAAATTTCTTGATCTCTATCTTTGCACTTCTCGCCATCTTCTTTCACCACTTGAATCGATCTCTCAGATATTCCACTGAAAAGGGTCTACCACAGGCCCGAGTGAAACCCCTCAGCAACAAAGGCATCCCCTTGAAGCCAAAACAACTCCGATACCAAATGTAGGTTTTAACCCCATACAGAAATTACCTGCATACGAATTCTAAAACACATAAAATAAACAATGCAAGAGCATAACACATAAAACACATATAGACAGATATTTTCCCCTGGATCCCAAAGC
Organism: Pinus tabuliformis; assembly: GCA_031772625.1. Lineage (NCBI taxonomy): Eukaryota > Viridiplantae > Streptophyta > Pinopsida > Pinales > Pinaceae > Pinus > Pinus tabuliformis. Next base: position 575,102,735 of record CM062814.1, read on the forward strand.
CGGGACTACTAGCTTGATTTTTCATTATGTTCCTTTCAATGTTACAATACATATTTGTACATACCGAAGCATCCAATACCATGGACTGAAAACCATCGCGTCCAAAACCATGGATTGAAAACCATCGCGTCTAAAACCATGTGCGAAAATCATGCATAAAACCATAGGTAGGTCCGCCCAACCAAATATAGGGTCCAAAAAACACAATTTTCCGGGGCACTACCTTAGAACCCATAGAGGGGGGTTACCTGTACCCCTCAAACCCCTTGTGACCCCCCCGCTATGCAATCGACGCAAAGAAGGGGGGGCTCCACCCCCCCTCTAACCCCCCGGTTAACTATGTGGGCTAGTCGTGGAAAGAATATAACACAACCCAACAACAATTATGTTCACTAGAGGTACCCACATCGAAATCATCTATTTCTCTAGATCTCCAAAAATTTCTAGACAATCATTCCAAGGTATTTGAGACTTCCAAAGGCTTCCCACCTATTCGTGATCTTGATCATGCTATTCATTTGATTCTAGGAAGTGTTCCCCCAAACATCAAGCCTTACAGATATCCATATGCCGAAAAGAGTGAAATTGAACGTATGGTTACAGAAATGCTAGATGTTGGTATAATTCAACCAAGTCAAAGTTCTTTCTCTACTCCAGTGGTATGGGTACACAAGAAGGATGGATCATGGCGCATGTGTCCGGATTATAGGGAGCTCAACAAGCTTACTATTAAAGATAAATTTCCCATTCATGTCATTGATGAATTATTGGATGAATTACATGGAGCAATTTACTTCACCAAGTTGGATCTTCGTTCAGGATATCATCAAATCAAAATGAAGATTGAATATGCCTTTTGGCCTTACCAATGCACCTTATACATTTCAAGGTTTGATGAATTCCATTTTCAAACCCTTACTTAGAAAATTTGTGTTAGTATTTTTTGATAATATACTAATCTACATCAAGTCTTGGAAGGATCATGTTCAACATGTTGACAGGGTGCTCAAACTATTGGAGGAGAAAAAATTATATGAAAAAAGCTCCAATTGTTTCTTTGGAGTACAAGAGGTCAAATATTTGGGTACTCAATTAGCTCATAGCTCATCTTATCATCCTGAATCTAATGGGAAAACTGTGATAGTGAACAAATGTTTGGAAGGATATATTCGTTGCTTTGTATATGATAAGCAAACACAATGGGTCAAGTCATTTCCTCTGGCTGAATGGTGGTATAACACTTCTTTCCATATTGTAGCAAAACTAACCCCATTTATGGCACTTTATGGATATCATCCACCATCCATCACATCATCTTTAAAAGAAAATTCTAAGGTTCAAGCAGTGGAGGATCACATTGAGCATCAACAACAATTTCTCAAACTCTTAAAGGATAACCTCACTTTGGCGCAGAATAGAATGGAACAACATGCAGATCAACATCGAAGTGAAAGAAATTTTGATGTAGGTGATTGGATATTTCTACGACTACAACCATACAAACAAATTTCCCTCAAGCAAGCTAAGAAGGATAATAAATTATCACCAAAGTATTATGGTCTGTACAAGGTGTTACAAAAGATTGGTACTATGGCATACAAATTGGAGCTTCCTGCATCTTCCTGAGTGCACCCAGTCTTCCATGTTTCATGCTTAAATAAGGTTATCAATGAGAAGCTCCCTATTCAAACAATATTGTCGGAACTTGACAAGGAAGGAAAAATCATATTGGAACCTGGAGAAGTCATGGAAACAAGAACCCAACATCTATGAAATCGATCAAATTCAGAGTATCTCATCAAGTGGAAAAACTTACTCGTTGAATATTCCACATGGGAGGATGAGAATTTTATACAAAAGCATCTATAACTACTCAAGCGTTGAGGACAACACTTTTTGAAGGAGAGGGGTATGTTAGGTCCATATACTACTAGTGTAAGCCCTTATTTTTATTATTGCAACCTCCTTATTATATTGTTGTGCCCATGTAGTCCCCATATTTTTATTATTGTGCCCCATAGAAGCCCACTATTGTTATTGTTGTGCCCTTACATTATTATTGTTATGTCGGCTCTAATTATATTATGACCCCTTAGACTCTTATATACATAAAGCAGGTCTTGTCATTTGTATCATCCAATAATTGTTCATTTGTGTAATATAAAGGAGGTTTCCCCCTTGAAGAGGCTGATTTCCAAGGCGTTGATCTATCTTTTCTATATTTTTGTGAGCTGGTTTGATAACACACATCGCTTAATGTAGCAAGACTCATACAATAGACACTAGAATGTTAGACAATCAAGCAATGTTTTGGAAAACATGAGCTCATTTCGATAACACTGGACAACAATTTTTTTGCAAAAAACATACCAATTAGCATTGATATAAAGAAATATTAGACCTTCTTATAACAATAACTAATTCAAGAAATAATAAAAACCCTAAGAAAAGGACCAGAAAATAGGTGAGCTCACTTTACTCCTTGTCACTCTCGAAAGGATTTATGCCATCTCAAAAACATGTAAGCTCTAGTATTTTTGAAAGAATAAATAAGAGGAATAAATGACAAGTTATAAATTTTATGCATATCTCTCCTCACTAGATTTTTTCTCGTCTCCTTCCTTACCTTCAATCTAGTTTTATGCCTTCCTTAGGTAGTTTGAGGGAAATTTTTTTTTTAACTAATTATGTGTTAAGGAAAATGTATTTTATTTTGATTGGAAGAAGGCATATTAGGAAGGATTATTATTAATTTAATATGATAAAGTAGTTGGGGTCCCCAACTATGTCCATGAAGAATTCACATTAACTTCGTAAATCCATAATATGAATATGACATTACACTAACACCACCATCATAATAATCATGTGCATAAAGTGAGACATCAACCATAAACATATAAACATTAAAGCATCTAAAACCATATTATGTCTCCCATGTTATATCATCATCAAAAAATATGTACCATAATCAGGATAAAGTGTTGTCCCAAAATGTGTTAATTTCAAAGTGTGGAAAACTATAAGTAAAGTAAAAAGAATTGTGTCAACATAGAAAAACTCAAAATAACTGAGGATCACTGCTTGGACCAACCCAATAGTAATATTTATTTTCTTATTTCTTCCCCCTCCTTGTGTCTCCAGATGCATATTTGTATAAGAAATTTCTTTCTTTTCTCCTCCTTTAACCATAGGGACATCAAAATGGCTAGGAGGGGGAGTTGTTTGGAAAGGGGACTGTATAAGAATAATAGGTGCATGCAATTTTCCTACTACCAACTATGTCGGAGGATTAAGAAGCTGTTGTGCATGAATTAATGTAGCATGGGATAGAGAAGAGGATATCTATGGGGTAACAATGATGAGTGCATAGAGTGGTGAGAGAAGGTGGGCCAGTGAGAAAATCATGAGGCTCACCTTATGTGATTGGATTCCCATACATCATATAGAACTAGTTTTTTTTTAGGAGCTTTAGGTTCAGGAAACTCTACTATGCTTGGGTGAGGCAAAGGAATGTGGTGTAGGAGGGGAGGATGAGTAGTCTGATTTAATTGGTTAAATTCCTATGAATGTGCATCAAAATGAATGGAAAATATGATCTTCTTATTCCTACTTTCTATCCATGTCATAAAATAAAAAAATAAAGATTGTTTACAATCATGTCTCATGTAGTACTGGAGCATATGTAAACACACAAAGGGAATCACATAATAAAGGGAAATGTATCATGCATGCATGCATTCAACACTAATTTAATAGAGCATGTGTACTGACACAATAACATACTAGGAGGAATGAAACATTTCAATATCAATATGAGTTGTTTATTTAAATGTTGGGAGCTATGAGAAAGAGCAACAAGTGATTAATCTAGGGAACCACTTATCTATATATATATATATATATATATATATATATATATATATATATATATATATATATATATATATATAGATGATACATACATGCAACACAATTTAACACAATTTATATCAGATATCTCTTATATGATGGTGGTGGTAATATATGAAATTTCAACAACTAAAAGTTAAGCCAATATCATGTGTTTTTCTCTTTTTAATTCTTTTACCTTATTAAATTAAATATGTCACTGCAAATAAATATTTATGTAAGATATCGAGCATAAATAACAAGCAAATGCATATGCGGAACTAATTATTTACTTGAAGATAAATATGCCTATTAGTCATAAAAAATGGGTGGGATAAGGGGCATTGTTACAATGTGGGAAGTGGCAAGTGTTAAGTATAATAGGGGAAAGATAAAATAACTTTGAAATATATATAAGTTTTGAAACTTGTGGACCTAAAAGAGAACTTTCACCTTTCATAACAGATTCAAACTTGATACAATATATGGTCAGAAGTAGGTCCGAGGATTTGATTGTGCCTTGAGACGCAGGTCAAAACTATAGAATATGGAGATTATCCATATTATATGTTGATCATAGTGACCTTTGTATATAGGGGAAAATGGTCACATTACGTTAGCCTACCATGATATAGATTTAAGCCACCATGTTTTCATTGTTGTGGCACTAAGAATTGACTTGAAAAACACTTAGTTATGGGCCACATGGGATTTTTTTTTTGGCTATGTATCTTTTTGACTTAGTCATACTATAAAGAAAGGAGATGTATATGGATATAGGCACTTTGTATGATATATAGTGGCTCACCTAGGAGCGCATCAGATGAGCATAAGGGGAACACGATAGATGGGTATATGTGTGAATGTAGGGGAAATGAGTAAGATTGTTCCTAGATTGTTAAGGTGCTAGTCTCTTACCTATCATGATTTGTATGAAGAGGGATCATAGATATGAACCAATGATTCCAAAAAAAATGTATTGAAAGGTTCAACAAATTTCCATGCATATAGTTTTAACAAACACCCAAGGTAGCAAAGCAGGGTGATGAAAAACTCACAGACAACTTCACAACATATGACACATTGTTGACTAGGATAGCATTTGTGACTGAATCATAGATCTTCATGCCTTGAGTTGAATTCTTTATTAGTAATGGAATGGGATCTTAGTGCATGAATGATTTTCTATTGATGGGATGCAAATACAAAGGGATTTGAGAGACAAGAAGCAAAGGGACAATATATATGAGTTCGATACACTGGGAGTCATAGGGTCATGACATGGTTGGCTTTGTCATGTCTATGAAAGTATGCAAAAATTCAAGAAAAATCCAGCTCTGGTAAAAAGTGACATAGAATATGCATGCAGTAGAGTAGACTATTTTTTTTTAGAGAGAGACGATGAAAATAAAACACCATATCCTTTACAAGTAAGCCGATAAACACAAACAGAAAATTATGGAAAGGGAAAAGATGATTGAGGTTGACTCCCTGTGTTACAATCGAAAAATCAAGACAAATCTTAATACCTTGCAATTTCTGAATCGTCAAGTGCCAAGTGATACCTATGTAAATGGATATATTCACGTTGGTTTGAATGCTAATAGATCCAATGGGATATTGGAGGGGCAACAGATAGTTCGAGAGAGCATAAGAGCTTGGATTTACACTTGGAATATTTTCTTTTTAATTAAAATGGATATATAGTGACCTCAACTATTTTCTTTAGTTGAGAACCTGATGTGCTCCTTGAATTTCAGTGCCATAATCTCACATCATAACTCATTCACGCTAGTCATTTATCAAATATTTGCCTTATAATTCCTAGTTGTGACCGATGGTGTGCATTAATACTTGGCCTAGGTAGATTTATGATATAGCCTCAATATGATTAATACTTGCACCAAATATCCAAGTTAGATAACTTGTAATTTGACTGGTTGGTGGCCTTGCTATGAATGCATACTACATAGTCTTTTTCAATCTCATGCACTGAGTGTTATCTGCTTACACATTGTAATTGCTTAGAAATTGCATCATATATGTAGGCATATAGTTATGTCATGTTACGTGGCTCTTGAGAAATGTTGTGTTCAGTTTAATTGTCATAATAAACTAGCACAATTATAACCTTATAGAGTCAAGCTTGTGTGATTGGTTGGGAATGTATTAAACTCATTTTACATGAGTTGGTTGTGCCTACTAAACAATTCAATATTTTTTAACAATGCCAAGGTTATATATTATGATCCCCATAACTAGGCTATGGTTTTTTTATGCCCATTTTGCATATTTTAAATGTTAATAATATCTTTATAAGCCTAAACAAAACTTCCCTTGGGGCTTTGGTATAATTTAAACATTACGTTTTTTAATAAAATATTTTTGCAACCATATATGCATAACACCCTTTTTTATATAGATATATGAGCTTTAAATGTCTTTTCATATGGACATCATAAGGACATATACTCAATAAGAAGATGCTTAATTTTCTAAGTTATACTGATATTGGTATTGATAGAAGTGTTATAGCTCTCAGATTCATTAATGTTATTGAACTCTTAAAACCATGTATATGCTTTAAACATAACAATAATATAGAATTTCCTTATAGCATCAAGTGTCCCAACATAAAATAAACTATACAATGATATTAATGTTACTTATTTCTCCTCGGGACCCCACCTACATAATTAAGATTTCAATTTCTTAACTATTTTTTAGGAGGAGGAATATTTGCAATGGCACAATGGTTTGTGTGAAAATTTTTCATAAGTGGCTAAACACTATACATATTTGAGTATCCTTCTTCTTTGGCACACTGATTATGGGTGAACCACATGGTGATGTACTTGGTCGAATGACCCCCTATTTCAGTAGTTGTTGCAACTATTTCTTCATCTCACTTACTTCTTATTGGTGCGCAGGGGGATGACCCGGGGTTCATGGGAATTTTCCAATAAAACCACTATAAACACACACATTTTTGGCAACACCTTCAAGCAGGTGAAGTTTCACATGAGGTATTTAGGGGAACTGCATGAACCGGAATAGTTTTGTAATGATGAATGAGAAGGGACCTTCAGCTAGAGTTACGTATTTTCACATGTTCATCATATCATTATTACCATTTATAAAAATAAAGGATGTATACCCCAATTCCCCATAAACTGCGCTTTAATGTTATTATGCATATAATTCAAAGCAATAGTAACCATAAACATATACAAGCCATTAAAAATTTCACAAACAATAGAATATGTCATAGAGTGGATAATTTATTATTAATATAGATCTTCCCTTGCAATCATACCCATATTGGCTAACCATCCCTAGCATATCATTACATTGCAAAGTCTTTCTATGTGTGTCTACCTACCTCTCTCTATATATTACCCCTTAGCTTTGATCTATTAATAGGTTTATGTGTGGATCCAAGCTGACCAAAAACCCCTTACTAATAAATTATTACCATGGGCTAGTAAAAAAAATTACCCCAACAACTTTTTGTTGAAGAATGTAACTAGTGTCAGTCTTCATAATTGTATTTGAGTCATAATGTAATGTATTTGTCAAAAGAAAGAAAAATATTTTTCTCATAAAATAAATTGACTTATTAAAGCATGGGTTTCACACTTGGGTCAATGTTCAAAAGTCCAAAGCACCCATTGAGCACTCTAGGATTTGTTTGTTAAGTCAAAGTAAAATTCTTATGTAAGATACCCTTCTTAAGTCTCATTGTGTCAAAGAAAGAAAAGTATTTTATTTTCCTATTCCTCCTCCATCAAGCTGACCTCTTCAACAAGTCTAGTCGACCTCCAGCATATCTAGTCAACTTCAACACTTGACTAATCAGCCTTATGAAGGAAGTACAACCATTATATATAGAAGGAGTATTCGACTTATGAAGACATCATTCTACTATTCAATTTTGTTGAAAGAAGAGTAAAGAGGCATGAAATAATGAATTTGATCATTAGAAGGAATTTCAGAAGTAAAAGGGTCGAGAGTTGTAGGAACAAATAAGGTCGAAGAGTTGCAGAAGTAAGAAGACCAAGAGTTGCAGGAATAAATGAGGCCAAGAGTTGCAGAAGCATAGAGTGTCAATGATTGCAAAAGTAAAGAAGGAAACCAAAGTTTGCAAGAAGAAAATAATGAGACTGAAACATTATATAGCATGATATAATATTATTTGTCTTTAAGGGAGGTTGACTTGATGGATGGAGGAACATTTTGTGTCAGGGTAAAAATAGGTCTTGGTCTATCTCAAGTTGATCTGATTCTACTAAGGGAATAGTTTGACTGGGTTTTCCCCTTCCTAATGGATTTTCTATAGTTTTGTGCCTACATCTTGTGTTCTGTGTTGTGATATTCCCAGTTTGGCATTTTTTTTATGATAATAATCTAATAAATTGAGAAAAATAATTAATAATCATCACAAGAAAGCGTCAAAGGAAGAGAAATTGAAATTAATGATAACCCTAACTAAGATGTCCTAGATTGTTCAACATGGTATCATAGCTTGGTTCATTTACTTAAGGGAACAAAGGAGATCACACAGGCTACAAGTCTTGGAAAATAATTTTTGTCATCTAGACAGAGCTCCTAGAAAGAATGAAATATAAAAGATGAGCACCTCAATTACAGTGACTAGGACACAGACAACAAAAGAATAAATAAAAATTATTTTTGGAAGGCCTATAGGCTAAGGAAATAACCCTCACAAAATAATTTTTTTGAAGAAAGGATCAAGGTTCTAAATATAGCTCCCATAGTCTGAAATTAATCCAAAAATAAGGATCTAAATTTTGTGTCATTGTCTAACTTTTGTGTCATCATTATATTTTCATACTTCATATAACTATGTTGATCACACTCTAGTGATTGTCCAAGTATGTGTGATTACCTTCTCTAGCGTACAAGGGCATACAACTACAATTATTTGAAATTTTGTTGGTTGAAAGGCATTATAGGCATTGTTGAAGATTTCTTTTGAGATTAAGACCTATTGAAGGAAGACCGAGACTCATACCTATGCATGAAAAGAACCAAAAAGTTCCAACTGCATTAAAGAGATCTTGTAGGCCTGATTGAAAGACTGCAACCACCTTGGAAAAAGGAAACCCATACCTCATTTAGTTATATATCTAAGTATATTTAGAAGCATCCATCACATTAATCAAGAAGCTAAAGGACTTGTGTATATAGATTCACTCTGAGCTAAATTATTTGATGAGTATATCACCTATCAATCTTCGATACAATTTCATAGACCTATACAAGCAGAATAAAAACTACAAAGAAGTGACAACTCTGTACATACCTGTAGTAGTATAAAATATGAATTTGAAAGATCTATTATTCTAAGCATATAATTCAAACCTAGATGACAAACAATGAGTTGACATGTGTCTTTGTTTTGCAAGAAAAGGTAACAAGCTCTATGGAACATTTATTCTCCAAAGGTATGTAAGTTTTGAGGTATGTATAACTTGCTTATTTTCTAAAGTTAATTGCTAGTATATCTCTAGGAATGGAAAATCCTCATTAAATTTTGATAATTTCTAGGAACAATACATATGACAATCACTCTCTCATTCACTTGTTCCCTCTTAGACTCCCTATCTCAAAATTTTCTAGGGTTTATAGATAGTCCATGATATATGACAATTCTTGGCAATAGTAAAATTAAAGATGTCTATTTTTTGTAGCTCAAACCCCTAGAAAATTTCTCTAATAATTTTTTTATAGATAATCATCACTCTATTGTACTTGCATATTTTGGTTGTACTTTTCTAGAAATTTTGCAGGTACATATTAAAATGGTGCTTGGTAAATCAAATCCTTAAAAGCACAAATTGACAAATAAGGAGATGAACTATGAAGACACTATCATATTTCATAGGGGGTTCTTTCATTAAGTAAAAATCTACCATGTTTGTAAAAGGAGTAACTCAAGGTATGTATAAAGATTTTTCTTCATATTACAAGGTGGGGTCATTTTGAAATTTGTTACTAATTTTTTTTATGTATAGGATTTTGAACCATAATGATTCTTGTTTGGGTGATTAATCTTCAGATTGAATCTACCCTTATCTGTCTTGTTGTTTTCCCAATTTGGTGAAACCCTAACCCTTAAGGTTCACTATAAAACCCTAGCCTCTTGATGCTAAGGGTATGTCAAATTATGAAGCCCTAGTCCTTTAAGGTTTGTTGATAAAGTCTAGAACATATTATGAAATCCTATTCTTTTGAAGTTTAGCATTTTGGTAATGTCATGGTAAAAACTCTATTTATTTATGGTTTTCTATTAATGTCTAGGTTATATAATGAAACCCTATATTTTTAGGGTTTGGTGAATTAGGGTTTATGAACGAAACCCTTGTAATAACTAAATAAGATCCTAGGAATGAAACCCTAGGTGTATATTCGTCTATATGATTGAAACCCAAGCCTGGTTAAAATTGTTGTATATCCAATTTCGATGTATTGATGTTTGTACCTTGGGTTTACCTATTAGATATTGATATGAGATGCCAACGCAGGAGAATGAAATCCCAGATATGTATATATGAGAATGCTAACTTGATTGTTGATTAATGAAATCTAGGGTTTGTAACAAAACCCTAGTAGAATTTGTTATGAATTATAGGAAACAATATTGAATCCCTAGATGTATAGTGTTATGATTGGACTAATATCTTGATTGAGTTGTTGGATTCTAAGCCCTAACAATTTATTGAAATCCAAAATATAAAAGATGTGACCCTTACTAAATATAAACCTAAATAAGTTTAGGTATTTGATGTCTAAAGCTTGAATGTTTTGACACTTCCATTGTAATGACATAATTTTGATATAATTGACTTCATGCTTGTGTATTTGGTTGTACTTGTTGTTGAATATTTTCAAGTACACAATATTCAAGATGTTGAAGATGTTCATAAGTAAAGATGAATATGAAATGAAGCTATAATAATGATGATGATTAAGATGACCTTGACGATATGAGAAAGAAAAAAAGCCTTAATAGGATAAAGTTACCATGATATTATAAAACAAGGAACTTAGTTATGCCCCTAAGTTGAGAGGGAGCTAAGATAGAAGAAAAGGTATATCTCCTCAATTAGTAGGGAGGACATATTATGACAGTCATAGTGAATAACTTGAAGAAAGAATCAATGAAACTACTTTAGACAGATGTTCATGATTCATGAAGTTGCAAACAAAAAATTTGAGAATTACTAAGGCTATATTTGGTTCTACTGAAGGAGTGAAAGAAGAAAGATTATGAAAAGTTGTATCTTGATACTTTGATATAAGTATCATCAAGATGAATGAGGATCCCAAAGGTTTGTGTTTATTTGCATATATATTTGAAGGTTAATTACTGATTGGAGTTGTGATTATGTAGGATCTCTCCATAAAAAGGTTGAACATTCGAAGCATGCTTGGATTGGTGGATATATATGATTTACTTGATATGGTGAGATAAAGCATATTGTGGTGGTAAGATTCTTGGGAGGACATCTAGCTAGCCTATGTGTTGATGTCTAGATCCCGAAGTAGGGTGGGTGGCATTAATCTTGGAGCTCTGACCTTGGATACACACGTAGATCATTGGGTTGGTGTTAAAGCTTAAAATCCCGATGGCACCTAGAGTGGATAAATCTTAAGTACACCTTAGTCCCACCTGATTAGGGTACCCTGGTAAGATATCTAATCTATAGCACTATGTGTGATGTGAACTCTTCATAGAACATATCATTTTGATATCTTCCATGTAGCTTTGTACATATGTAATTATGAATACCTCCATATTTAAGAGGGAGTGTTGAAGAATGTAACTAGTGTTAGTCTTCATGATTGTATTTGAATCATAATGTAATGTATTTGTCAAAAGAAAAATAAAAAAATTTATTGTAAAATAAATTTACTTATTAAAGCATGGGTTTCATGCTTGGGTCAATGGTCAATAGGTCAAAGCACCCATTAAGTTCTCTAGGATTCGTTTGCTAAGTGAAAGTGAAAGTTTTGATGTAAGAGACCCTTCTTAGGGCTCATTGTGTCAAAGAAAGAAAATTATTTTATTGTCATATTCCTCCTTTGTAAAGTTAACCTCTTCAACAAGACTAGTTGGCCTCCAACATATCTAGTATGCCTCAACACTTGACTAGTCGACATTATGAATAAAGTGCAAACACTTCATATAGAAGTAATATTAGACTTATTCAAGACATCATTCTACTATCCGATTCTGTTGAAATAAGAGTAATGAGGCATGAAATAATGAAGACAATCATTAGAAGAGGAATTTCAGAAGTAAAAGGGCCGAGAGTTGTAGGAACAAACTTGGTCAAAGAGTCACAAAAGTAAGAATACACATAGTTGCAGGAATAAATAAGGTTGAGAGTTACAAAAGCATAAAGTGCCAAGAATTGCAGAAGTAAAGAAGGAAACCAAAGTTTTCAAGAAGAAAATAAGGAGGCTGGAACTTTATATGGCATTATGTAATTTGATTTATCTTCGAGGGAATTTGACGTGATGGATGGAGTAAAAATCTTTGTCAGGGTCAAAATAGGTCTTGGTCTATCTCAACTTGATCTCATTCTATTAAAGGAAGAGTTTAACTGGTTTTCCCCTTCCTCTTCTTTCCCCAGGATGTTTTCTACAAAATCTACTATAAGTAGGGTCTTTAACTTCTCTTCGCCTTCCCGAATTGCTTGTTTGACTACTTTATTTGTTGTCCCTATCTCATCCATGGCTTGAAGTGCTTCATCCTTTAACATCTCAATCCTTTATGCTAATTGCTTTTTATTTTATCTCATTTGATTTATTTTCTTGCTCAACTACATGCTTTTTAACATTTCATTCCTATGCTCATTCATTGATAATATTTTCAAGTTATCCTTAAGATTTTGTGCCTTCTCTTGTGTTGTTTGAATCTTCGGTGCAACTTCCTTCAACTCTTCACTTTCCAACAACCTAGTCTAGAGTTGCATGCCTTCCCCATAGATCATACTGCTTTCTACCTCCAATCCTTTGATCTGCTAAATGGTTAGTGTGGCTACTTGTTCCTTCTCACTGCGTTCTCTTTCTTCTGGTGGAGTGCTTCGCTTTGTTTGCAACTCCAACTCCACAAATTTCTCCTTAAGACCCTGAATGGAATTCATAATTCTCGTCAATTCCCCTTTTTTTTGTGTATCCACTTTCATTCGCACCTCTAGGATGTTTCTATAGACCTCCACTACTACCTTTCTTAACTTTTCTTCTCTCTAAACCGCTTGCTCTCTTTCATGTAACAATTGTATCCTTTCTACCTGCAATGCCTCGTGGGATGTTGATAATTGTTCCAACTTTTTTTCTCTTTTTGTTCGCGTGGAACTATAGCTCTTGAGTGACACTTTGCTACTGTTGATGAAAATTGTCCAATGATAGTCGTGACAAGACTAGTTCGACATGGTTGAAGCCCTATGCACATTGTTGCATCTCTAAATTAGGAAACTTCGTCACCTTCTTTGATATTTTCAATGTGCAAAGATATCTTGATGTCAATTATGGTTGGTACTTCATCATCCTTGTATCGATCACTCTAGGTGCATTCTATGCCTATGTCTATTCTATCCCCATTGAGTGTATCATGGAAAATCTACTAGACTCCAAAAGTTATCGTAGTTGCTCCAACTACTCTTGTGTCCTCATATATATCTATTATTTTTGTTGTGCTACTTTCTCATGTGCATTTTATATTCTTCTCCTTGACTTGGCCCCAAATCATCTCTATGTTATCTTCAAAAAATGACCGGAGTTGGGTGACGAATAGTTTCACTACTTTCCTTTTCATCCTTTCACATGAATTTCCTCCTTTGATAGTTTGTTGTTGCTTCCACTTGTCTCCATCTACACAATATCCTCTTGTTGGGATTCACATGCATCATCTTCTTGTCCCAACTCTTGTGCAGACTCATGGACATACTTCTCGTCTTCCATATCCTTACTACTTTTGATGCTCTTAACATTATTTGTCTCCTTGACTAGGACTTTCCAATCTGCATCCCAATTGTTGATTATGTTACAACCTCTAGTTTAATTAATCTATAATGGCTTTGAAGTCACTACTCAGTAGGACCTCTCTTTGATTGAATGAACATAAAATGTGGGGCAGCTTTAAATCATGCAATCCTCTTATAGGTGTTGTTATCACAAAACCTAACCCTGACAAGCTGTTGATTAGGTAGACCTTGAGTAACTGTTTCAAACCAAATTTTTGTTGAGGCTTAGCCTCCTCAACCTGAGAGGGCTCTCTCACTAGGTTAAAGATTTCTATAATGGATTAGATGGCTAACCCTATGAAAAAAATGAAGGAGTGTAAATGGTTGAAACACAATCAATAAACATCCATTGGGCTTATGGAGTCATAAAATGCATGAAGGAAGTTAGAGCATTGCCAATGAGTTATAAGTATCATACATTCATACTACTACAAATAAGGAAATGAGGACAAACATAAAACAAGCCACCATTGAACTCTTTCTGAATCCTGAGAAGTAAAGCCAAAGTCTGTATTCATAAAAAACATAATCTTCTACAATGACACAATATGAGTGTTTTCTTTGAAAATTTTCCAACCCCAAGTGCATTACATCTCTTGTCATATATAGAGTTTCCTTACAAGCTTGAATTCCTTCCTCCAGCAAGAGGGGAATTCTAATTTCTCTAGACCTGACACCTATTGAACTTTAAACAAACTATTAATTACAACTGACTATAAACTGACAGTCTTAGACTTGTTTTTTCTGCTTTAGTCTCCAAAGTGGTTCCTCGAATTCTGCTAACCATTTTATCCCTTTTAATAACATGTGATGCCTTGAATTAGACCAAAGTTCCTGCTCATATACTCGTGCTAAGACAAAACCCCTTAGATGTTGGTTGAAGCATGACAACTGTCTGAGCTACGAAATGACTGTTGTTTTCGTAGCGCAGAGTTTGGAGTTATTAAATGCCTCTCATTCTTTGAATTTTCCTTTGCCTAGTATTCAAAATTTCTAAGGTGGCCCCTTTGTATCTTCTACAACAACATTCTTTCATAATGGTTCCCCCTTTTCATTTCAAAATTGATTCAAAAAACAAAACTGGCAGCTTCAGTAGTTTCGTAGCGCGCTACGAAACTGCTGTGTGAGTTAAAAACATAGTTTTTGTCATTCTTGGGATTTTTAATGGCTTCTCCATATGCAAATGGGCCAAACAAAACTGACATTGTCCATCCAAAAATAATCTTCAATCTTCAAAAAGTAAGTTTCGCATCAAAATTGTGTCAAAATTTCTTCACTTACTGTCAAGTTCATTTATGCTGAGACTGTTCTTCTGGTTCATTCAGTTGAATCTTCAAATATTCAATCTTTCTTTTCATTATTCGGGTTTTAGTTCTTAATTTTTCATTGACCCTTCTAATATATCTTGCCTCTTTTATTGCAGGGATGGTCCAAGTGAAATATTGGTGATAACTACACACTACTTCATATCTTGGAACTTTTCCATCTTCCCAATTGGCTATCACTCTTTTGAATTTTTCTTTTTCAACTACATGTTTCCTTGCCCTTTCCTTGAGTTGGGAAATCTCAAGATTGGCAGACACCAATTTCTTTTTGATCTCCTCAAATCTATCTTCCTTATGAGTGATAATTGTCTCCCTCTGTCATCTTTGTGCACTAGTGATGATTGTACTGATGGAACCACGGGATCTTCAAAGAATTTTGCAACCTCCCCTATCTCACTTGCTTCTAGTAAATCTTCTTGGATCAGAGGAGTCTCTTCTATATCAATATCCTGGAGGAGATCATTCAAACTTCCCTTTGAAGCTGGGTTTTCATCAATAATCACAGTCTTCCCCTTTTCCTTGGCTAATTGACTTCTTGTTACTCTTCTTTGGACAATTTTATCAATAGACTACTCTTGTACCACCTCATTGATCTGAACCTTCTTCCTCTGTGACTGTTGAAGGGTGTCTTGAACTACTAGTGGTGTCATAGGCTCCTTCACCTGCTTTCTAGCTTTCAATTTCACAAACCTAGTTGATCTTGTTTCCTCCTGATGACTTACTGCTGGTGAAGAAATCTCCTTAGCATTAGGACTAAGTCCTGTTTCTATTTTAAAGCCTGTCATAAACAATAAAGCAGACCATTCTCTTCCAATCTTCTGAAGCTCATGTAAAACAATCAACTTGATCAACCCATGATGGAATAAGGAGGTTTCACAAGCTTCTTTCTTCAATTGAACCTTATCAGACATTTTGCCTAAGCTACGAAACATATAAAAAGTTAAATCAAGAGATATTTTTCTAGTGAAATGTAAGAGGAGCTTAAAATGGTAAGATTACACCTTATGATATCTTCCCTCATAGGTAAAATATATTTGGATGCATGTCAGCAAGTTGGCATATGAATCCTTAACATAGCTTCTGGGCACTGATTTGGTTAAGTCCGAGCCTATGAATTCTAGCTGCAAAAAATTCTTGGCAGGGTGCCATTTCGAATTTAAAGTTCTTGAAACATCTTTCCTAGCCTCTTGGTATCTCGATGACTGCAGATATGACCTCAGGAGAAATTGGAATTTCTAGTACTCCAACTCTTGAATTCAAACTAGTGAAAGTCAAAGCAAAATCTTTGGTTACTTAAACGTGACCACCTTGAAGTTTTTCGCAGAATCTCCAACAGCCCACCTGTTTGAATGCATGTTCAACCTCTCTGCTTCTCATGAACACATCTAAACCTTCAGGCTCAGCTTTAAGACATCGGCCTGATCTGTGATTTTTCCTTTCTTCAGACATGTCTATGAAATCTCTGCAAGGAAACTTGAAGATACACCTGCACTGTATTGGTCTGAACACTGCCTCGCTTGAATTTGAAATTGAGAACTGCCTTGCTTGATCCTTCAAAAATTCCTGATGAGTGCCATCCTTAAGCTTGCCAATTGTCTTCTTATGCATGAAAGGAACATAAGAAAAACCAAGACTAACTCACCTCACCTTACTTTTTTGAAATTTGAAAAAATGCGTACAAGACATCTAACGAATCTAATGATGAGAATGAATGGATGCATGTGATAGGCATGGTTCAAGGACTAACACATGGCGATGAAATATTAACAGATTTTGATGGAAAAGACAGCTAGACAAGATCTGGCATGAATCCCCGATTTCGTAGCACAGCCAGTGAAAATTCTGTGTTTTGCACTACGAAATATCCTAGTTACGAATCCTTATTTTCGTAGCACATAGTGTATTTTTATGAGTTTGCGCTATGAAAACTCTTGTTGATTTCGTAGTGCATGCCAACTTTAAAACAGTCTTAACACATGACACGTATGAACCAATGTGGGACTAATGATAGTTAAAACAAGATTGTTGACCTTATTTAACAATGGGAACAAGACTCTATCCTATGTTTAGACTCCTTAAAGAAAACAATAGAAATGACTTGACCAAGACTGACTTACAACTTTGAAACCATACAACCTGTCCAATTTTTTTTTTTTTTTTTAGTGATAACAGGTGTGATAGCCTCAACCCATGTTTAAGTTTCCTTGTTGTAGGAAAATATGAACTAGTTATAACAACCATTAAAGGCTGGTTGGTACAAATTTGATGGCTTGTTATTTTCAAGATTAATGAGACTGCAAAAGAAGTATGCGGGCCATGTTGCTTTGGAAAATATTACAAGGCATGAAGGAAAAATAAATTAATGGGAAATCGATCGCGTTGGAGCTAGAAAAAAAAAAGGGGGGTGGAAGTCAATCACGACAGCAGGGAGAGAACCATGAGAGAAGAGAGGGAGAGCAAATTTGAGAAATCTCATTCAGCAATAGAGCAGGAGAAAGAAGGTAATACAAGAAAAATAAAAGGATCTCAAGAGGATGTACATCAAAGGAGTCTTGCAAGAAGACAAGGAATAACAATGATATCAGTCTTGGTTGGTAAGAATAGAAGGAAGAAGATTACTCCCAGTTGAGGAACAATGGCCTATCAATTCCCAGTTTATCCAAAGGGTGAAGATGGTATTTCTCTGGAGTCCCTTGATGGCTGGGGTGGAGGGTTGTTCCTTGGATTCTTGAAAGGAAGATCTATGAATCCTTTCTTACCATGTTTGTTTTATGGTGGTTTCTGGAATCTCCAAGGTGGGTGGAACCACTGTGTTGTTGTTGAAAGGTGGATAATTATTTCTCTGGACTCCCTTGACAATATTGGGGGGAGAGTAAGTCTTTGGATTCCCTAAAACTATTGGTTGTTGAGAAACTAAAGGGTGGAGGTAGAGGGCCTCTAGATTTCCTGAGCTTTCATAGACTACTTCCATAGTTGGTGGATGTGTTGGAATTTCTAAGTCTAACAGTTAGAAATCCTTCCTGTACTTTCTGATTTACTTTTTCCTACTTGTTCTGTTAATTAACAAGTTATTTACCATGTAAATACTGAAAATAAATACAAGTATAGTCTCAATACATACAGATCATCAACTGAAGGAAAAAAACAAGCACACAAGTGACACCATTATTTTTGGACTAATGTCCTCGGAAAAACCCAATGTGGGAAAACTAGTGCAACTATCTAAGGGTTTTATTATTAAGAAGTTTCAGAATACAATCTAGGTGCCAGAAATGGATCACCTAATAGATAATTCTGTCGGTAGTAGTACCTCTTAGTCAGAGACAGATATCAACCCTAATCTGCCCCACAAAATATCTCACCGTTAGCCTCTAAGGTCTGTGTCAGCCTCTCTGGCCCAATGTCAGCCCAGTGTCAACCTGTTTGGCCTAGCATTAGCCTTTGGAGCCTTTACGTGTCCCATGCCGGCCCTCCTCAAGCTCTTCGTAGCTCCTAGCTGCCTCTGCGTGGCCTCTGGTGGCCTCTAGATGGCTCTGTGTCAACCCTCTCCCGACTCCTGCGTGGATGCTCCCAGTACTATCCTTGCCTCTCTTCTACTACATTCACTTCCCTTCAAGTTCAACTCTGATCACTCCTTCGATTTCCTCAGCAAGCCCTACCCCATAAAATCAAATTCTTGATCAACTCGGTGTGTTCTCCAAGTGACCCTCAAGCATCCTATTATACTTTTCGCGTTGAAAATTCAACAGATGAGATTAAGTCCCTAATCAACAGCTAAGATTAGATCTGGCTTGATCCATGAATTTTGGACCATTCTAACTCAGTTTTATATTCATTCACATTAATATTCTATTTTCCCTAAGTTTAGACTTAGGGACTCCATTAAAAATATTAATTATTTTAATATCTCCCCAACTGGTTAGATTCTGCCCAAACCATTTCTGTGTATTGGAGATCCTATGTGCTTTAGCTTCTCCACCAATTTTCATGGCTAGAGCACATCTAATGCTACCCCAAATCAACACTCCATCTTAGCGATGATTATGCTCTAGTAATACTATTCATTGAGCATCACCCTGATCATCCGACATCAGTCCCTGTGCTGATGCTAGGCTTGTTGCCCAACATCCTCTATACTACTACATCATGTACTTTTTCCCATGGCCCTACCACTGCCACTACTGCATCTGCACTGCAACCCCTCTCATCATGCTACATCGTGCTACCCATATCATTGCCACCACTAGTGCCTGCACTGAAACTCAGTTACTGAGAAGTAAGTAACTGATCTCCCAACTCTGACATTTCCGTCAGTCCTTCTACTCCTCTTTGGGGCTCCCATAGCAAGATATAATCCAAGAGGTTGGGTACCTCAAGGATCTTGCCCCTCATCGGCTGTAGTTTGTCTAACTACAGCTTGATGTCTCCCCACTTCCTCTCAAGTGGCTTATGAGCACTCATGGCACAGTCATCATTTGTCTCCACTTCTCTTTGCACCCTTGCTGGTGTAGCCTTGGTCTTAGAAGCCTCTCCCTTACTCTTCTTCCTCGGACACTGGCTCGCATAGTGACCCAATTCCCCATAGTGGAAGCATTTGACCTTGGAGAGGTCCTTCTTCTTCAGTTTCTCCTGCTTTCTCTCAGATGCTAGGGAAACATACTCCTCTTCCTCCTTCTTGATTCTGACGCTATTGTCGCTACTTCCCACCTTGGTTAGCCTTCTCATCTCTTCTTGATGAAGAGCCACCCACAGTTCCTCCCAATCTAGAAGGGTTGACCTTCCCAGTATGCTCTGGACAAATACCTCCCAATTAAGACTTCGTTCAATGCGGTCCTCACCAACATCTCCCAATTCGGCATGGCCCCTATGGAAGTCAGCTAATCTTGGATCTCCTTCAATCGGCTGAGGAAGGTGTCTATCTGTTCTCCCTTCTTCATCTGGTATGACCACAACTGATTTTCTAGTAGCATCTTCCTCTACACAGAAGTATGTTGATACAATTTCGTCAGGGCCTCCCACATCGCATTTGTCGTGTCCTTTTCAACAATATGTGTTACTACATGGTCCTTGACCCTATCAAGGATGATGCTCTTGGCCCTCACCATTGCCTCCTTGTAATTTTCGTTCTTAGCTGGGTTAACTGGGATTGCTATCATTTTCAACACGAAGTTCTTGAGATGATTCTTGTCTAGAACTGACAAGATCCTGGCCTTCCGGACTACGAAGTTTGAGGCTCCATCTAGTCTGTCCTGATCTCTTACCCCATTCACTGCCATTTCACAACTCCTCTTTCGACTCTTCTGAGTCTCTCTACTTCCCTCCTGGAAGTTCTCGGTGTGACTCCCTCTGAGCCTCAACTTCCCTCCTGGAAGCCCCTCTACCAATGTCGATATGCCCCCACTCCAATTGTTAGTGCAACTGTACCACTAATCCAGATTTCTTAGTTAGAAATCCTCGGCAGCAACTCCCTCCACCTTGGTCTTGCACTGTTAGGTATTGCTCTGACTACAGTACCCCACCAAATTCACTCCGAAATTTACCCACAACCTCATATGCCCCAACAAATTGAAGGTTAGAGCCTCTAGGCTCTACGCAATCCTGACACCAGCAAAATCCGCACCTCTTGGCCATGGGCGTCAATCCTTCCTCATTGAGAAATATGACTGAGCACTGCATAGGTCAGGTCGTCTCCTCTTTGCCACTACACTAATCCTCTTCCCGGCTCAAACTGATGATGCAAGCACTACCTCACCCCTTCCTTGCTGATTTTCCACTAGGAACAATTTTTGTCACTCGGGACAGTTGTTTCTGCTGCTGTTGCTCTGCTCAACTTATACCCTCAATTATCCTGTGATCTGCAACCACGCTCTGATACCAAGTTGGAATTTCTAAGTCTAACTATTAGAAATCCTTCCTGTACTTTCTGATTTACTTCTTCCTACTTGTTATGTTAATTAACAAGTTATTTACCATGTAAATACTAAAAATAAATACAAGTACAATCTCAACACATACAAATCATCAACTGAAGGAAAAAGACAAGCACACAAGTGACACCATTATTTTTGGACTAATGTCCCCGAAAAAACCCAATGTGGGAAAACCAGTGTAGCTATCTGAGGGTTTTATTATTAAGCAGTTTCAGAATACAATTTGGGTGCTAGAAATGGCTCACCCAACAAAGAATGCCCTCAGTAGTAGTACCTCTCAGTCAGAGACAAATATTAGCTCCAATCTTCCCCACGAAAGCTCTCAGCTTTAGCCTCTAGGGTCTGCGTCAGCCTATCTGGCCCAGCGTCAGCCTCTTTGGCCCAACGTTAGCCTCTCTCACCTAGCATCAGCCTCTAGAGCCTCTGCATGTCCCACATTGGCCCTCCTCAGGCTCTGTGCAACACCTTACTGCCTCTGCGTGGCCTCTAGATGCTTTTGCGTGGCTTTTGGTGGCCTCTAGCTGGCTCTGCTCAACCCTCTCCCGGCTTTTGCATGGATGCTCCCGGTATTACCTCTACCTCTCTACTACTACATTCACTACCCCTCTTCTACAACTATGATACCTCCTTCGATTTTCTTAGCAAGTCGTGCCCTAGAAAATCAAATTCTTGATCAACTCTGTGTGTTCTCCAAGTGACCCTAAAGCCTCCTCTTATAATTTTCTCATTGACAATTCAACGGCCAAGATTAAGTCCCTAATCAACAACTAAGATTAGATCTGGCTTGATTCATGACTTTTGGACCATTCTAACTTAGTTTTATATTAATTCACATTAATATTTTATTTTCCCTAAGTTTAGACTTAGGGACTCCATTAAAAATATTAATTATTTTAATATCTCCCAAACTGGTTAGATTCTTCCCAAAACATTTCTAGGTATTGGAGATCTTATTTGCTTTAGCCTCTCCACCAATTTTCATGGCTAGAGCACATCCGATGCTACCCCAAATCAACACTCCCTCTTAGCGAGGACTGTGCTCTAGTAATACTCTTCACTGAGCATCACCCTAATCATCCGGCATCAGTCCCTATGATGATGTTAGGCCTGTTACCCAACATCCTCGGTACTATTGCATCATGTACTACTGATCATGGCCTTGCCACTACCACTACTGCGTCAACACTGCAACCCCTCTCATCATGTTGCATCATGTTTCCCTTAGCAATGCCACTGCTAACTTCTGCACTGCAACTCAGTTACTAAGAAGTAAGTAACTGATCTCCCAACTCTAACATCTCCGTCAATCCTTCTACTCCTCTTTGGGGCTCCCGTAGCAAGGTATAATCCAAGAGGTTGGGTACCTTGAGGATCCTGCCCCTCATCACCTATAGTCCATCTAACTATAGGTCAATGTCTCCCGACTTCCTCTTAAGTGGCGTATGAGCTCTCATGGCACAGTCATCATCTGTTACCACTTCTTCTCTGCCCTTGCTAGGGCAACCTTGGTCTCAGAATCCTCTCCCTTGCTCCTTTCCCCCAGACATTGGCTCACAGGTGACCTAGTTCCCCACAGTGGAAGAATTTTACCTTGGAGAGGTCCTTCTTCTTCTGTTTCTCCTTATTTCCCTAAGATGTTAGGGCAACATTCTCCTTTTCCTCCTTCTTGATTTTGACCCCCTTCCCGCTGCTTCCCACCTTGGTTAGCCTTTTGATATCTTGTTGATGAAGAGCCACCCACAGTTCCTCCCAATCTAGAAGGGTTGACCTTCCTAGTATGCTCTGGACAAATACCTCCCAATCCTTAGAGACTACATTTAATGCGGTCCTCACCAACATCTCCCCATTTGGCGTGGCCCCTATGGAAGTCAGCTGATCTTGGATCTCCTTCAATCGACCGAGGAAGGTGTCTATCTGTTCTCCCTTCTTCATCTAGTATGAATGCAACTAATTTTCTAGTAGCATCTTCCTCTGCATGGAAGTATACTGATACAATTTCATCAGGACCTCCCACATCACATTTTCCATGTCCTTTAAGCAATATGTGGTACTAAATGGTCCTTGACCCCATCAAGGATGATGCTCTTGACCCTCGCCATTGCCTCCACATACTTTTCGTTCTCAGCCAGGTCAAATGGGATTGTTATTCCGTTCAAGGTGAAGTGCTTGAGATGGTTCATGTCTAGAACGGACAAGATCCTGGCCTTCCAGACTATGGAGATTGAGGCTCTGTCCAGTCTGTCCTGACTCCTACCCCATTCACTGCCATTTCACTAGTCCTCTTTCGACTCTTCGGAGTCTCTCTACTTCCCTCCTAGAAGTTATCAATGTGACTCCCTATGAGTCTCGATTTCCCTCCTAGAAACCCCTCTACCAATGTCGAGATGCCCCCACTTCGATCGTTAGTGCAGCTACACCACTGATCCTGATTTCTTGGCTAGAAATCCTCGGCAATAATTCCATCACCCTGGTATTTCCTTGTAAGGTATTTTTCTGAATATAGTACCGCACCAGCGTCACTCCACAACTTACTCACAACCTCCTATGCCCCAACAAATTGAAGGTTAGAGCCTCTAGGCTCTGTGAAATCCTGGCACCAGCAAATTCTGCACCTCTTGACCACGACCGTCAATCCTTCCTCACTGAGAAAAATGACCAGGCACTGCATAGGTCAAGTCTACTCCTCTCTTCCACTGCGTTGATCCTCTTCCTGGCTCAAACTGATGACACAGGCACTGCGTCACCCCTTCCTTGCTGCTTTTTTGCTAGGAACAAGTTCTATCACTCGAGACAGTTGTTTCTATTACTGTTTCTCTGCATGGATGATGCTATCAATTATCCTGTGATCTGCAACCACGCTTTGATAGCATGTTAGAATTCTAAGTCTAACTGTTAGAAATCCTTCCTGTACATTCTAATTTACTTCTTCCTACTTGTTCTGTTAATTAACAAGTTATTTACCATGTAAATACTGAAAATAAATACAAGTACAGTCTCAACACATACAAATCATCAACTGAAGGAAAAAATTAAGCACACAAGTGACACCATTATTTTTGGACTAATGTCCTCAGAAAAACCCAATGTGGGAAAGCCAGTGCAGCTATATGAGGGTTTTATTATTAACAGTTTTAGAATACAATCTGGGTGCCAGAAATGGTTCACCCAATAGAGAATTCCCTCGACAGTAGTACCTCTCAGTTGGAGATAGATATTAGCCCCAATCTACCCCACAAAATCTCTCAGCAGCAACCTCTAGAGTCTGCATCAGCCTCTCTGTCCCAGCTCCAGCCTCTGGAGCCTCTGTGTGTCCCATGTTGGCCCTCCTCAAGCTCTACACAGCTCTTGGTTGCCTCTGCATGGCCTCTGGTTGCTTTTTCGTGGCCTCTGGTGGCCTTTAGCTGGATCTACATCAACCCTCTCCCGAATTCTGCATGGATGCTCCTAGTACTATCTCTGTCTCTCTGCTACTATATTCACCGCCCCTCAGCTGCAACTCTGATCACTCCTTCGATTTCCTTAGCAAGGCCTACCCCAGAAAATCGAATTCTTGTTCAAATTGGTGTGTTCTCCAAGTGACGCTCAAGCCTCCTCTTATAATTTCTCATTGAAAATTCAACGGCTGAGATTAAGTCCCTAATCAACGATTGAGATTACATATTGCTTGATCCATGACTTTTGGACCATTCTAAATCAGTTTTATATTAATTCACATTAATATTTTATTAAAAATATTAATTATTTTAATATCTCCCAAACTGGTTAGACTCTACCCAAACCATTTTTGAGTATTGGATATATTATGTTCTTTAGCCTATCAACCAATTTTCGTGGCTAGAGAAAATTCGATGCTACCCCAAATCTACAGGATGGAGGTGGTTGAACCTCTGGCTTTCTTGTTCCAACTAGCTGTCAGTGTCAAATCCTTTGAGAAAATCCCCTCAATATCTAGAATCTAGCTTGGTGGTGACAATTGCAAGTGAGGGTTGGTTGCAGCTATCTATAGTTAGGTGGAAAGTCATAGTCCCTGACTCAGTTGCCCTAAAATCTTCAAGATAAGTATTCTTACGTACTTACTTGCATGTTGGTAATTGTATGTTGCATTTCTGGAATGAAATGGTATTGCTAATCAAATACATGATTGTTTGTTGACATTATAACATTGAATAATGTGTTGTGTAAGGTCTTTGCAAGATAGTGAAAACATGTTGCATTTATGGTTTGAGATGGTATACTGTGAGAAATACATGACTGTGTTTCTGATATGATATACATGAACAACATAAGGTGAAATGTTAAAGGCATTGGAATGGTATGTAAGAATTTGGATTAAAAACCATAACAATAATCAACATAGGAACTTCTTTTCTTACAATTTGATGATTACATTGAAGACAACTTGTTTTGACAAGGTCTGTGTGCATATACTGGCTACAAGCCCATGTTACAATCTATGTGGCATTGTGTTAATGTTGATGATTACCTCCTCTCTTAACCTTGATAATCTATCATTTTACATGAGGGATTCTCCATCCTGCTCTGATAAGTTCCCTAGTGTTGGGTTACATTTTTCACTTAACCAGGATTTGATTCAAAGGATATATGTGTGCTTTTGAGTAGGGCACAACCTTGAAACAAGGATTGAATTGACCTTATATCCTTGATGTAGATGGATTTCTTCTCTAATTACATAGTCAAATATTTCTAGACTTGGAATCATATCTTGAGTAAAACCTCGATATTGAGAGAATGTGGCTTCTTATGGCCAGAATGGTTGATAGTAGCCATGATGATTCGAGGTGATAGTATCTCGTCCTGGAGGGATGAGTTGCACGTCACTTCTAATAGCCAAATGCCTGTGAAACCCATAAATGGCATCGTAGTGTTACTTGCAAGGTTGTTTTAAATCTTAGGGAACACCTTAGCATGTGGCAAGAGAATTGGAGGCTCTTCAGGAGTCTGCAAGTTCTTAGTAGGGAGTGGCTGAAAGGTCACCAATGCAATCATTCTTGGAATTTTATGTCCTTAAATGGGGAATAAATGAAGGCCACAAACTTATCCATGGTGTGCTTTTCCATAAGGCTCATGCCTATATTCAGACCCAGAAGGGGAATTCCCTGTTCCTTTAAGGAGGGAGGATCTCCTCATGGCCTTCATGGTGCCTCAAAAATATCATGGATTTGGGAAGAGTGGCTCTAGCTTAATCTTAAGAGGGATAGCACAGTGAGTGATTTAGTAGACCTTAAGTTCCATGATTTAACACTAGCATAGATCTAGACATTTACATAATCATTATATCCAAGCCTTAGTCAAAGCAACTCCTGAATAACATTGTGCACATAAAGGGAGAAAACCCTTGTGGAAACCACTAGCTTTAAGATCAAGCATATTGCTCTTGATTTGGAAATACCTCCCTAATGAGGCCATGTCGAAGCTTTTTTGTGAATAACATTGTAGCAAAGTCAAGTCGAGACTCAAACTTATAGCTCTAATTGAATAAACCTTATCCACTGACCTGATGAAAACCTTATTGTGGAAGCCATGGATAGATTGCTTAGATTTCACCTTATCACGATTGGGAAAAGGGAGGGGTGATGTGGCCTAGAGGCTACATCCCAGAAACTTTTAATTAACACGCAAGGGAAGGGTTAGGCCGCTTAAGCACCAGGCTAGCTAGGCTTATAATGCAGAGGTGAAGATTGTTCTCATTAGTCAGATTGGAGCCCATATGATAACTCATCTCAGAGGTTATATTCCCATAACTTCAGGTGGGAGCTTACTTCAGAGGGGAAAGATGACATTGGTCTGAGACATGGTGGCCTCTACGTAATCCCGGTTGCATTTGCATTGGTGCAAAGCGGGCCTAAGATAAGTTAGCTTAATGAATTACCCCAAAATACTTTGATGGGCCTCCAAATTAGATATAAATTAAGGCCCATCTGACCATCCTTTAGCATATTAAACCTCTATTTTTGCATTAGATAATTTATTTTTAACTTTAATATGTTCATTAGGAAAGTTTATGGATAATTGCATATTTGTGCCTAATATTATTTATTTTTGTGGAATATTGTGAGAATATTGGGTAGATTATGAAGATTTGGAGGAGGAGATAATTTAGGGACTTGATCCCTATTACAGGACGATCAATATTAAATAATAAATCAAGAATATATTATGAAATTATTGCACAAATTTTGGAGCTCCAATGATTGAGAAAATCTAGGAATGTGTTCCTTGTCATTTAATGCAGATTCCTAGTATTGGGAACCAGATCCACTATTTGAGGGATTTTGGTGGGGAAAGCTTCCACCTTTCATGGGGAATCATTCCTAATAATTTTTTATATGTACCAAGTCGAATTTTCCTCTAGGGGTTTATTTTTCTTAGTCTTCTCGTGGAGAGAACTCGTATTTTTGCAGCTCCACTTTCATTTCTTGCATTGATGTAATTGTATTGATGGAAATAATGAAGACTGGTGTCATGTTCAGCTTCTAAATATTGGTCTTCTCCATAGAACTCTGATTTTCCTTGGGCTTGGCTGACTTAGGATCATCAGAGCCCTTTTGTGTCATTTACTTTTCTTCTTTTCACTTCTTATTCACATGCATATCTTGTTCTTGACTTTTTTCTATTTCTACATTTAGTATTAATGATTTCTTGTTGTAGGATTGCTTTAAATGGTTGAAGTAAGTTATTTTTCAGGATCAAAAACACAATTTCATAATTGGAACGAATTTGGAAGGTAATATTATTAATTTAGCTACTTGGATTAGTTTGCTTATTCCCAAATCTAGATTTCTGGAAGTCCCTTGTGGCAAGTAACAATAAATTTCTGCTATCTTTTAGAGCTTGCTAACGAGCTTCAATAGAGTTTATTCCAATTTCCTTAGATGAAAAGAAATTTATAGTTAATAAAAAAATTACCCCATTGTATTTTCACTTTATTAGGTTAAGCATTTGATAGATTTACTAGCTCACTAGTTCTAAAATTTCTAGATTTTAGACTAGTATTTTTCTACTATTTTTTAGCATGGGTTTATAGAGGTATTTTTGAGTTATTCCACTTGGAATGGAGACCTAAGACACCCTATACAATAACAAAATTTGTCCCATCCAATTTGGATTTTATTTTTTTGGTCATCCGGTGAATTATAACTTCTTGTAGCAAATATGTAACATCATGTAGTAACTACAGGATCTCCTGTAGCAGCCTTCCAACATGTATATTCTTGCCCATATTCACTCAATAAGCTTGGTTTTGGTCCCTTAGGGTTGAATCATGACCCCTAGGATCTATATCAATAGTTGAGGAAAGATAAACACCAACTAGGACATGTCTTTTTACAATGTAGATGAGGCCTATTTATTTGAATTCATGCTCTTAGGATTTCAATTGCACATTGTTGTTCTTACCTAGGATTAATTTCTTTTTTTCGAGCATTTCTATTTATACAATTAGTTTAGGATATGATTTTATTACATTCACTCCATTACATCATGATAGCGAAGGAATGACACATTATTTGCTGCACATATAGTGTTGATACCTCTTAAGTTTGTACGAACCCCAAGTCGATAATTAAAGTTGGTAGCCTCGAGAGTTGCAACATTCTTGTTGCAATAATGATGCTCATCACTTTTTGGTTTCGTTTCTCGGAAGGTTTCAAAGTATGCATTGTTTTCTTCCCTAGTTGATTCATTTCTTTTTACTTTCTGAAAAAACAAAAAAATTGCATTAGACATATTTCATTTCAAGAACTGAAAATTGCATGGCATTAGCATTCTTATTCAAAAAATTCTCCAACACCAACCCCCCTATTTGATCATGTGGTGTGGTAAGAGCCACATCACCATTCATTTTTACAGGTAGAAGAAGAAGAGGTGACAGAGAAGGTAGAATAAATGGATGGAGATGACGACAATCAAGAAGATCCTCTTGGATTTCCCATTCACGATATTGATGTTAGTGTGCACATTAAGAACATCCCTCCATCTTTTCTTCCAAACTTTCATGGTATAAGGTCAGAGGATTTGGAAATCTTTCTCTTTGAGTTTGAAATTGTTTGTAGATCTTATGGTTACTTATTAAACACTCAAAAATTGAGATTGTTTTTGGTAATATTCAATGATAGATCTCTTAAATGGTTCAGGAGTTTAAGGACTAATTCAATAAGATCATGGAATGATATGCAAAATATATTTCTAGAAAAATATAAAGATCACAATCTTAAGGAAGAAATCTTAAGAATGAATGAAAAAGAAGATGATAGCCTTGAGGATCTAATAGAGAGGTTCCTGAATAACGTTAAGAGGGAAAAACTACATCATTTAGGATCTGACACGCTAAAAACCCTCTTACTTAGAACTATTAGGGATGAGTTGATTAATCTCCTTGATCTCATGAGTAGTGGAGATGTATACCAATTATCATTTGAAGAAATTTGTGAAACATCCAAACACATATCAAGAGGAAGGGCAAGAGTAAGTAAATCAGCATCAAGATCGGTAAGTCAAGCTAAACTTGG
Source organism: Pinus tabuliformis (assembly GCA_031772625.1). Classification (NCBI taxonomy): domain Eukaryota; kingdom Viridiplantae; phylum Streptophyta; class Pinopsida; order Pinales; family Pinaceae; genus Pinus; species Pinus tabuliformis. Next base: position 575,132,464 of record CM062814.1, read on the forward strand.
AAATTTGTTTGATGATTTTAAAACATAAATTCTTAGCAATCTAACCAAACAAGTAGAAATGCTCATAATGCAATATGAGGAAAAATAATATGTTGATATTTGTGTTTTACATGCAGAATCACATGCTATTATATATTTCCCCTCATTACCAAGGTTGAAGGAAGTTTACCAAGAGGACAATGGAGAAAGTCAATTGCCATTGAAACTATGTTATGTAGCTCCAAGAGGACCATGGCAACCTATTCAACCTGATGTGATGCAAGAGCTTATTTCGCAATTTCAAGCTTATGCACATCCATCTCAAAGTAATTGGAACACACCCTTTCCTTGGCAACCTTGGTCATCTCAACCCCAATACCAATCTTGGCAACAAGGTTGGCAAGGAACTTACGGGAGACATCCACTATATCCTCAATATTTTCCTCAATATCCTCCATACCCAACTCCATGTTATCCCTACCATTCACCTCTACCACAACCACAACCCCAACCACATCCATTTAAAATATCCACTCCCACTCAATTACCTGTACCACCATTTCCGAACCCACACAATGAAGTAGCTCAACTCACTTACAATGATCAAGTACAACACATCCAAACATTTCCTCTTGATCTAAATGGTATTCATCTTAGCTTAGGAAGCGTATCACAAAAAAGATTCTCTTGATATAATTTAAGGACAACATGCAAAAAAAGAAGATTGAAATGAGAAGACCAAAGAATCATGGGTTGCACTTGATGAAGAGCAGATATTAGAATCGGAGATTGGGAAAGTGCCCTCATCTTTACCATCAGATCCTCTATGTGTTCAAGAGAATAATCAACAAAAATAAGAAGACATCCAAGATGATCCAAATCAACAAGTGGACCAAGGGCATCACAACTATATGGAAATATGGTTCCACACAGTCACTAAATTGCATCAATACTCTCTTCTTCAATTGTGCTTGATATCATCAAAGTCAAAGCATTTGGTATTTTACATTCAAGGACATGTCAAAGAATATGTTTCGAGCCTACACATGATTTTATCTGTCATCTAGTTATGCAAGTGGCTCCATTGGAAGTATTCCTACACTTGAAAATGATTTTGTTTTTTCAAGTAGAGTAGGATAGGAAAATAAATAAAAAATGAAAAATAAGAGAAAAAATAAAATCTCAAGTGAAAACCTCCTTTGAGGTGCCTGAGATTGGCTCATTGATTGAAAACCTCCATGAGGCAGTGAATGGGTTGGAAAAAAGAGAAAAAGGAGAAAAAGAAAAGATCCTAGGTGAAAAACTCCTTTGTGATGCCTAAGCAGACCTACTAGTTGAAAACCTCATTGAGGTAGCTACTAGGCCTAGAAGAAAAAAGAATAAAAAATAAAAACATTTTCTCCATGTATCTCTCTCCCATGAATGCAGGTGTTCTCCAACGTATGCAAGCAACAAAAACAAGTTCACCACCATAAGAAAAGTTGATCAAAAGCCTAATCAAAGGAAGTCAAACTTGGACTTTCTCCTCCTTTTCTTAGATTCTCCAAAAGGACCAAGGCCATTCCAATCCATCACCCTCATCTATTTCTACCATCCACTCATCATTTTCAATCTTTTACCACTCATTTTCCTTACTATCCTAAAATGCTATAGGAAGATCCTGGAGTTACTATAGGAAACAAAAATACATAGAGCAGAAAATTATTTTTGTCATATCTTGAAAACCATGTATCTGTTTGCCAAGTTGTTTTAGGGGGAGATGCATATGGATGATAATAACATGCCCAAACAATTTCAGCAAATTCTAGTGCACACTTTTTGAGAAATTGACCTCCATCACCTACAACAATTTTTTAATTTTATCGATATTTGTGCATCCATTTTCCAGTATGTTTCATGGGGAGATGTATATGGATGATGGTAACATGCCCAAGCAATTTTAGCAAATTCCAATGAAAAACTTCCAATAAATCAACCTACATCACCTACAACAATTTTTTATTTTTCTCAAGATTCGTGCATCCATTTGCCAAGATTTTTTACGGGGAGGTGCATAAGGATAATGACAATATGCTCAGAAAATTTCATATCAATCTAGTCTAGCATTTGAGAGATATGAATAAAGCAATATTTCTACAGGATTTCCTATAGCTACTATAGGAAGATCTTGTAGTACTACAAGATGTCCTGAAATCCTACAGGAAATGAGTTTTAATTGGAAAACAATGATGCAAGTCTATTATAGGTTGAAAAAAAGGACCCTACACCTCACCATATCTCACCCACATCCACTCATGTCCGTACCTGCCCCTGTGTCCAACAATAGAAAAAAAACACATGAAAATATGAAAAAATACAGAAAAAAGGGAGAATCAAGAGGACATGTCATCATGGGCCTCATTCATCCATCACTCCATCTCCTTCATCACCATTGCTCAACACCTACACCTCCACCCAACCTCCCTCCAAGTGAAAAATGTATGTTTTAACCCCGTACAAAAATTACCTGCATACGAATTCTAGAAACAGAAAATAAACAATGGCGAGAGCATAAAACATAAAACATATATACACAGAGATTTTCCCCTGGATCCCAAAACCGGGGCTACTAGATTGAATTTTCATTCTATTCCTTTTAATGTTACAATACATATATATACATGCCAAAGCATCCATAAATCCTAATCCATTAACCCTGGATTAGAACATAACTGTAGTTCCCTTAACTGGATCTACAAAAAATACCTTGGAAAGAAAACCATCATTCCCAAAACCATGTATGAAAACTATGCACAAAACCATAGGTAGGCTCACCCACCTAATATAGGATCCAAAAAAAATTCCCTGGGGTGCTGCCCTAGACCCCGTAGAGGGGGGCTACCACCCCCCTACTACGCCCGGCACAACGTACATGGGGGGCTACCACCCCCCCACATGTGGGGTAGTCATGGAGAGAATATAACACACACCCAACATTATCCCACTTATTGTTTTCTTTCTACATGAGAGCTTAGTTATTGGTCCAAACTTGCAACACCCATTGTTTCTCTACACCAAGAGAACTTCTCAGTGCTCATAGACTTTGTCAATGCATCTGCATTATTCTTCAAACTGTCCACCTTTACCAGCAACACATTTTTTTCCTCAACCATGTCCCTCACAAAGTGATACTGAACATCAATGTGCTTTGTCTTTGAATGATAAGCAGGGTTCTTTGCCAAGAAAATTTCACTTTGGCTCTTACAATCTATCCTTATAGCTTGGTGTACTAACCCCATACTTGAACACAATATCTGCAACCAAACTGCTTCCTTGCTTGCATGAGTGGCTGCCATGTATTCTGCCTCTATAGTTGAAAATGCCACTACAGACTGTCTCTTGCTCATCCAACTGACTACACCTCCAAATAGGTTAAACATGTACCCAATTATAGATCTTCTTTGATCCACATCTCCAGCCCAGTTTTCATCAATAAAGACATGAATTTACAAAACTCTGTCCAATCCTGGTCTTCCTTGGTAGCATAGACTGTAATCACTAGTGCCACGCAAATACCTGAAAACCCGCTTCACTATTGTCCAATGCTCCTTCCTTGGTTTTGACATAAACCTACTCAATACTCCCACTGCATGTGCAATATCTAGTCTAGTACAGACCACTGCATACATCAAGCTACTGATTTCACTTGCATATGAAACACTAGACATGTGCACTTCCTCTTCTTGAGTCTTAGGACACTCTTCAGCGGACAAATTTACACATGCAGGAATAATAACCTTCACCGGTTTACTATCCCGCATATTAAACCTCTGCAATATTGTCTCGACATACTTCCTCTAGTTTAACCAGAACTTCCTCTTTTCCCAATCTCATTTAATTTCCATGCCCAAAATATAGTTTGTAGCACTAAGATCTTTCATGTCAAATTTGGAGGACAATTGAGTCTTCAATTCCTAGATAATTTCTTTTTTATTTTGAATCAACAACATATCATCCACATACAAGCCCAAATAAATAACACGTCACCAATTAATTTAAAATACACACAGTGATCTACTTTGCTTCTAGTGAAGCCAAGTCCTTGTATATATGTATCAAATTTCTGATACCACATCCTTGGTGATTGGTTTAACCCATACAGATACTTTTTAACCTACATACCAGTTCTTTCTTACCCTTCACCGCAAAGCCTTTAGGTTTCTTCATGTATATCTCTTCCATATCCCCATGAAGAAATTTTGTCTTCACATCCATCTATTCTACATCAAAATCAAAAGCCGCAACAATAGATAAAAGTAATATAATAGAATCTACCTTGGCAACTAGAGAAAAAATATCACCAAAATCAATTCCTAACACCTAGGAATAACTTTTTTCTACCAACTGAGCTTTGTATTTATCCACCTTGCCTTTTGCATTCATCTTCTTCTTAAACACTCATTTTCTTCCAATGGGTTTCCTTTTGGCTGGCAACTCCACCAGATCCCAAGCCTTATTTTTGTGCAAAGATATCATTTCATCAACCACAACCTCTTTCCATAGTTTTTCATCCTCTGAATCTACTGCTTCCCTCACAGTTATGGGATCATCATCAGTAATAGATAAAACAAAATTTGAATAGAAAGCAGATGGACTATACCTTTCTAGCTGCCTTGTTTCTCGAACTGATCTTCTCACAATTAGAGTTTGTGGCTCTTCTTCTTCTGATTCCTCTTCTGTTGTAGTGTCGATTCTTCTTCCTTTAGCTTAAACTATATCTTCTCAGATTCCTTTGGTAGGACTTCATGTTTAATAACATATTTGACCTCTCTAAACACCACATCTTAGTTGTACACAACCTTCCTTGATTCTAGGTTACAAATCTTATAACCTTTTAAATCATCCTTATACCCAATAAAGATGCACCTTTCATATTTACTATCCAACTTTTTTCTTTTATCATTTGGAACATGTACATATGCATCACATCCCAATACCCTTAGATGTGAAAGAGAAGGTTTCTTACTAGTCCATACCTCTTTTGGAGTCTTATCCTCCAACACTGATGAAGGTGATCCGTTGACCAGGTAACATGCAATCTCCACCACCTCTGCCTAGAATTCTGATCCTAACCCGGCACCACTAAGCATGATTCTTTCCTTTTCTATCAACGTCATGTTCATTCTTTTTTAAACTCCATTTTGCTGAGGTGTGTATGGAGTAGTCTTCTATCGTGCTATACCACACTTCTTACATAACTGTTCAAATTCCTTCTTCCAAATCTCTCCACCGTTATCTATCCTCGACACCTTTATCTTATTTTATGTTTGTTTTTCCACAAGAGCCTTAAATTCTTTAAACTTGTCAAAGACTTTAGATTTCTTCCCGAGGAAATATATCCATGTATTCATTTAGAATTCATCTATAAATGATACATAATAAACATAATTACCTGGTGATAGAACCGACATAGGTCCAAACACATCACTGTGCACAAGCTCTAATATTTGTTTTGCCCTCTTAACACCAGAGGGGAAACTCATCCGATTCAACCTCCCATATACACAATTTTCACAGAAATTAAAATCCAAAGAGAAATTAGACATACCTTCTACCATACCATTACCATGAAGTCTTTGAAGGCCCTTCTCTCCAATATGTCCAAGCCTTTTATGCCATATCATCATCTTTTCTCCAAATACCACTAGATTTTCTACTCCACTTTCAGGAACCAAAAAATTGTTTCACCCATCAAACAGTGCTACCCTGAAGCTTGTACAGAGCTCCAATACAGAATCCCCGCATCAATACTAATTCTCCCCAAACCATCTTGCAGGTATCTTTCTTGAACACTGGTTTTACACCTGCATCATCCAGCTTGCTTACATAAATAAGATTTCTGGCCAATGCAGGAATATGCAAAACACCTGAAAGTGTTCTAAACCTTCCACCTTGGAACTTCAACTTGACTTTTCCGAGACCAAGGATTCTAACCTTCCTATCATCCCCTAAGAAGAAATCACCACCATCATATTTCTCATACTCGTAGAACCACTCTCTATGGGGAGTGAAGTGAAAGGATGCACCTGAGTAAATCAACCATGCCTCATGATCTACATGTGTACTTGAAGAAGAAGCCAAGTACACATCCCCACCTTCATCTGAGGTGGTTTTCTCCTCTGCCAAAGGAGCATAATCATATCCCTTTCCTTTCTTAGGAGCTCTAGATTTACAGTCCCTTTTGAAGTGCCCTTCCTTTTCGCATTTCTAGTGCACATTTAGAGGTTTTCCTGGAGATTTAGATCTCCCTCTAGATTTAGATTTTCCATTCGAGGAATTATTTTTGTTTCTATTCTGGGACCATCCTTGTATAGAAAATGGATCACGATTTCGGCCCTCCATATTTTTCCGTCTCATCTTCGCCGACAGCAAGGATGAGACTATTTCATCAAATTGCAAGGAAGTTGCATTGTTACCTATTGCAACAACCAGACTATCCCACGATTCTGGTAGATAACACAACAAACTGATGCACTTATCGTCATCTGAATTTTTAATATCAACAGAAAATAATTGGCTTACCATAGTATTAAAGGTGTTTAGATGCTCTATCACCAAGTCTCCATCTTTCATCCTTAGGTTATACAACTTTTTTCGTAGGAATAGTTTATTCAGCAGAGACTTAGGTTGGTACAAAGTCCCTAACTTGTCCCACAAAGCCTTCATTGAAGCTTCCCCTGATACATTTAGCAATACTGAATCTGAGACACATAATCATATTGTTCTCTTTGCCTTCCGATCCAACTTCACCCAGTCTTCAACTGACATTGTTGTTGGTTTAGTACCAAGATCTACCTCGATCCACTAATCTTTATCCACCAGCAGATCCTCCATCTTGAGTTTCCACAACTCAAAACTTTGACCATTAATGTTTTCGATCTCTATCTTTCCATTGCTTGTCATCTTCTTTCACCACAAGAATCGATCCCGCAGATCTCCCACTGAACAGGGTATACCGTAGGCCCGAGAAAAACCCATCAGTAGCAAAGGTGTCCCCTTAAAGCCGAAATAAATCTAATACCAAATGTAAGTTTTAATCCCATACAAAAATACCTACATATGAATTCTAGAAACAAAAAATAAACGATGGCGAGAGCATAAAAACATAAAACATATATACACAGAGATTTTCCCCTAGATCCCAAAATCAGGACTACTAGGTTGATTTTTCATTATATTCCTTTCAATGCTACAATACATATATACATGCCGAAGCATCCATAAACCCCAGTCCATTAACCCCATATTAGAACATCACCGTAGTTCCCTTGACCAAATCTACAAAAAATACCATGGACAAAAAACCATCATCCCCAAAACCATGTGTGAATACTATGCACAAAACCATAGGTAGGTTCACCCACATAATATAGGGTCTAAAAAAAATTTCCACGGGGTGTTGCTCTGAACCCCATAGAGGGGGGCTACTTCCCCCCTCAAACCCCCCAACAAGGTGGGTTTCCGCTCCCCCCAGTTTTCCCTATGAAACATACAGTAGAGTCTACCACCCCTTGCGCGTGGGGTAGTTGTGGAAAGAATATAACACACACCCAACAAAAAAGAAAAAAACATAATGAAGGAAAGACAGCTACATGGTTTCCTGTAGCAACCTGTGTTATAACAACAACAAACCATTTATGCATTCTCCTTCACCACCCATGCAAATAGAGAGCTCCATCATCCCTGTAGGCATTGTGACTCATGTCCAAAGCTCCACCAGAAACAGATTTGGCACTTGGAAGAAACTTGCACACAACAACCTTATTAGTCAAAGAATAAGCAAGCTATGAAGACCTGTGCAGAAGCAAGCAAAGAAAATTAGCACCTCCAGGGAAGCATGGATCAATCATAAACTCAGCAACAACATGCATGCCTCTCAAACAACTATCAAGTAGGTACACGTATGCAATATTATTGACCTCTTCACTTGAGCATATTATAGTTATAAATTTGTTGTTGATGCATGAGAGGTGAGGTTTTATAAAGCTAAGGATGGGTCAACATTCTTAGCCACCCTCAACTAGTTAATTGTAGCTAACTTCCTCACTCATGCAATGTGGAAAAGCCAAGTTAGGAAGAGTGATGATTTTGAGAAGTGGGGACAACAGTTAAAAGAGGAAACTTGTGCAAAGGCCAAGTCACAAAAGCAGTCCAAGCCCTCCATCCACTATCTATCCATCATTCATCCATCCCATTTCATAAGAAAAAAATAACATTTTTCAAGAACAAACCCTACACTCTATGTCACCTTGAAATTTTTTTGTAAAAAACACAGAGCACATCCTCTCCATTTTCACAAACTTACACTACTCTCTCTGAGCCCTACCATTATCCTCCAAACTCTCTACATCATTCATCACTCCCATACAGTTAGAAGACCCTGAAAGAGAAGGAATGATTGCTACAGGAAAGCATAATGCTGCTACAAGAAGGAAGAAATGAACAAATTGTGCTAAAAACCAAAATGGCAGTGCCTAAGAGAGGCTTAATCAAACAAAGAAATCCAAAGCCCATTAGGCAATCATCCATGCCACAAAAGAGAAGAAGAAGGCAACAAAATGAAAGAATGCATTCACCATCAAAATAGAAATCAAACTACAGTGATAAAAAGAGGCTTTCTAAGGGGTCTCTAATATCTTTCTAACTTTTGTCCAAGGCCTAAAATATGTTATAGAAAGGGGAGAAAGGCATGGAAAAGCCGGTCCACAATGGACTTGAGGGGCATGGAAATTGAGTTGAGGGCCTACCCTAAGCTTAGACTATCATTTTTGCTCAAAATAGATTTAAACGGACTACTACATGGTTTCATTTAGTTACTATAGGAATTACTATAGGATCTCATCTAAGGGCATTTTGAGGGTTCCAGAGGTGTTCAAATGGTGGAAAAATGTAGAAGGAGATTGGAAAAGGATGTGGAAGACCTTGCCAAACCGAAAAATCTTAAAGAACCCATCTTGCATAAGTGGAAAAAGGCATAAATGTACAAATCAGGGAGGCCACCAGGGCCATGAATGAGCCATAATGAGGTCACTAAGTTGCTCAGAGGATGAGCAACACTTTCAACAGAGGGGTATGATGGGCCTCCAAATTAGATATAAATTTAGGCCCATCTAACCATCCTTCAACACATTAAACCTCTCTTTTTTCATTAAATAATGTATTTGTAACTTTAATATGTTTATTAGGAAGGTTTATGGATAATTGCATATTTGTGCCTAATATTATTATTTTTGTGGAATATTGGGTAGATTATGAAGATTTAGAGGAGATAATTTAGGGACTTGCTCCCTACTACAAGAGGATAAATATTATATAATAAATAAAGAAGATATTATGAAATTATTGCACAGATTCTGGAGCTCCAATGATTGAGAAAATCTAGGAATGTGTTCCTTGTCATTTAATGCAGATTCCTAGTATTGGGAACTAGATCTAATATTTGAGGGGTTTTGGTCGGAAAAGCTTCCTCCTTTCAGGGGGAATGCTTCCTAATCATTTTGTATAAGTATCAAGTCGAATTTGCCTCTACGGGTTGATTTTTCTTAGTCTTCTTGTGGAGAGTTTTCGTATTTTTGTAGCTCCACTTTCATTTCTTGCGGTGATAACAATGTAAACTTTGAAATGGGAACTGATACTGTTAGGGTCCCACCCTAACCCCCTTATTTATGTAATGGGATCGAGTCATAGTCAAGAGTCAATAAAGCCCATATTAATAATTGTAAGTGGTTAACCCACAATTAATGACGGGACCACAGTTAATTGCAAATGGGCCGTAGTATTAGATAGATGGTATTAATAAAACCCATGGTATTGATCCATGGTATTGCATGTATGAGTCATATATAAAGGATAGAGACTCCCTTCGAGGAGCATCGTGTCTTATTTTTGAATCGAGATCTGCTCTATTGGAGGTTGCCCCCTCAAAGAGACCAGTGAACATTGCTTTCTGAATAATAAAATATTTGCTGTTGTCTCTCACTATTCTATGTTCTGGGTATCCTTATTCGCATATTTTGTATTTGGGTATCTTTTTGCAGGTTAAAAGCATAACAAGTGGTATTAGAGCACTTTCCAGGGCCGGTGGGATCTCCATTTCTTAGCAAATTTATTTTTGGCTAGAGATGTGTTCTGGCGTCTTTAAACCACGGGATCTGTCGTTGAGCGCATAAACCTGCGGATTTGGGGAGGCATGCACGCAGGAAATACAAGAGGTGGTCACGCTTGTTGGACTCCCTTCTAACCCCTGTGGGTACCCCTTCGAGTAGTAGCACATTAGACAAAACCGTGTACGGACTGTCTTCCAAGTACCTTCTGGGTATATCAGAAGCCCCTTAGCTCCTCCACAACCTCGCCATAGATAAACTGTCGGCCGTCTTGCTGCTACAGTACACCGAGAATAGCACTCGGAGAGATTACTCACCTGTACGATAAGGTAGTCGAGTTGTACAGCTAAGGGTACAGTTGATCCTCCTTAGTTAGAGCCCTGAAACATTGGGCCGAGTACTACTGTCAGACCCTTATGTATATTGCGATCTGTAGCACCTGAAATTCCTCGAGACCATAGTTCCCTTTTCTATCTTGGGATCACGCATCATCTCTGCCAGATTTGCTTGTGCAAAGGGGTGCAACAGTAGTAGACATTAGTCCCACAGTTCTGAGTTAGCAGACCAACCATTCCGATCTATTAGATCCATCAGATCTGCAGCAACAGTCTGTTCCGCCGCCCAGAGCTATCCGATCCGCCATTCAGATCTCTCAGATCCACCAGATCTGAGTAGTTGTGTGGGGTTCCTATACCAGGGCATAATTTTCGCAGGACTTTTGGCAGCATTGACATTTTGAGGATTTGGCGACTGCAGTATTCATGAGTAAAACTCTCCCGGGGCGCTTATTGGTGATCTAGCCCATCAGAATCAGGACGACGAGCTGAGCACGGTGGTACCATTCAATTCTTACTGATTTTTTTTTTTGGGCGGTCCCAAATCTCAAGAACATCTAATCAGTGCATGGTAGAAACTAGAGCTCAAGCTATGGCCAATGAGAGGATTGACAAACTTGAACTAACCTTGCAATCCATCCAAAGTTAACTTGATAGACTATCTACCCTACTCTCGAAGGGCAAGGAGGAAGCCCACGAGGAGGCGTATAATGGAAATGGACACAGTGAGGGTGAGTCTAGCCACTCTCCTCACGTCTGGGGCACCCACCAACAATCCCGTCAGCGACCTCCCAAGTTGGATATGCATAAATTTGACGGTTCTCACCAGCAGCATGGATAGCACAAATGGGGCAGTATTTCAATCTGAATAACATCTTAGATAATGAGACTCAACTTATGGTGGGGAGCATATACTTGGACAATGAAAGGTGGCAATGGTGGGAATGGCATCAACATTGCAATGGACCTTTTCTGGCTTGGAACAACTTCAAAAAAGCTCTTACAGACCGCTTTGACCAGGAATCTTCTTTTTTGGGTCGTCTTACTAAGCTCCGATAGACTGGCACAGTGGATGAATATATTACAGCCTTTGAAGCCTTAGCCTTCCGCACTAGGGGTCTCTCAGATGTGTTCTACACGGAATGTTTTATCAGTGGTCTTAAAGAAGCCATAAAAGCCCAAGTCCTACTGCACCACCCTCCCACATGGACGGAGGCTTGCAAGGTAGCTCGTAACGTGGAACATGCGTTAGCAACCCAGTACAGTCGCCCAAATTTCTCCGCTCAGGGTCGCCCCCCACAGGCTCACAACACAACTCAAACACTTAAGGTCCAAAAGGTGTCACCTGCAAAAATGGCCGAAAGAAGAAAGCAAGGATTATGCTACTACTGTGATGAAAAATACTCCCCAGGTCATAAATGCAAGGAGCCCAAATTTTTTCAAATTGATGCCACTGACTACATATCATCGGAGGAAGATCCACCACTTGAGGAACATGAGGCGGTAGAAGAAGACAACCGAAAGGACAATGTCCCTGACGAACCAGTTATTTCGCTGCATGCTTTGGCAGGGATTTCCTCACCTCAAACTCTCAAAATCAGAGGTTTTATTAAACATCGCCTAGTAGTAGTCTTGATTGATAGTGGAAGTACACATAATTTCATCCATCAGAAAGTCGTGGAAGTAGTGCATTGTTTTGTACGAGCAGTTTCTAACTTCCAAGTCCAAATTGCGGATGGGGGCACAATGAAATGTGAAGGCTACTGTGAAAGTGTCAAACTTCAAATGGGGGATTATCAGTTGAAGACCCACATGTTTTCCATACACATGGGAGGGTGTGACATTGTCCTCGGTGCTGAATGGCTCCGCACTCTTGGGCCAATCACAATGGATTTCCAGGAGTTATATATGAGTTTTAAGCAGAACAACTCCACACATACCCTCCGTGGACTCCAGGTGGGAGCTCCCCCTATCATCAGCTCGCATAGGATGGAAAAATTGCTAAAAAAGGGCCATCATGGAGTTATAGCTCAATTTAATGCTATCCAAGTAGTCGCAACCAAGTCTCTGCCGATTCATCCTGAGATGCAACAGATTTTAAATAACCATCTGCAGATCTTTGACAAGCCTCATGAGCTTCCACCCTCGAGAGGAGAAAATGATTATAGCATCACCTTGGTTCCAGGGGCCCAATCCCCAAATGTGCGCCCATACAGATATCCATTCACCCAAAAGAATGAAATAGAAAAAATAATCAAGGAACTTTTGGAAGCAGGTGTCATTCGTCCTAGCATTAGTCCTTATTCATCACCGATGGTCATGGTGCTCAAGAAAGATGGGGAGTGGCGGATGTGTCCAGACTTCAGGGCCCTTAATAAGTTGACAGTCAAAGATAAATTTCCCATCCTGGTGGTTGATGATTTTCTGGATGAACTCAATGGGGCTCAATTCTTCACTAAGCTGGATCTGTGCTCAGGCTCCCACCAAATTCGCATGAAGGAAGTCGACATTCCAAAGACTGCTTTCCGAACTCATGATGGCCATTATGAGTTCCTGGTCATGCCATTCGGTCTTTGTAATGCCCCATCTACTTTTTAGAGCCTTATGAACCACCTTCTCAAACCATATCTCAAGAAATTTGTCCTTGTCTTCTTCGATGACATCCTCATCTATAGTTGCACTTGGGCCACACATCTTCAGCATGTAGATCTACTCTTGCAACTGCTCCGCAAGCATCAATTATTTGTTAAGATGTCCAAGTGTTCATTTGGCATGTAAGAAGTTGAGTATTTGGGCCACATTGTGGGGCGTGAAGGTGTCAAGGTGGACCCCAAAAAGATCCAGGCAATGCAAGATTGGCCTCAACCTAGGACCTTGAAGAGCCTAAGAGGATTTTTGGGTCTCACAGGCTATTATCGCAAATTTGTCCGCAATTATGGTCACATAGCGAAGCCCCTCACTCAACTCTTGAAGAAAAATTCATTCTTCTGGAATGAGGACGCACAACAGGCCTTTATATCTCTCAAAAATTCCATGTGTTCCACTCCAGTCTTAGCACTACCTGATTTCACCAAATCTTTTGTCATTGAATGTGATGCTTCGAGTACGGGTATTTGGGCGGTCTTAATGCAGGAAGGACGACCTTTGGCCTTCACAAGCCAACAACTAAGTGGGAAGAATCTGGGCCAATCTACCTACGAGAAGGAAATTATGGCCATATTACATGCAGTAGAGACCTGGCGACCTTACTTATTGGGGCGACGTTTCCAAATCCGCACAGACCATCACAGTCTTAAATATTTTTTGGAGCAGCGCCTATCCTCCCCACAAAAAAATAAATGGCTCGCCAAAATGCTGGGATATGATTATGAGATCATTTACAAGAAAGGGCAAGACAATAGTGTAGCAAATGCACTATCTCGCCAATTTGAGGAGGAAAGTACTCTCCTAACAATTTCCCTCCCCATTCCAAAATGGATTGAAGAGGCTCGCAGGGAATGGTTTTCACATCTCGGGCTCTCCCAACTCATTTCTCATTTACAGGCGGATACAAATTCCACCAAGGGCTACTCATGGCAGGATAAGATTCTTCGCTATAGGGACAAAGTCATAATATCACCAACATCCACCCTCAAAAGTCACATTTTAGCAGAATTGCACTCATCCCCCATTGCAGGACATTCAGGCTTTTAGAAGACGTATGCTCACACCATAAGATCATTTTTTTGGACAGGCATGAAAAAGGACATCCTTACTTTCGTAGCAGAATGCGATGTCTGTCAACGCCACAAAGGGGAGACCGTCAACGCACCAGGCACGTTACAACCGTTACTCATCCCGGCATCAATATGGATGGAGGTTTCTATGGATTTCATTACAGGTCTTCCAAAGTCAGGAAACAAGTCAGTCATCATGGTGGTTGTGGACAGACTTTCGAAGTATGCTCATTTCTGCGCCCTACCCCACCCGTTTATACCGACTTTGGTCGCTCAATATTTCATGGATCAGATCTTCAAATTGCATGGCATGCCCACTTCTATTGTGTCCAATCGCGACCCGATCTTCACAAGTAATTTTTGGCAGGAACTCTTCAGGCTACAAGGCACTCAACTAAAACTCAGTACTTCCTATCATCCACAAACAGATGGTCAAACTGAAGCCGTCAACAAATGTCTGGAAACCTACCTTAGGTGTTTCACTTCAGAAAAGCAACATCTTTGGGTACAGTGGTTACCTTTGGCTGAATGGTGGTATAACACCAACTATCATGCCACCACCAAAATGACTCCCTATGAAGTAGTATATGGTCAACTCCCTCCTTCCCCTACTTCTTATATCAAGGGGTGCTCAAAGGTACAAGCAGTGGATCAACTCCTACAACACCGCGCAACCATGCTCGCCCATCTTAGAGAGAATCTTCATCAAGCTCAAAACTGCATGAAGCAACAGGTAGACCAGCATCGCTCAGAGCGCCAATTTCAAGAAGAGGATCAGGTTTTTTTGAGGCTGCAACCATATAAGCAAATATCACTCAAAGACAAGGGTTGTTAGAAACTATCTCCAAAATTCTACGGACCATATCAAGTACTTCAGCACATTGGAGAAGCAGCTTACAAGTTGGCTTTGCCACCTACTACAAAAATCCATCCAGTTTTCCATGTCTCATGCCTCAAGAAAGTGATTGGGAACAATTGCAGAATTCAAACCAGTCTACCTGAATTGGACGAAGAAGGGTCAATCTGGCTCCAACCTGAACAAGTCCTAGACACACAATACAGGCACCTGCAGGGCTGCATGATTAGGGAAGTCCTCGTCAATTGGAAATACACCTCTCTGGAAGATGCAGCTTGGGAACCAGCCACTATTCTTCAGCAGTTTCCGCAGCTTCAGCCTTGAGGACAAGGCTAGTCTTAAGGGGGAGGGCATGTTAGGGTCCCACCCTAACCCCCTTATTTATGTAATGGGATCGAGTCATAGTCAAGAGTCAATAAAGCCCATATTAATAATTGTAAGTGGTTAACCCGCAATTAATGATGGGACCACAGTTAGTTGCAAATGGGCCGTAGTATTAGATAGATGGTATTAATAAAACCCATGGTATTGATCCATGGTATTGCATGTATGAGTCATATATAAAGGATAGAGACTCCCTGCGAGGAGCATCGTGTCTTATTTTTGAATCGAGCTCTGCTCTATTGGAGGTTTCCCCCTCGAAGAGGCCAGTGAACATTGCTTTCTAAATAATAAAATATTTGTTGTTGTCTCTCACTATTCTATGTTCTGGGTATCCTTCTTCGCATATTCTGTATTTGGGTATCTTTTTGTAGGTTAAGAGCATAACAGATACAATTACCCGTTTCATTGAGGTAGCAAAAAAGTCAACCGATTTTGAAAAGTGGTGATGTAGAATACATATTTTTTTGTTTATTTTTGTTTATTTTTTAATTTTTTTTTTTTTTTTTTCAGAGCATATTTTTTATACTTTAAATTTTCTTATGTATTAAATATAAATATTTGTTTTTAAATGTTAGTGATTTTCATGTTAATTTTGAAACGTGTTGATGCAGCATCAACCCCTTTTTTTAGAGGGCTTATTTTTGACACTTTATATTTTCTAATGTATTAATTGTGGATTTTTTTTTAAATGTTACATTTTTTGACACTTTAAATTTTTTTATGTCCAATTATTTTTTAAATGTTGATTACTTAACAAATTTTCTAGTTATCATCTTTTTTTTTAAATTTTATTACTTTAAAAACCAAATATAAAAATATATATAAAAAATGACAAAAAAAAATGTAAACAAAAAAATTATCTTGTAAATGATAAAAAATTGAAAAATATATTTCTTTTTAAACTATAGCAATAAATAAATAAATAAAAATACAACAATTTTAAAAAACAATTAAAAAATTAAAAACAAACCTAATTTAAAAAGAAAATGAAATAATTTAAAAACAAAAATAAAAAAAAAACTAACCAAAGTTAAAAACTATTAAAATTAAATTTTAAATCATATATATATATATATATATTAAAAAAAAAAAAAAAAAAAAAACAAACAAAAAAACATAGTTAATTGAAAAATTTAGAACATTAATATTAAAATCTTTAAAAAATATAATAAAAAATTGGAGGGTGGGGCTAAAATCCAATTCTAAGAATCGGATTTCAGCCCCGTCCACTTAATACATATACATATATATATATATATATATATATAGTAATTTTTATTTTTTTATTTTTTTTGAAGTGGTCGGGGCTGAAATCTGATTTTGAGAATCAGATTTCAAACCCTGCCCAATGGCCCAGGGGGCACTACTCTTGCGGGTGGAGTTGTGTGCAACTCCGCCCGCATAGGGGCTTAAAATTGATTCTCAGAATCAAATTTTAGCTCCGCCCCCTTAAAAAAAATATTACTAATAAAAGCATTTGTTAATAATTTTATTTTTTTTGAGTGGGCGAGGCTGAAATTCGTTTCTCAGAATTTGATCTGATTCTTAGAATCAGATTTCAACCCTACCACCCACTTGAAAAAAAAATGTTAATAATTTTTTTTTTAAGTTGTCGGTGCTGAAATCCGATTCTTAGAATCGCATAAGAATGAGATTTCAACCCCGCCCTCCATTTTTTTTTTAATAATTTTTCTTTTTCTAATATTTTAATATTAATGTTCTCGTTTTTTTTAGGTCTTTTTAAATTTTTAAATTTTTTTAAATATTTAAATTTATTTTAAATAGTTTTTTAATTTTTATTAGTTTGTTTTATTTTTGTTTTTAAATTATTTAAAATTTTTTAAATTTTTTGTTTTTTTTTTAATCAAGTTTGTTTAAATTTTTTTAAATAGTTTTTTAAAATTGTTTTATTCTTTTTTTTTTATGGTTTTTATAAAAATAAAATCATTTTTTTATGGATTACAAGATAATTTATTTATTTTTACATTTTTTATGTTTTTTTAGAAAACATGTTTTTGTTATTATTTATTTCTTTGTATTTTTTTTTTAATAAGTTAATTTTGTTTTTCTTTTTTAACATGATTGATTTTTTTTTTGGTCTTTTTTAGGTTAAATTATTTATTTATTTTTTTTATGTTTGATTTGTTTTTTTGACTTTTTTTATATATTGGATTTTTTTGGGGTCATTTAAAAAAAAAAAAATTAAGTATATATATTTTATTTACTTTTTTTTTTTGTTTCTTAAATTGTTTTTATTTTTGCTTTTGTTTTTAAATTTATGTTTTTATTATTCTTTTGAAATTTTAATGTTTTTTGGAGTCATGATAAAATATTTTACACCATTTTTTCAAAATGTTGAAAATTCATAATAAAAAGAAAGAAGACGTTATTTCAGCATCAACACTTCAACACTTTTCATTTTCAGGGTGTTTTTTACACAATTTTTGCAAAAAAAATTGGTTTTCATTGCCATTTTTAAAACATGTTGAAATTTTATCTTAGAAAAAAAATGTTATTCCAACATCAACACTTTTCATTTTTGAGTTGATTTTTCATGTTTTTGGGGGATTTTTTTGGCTAGAGATCTCGTTTTGAGTTTATAATTCCTGTTTCAAAGTTTACATTGTTTGATGTAATTCTATTGATGGAAATATTGAAGATTGGTGCCATGTTCAGCTTCTAAATCTTGGTCTCCTCCATAGGAATCTGATTCTCCTTGGGCTTAGCCATCCCATGAGCCTCAGAGCTCTTTTCTATCATTTACTTTTCTTTTTTTCACTTCTTATTCACATGCATCTCTTGTTCTTGTCATTTTTCTATTTCTGCATTTAGTATTAATGATTTCTTGTTGTAGTATTGGGTTAAATGGTTGAATTAAGTTATTTTGCAGGATCACAATCATCATTTCATCATTGGAACATATTTGGAAGGTCGTAGTAATAATTGAACTACTTAGATTAGCTTGTTTATTCCCAAATCTAGATTTCTGGAAGTCCCTTGTGACAAATAATAGTAAATTTCTGCTATTTTTTAGAGAATTCTAACGAGATTCAATCAAGTTGATTCCACTTTCATTACATCACAAAAAAAATCTAGTTAATAACAAAATTTACCCCATTG
The DNA here is from genome assembly GCA_031772625.1 of Pinus tabuliformis. Classification (NCBI taxonomy): domain Eukaryota; kingdom Viridiplantae; phylum Streptophyta; class Pinopsida; order Pinales; family Pinaceae; genus Pinus; species Pinus tabuliformis. The sequence goes on from CM062814.1 coordinate 575,150,996, forward strand.
CATTTTCACTTGATTAGATTAGGAATTTGATAGATTTACTAGCTCACTAATTCTCGAATTTCTAGATTTTAGACCAGTAATTCTCTGCTATTTTTTAGCATGGGTTCACAAAGGTATTTTTGAGTGATTTCACTTGGAATTCATACCTAAAACACCCTAGTCAATAAAAAATTTGTCCCATCCAATTTTGATTTGATTTTCTTGGTCATATGGTGAATTATAACTTCTTTTAGCAAATCTGTAATATCTAGTAGTAATTACAGGATCTCCTGTAGCAGCCTTCCAACATGTATATACTTGCCCATATTCACTTAAGAAGCTTGGTTTTGGTCCCTTAGGGTTTAATCATGACCTATATGCTCTAAATAAATGGTTGAGGAAGAATAAACACCAATTAGGACAGGCCTTTTTACAATGTATATGAGGTCTATTTATTTGAATTCACGCTCTTAGGATTTCAATTACACTTTGTTGTTCTTACCTATGATTTTTTTTTTCCATCTCTACAATTAATTTAGGATATGATTTTATTACATTCACTTCATTACATCATGACAGAGAAGGAAGGACACATATAGTGTTGATAACTCTTAAGTTTGTACAAACCCCTGGTTGATAATTAGAGTTGGTAGCCTTGCGAGTTGCAGCGTTCTTGTTGCAATACTGAGGCTCATCAAACTTACGAGAGCACCTAAAAAGGGAAGTGGGGTGGCTCAGCATGGGATGCCATGGCACTGCCACATTGTGGACCAACAAGAAGCAAGGGTTGTGTGGAGTTATGACCCATTGATCCACGTAAGCCTGAAGGTAGGACCCCGACATCATATCTACAAAGAAATTTAAGAAATGTCGGGATGAAATTAGCACGAGATGATGTGTCCCAAATGTTACTTCCTGGAGGTTGTAAGGCGAGTATTCGAGGAGAATCACCGAAGAGGCACAGACTAGGGTGACATTTCCCAAACGTCTCAACCTCAAAAGTTCAAAAGAGGGTCATGTGAAGGGAGAGCTAGAATGACAGAACCAGGACTACGTGGAGGACTTGAGGACATGTAAAGGATGATGATGTGGGTCCAATGTGACATGGTAGGGATATTATAGGTGCAAGGATACACGCATAATGCAAGCCCCAACTTGTTGATAAGAACATGTCTGCAAACTCATAAGTGGTTTTGGAAACCTAATACTGCCTTTCTTGACACCCCCTGCAGTGGTTTTAGAAAAGGGTGATGGAGGGGTATTTGAATTGATCCCAGTTGAAGATCTAGAGATGGGTAGTTTTGTTAAACCACTTTGTACACCATGCCTGCCCTTATTAACATCCATGCATGTTGACTTGTTGTAATTTATTGATATGGAGCATGAGCATCGTGGATCATTGATGTAATTTAAATAGTTATTTTATACATATATATAGCTACAGTGGAATTAGGCATCAGGTTGGAGCCACTACATCGATCTAACGATGGTGAATCACTGTTGGAAATCAATGATATGAATGACACCTCCCTTGTGACATTAGCAAGGATGCTGCCGCCACGCATACTGTTTATCTAACTTTTGGGATGGACAGTCAAGATGTCGGTGGACCCCCTGCCCCACCTTGTGACGTCAGTAGGGAGGGTACATATATGTAAATATACATATATGTGTTGTGGTTATGAATACTCTGGTGTAGGAGAAGAGTAGTAAAATTAATTAAATAATTCAAACCCTTGAAAGGAGAATTGATAAGGAAAAAATGGACATAAGAGACAAAAAAAACCCATTTTTCTAACATTACAAGAGAAATTGGATTAGTAGTACACATCCCAATGAGGTACATGAGGTGTTTATAATAGGATTCCATAACCTATGGAAGTATGTATGATATAATTTCAATTGTCTTCCTGACCACCTCCTTATAAACATAAAATGTTAGATTATTGTCTAGCTATCTATGCTTGTGCGTGACATTCTAGAATGAGGCATACCGGGGTGCCAAAATGGTTTGTGCACCACTTATGAAAATTGTGTATCTTCTAGACCCTCCATGCTACAAAGGAAATAAGTATGATGAGCCACATATAGTGGAACACCATGTTCTTTTCATGTCTCCTGATAACATATCAAAAAATGGTTCAATAGGAAGGTGGCCTAATTCATCTTGACTACTACTGTGCACTTTCCTACTACCACAATTGCTCCTACTGGTGCCTAGTGTTTTTGGCATTTTCACAATGGTTTGCATGCCATGAATTGGGTTGCAAATATGATAGCATCATCATTGATGTTTGGGATATCAAAACCATGCACACCTCTGTGTGTGCCACACTCTTCCTTAACCTCCTCAACTAGGGATTTCTCCATACTTTTGTTCATAAACAAGGGCTCTAGATCTTCATCCGTTGTAGATAAACTGATCATCTTCGCAATTCCATTTATATCAATGGAAATTAGTTGGTCGAACGAGAGAAAAAATCCTTGGTCACAACTCAACATATATTTTACACATATGTAAATCTTGATGATTTGACTAAAATGAGGAATTTTGAGTAAGTTCAAAATACCTCACTATATTAGGCCATATACCTACTCTTGTGGTTCTACTATGACAAATGAATTTTCTGGGATTGTGATGTGTTGTAAATACTTATCTAGTGCTAATATAAAAATTTCTTGACATCTGTGATGTCGTGGTCTGAATAATTCAGGTTCTCGACTATGTTGAGCATTTTCCCCTAACTAATAACTCCATGCGGGATTAGAGGCATCACCATGTGGTACTTTTGGTCCTTGTTCAGATGGATCAATGTTATGTTGGGCTTTCTTGGTGGAAAATACACCCATGGGAAACGATGCTGCACTGAACCAGATGAACTTAGTGTTGGGGTTAGGGTTATAGGGGGCAGAGGTGCTTATGATCCCCTTGTTGTATTTATTATGGCCTTCTTCTTGGGTGTATACACTCCTCCCCTAGTTGTTATCATTCTCGATATTATGTTGATTCACGACCTGTAAATCCTACTCTCTACTCGCTTGGATCTATCACCCCTTGCTATGCTCTTACTTCTCAACACTCTAAGCATAATGAACCCATAGAATGGGGTGGAAGAAACTTATACCTCTCTAAAATACTGCAAATTTCTTTCGGTTCCATACATCCAAAATCTATTAAACATGATATAATATTCCTATGCATTGAATTATGTAGGTGGATATGACATTGGTGCACAAACTCGCGTAGGTGGACATCCTAATAGTAGTCGATCCTATCAGATTCACTGATTTGGATGGATTATTCCCTTAAGATGCATAAAATATATCATTCCTGAAGTCACATTTCAGCCTTTATGAAACCATGTTGTTCAACCTACGTGGCCAATGTGATGTTTTTCAATGCTTTTTCCCTTTTCCGATTCTGCTTTTTCCCTGGTGTTAGTGCCTGATAATTGTTTGATTTTTAGTGAACCTACGTAGTTATAAAATGTTACCTACTCATGTGCATAAGGTCATCCCTTCTGGTAGCCCCAACTATATTCTTTGTGTTATCCCCCTCTTCACACTTTGATTTTTTTCTAGCAAAACATTTTTTTCTTCTTCAAAATGTGCAGGACGTCATTACTATGTGAAAGGTTAGATGCTACTATAGAGCTTCAACTAATTTCTATTCAAAAAAACTTCTATTGGCTCTTCGTTTAGCTTTTCCAACTAAATTTCTCATGCTTATGTCACATGCTTGATCGTATACGAACCTAACCATTTCATTTGAAAATTTCCGAGATGCTTCAAGAATTTGTTGTCATAGTATTCTTTTGTTGTATACATATATCATGCCAAACTTTCTCTCGCGCATTTTGGTAAAATCTTTCTATTACACAACTTTCTTCTAGTTGCAACTTCAATGAAAGTCCCTTTTATACTATGTCAGAATCAGTTAAGTGTACCAATGCAACAATGCGTAGACTTGGAACTATGAATTCCATAGGAATCGCTATTTCTAACCCATATATGAGTTTGGAATGTGTATGCCCAATAAATTTCTTACATGTGGTCTGATAAGCCCATAGGACTGCTCGAATTCTTAGATCCTAGTCATCCTGATTTACATTGCATATATTTTTTAAGGTCTTTTGTAGGATATTTTTAAAGGCCTAAACAAGACCATTAACTCGAGGATGATAATGTTTGCCTTTTTTATGGTAAACTTTGAATTATTCTGTTAAGGAAATAGTTAAGAAGTGGGTGCCTTTATCACTCATAAGTATTCTGGGACATCCATACCTTATAATTACATTTTCAAGCAAAAAAATTATTGTTGTTTCCCCATTGCAATATTTGACAAGTTCTGCTTCAGCCCACCTGGTAAGATAGTTTATTGCAGTTATTATATATCGAGCCCTTAATCTCTTTCTTGGTGGGATTATAGGCCCAAAAAATTATACTACCCACTTATCAAATTCTTATAATGTCACCTGTGGGAATAGGGGAATTTCATCCCTTTTGGATGGTTTCCCAACACGTTGAAATACATCACAACTCTAATAGAATTCTTTGGCATCCCAATGAAGAGTGGGACACCAAAGTCCTATGCATAGGATCTTCTGTGCACCAGAATTTCCTGCATAATGGCCTCCTACAATTCCTTCATGCGCTTCTCATAATATCAAAGGTCTTTCATGCTCCAAAACACAATGATGAACTATTCCATCTATGCCTAGCTTGTATAGGCAACCTCTGTGAGTTGATAATCCATTGACTTCACCACCAATTGCTTATTCTGCACTATTGTATATTCTGATGGGGCTACTCATGTGCTATGGAATTGAATAGTTTATTCGAATTAGTAATAAACCATATTTACTACGAACAAAAGTACATTTGGTAGGTTTTCATTGATATTCCTTACATCTTCTCCAGTTAATATGTCCAACAAATGATTTGGTCCCTTGTTTTACAACTACCTCAAAGTCATATTGTTGGAAGAGTGGCAATCACTGTACATATTCTTCCCTCCAACAATGGCTTGTTGACAAGGTACCTCAACGCAAAATAGTCAATATACATATTGAAGTGTGACCCAAGTATGTAGCTCCTGAACTTCTTCAGTGCATACACCATCATCAAGCCTTCTAATTTTATAGTGGTGTATTTCTATTTAGCAGTTGATAATTTCCTACTAGCAAATGCAATGGGGTGATCTATGTCCCCTTCTCCTAGTTGGGATAAAATTGCACCCAATGTTATGGAAGATGCATCCACATGAACATGAAACTCTTTCCCCTAATTTAGAAAAACCAAAATTAGCATAGCGACCAATTTCTCTGTTAAGGTGTCCAAAGCCATTTGACATTCTTCATCCCATTGGAACTTAACCTCCTTTTTCAACAGTTTTTCAAAGGGGGTTGTAATCTACACATATCCCCTTATGAATTTCCTATAATACCATGTATGACCTAAAATTGTGTGCAATTTCCACACTGAGGTAGGTGGAGGTAATTCTATTACTACAACCATTTTTGTGGGATCAACCAACATGCCTTGTTTGCACACTACATGACCCAACATAATATCGAACTCTGAGCAAAAAAAATATTCTTCAATTTTAATGAAATTTGGAGTTATCTACATCTATCGAGAATTTAGCACATGACTTCAATATTATTCCTGAAAAGGATAAATATTGTCCAATCCTCCAAATATACCTCTAGTAATTTGTGGATGAAGTCTTTAAACATTGCAACCACTACCCTAGAATATCACAGGTGTGTTCCTTAGGAAAAAGGGCATGACAGTATAATGGAAGGATCCCTATTATTTCGCAAAGGTAGCCTTATGTTTGTCTTTCAAAACAATTATAATTTGATGATAGCCCGAGAATCCATCAGTAAATGAATAAGCCTTCTTTACTCCTACATTCTCCAACACTAGATCTGTAAATGGGGTGGGAAATGGGTCCATTAGGGGAATTTTCAGGTATAAAATGGGCCTCCTAAGCAAAATGTACAACCAAAATAAATTTTATAAGAACCAATAGGATTCAATATGATGATGTCAACCATGGGGGATGATTCACCATTTTTGGAGCAAAAAAGTAAAAATATTAAAAAATAATAAAATAATAAAACTATTTTTTCAACTCGTATTTTCAACTTATCTCCCTAAGGTTTTACTCAAATTTTGTGTGGATTTCTCATTGGATGCATATTTAATTCCTCATCCAAGGAGTACCCATGTTGCATACTTTCGATGGACCCTACTACATGAAAAATGAGAAATATATGAAAAATGTGATTGCAATCACGTTTTTTCATGTATTTCTCATTTTTCGTGTAGAAGGTTCCATCAAAAGTATGCAACATGGGTACTCCTTGGATGAGGAATCAAATTTTGCATCCAACAAGTGTTTCCGCTCAAAATTTGAGTAAACCCATAGGGAGATAAGTTGAAAATACGAGTTGAAAAAATAATTTTTTATTTTTTCCCTCTAAAATTTGATGATGTAATCTAATCTTATTTGATTATTTCCACTATTATTTTATAATTTCCTTAGGAGGCCCACTTTAGACCTCAAAATTCCCCTAATTATGAACACAAGCATCATTAAGCTTTCTTAAATCCAAATAGATTATGATTTCTCGTCTCTTTGTCCTACATTACCATTGGGATTATTTATTTTTACTCTTCCACTGGTTCAATGATTCCAGCTTCCAACATCCTATCTAGCTCTTTTTTCACTTTATGCTTATATATAGGATTTAGTCTATATGGTTTTTGTCTGATTAGCTTCATGCCTAGTTTTAGGGGGATTCTCATCTCTCCTAGCTCCCTAGAAATTCCTTTCATTTATGAAAATGTGGTTTGGAAAAGGTCCTAGTACTCACATAATAACTCAACAATCTTTTCCACTGCCTTCTCATCCCAATAGTCCCCAATAAATATGAGCTTAGGATTTTTTTTTGGTTCCAATATTCACTTTTCACATTGTAACAGGCTTTGCATAGTCCACAGACTTCATCTATGGACCTACTATTGCACATTCTCCTTTTATTTATGGTACTTGTAAGTTTATCGGGTCATCCTCTTCTTCATATCCTTCTATGATATTGTAACATTTCATGAAGTCATTAGTGATCTTTGAATTCTTGTGTGAAAATCACAAGGGTACCGACTTCTACGTAGTCTATCCCTCTAGCTCAAATATTTTCTTTTTGACATTCTGTAGAGCGATATCAACTAAAGGATTTTCTGATTCAAGGATCAATGTTACCTTAAAATTCTGAGTCATTTCTCCCTAGCCTGTTGTTCCTCTTCACACCTATAACTCAATATACTAGTTACTTGGGATAGTATCCTATGTATGTACAAACAAATGTACCCATTCCTCCTCTGGTATCTTTTTCTTATTCCATACTACAACACAACCTTTAAGATAATTAGTAGGGAAACTTAACTTAGTATACCTTGGTTAAATGTCTTCCGCATCTAGCCCAAACTTGATTCATAACAAATGTCTGCATGTCTTCCAACTTTCCATCTTGTTCTTGTGCATGACCCACCAACATGTAGCAGTTTTTTTCAAAGTGATGTCTAAAGCTTACAATCTTAGTTCTTACGGTACTTGTAACTCAAAATATTCTACAAATTAATAAACAAATGAAACTCTATCAAACCTCAAGGGATTCCGATCCATTGTACTATGCAAGTAATATGTGTGCACCTTCTAGTATAGACATTAGGTAATATTTTTTGCCAGTTTTCAAGAACAAGAATTAGTATTTTGCCAACTCAACACACCATTGGAAATTGGATTGACATAATAATCCCTCTAAAAGGTCACATGGTAAATATTTTTATGGTTTTTTATGTTGAACTCAACTCTTACAGGATCCACATAGCAATCTCCTTATTATAGATCTAATGATGCAGTAACCCTCAAATATCATGATTCAAAAATCATCTACCTCTTCTTCGGGTTGATTATGACATAGTTATCAAAGGCCCAATCGATTCCTAATAAAGAAGGGTATGGATTTGTATCATCTACAATCTCAATTACCTCAATTGTCGGTGCTTCTAACCCCATAAATGTTGACCTCTATACTAGTCAACCTACCAATGAGAAATCCTATACTAATTTGCTAGTATCATCTGGATAGGTGACCAAGTCGAATTTGGTCTCCCCATTATCTCCCATGACTTTTTAAGAAGGATATTCACATATGAGCCTAGATCCAGAATAATATTATCCATGTCATAGTCCCCTATTTGCGCACTAAACTTCAACTCTGTATTTGTCTACATGGTAGGTATTTCCTATTCTTACACACATTGATCGATCATCCAACATAATCTGTTTAAGGCCAATTTATTCTTCAGTAAATCCTAACAACTTTTCAGGACATTATTAATAGGACTTACTGTTATAGATATTTTTTGGCACTGCAACCCCAAACATAAAATGTCCATAAACCAAGGGCTCCTAAGTCCCTAAAAGTGTTGTTCCAACCCCTAAAGTAACAAGGTCAACTGATTACAGCTTCTCCCAGAAGTTCTCCATGAAAAACTACTCAGAACTGGTCAAAACTGGATCATCTCACCTGCTCCATAGGAAAAGTGCATTGCATCTCACCTAAATACACACAGTGGGTGCGTTTCATTTCAAAAAGCCCTTCTATGGGGTGCGATGGGCAAGAAAGGACAAATGGCAGTGTCAATCCGCGAGGTGGAGAAGCATGGAATCTTCCAGAAACTTCTCCTGTGACACTTGCCTCTCTGAATTCGACCAAGGATGAGTAAGAGATCATCAATCTCCAAGTGGAAGCAAGAACTATCAGAGGGAAGACAGTAATCAAATTACAAGCTGACTCATCTCCCTTACAGACATCTATATATGGATCCCTCATCTCAGAGATCCAGAGGCTGGAATTTTGCATCTTGTAAGGAATTGTTGTTAGTTTCTTGAGGCAACATCATAGTGTTGGGTGATCTAAGCTTTTCATGAGGTGAAGAAGGGCTTACTTGCTGAGAGGATGATGCTGGGTCATAACAACTGGTTGTAAATCTCTTGGCTCTTTCTTGCTTATCAATAAAGCTATTCGAGTTTTCCTCCATACTCTTGTGTAATTTATGTTTTTTGCATTTGTATGGTCAATTTACATCTGATCCTAGATTGTTTATGATAATAGATCCATGTTCTCATATAGTGTTATGCTGCTTTGATTCTACAGGTACTCTGTGAAGCTGGGGATTCAAGAAAGCAAGTAGCAAAGGACTATTAGAAGAGAGAGGAATCGAACAAGGAACCAAGCGCAAGATAGAGGTTGGTATCCTTTATTCTTCTCTCATCTATCTTTCATAAGGGAAAACGAAAGTAGTTTTACTTTGTTTGTTTCTAAGGTAGCTACCCGCCTTAGTGGGATTAGCAGTTCTGCATAGACACTTTTCCCTGTAACAAAATGGCGACTTTGCTGGGGAGCGACTAGGTTGTTTGTTTATCTACATTTGTTTACTTTATAAACTTAGAGACGGAGCCTGAAGTTGAGCCAGGTAGCCTTCAAACCACATTTTCTATGCAAATGCAAAGTAGATAAATGTCGCTTCAGTCAATCTCCAGGTTTTGTTTATGAATTAAACAACTGATTTACAAACTCTCTAATTTCCCTTGTGGTGGCTCTAGTAACCTCTTTAGACCTACCCCTGTGATTGGTTTACTGATTACCACTTGCTCAGCCAAAATCCCTGAACTGAACTACAAACTGAGACCCGAAACCCAAGCAAAGTCTCATCCCTGGTCCAGCGCACTGTCTGTTCTATGAATCTCAAATTCAGTGCACTTCCCGAGTGTAGAAGGTGTGTTGCATTTCAAATTCACTGTGTTACAGGTGCGCTGATCAGACTAGGCATTGTTCCTAAATTTTGGTTTCTGTGTTCACTCTTTTCAGATCTATTCAAGAATTTTGCTGCCTGTAGTCAGTACACCTCTATTTGAAACCCCTTTCCTTGCTGTTATTCTGCCTCCATTGTGCAAAGAACTGTAAATTTTTTTATGTATTTATTGAGTCATTTTCAGTTCTTCCTTACAAAGAAGTAACGTAATTATACTGTCGTTTCTTGATTTTAAAGTGTCGCAAGTGTCATTTTCAATCATAGAAGAGAATCTAATTGTCCTTGATAGTCGATTACCCTGTTACTATTGTATTTGGTCTGAATTAGTAGTTTTTATAGTGTCGAAAGCAAGTTTTCATTTCCAAATCGCAAAGTGTTGTCATTGTCTTCATTTTGATTTTGAAAAGAAACTTGTTAGTAATTGTCGCTTTGAAAAATAATTCAGATTTGTGCATTAGCTTTCTTTTATCATTCACATATTAAGAAGGCTGAAAACAAATACATGCATGTGCATTTGCATTTAGACTGTTTGATTGGTTTGATTTAGGACAGTGCATATAGTGTGTACTCTATGCTCTTTGCTGAAAGAATACTGTCTCTCTTTCCTTAGTAGCTAGGATTTTCATTGCATAAAGAATATAAAACGACTGTTTATCATCTTAGATTACATTTTAGGAATTGTACATCTACATCACACGGTGAAACTGAAAGGAAAATTTCTTAAGAAAGATCAACTATAAAATTAATTTAATGAATCTAACAATGCTTTGGAACCTAACGCACAACATCTAGAAGTCTAGGCTAGAGACGTATTCCGGCGTCGTAAAGCCTGGTAACTGTTGTTCTCACTGTTGGTTGGGTGATTCCTCCACTTTGAGATGATAAGTGCCAGTACGGACTTGTGCTCCCACGTACCGTCGAGTATATTTTGGGAGACCACAATAGGCTTAATCCTTTATCCATAGGAAGTTGTGCCTTCCGCCCTATCGATCGCAATGCACTCAACACAACATTTGGGAAGATTGACTGTCGTATCGTAAAAAGTATTTTGTAGTTTTGCGATTGGTTTGGTAATCCCTCTGTCTAGATTTCTAGAGCAGTCCCTTTCATTCCTTTTTAGACTCCTTAATGGAAAAGGTCCATCTGAGCACTTGTCACTTCAGGCTCATTAAAAATCGAAGGCGACTAGAGTCATCTTTTGTTTTTTCTCGACTCTTAAAAATTGAAAAAACAAGTTGTGTCAAAGCGTCTAAAATTCATCTAATTCGGAAACATACTTCCCCTTTATTTTTGGTTGATCGAGTAATCCGCAATCGTGGAAGAAAGTCAATTGAAACCCCATCGTTCGCGGAGGCTTACGAGTCAACCGTCTTTGTCTCTGGAATCGAAACTATTAAGGACAAAGCGAACTCATTTAACTGGTTCCAAATCTCCTGGTAAAGTTAGAATAGGTGTTCCAATGACATCGGAGACTCCGGTTACTCCAAACATTTCTGGTATCCTTGCCTTTACAGAAGAATTTTAGCAGCCACCGAGGGACAGTAGCTTTGATCCTAGTTTGAAAGTAAACACTTGTGTTACTGAACCAGTTTCATCTACAACCGGTTCAGAGAGTGTTATTCCCCAAACATCTGTCGCTGCAGATTCCATACCTTCTTCGGCACCAGAAATATTTTATGGACCTGACGGTCTACCTCTTCCACCTGGTCTGATTGCTATAGAAGAGATTGTGGAGGATCCTCCATCTAGTACTCCATCGCAATTTGGAGTCGGGATCACTCTGTATCCTTCTTCATCAGAAATTAGTCTACCGCCAGCGGAAGCTCCTGTAGAATCGCTAGGTAATCTTTTGGATAGACTAGAAATGTCTGAACAACTATCGACATCTAGGACTGTGTCGTTCGACACAGCGATGGCAGAACTTCCTGCTATCACTCCAACAATGTTCGCTGGTATACCATCTATCCCAACTAGCTCTCAATCGCTAGAAGGGGCCCACTCAGGGGCTATTTCGGTAGTATGGTCCATTCCTGTTTGTTCATTCGGAATAGTATCTAGAAACTCTTATGTTGAGTCTCAACAAATTGATCCTTCAGGATGTCAATTTGGGCAGTCTGGTCCTCAAGGGCAAACCATTCCTTTAAGTATCGGATTACCGCCGTATGGGGGGCAGTATACCCTTTCATTGTCTCCTTCGGGAGGACAGCCATACGGGAGTTCACAACAAAATTCATGTTATGCTGGAATTACATCTAGCGGTTGGGTACCGATACTACCTCAACAACCAAGAGTTGTATATTCGATGTAACAATGTTTACCCATGTCAAATATACCAACTACGCTAGCTATTGTGACAGTGTCACAAGTACAAGCGCTGCCTGTTGTATGCCAACCTCAGGTTACTCAGGTTGTAATGCAACAGCCTCTTGACCCTGCGACTCAACCACAATCGCCGACTGGTGGAATGACACAGGCCCAAATGGGTACAATTACCCCTCATCTTGGTCAAGTAGTTAGTATCGGGCAACAACACATGGCTTCACAACCATGGCTGGTGCAATACCAACAACCGCAATTCCAACAAGTATACCAAGGATCTGAGCAACAAATCTTTGCAAATAGTGGGCAACCGTATATTCAAAACAGTCAAAATCAACCATTCTACAATGGTTATGCCCACCAACCTTACCAAAGTTACCAAAATCAAATGCATTATGCTGGTATGCAAAGACCCACTGCTCAGGCGATTCCATCTTATCTTGGGTATGCTTCGCCTAACCTGAATCAAGAGTTACCCTTCATGGCAACTTTAGAGTTACCGGATTTAAATCAGTTAACAAATGATCCAATTGCTTACACCCCTTGGTGGCCAGCGATTCCGCATAAACTTCCATCGGATATTCCTAAATTTAATGGAAATCCGGGTGAAGATCCGTTGAATCATGTGATGACATTTCATCTGTGGTGTTCGTCAAACACCCTAAACGATGATTCGATTAGGCTTCGCCTTTTTCAGAGGGCGTTAACTGGTCCGGCAGCAAAATGGTATATTGAGTTGCCCAGAGCTTCGTTTGACAACTTTAGTACCCTAGCCACAACCTTTTTAACCCATTTTCAGTTACCGATAAGGTACAAAACGGGAACAAAACTTCTTACCAATTTCAAACAAACAACGGCCACTCACATATCTGATCATATACATGAGTGGTGACATCGTTGTAGAATGGTAAAAATGTATGTTCCTGATCAGCTTTTAGCTGAATGGTTTATTAAGTCATTATTGCCTTCCATCACGGAAGATGTGGCAAAAGGGGGAGTCATCACCGAAGAGCAAGTTATCGCTCGTGCACAATATTTAGACTTGATTTACACTCAGTCTGGCACGCTCTACGATAAAATACCTGATGCTCCTAGACCGGAATTCTCGGTCCCTCCTCCTCCTAAATCAAACAATGAATCTCATGCCGGCGATGGTGTGATTGGCGCAACAGACACGAGATCGACAAAGGCTACATCTAAAAAGGCCTGTAAGATTTCCAGTCAAAATGCAAAAGAAGAACTTCTTGCCTCGGAAGTAAATGCCGTCTTGATAGATAAAGGCAAAGAAACCAAGAAACCAGGAGGCAAGAAGAAAAACAAAGGGAAGAAGAAGAAACAGGAGGAATCATCACCTGAAAAATCTTTTGCAAACCCTCCTGGAAATAGGAAACCAAAAAATCCATGCTTTATATGCGATGAGGATCATTGGACATCAGATTGTCCACACAGAGCTGAGCTTAAAAAATTCTTCAAGAATTCAAAAACCTTGGCAGTATTAACTGATCCGTTTCTGAACCCAGGGACAAATCTGGTTGACAGTGGAAATGCTTCCCCATCTCAAGTGCTGATGTTGTCAGTTTCCAAACAGCAAAATGATGCTTTGATATCGACAAGGAACAAAGATTACGGGAATCCACAGCTGTCGAACAACAAGGATAAAGATCAACCTAGTAGTTCGACAACAACTTCGACAGAAGTTGCGCCGCCCATCATTCCTGAGCTGACAATAAAACCGCCAAAGGGAGTAGTACACAAGTCGACATTTAATCCTCATGCTAGAGCGGCACAGCTTTATAATATAGTGGAAGATCTGGCCCAATCGCCATCTGCTATGTCGACACTTGAGGTACTGCAAAATTTCCCATCCCAAAAGCAGGCTTTATTGTCAGCCATCGGTGGGATAGACCCAAAGGATTCCAATCTTGTGTCCTTTAATCATAAAGGATACGATCCTCAGTTACTAGCTCAACTAGCTTTCCTCATTCAAGTGAAAGCCCTCAACAAAATTGTTCATCGAACAATTATTGATGAGGGGGGATCTACATGTATTATGTCGATGAGTTGCTGGAAAACTTTAGGATCTCCAACCTTGTTGTGATCTTCGACGACATTAAAAGCATTTGACGGATGAACATATACCCCATATGGTATTCTAAGTAACTTGCAAGTTGAACTGGGGGGGAAAACAATAGAAATAGATGTTGAAGTAATCGATGGAAACCTCGATTACAACATCCTACTGGGAAGAACATGGATATATGCTATGGCTGCTGTTGTGTTGACCTATTTTAGGAAGATTGCATTTCCCTTTCAAGGAGGGATTACAATTGTCGATCAACAAACTTTCCTCCCCAATGGTTCTCAAGTTACGGGAAGCATTCCAATGATCCATGGAAGCCCTCATTTGCTTCAAAATATCAGAGTAGGCCTACTAAAAGACCCTATATTAATGGGAACTTTTTCCCTTCCACCTCCAATAAATCTGGCGGAAGTAGCATCAGTAGGAACCTGCAATATGATATCTTCGATTAAAAAGATCTCAGAAAACAATATAAACATGGATCATACGCAGATATTGCCTCCAAACCCAATGGAAATATTGTAGCAATCAATGTTCCTAGCATGGGAGGCAAACCCAAATCAACGCTCATCAAGTGTTTGGATAGATAGGTCTAAGGAATATGGCACCCCTTCAGATTCTTGGTCGCGAGTGCATTACACCGACGAAGGAATTGTTCAATCAATGATAATTGAAGGGGCACCATGGGAAGATTACCACCATCGTTCCTTTCTTCCGGATTGTGAAGAAGATACTCCTGATGACCTTTATCATCCCTTAGTTTTTGATTTCCTATCAAATATTGTAAACACGGTGGATTCCGAGTGAAACTTGTCCAACATTGAAGAGACTATCGCCATAAATATCTCGACCAAAACAGATGTTGTAGAGAATATTTATGTTGGAAAATGTTGTTCTCCTTTAGAACTGGAAATATATAACGCTCGTTTTCGCGAATTCAGAGATGTCTTTGCTTGGTCATATAATGAAATGCCAGGCATTGACTCGAGTATCGTTGAACACGAAATTAAGATGTATCCAGATGTCAAACCAGTACGACAACGGCTAAGACAGGTGCACCCCAAGAAAGCCACTGCCATCAAAGTAGAAGTTGAAAAACTTCTCCATGCTGGTTTCATTTACCCAGTTCCTCTAACCGATTGGGTATCGAACATTGTTCCTGTTATGAAAAAACAAGGAACGATTAGAGTGTGCGTCGATTATAGGGATGTAAATCAAGCTTGTCCAAAAGACAACTACCCTACACCCTTCATTGACCAGATAATTGATGAATGCGCCGGATGTGAAATCTTTTCATTTATGGATGGATTCTCCGGGTATAATCAAATAAATATCTGCCCACAGGACCAGTCAAAGACTGCATTTATTTGTCCATGGGGCACATTCGCATATCGAAAATTACCCTTTGGTTTAAAGAACACAGGGGCAACATTTCAGAGGGCAATGAATTATGCCTTCCATGACATCAAAAACATCGTGCAACCATATCTCGATGACCTTCTGGCTCATTCGCGAAAATAGACTGATCATCTGCAGCATTTAAGAGTGATATTTCTACGTTGTCGACACTACAATATATGACTCAATCCACACAAATGTGTGTTCTGTGTCAGTTCTGGTCGTTTACTTGGCTTTGTAGTCTCAAAGGATGGGATTTGTCTCGACCTATGTAAGGTTCAGGCAATCATTAATTTTCCTCCACCTTCATATTTGCTTCAGATTCAGAAACTCCAAGGGAAAGCAAACTTTCTGAGGAGGTTCATTCCAAATTACACTGAACTTGCTAAAGGTTATACACGTCTATTGAAAAAAGAAGTACCCTTCATCTGGGATTAGGTTGTGCAAGCTTCCTTTGATGCTTTAAAAGAATCCCTAATGAAAGCATCATTAATGTACGCTCCTGATTATCGAAAAGACTTTAACCTGTATCTGGCTGCGGCGGATACAACCATCGCAATGGTTTTAGTTCAAGAAGACAACGGAATTGAACATCCTATATATTATTTGAGTAAGAACTTAAATGATATAGAAAGCAAATATTTTTATGTTGAAAAGCTAGCGCTCGTAGCTGTTCAAGCGATACAGAGATTTCGACACTATGTCCTCTTTCGAAAAACTACCATTCTGTCAGATTGCAACCCCATGACTTATATATTGTCGTGATAGTTGCTGGGGGGAAAATATTCAAAATGGATAGCAATTCTACAAGAGTTTGATCTGGAATTTGTAAAATCGAAGTCAAAGAAAGCCCTGGTTTTCGTAGAATTATTATGCGGTCTCCCATCGTCATCCAATGATGAAACATCCGAAGAAACAATCATGGATGAATCTTTGCTTCTGATATCTTCAAGCAATTTTTGGTATGGAGATATAATCATTTATCTCCAAACCCAAAAATATAGGCCTAATACCTCCCGTTCCGAACAAAAACATATTCGATACCAATCGAAAGACTACATGATCGTCGGTGATACACTTTACCGTCGTGGTGTCGATACAGTTCTGAGGAGGTGCCTCACCCATGAGGAGGCCGAAAAAGTCTTGAATGATTGCCATTCAGGTGCGTGTGGGGGACATCAATCTGGTTACGCTAGGGTGCAAAAATTTTTACGAGCAGGATACTTCTGGCCAACAATGTTCAAAGATTGCATAACCGCAGTCAGAAGTTTCCATGCCTGTCAAATCTTCGATAGCAAAACCAGAAGACTACCCGCACCTCTGCAGCCAATAGTTGTTGTTAGGCCATTTGCCAAATGGGGCATCGATTTCATGAAATGTAACGCCACCTCGACCGGGGGGCATGGGTATATCATAGTCGCAGTGGACTATTTTACCAAATGGGCCGAGGCGATGCCTACATTAGATAACATTGGTGAAACATCTACCATTTTCTTTTTTAATCATGTAGTCACCAGATTCGGCGTTCCACAGGCTATAGTCAC
Source organism: Pinus tabuliformis (assembly GCA_031772625.1). Taxonomy (NCBI): domain Eukaryota; kingdom Viridiplantae; phylum Streptophyta; class Pinopsida; order Pinales; family Pinaceae; genus Pinus; species Pinus tabuliformis. The sequence goes on from CM062814.1 coordinate 575,168,204, forward strand.
AGATCATGGATTGCATTTTCGCAATCACATGATGGTCAAATTAGCTTCCAAATTAGGGTTGTCCCACGACAGCTCTACTCCATACTACCCGCAGGCCAACAGACAAGTTGAAGCAATCAACAAGGTCCTGAAGCGCATGCTGCAAAGGATGATTGGAGTCCACAAAAGGAGTTGGCACCTGATCCTGTACTCAGCCTTGTGGGCATACCGAACATCGGTAAGGAATGCGATCGGGTTTACACCTTTCCAACTGGTGTATGGCCTAGAAGCAATCTTACCAGTTCAGTGTGAAATCTCGTCCCTCAAACTCGCAATCGACCTTCTCCCCGGAACTTCAGAAGAGGAGGCTCGTTTCTTGGAACTAATCCAATTGGATGAAACCTGTCGTGATGCCGCTTTGGCTAACGAAGCCCATAAGAAACGAGTCAAGGTGTAGTTCGACAAGAATGTCAAACCCCGTGTGTTCTCAGAAGGTGACTTGGTCTTGCTTTATGACCAAGAATCCGATAAATTGGGAGCAGGTAAATTCAAGTCTTTATGGATGGGCCCCTACATTGTTAAGCAAGTGTTAGCAAAATGAGCCTACGAGTTAATGGATTATGATGGGATTCCACTGGCACAACCTCGTAATGGGTTGTACCTTAAGTGTTACTATGCATGATTCAGTGTGGTAACATATATGCTTTTGTTACATTTTTTTTTTCACTAAAGTATTTGTTTTGGTCAAGTAAGTCCGATTTTTACATTTGTTGTAGATGTCGAACCTATTGGAATCTTTTGTTGGATATGCCAACGGAGCAAGTCGTAGTTCGCGGAACCTGTCTTCTGAGGCCTGGGCCATTTTCGATCCAAGCGGCGAGTTAGTAAGTTTCAGAGGGGTATGTATTGGTCGATCAACGAATAACATCGCTGAATATAGCATGTTGATAGAACTTCTCTTTGATGCCATCACACATGGCATATGTCGACTGATCGTCAGGCTAGATTCACAGCTCGTCATACTATAGCTCGCTGGTATCTACTCCGTCCGAAATCCAGCTATCTATCACATGTTCCTAAGGGTCAAGATTTTGGAAAGGTAATTTGATTTTATTCAATATCAGCATATTTCTAGAAGCTTAAACACATTAACTGACTCATTGGAAAATTATGTGTTAGATAGACATTTGCAACATTTATAAAAAGAAGCATCTCATCAATATTTGCATCAGGATCATGTAACTTAACCAAAATAAAACTCCGAAAATAAAAAATATATATATAACTGTTTATGGTTTACACATAATGTTCTGTAACCAAGACAAAATTGGTCAAAATGACCCAAAACTCAAAACGCTGGGGGGCACCCTAGTCTAATGATGCTGGTGATAACAAGTCACCGCCTGTGCAATCATGCGTAAAAGCCTAGTCCATCGACTTGGCACGCCAGTAGTATGTTACTGCAACCTCAAAGGCAGCTCGTCAGTCCTCACATCTGGAATACCGAGAGTGAGGCCCTCAACCTGATCCTGTAATGCTGAAAGAGTCTCGGCCACATCAAGGTCGCAAAGGATAGCCCTTCCCACAGCCTCTCCTACTGGAGCGGAAGTTGGCACTCTCAGGCATACTACTGGCCAAACGGGACCAACATCTGCATGAGCACATGAGTTCTGATTAGTCTTGATAGAATAAAGCACAAGGACATTATAAAAGGAAAAATGATAAACAGAAATATGGTCAAGAATTTACCAATGGCACCCCACTGTTCGCCAGCCGGCAGTACCAAATCCGGGTCACCCCGGAAGTCCATACCAGCATATGGATACTCGGAATAAACCATCTCTTGACGATCGAACCACCCAAAGAAGGTATCAGAAAAATAAATCTGAGACTGACTAGCATGCCTAGACATATGGTCGACTTATCTCTGCATACGTGGTTTAGTCGGTGGAGGTAAACCAAGTGCAATATACTGCGGATGCATCAGTGGTATCTTTTCCAAGGCGAAGGCGGTCAAAATAGAACCGTATCCAAAGTTCTTCAATCTCCCGCTTTTCACCTTGGTCAATTGTTCTTTCATCACAAGGAGTACTGCATCACACCAGTTGAACACCTTCGGTTCGAGAAATTCCAAGGCGTACGGCATATAAGATTGGTTGGCTACATGAAGAGCCACACCACCAGCCATCCTACCAAAAGTGAATAGAATGGTCCTCAAAGACCTATCAGTGACATCTCGGATGATGATCTTTCCGTCTTTACTCGGCTGAGATCCCTCTCTGCAATACCTGCGAACATAATCTCTCACAGATTCACCTCCATGGGCCGAACCTGATAAAGAGATGGGGGCACCCCACCTCGATAAGCCGGTCAAAAAATAGATGTCCACTACAGTCAAGGGGATGGATTTGCCCCTAATCTGGAACACCTGGTTGGTAGGATCCCAAGCATCGAGCAAATACTGTAGCAAGTTGATTTGTTGTCTCATGCTAGAAATGCGGAAAAACTTCAACAGGCCTGTTATCACTCAAGTTGTTCCCTTTGACTCCCAAGGGAATACGGCCAAGGTAACCACTAACCAATCTTTCGGTCACAGATTCTAGCCTACCTATGACCAGAGAGGGCTCTCTCTTTATGATTTAACTTTGTTTGTATAATATTTTAGGCTAGTTATGATGCTCAAGGTTTTGTTTTTGGGATTTGCTGGATGATGACTTTAATCAAGATATAGATGTGTGCTTACTAGGGTGTTCTAGGCCATTGGGCATGGAGTCAGTGGTGCTTTATTTGTTTGATATGCTGTGTTGATACAGTAGTGATGCTGCAGAGCCAGATAGGTGTCTGAGAAACAATTCTTTGAATCTGCGATTAAGTGTGATGTAACCAGGCTATGAAAGGCAATTAAGAATCTTTCAACCAATTGGTATGGAGAAACAGTGAGAATATTATTTAGAAGCAGTGAAGAATTTCTACATAACATTCATATTTATAGAATTAATGAAAACATGAGCAATTAAGAATTCATGTTCATGATCAATTCTGAAGAAAACATTTTCAGCAGTAAAGATTGAGCACAAGGTGTAACCAAACATATCCTGTACTATTCCTCTTCTCTACCGCTAGATTAGTAAGACATGTGTATGATTTAATAAACATAAGAAGACAAAACATAGATTGAGAAAAACTTATTGTTCCATCAGACAGCACAGGAATTCTGCAACAGCACGCATAGCATCACCAAGACATCAAACATTCAGGAAATCACTGAGCTTTTCCAGCCTTTTGCATTATATAATCTGAAAATATACAATACATTTGCCTCAGAATGAAAATCACCAACCCCTTATACGTTTCCAGGGGAGGTATATATACATAATTTACATAAGAAAATATCTAGCTGATGAGTAAATGTTTCATTAATGTCGTGCCAACTCTTGGAGCATGGTAGCTGAGAAAGTAAATGCTGTAATAACTCTTCAATGCCTTAGCTGTCCAAAATGGTCAGAATCTATTGACTTTGTGGCTGTTGGAGTCGGCTGAGGATATGCTGTCCAAAAAATTGCGTATTTCTTATCTCTTGGGCTTGCTATTGTTGTCCATATTCTGAGTCACCTTTCGGCTGCCTTAAATGCTGACTTTATTTTGCTACTTGACTTTTGCTGAGTTGGAGCTGGCAATGACTGAGCAACTGAGGCTATTGTGGCAAAATTTGAAGCATTTCCTGCCACCAATCCTCCTTAGGCATTTGGTGTCTTCGAATCTTTACTAAAGTTTCATCTGCCTCTGTATATCTGTAAAAATTTGGAGGAATCTCAAAAAGGTGATTTACCTCATTTTCAATGAAAAATAGACCTTCAAGTTTATCGTATAGGCTCTGCCCTGTTGGAGGCCTTGTTTCCTCAGAAGTACTGCCAGATGCAGTGATTTGATTTTCAATATAATTCGACATTCTGGTGGCATATTGCTCTCAGGGGATCAGTCTTCCTGCACCGTTTAGTAGGCTGGGCAGTCCCTTTTGCTGCAGTGCTCCCATTTTGAGTTTATACTCATCCACCTCAGCCTGTATCTCATAGCATTTCCTCTCCACGGTTTGTACAAAATTTCTGAGAGTTAGCACCTTTTTAGCTGTAAGGACAGCCTCTGTTTTGTTGACAATGCCGAAGGCTGCTAGTTCTTCCTTAGTTTGGTTATTCAGAAAATCAATCATTCTATTGGCTTGCTCAGGCCTGTTTCCCAGCATTGTTTTGGCCTTCTGAATTTCTATCTGTGCTTGGCCAATTAAATCCATTTGTTCATGCACAGTTTTAATTGACTTCCATTGTTTAGTGATGGATTGGTCAATTCTGGCCCACAGAATTCTTTTTATTTCAGCCATAGTGCTTTCTAGATTAAGCTCTTTCTCCAAGGCCTTTATCTTTTCTTTGAGGGCCTTTATTTCTCTTCCTTGCTCTGCCACAGTCATCTTTGATTTATCATACTTGGTCTCTATCTCTGCCAACTTTTCCTTGGCTTGCTTTATCTCAGTGGCCTGGAGCTCCATTTCTTTAATAGCCTTAGTCAATTCTTCCATGCTTGTACTGGAGTCTGGAGCTGTTGTTGTTGCTGCTTCTGTTGTGGCTGTGGTTGTCACAGGGGCTACTATTGCCTCTGTTGTTGTTGCAGTGGTTAAAGTAGTTGGAGGAGCTTGGGATGTGGATTCTCCCTGCTTATCTTGTAATGCTCCTTCAAGTTCCTTCTCCAAATCAAGGACCTTTTGGTTGAGCTGCATTATAAGGTCCAGTTGCTCATCGACCTCCTTTTCCTTCTGTAACTCTACTGTTTGAGGGTGCTCTGTGGGCAGCAGCTTCAACCTTTTCTTCAGTGCATTGAGGTCATATTCTTTTTTCTTCAGGAGGGCCCTTATGCCCTTTGGATCCTTAGGATCATGTCCTAGGTCGATGATGATGTCCTCCAGTGATTTTATTCTGTTGTCCTTAGCCATGGAGGACATTCTCTCAAAATCCAACTGAATGTTGGTATTTTTCAGTGATTCTTTTAATTCATGGGCCATGCTTGCCCTGTCCACCAAGGTGGCATAGACCATTTCTCCAGTTTTCTTGTGGAGTTCTATTTGGTCCATGGGGTGAATGTCCTTGGCCATGACCTCCACCCTTGTCCTTACAAAATCTGCAACTGATTTCGGCTGCGGTACCTTAGGTTTAAAGTGACTGAGGATCATTTTCTCCTCTTGAATGTCATATACAGACATTAGCCTTTCTTTCTGGGCTGGTGTTGCATTTAGAAACTGTTTATACACTTCTACTCTCAGCAAGTCATTTTGTGCCTTTATTTTCTTGAAAGAAGCCTTAGTGCTTTTAGGCTTCTTGCTCTACTGAGAGGAGGATGACACCTCCAAGCCAAGCTACACTCCCTGCTCCTGCTGAAAGGAGCTTGTACCTGTTTGCTGGCTGCCCTCCCCGTCTTTCCTTGAACTATCAAGGACTTCTTCATTGATTACTTCTATCTCTGGGGAGTCATCCCTTTGCCTTTTGGTCTCCGGTTGCTGGGAGGATCCACTTGCAGGAGTGGACTCTTCTCTTTCTCTCTTCTTACCCCTCTCCTCATGTGCTGGAGTTTGCAATATTGGAGCTGCTGGTGGCTCAGTTTGTGGAGGGGGGGTCTGCTCTTGTTGCTGCCCACTTGAGGGGGCAGGCTGTTCTTTTAGTGCTTCCTCTTCAGCACCCATTATTCCTTTACCTTTATCTGTATCTGGTGCTGCTGTAGAAGGTGCCTGTTTGGTTGGTGCAGTTGTTGAGGCCGAGGTCCCTTCTCCTACTGGGTGCGGTCGTTTGAAGGGTACCTGCTGCACAGAATCTAGGTCAAGAGTCTTTTCCAAATCCTTGACATTCTTTTGCATTAACTCTTCCTCAGTCAATTTTTCAATTAATGTATCAGGTTTCCATTCTTGCTGATTGGCATACTGTTCAATGTGTGGATATTTGCAGTGCTCATAGCCTAGCAGCCTGTACTTGACTCTTCTAGCAGTGATGAAGCCTTCAGGGTCATAGGGGACCCACCGGAAGCTTTTGGAGAGCATGTACTTGTCTTTAAGGATTAGCTCAGCATCTTGCCATCCTTCTTTCTTATTCATAATGAAGGGGCCTAGGTGGTGCTTGAACTTGAGATGGGCTTTCTTTTTGGAGCTGTGGAAGTGAGTGAGATCAGAGTGAATGAGCTGCCTATAATACTCCAAGGCAAACAGTCTCATGGGCACATATTTTGGGAGCCTGTATGGACAAAGCTCACAGCCATAGACTCTGATGGCTGTATGATCCTGGTATAGGTACCAATCACCTATTTTATAATTCTTGGAGAGCTGCAGGACTTTCTGTATTTCAAATGACATTCTGGGAGGAGGGGACCTCATCAACAAACAAGAGACTGGATAAACAAATTGGTCAATGAATTCACAATAAGAATAAGGTGAATTTTGCACTCGGTGGAAGACAGATGTCCAGAAGATAACAGATCTTCTTTCTCCTTTAGAATCGAGCTTTTTAATGTGGCATGGAAAAGCCTCAGACTGATAGTACATGAACAGGTGGTAGATATAAGATGAATACTTGAAGATGCCCTCCCTGTCTACTTTGAAAAGCTGCTCATGTATCTTGTTGGCTATGAACTTAGCAAAATTATATTTGTAGGCAGGAGGTTGGCCTGGGCTATAAGCAGATAGTAATACCAGCACTGTCTCATCAACAAATTCACTGGTTTTATAGCCCAACACATATGAAATCATGTCCAGCAGAAGTTTGCCTACATCAGTAAAGTGGACATATAAGTAGGGAGGTGGCCTTGTGGGCTGGCAGTCAGGCCTCATAAATGTCTGGGTGATCTTTTGCCTGTCCTCAGTGGTCATCTTGGCACCTGTATCCAGCAGATAGTTCATGGAGAAAGGGAACAACAGCTGAGTTTGTTTGAAGTTGAGCATCTGGTTGATGGACTCAGCATTAATGTGAAAGAGGATGCTCCCAGATGGAGACTTGACAGCTCTGTGGTTTGCATCATAATTCTCAGCACATAGGCGGATAATCTCTGGAAAAATGTTAACAGATGGGAGAAATTAGTATGGCAGATTTGACTCCCATATCCCATATGTATCCTTACCATTTAAATAATCATCTCTCAATTCCCTGAAGGTCTGCAAATGGTCTCTATCACCTACAAAATCTTGAATGAGGAAGTCCCTGTCAGCAAGAGGCAAGGACTCCAGGTCTTTATTTGGTGGATTTATGGGGGCAACACTGAAAGTTGTGGGTGTAGGAGTAGCCATTATGTAGTTTCTGAATTAAACAAGGTAAGTGTAATAGCTTGCAAGGTTCCTCAAAGCTCAAATGACAGAGTCAATGTAGATAATGCTAGAAATTTTCTTCAAATGGAATAGGAAGGCTATGCAGACTTGCCTTTGCTGTTCTTTGGTAAATTCACAGGAATGGTGAATACTGGAGATGAAAAGCAGAGGGTGTGCAGGATTACAACTTAGTGAAATGTAGCTTTTGGGCAAGCACTCGGCAAAAGGGAACAATGCCGGGCTGCTTGGGGATGAATTTGTAATTTTAGCCCGTGAATTTAGCGTTTCAATATCAAATTTATGGAGCTGGGGCAATGTGGGTTGATTTAGTTCCAAATTAAGTAGGAGACAGTCTTCAATTTGGGATTTAACAGGTGCTTAATGGAGAATTTGCAGAGAAACGGCATGCACAGGGGCAAAACAAGAGAATTGCGGTGAATACCTGGACGAACAGTGTGGAAAACCTTCGGGTTGAGCAGCGGGTGCACAATGTAGTTGAATTGATAAGTTGTGGCGGCTGCAACTTTGAATTTGGCGGTCGGAGGCAATTTCGCGGTGAACAGGCTAACAACGGCTGTGTCCTTTTCGCGTGAAAATGACATAAAACGACTAGTTTTGGCGCTTTTAACGACAAATTTGGACAAAAAGGGTCATTGGCGCTTTTCCGCCGATGACGTCAGCATGACATCATGGCGGGCCCGGGGTACGGAGGGTGACGTGGGCGCTGAGCTGGAGGCCAGCGTGGCGGGACATGGTGGCGGGCGGTGTGGGGTGGCAAGGTTACGTGGAGGCTACGAGGCGCGGGGGCGGTATCGGGGAGGTGACGTCATGATGACGTGGAGGTGATGCGACGAGGGAGGTGGTATCGGGAAGGTGGTAAGCGGTCTCCCCGCACCACCTTTGGGCGAAGGCAGTATCGGGGAGGGGGGCTCCGAACAACCCCGCCGGCTGCCACACATCTCGAGTACGGCTACCAATACCGCTATCTCCCCGGACGTTAAAGGGAGACAGGTCGAGATTTAAAAAAGACCGCCGACCGTTGGATCGGGGTCGGCGAATGATGGACGGCTGGCGGGCACCCCGACCCATCGTGAAACTTTTGGTGGGGACCCGCCCAATAATAAAATAATGATTTAAATCATGCAGGTTCAGAACTTTGGGTTAAGGGGGTTTCTGTGGGTTTTTCAGGGTATGGGTTAATCTGTCGAGGGTTGAACAAAGGGTTAGACTTAGGTTTGAGCAGAGGGAAATGGGTTTTTCATGAATTTTTTGGAAAAGAGGGGAAATGAAGGTTTAGGGTGGGCTATTAGTCTAACCAGGGGTTAGAGTAATTCCCAAAGCAGGGTTGACTGTAGTCCCTGGTGGACTAATGTCTCCCTTAGACCAGCTATTCAACTATAATGCTGAAGGGGAGATATTTATACATTGTTTGGGGTTTATACACCATGGTGTTATAATAATAGGGAAAGGGGAACATAGGGGATTTAATGTAGATACAGTTAGTAATTAGTACTGGGAGGGGAATGAGAATGGGAAGTGGTAGCTACTAAGATTTTCAGGAATCAAACTTAGTTAGGAAGTAGATCAAAATGAAAAGAATTTTACACAAGAAATGTGGCTTCTTATCAAAGACAGAAGTCATTTATGACATGACATTTTCACAAATGAAGAGTGTAAGGAGGAATGATCAGGCAGATCCTGCAGTGCTCAAGGGGAGGTTAGTAGGAAACTTTTGAAGGGGATGAGGGAAGTTAGTGATGGTTTAGTAGTATGCCAAAAAGGCCATTGCTCTTGCCTTTCCCTTGCTGATGACCACTTTGTGATTTATTTCAAGTGATATGCTTGGATCTTGCTTTCTGCAACCTTCAACTGCCTACCCTGCCTATTATGCCTAACATTTTTTTCTTCCTTTGGATGGGTGCACTTGGTCTTGCAAACCCTGATAATTCTCTTTTCTTTTGGATGCCCTCCTATCTAAGTCTACCCTTATAACTTCCCAGAGCCCAGATTAAACAGTTGGGCTCCTTTCTTTCTCTATCCACCTAGTCATCTGTCAAGCTTGAACTGTTTGAACAGCTACTTCCTCTCTAGTCTACAACATGAAATTTAAAACATGGTGAGGTCCAGCTTGAGCTGTTGGGCCACCCATCAAAATAGTAGTGGCAATTTGGACTAGCCACTTTCATGGTCTTTGTTTGGGGTTCATTTCTTTTATTTTTTCTTTGACCAATTCATTTTTTTGCCCTTTGATTTTTCTTTTAAGGCATACCCTCTTTACATTTTTTAAATTGTATGCTTCTTTCACAAAAATGGAACCTTAGCAGCATGAATGTGAACATTTTGGCACTTCCACTGTCAATCATGAGAGATGAAAACCTATTGGTATAGGAGGCTAACAGTGGCTCCACTTGGGGATGGCTTTTCCAGGTGAAAAGCCAAGAACAACAGGTCAGATTGCCTGAGTTTCTGCTTTCTTGTTGTAGGCTGAATTTCTCTGTTGGTTGGAGACCAATGGATAGGACCCTAAACAGTTGCAGGCAGCACCCAGTGAGCTGATTTGCTGAAAAATTGCAGATCTGTTTTTTACCTGTTTCTCGGAAATTTTCTTCATCACTTGATAGTTACCCTGTGTTATCTTTGCTTTCTAAATGCCAGGATCAACATTTTCCCAAAAGAACATAGTGTAGCATCCTGGTCTCCTCAAAATCTGCTGTACCTAGTGCCCTATTTATCTGCTGTAACTGAAAATACTGGAAAATACAAATATTTATGTACAATATATGCATGTTCAGTGTTTAATCAAGGGAGTCAAAATAATGCTTAAGCATTCTCCCATTTACTGGGCCTTCCTCAGTGTTTGAGCCATCCAGACTTCTTAGAAAGTAAGTGTTGTTTCCTTTTATAGCATAGATGACATAGGGTCCCTTCCATAAAAAATCAAACTTACCATGTTTGCCTTTGTCTTCCCTTCTGGAATCCCATCTTAACACTTTATTTCCTATAAAGAAATCTTCAGCTTTGGTTCTTTTGTCAAATATTCTTTTGAGCTTTTCTTGTAGAACTTGGGTCCTTTGATAGACTTCTTCTCTTGTTTGCTGTAAATGAATTGTCTGATTAATTCTTCTCTGAATGTCATTGGGCTCAGCTTGTATTTCTTGCAGCAACTTGATCACTGGAATTGCTAGAGATGCAGGAAACTTTTCTTCTAGACCATAAACCAGTTCATATGGACTCATGCCAATTGATCTCTTGGTGGTCAATCTATCTACCCACAGTGCATTTACCAGCTTCTTATGCCAATTCTTTTTGTTTTCTTCCAAAACTTTTTTAATGATGTTGATGAGACTTTTATTGGAAGATTCAGCTAGGCCATTACCTTGAGGATAATACACAGTGGAATGACCTAGGGTCATGTGATACTTGTGACAAAAATTGATCATATTCTTGGACTTGAAAACTGCAGCATTGTCTGTGATGATTTTGTCTGGACAGCCAAACCTGGACAAGATGTTGGTTTCTAGAAATTGTATGATAATGGAATCATTGGCCTGTCTACAAGGGATGGCCTCTATCCATTTGGTAAAATAGCCTGTGGCAGTGAGAATCCACCTATGCTGGCCAGAGGATGAAGGGTGAATTTCACCAATGAAGTCTAAACCCCATTGTTGGAATGGTCTCTCAGTTGAAACTGGTTTGAGTGGTAAAGGTAGCAGCTTTCTCTTGCCCTAAAAAATTTGGCATTTGTGGCAAGACATCACAAATTTCTTTACTTCAGCAAACAAGGAGGGCCAATAAAATCCAGCCCTTAGGATTTTATCAGCTGTGGATTTCCAGTATAAGTGTCCTCCACAGTCACCTGCATGAAATTCTTTGAGGACATTATCAGTTTCTTCTATTGTTAAGGAATTGAGTAAGATTCCTTCATGATTTCTCCAAAATAAAACATTGTCAATAATACAAAACTGTGATGCTTTCATTTTCAAGAATCTTTTCTTGGTTCTGGACAACCCTAGAGGAGCTTGCAGGTTTAATAATACAAAACATATATCAGCATACCATGGAGATTGCATAAAGGCTTGGTTGATCTGTGGAGTCGCCATCTCCTGTTCGTCGTCCAGTTCATTAATGTCAAGGGCTTGAAAATTGGTTTCAGTCATTAGCTTGGCTAGGCCTTGTCTTTTATCAGTTTGGTAGGTTTAATCTCAATGTCATATTCTAAGATATTGGCAATCCATTTGCCCCTCTTGCCTTCAATTCCATCTTGGGTTAGAATATCTTTGACCACTGCATTAGGAACATAAGCAATTATGTGAGAATAAAGAATATAGATTTTGAATTCCTTGATGGCTTTTACCAAGGCATAGGCTTGTTTTTCCATGATCTGATATTTCAAAGGAGCATCCCTAAGGGCTCTACTAAAAAGTGCAATGGGTTTTTCACAGCCTTGGTCATCTTTTTGTAACAAGACAGCAGCAATTGTATGCTCAGAAGCAAAAGAGAATATGATAAAATCTTGATCAAATCTAGGGCTTGTTAGGACTGGTGTGTTTGTCAATGCTCTTTTGATATCCTCAAAGGCTTGCTTAGCTTCCATAGTCCATTTGACCTTGGAATCCTTCTTCAGCATATTATTTAGCAGTCTAATGAGTTCAGCCAGATTGGGAATGAATCTCCTTAAGAAGTTGATCTTCCCTAGAAAGCTTTGTAGTTCTTTGATGTTTCTTGGATGTGGTACTTGTAGGATAGCTTGAATTTTGTCCGGGTCAATCCTTATACCATCTTTTGAGATTATATGCCCCAGGAGTTTACCTTCTTCCAGCCCAAATAGTGAACTTTTTGGGTTCAATGATATGCCATACTTTCTGCAAATTGTGAAAACCTACCTCAAGTGTTCTAAGTGTTCTTGATCTGATTTTGAAAAGGCAGTTAGATCATCAAGATAGACTACTAGGAAGTCATGAATTTCCTTAGCAAAGGCAATATCCATTGCTCTTTGGAATGTGGCCCCTGCATTTTTAAGTCCAAAAGGCATTTTGACATATTTGAATGTTCCCCAAGGTGTTGTAAAGGCAGTTTTGTCTTGATCATCCGGGTATACTAGAATTTGATTGAATCCTGAGAAGCCATCTAGTAAAGAGATCCTAGCAGCTCCCACTACCCTTTGCAAGATGTGGTTCATTTTAGGTAAGGGATAATGGTCTTTGAGAGATACTTTTTTCATATTCCTAAGGTCAACACACAGTCTGATTTCCCCTGTCTTTTTCCTAGTAGGCACAAGGTTTGAGATCCACTCTGAGAATCTGATTGGGGCAATGATCCCAGCTTCATACATACGTTTAACCTCTTTTTCAATGAGGGGGAGAAGGACTGGATTGACTCTCCTGAGCTTCTGTTTGAAAGGCTTTTGATTTTGTTTTAGAGGGATAGTGTGTTGGATAACTGATGTGTCATAGGATTTAAGGTCCTCATAACTCCAGGCAAAGACATCTTGAAACTCTTTAAATAACTCAATGTATTCCAGTTTCTGCTCAGGTGGTAATGCTTTGGATAATTTGACCATTTTGGGATTTTCATAAGTCCCAATGTTACAATCTTCTATTTCACCATTTAGTGGTTGCGTTTTCGGTTTTCTTGAGATGTCATTTGAATCAAACAGATCCTCCAAAGGGGTTAGACCTACAGGCAGAAAATTATCTTTCAGCTCAATTACCTCATCATCTGCTTCAACCATTTCTTCTTCATCTGATTGTTTCAGCACCTGTATAGTTTCTTTATCAAAGGTGGTAGGATGCAAAACTAAATCAGCTGTTTCAGCTGATATTTTCTGTGTAATTGTGCATAACTGAGGTTGATCATCTCTAGTGCTAGTGTCAATGTTCATGCCAGAAAATTCTTCCTTCAAAGTGAGAAAGTTTTTTATCTATTTGTTACTCTCAAAGACTTGCCAATTCTTGATGTTATCTGGAACTGAAGGTCTGTGTTTGATTTCGGCAGTAAATGTATGATTGGTTTTGAAAGGCAATTTACAAGTGCTGGCAAAGGTTGCCAAACTGTGAGCATGTAGATTAAGTTCTCTGGAAATTTTAGTCAATTGTGATTGTGAGAAGCTTTGAAGTATTTGAATGGCTGCTCCCTTGTATGCTTTCAACCTCAGATCATTTGTGGTGAAATTTCTCTTCATCTGTTGTATGACTAGGTCTGAATCTCCCAAGATTGAGATTTTGGTTGCTCCTAGATTTTTTATAAGTTTCAGACCTAGCAGAAGGGCTTCATACTCAACCATGTTGTTTGTGCATCAAAAGTTTAGTCTATATGCATGGCCCTCAGCTTGGTCATTGTGCATATTGTGGATCCAGACTCCTTCCCCAGCTCCTAGTTTGTTTACAGAGCCATCAAATTCTAGATACCATAAAGTTTCATGATCAAGGTTTGGATTGGGATCACTAGGAAGTTGGATGATGGGTAGGTTGATTTCTGGCAAGTTACTTGGCACATCATGTTCTACTTTCTTTTTATCAGCTATGCTCATGGTGGCTTGGTCTTTGTAAACACATTGCTCATCTAACCCCTTAGTATCTACTGTCATTAATAGTTCAGAATAGGCCTTGTGACAGATGTCAGCATTGTAGAGAATAAACGAATCCATGTCTGAGTGTATTGAGTAGATTGGGAAGTTTTGAGGCTTCTCTTGACTGCTTACCACATATTTCATCAGAGTTTCCCGGTATAATCTCTTTGGCTGCCCAAAGACTGAGATAGTTGCATAGGACATATCTAATTGCAAAGATCCCTGAAGTTTGGCCCCCCAAGATCTGGACAAGGGCATGCCATACTTAGGGGGTATGTCAGCTACCACTACATCCATCAAGATAGTTTTAGTTGGGTATTGAACTTGGGAGACACATAAGTCTTTGATCAGGCCTAAACACTTGACTTGGCTTGAATCAAATGAGAACAGATCTTTGTAAGGTCTTGTGATATCCAAGTCAAGTTTTTCCATCACAGATTTGGGCATTAAGTTGTGTAAGGTCCCGAAATCGAACATTGCATTATGTAGGACCTTATCATGAATGTTTAGACTGACATAAAAGGGTGGTACCCCTCCATTTTCTATTTTTCCATTAACCTCAGGCCCAAACAGCAACTGTAGTTGGTCATCTAGGACATTCACAACATCTTTATTGTCTGATACTTGGAGTGATTTATTGATCTGCTGTCTGTATATGTCATGTTTGGCTAATTCCGAAAGAGGAACTGATATCTTTAGCTTGCTTATTTCTGTTTCCAAGTTGAAGGGTTTTTCCATTTGAATTTTGGCATTTAGTACAACAGATTTTTCCTTTTCAGCTGAGTTATCAAGTGTCTTCTCCTCATAGTTAGGTGCATTTTGAGTAAAACTGGTGCCATGTTTATTTCCTAGGGAAGTGTCTGCCTTTGTCTTTGATTGATGGGGCAAACCTTGCTGATTTGGAGAGGACTGTTGTTCTGAAATGTCTTCCACAGTCACTTCTGTGGCAGGTGGGGTTGGGCTGCCAGCTTATTGGGGAAGAGTAACATTTTCATTTATATTTTTTGGTTGTTTATTGTCCTTTGGTTTGAGGGGTGTAGGCACATCTATTGTTCTACTCCTTAGCTTGTACTGTTTGTGCACCGCATACACAGCTATATCATATCCTTCTTTAAAATCGAAAGATTCTCCCGACTTAGTGTGGAATTGACTGTCATTGTAAACCTCCTGGTCTTCTTGTGTTAAAAAGACTTGGTTTTCACTGTCCAAACCCATTAGATTGATGTGAGTATCTTCACTAGGTTCACTAGCTCTTGAAGCCTCAGCATAATTCTCTTGGAAAGGGGGTCTGACATGCTGGTCAGGATCAGTCCTTCCCACATTAGTATTTTGATTCTTTCTGAAGTTTGGGTTTCTAATATTGCTTGTTTGACCTTTCCATGATGATTTTCTTTCTATGGTTTCCACCCTGTCTCCAAGTCTATCCATCCCTTTGATGATTGCATCTAGCTTTTGCTCAAATGATGAGGGTTCTTCTTTGAAAGTGGTTCTCCTTTCAGTTCTTGCCCAGTTTCTTTTGGCAATTAGATTTGCCTCTACACTCACAGCTATGTTTTGCATGTCTGCTAGAGTAGGAGGGGCTCTTTATCTTAGTTGATATGCCATGTCAGCGTCAAATCCATCAGGGGATTTAATCAATGCTAAATCAGGTGGAGGTCTAAGGTTTTGAGGAATAGCATTATAAATAGTGTTGAATCTAGTGCAATAGTCCAGGACAGTTTCTTGTGGGCCTCTTCTTATGGTGTCATATTCAGATAAAATGTGCAGAGGGTCCTTTTTCTTTTCCCATCGGTTTAAGAAGGATTGGTAAAGGGCACCCGAATCAGCTATAGAATTTGGGGTCAGTGCCCTGAACCAGGTTCTTACTTCACCTGTCAGACTTTGGACAAAGATTTTCATCCTTACATCATCATCATCTATCTCATAGTTCTCAAAGTAGTCTTGCATTTTCTTAGTATGCTGTAAGGCAGTGTATGTATTGGTTCCATCAAAATAAGTGATTTTGCCTTGGTAATCCTGAGGCATGGCCCCAGGATTGCCAGGCAATTGAAGGGGTGCATAACGATTAGCCATGTTAGGTGGGATAAGTGGGACAACTAGTAGAAGGGGAACACCTGGGACAACAGGGAAAACAACAGCAGTCTGTGTGTTGAATGTGGACAATATGTTTTGAGAAGTGGATGATGAAGAGGGGGAAGAATGCGTTGTATGAGGGTGAACAGATGGTTTAGCAGGGGTTGGAATAAAACTGTGCTGACCTGCCTCAGGACTAGTTTCAGGAGATTGTTCTGGTTCCTTCTGGTTCCTAAGAGTTTTAGGGATCAGATTTGGATTATCAAAAACAGGTGGGGGATTTGGGTCAGGGTTTGACCTGGTGTGCCTAGTTCTCTTCTTAGGAGCCAGCTTCTGAACTTGTTTTTGGTATTTTTGAGGATATTTTTTAGAACTATATTAAGGGACTGCTCAAGCTTTTGGAACTACTGTCTAAAAACAGACAGCAGCTGAAAAATACGCTCTGTCCCCAGTGGAGTCGCCAATTATGTTATCACTCAGGTTGTTCCCTTTGAATCCCAAGGGAATACGGCCGAGGTAACCACTAACCAATCTTTGGGTCACAGATTCTAGCCTACCTATGACTAGAGAGGGCTCTCTCTTTATGATTTAACTTTGTTTGTATAATATTTTAGGCTAGTTATGATGCTCAAGGTTTTGTTTTTGGGATTTGCTGGATGATGACTTCAGTCAAGATATAGATGTGTGCTTACCAGGGTGTTCTAGGCCATTGGGCATGGATTCAGTGGTGCTTTATTTGTTTGATATGCTGTGTTGATACAGTAGTGATGCTGCAGAGCCAGATAGGTGTCTGAGAAACAATTCTTTGAATCTGCGATTAAGTGTGATGTAACCAGGCTATGAAAGGCAATTAAGAATCTTTCAACCAATTGGTATGGAGAAACAGTGAGAATATTATTTAGAAGTAGTGAAGAATTTCTACATAACATTCATATTTATAGAATTAATGAAAACATGAGCAATTAAGAATTCATGTTCATGATCAATTCTGAAGAAAACATTTTCAGCAGTAAAGATTGAGCACAAGGTGTAACCAAACATATCTTGTACTATTCCTTTTCTCTACCACTAGATTAGTAAGACATGTGTATGATTTAATAAACATAAGAAGACAAAACATAGATTGAGAAAAACTTATTGTTCCATCAGACAACACAGAAATTCTGCAACAGCACGCATAGCATCACCAAGACATCAAACATTCAGGAAATAACTGAGCTTTTCCGGCCTTTTGCATTAGATAATCTGAAAATATACAATACATTTGCCTCAGAATGAAAATCACCAACCCCTTATACGTTGCCAGGGGAGGTATATATACATAATTTACATAAGAAAATATCTAGCTGATGAGTAAATGTTTCATTAATGTCGTGCCAACTCCTGGAGCATGGTAGCTGAGAAAGTAAATGCTGTAATAACTCTTCAATGCCTTAGCTGTCCAAAATGGTCAGAATCTATTGACTTTGTGGCTGTTGGAGTCGGCTGAGGATACGTTGTCCAAAAAATTGCGTATTTCTTATCTCTTGGGCTTGCTGTCGTTGTCCATATGCTGAGTCACCTTTCGGCTGCCTTAAATGCTGACTTTATTCTGCTGCTTGACTTTTGCTGAGTTGGAGCTGGCAATGACTGAGCAACTGAGGCTATTGTGGCAAAATTTGAAGCATTGCCTGCCACCAATCCTCCTTAGGCATTTGGTGTCTTCGAATCTTTACTAAAGTTTCATCTGCCTCTGTATATCTGTAAAAATTTGGAGGAATCTCAAAAAGGTGATTTACCTCATTTTCAATGAAAAATAGACCTTCAAGTTTATTGTATAGGCTCTGCCCTGTTGGAGGCCCTGTTTCCTCAGAAGTACTGCCAGATGCAGTGATTTGATTTTCAATATAATTCGACATTCTGGTGGCATATTGCTCTCGGGGGATCAATCTTCCTGCACCGTTTAGTAGGCTGGGCAGTCCCTTTTGCTGCAGTGCTCCCATTTTGAGTTTATACTCATCCACCTCAGCCTGTATCTCATAGCATTTCCTCTCCACGGTTTGTACAAAATTTCTGAGAGTTAGCACCTTTTTAGCTGTAAGGACAGCCTCTGTTCTGTTGACAATGCCGAAGGCTGCCAGTTCTTCCTTAGTTTGGTTATTCAGAAAATCAATCATTCTATTGGCCTGCTCAGGCCTGTTTCCCAGCATTGTTTTGGCCTTCTGAATTTCTATCTGTGCTTGGCCAATTAAATCCATTTGTTCATGCATAGTTTTAATTGACTTCCATTGTTTAGTGATGGATTGGTCAATTCTGGCCCACCGAATTCTTTTTATTTCAGTCATAGTGCTTTCTAGATTAAGCTCTTTCCCCAAGGCCTTTATCTTTTCTTTGAGGGCCTTTATTTCTCTTCCTTGCTCTGCCACAGTCATCTTTGATTTATCATACTTGGTCTCTATCTCTGCCAACTTTTCCTTGGCTTGCTTTATCTCAGTGGCCTGGAGCTCCATTTCTTTAATAGCCTTAGTCAATTCTTCCATGCTTGTACTGGAGTCTGGAGTTGTTGTTGTTGCTGCTTCTGTTGTGGCTGTGGTTGTCACAGGGGCTACTGCTGCCTCTGTTGTTGTTGCAGTGGTTGAAGTAGTTGGAGGAGCTTGGGATGTGGATTCTCCCTGCTTATCTTGTAATGCTCCTTCAAGTTCCTTCTCCAAATCAAGGACCTTTTGGTTGAGCTGCATTATAAGGTCCAGTTGCTCATCGGCCTCCTTTTCCTTCTGTAACTCTGCTGTTTGAGGGTGCTCTGTGGGCAGCAGCTTCAACCTTTTCTTCAGTGCATTGAGGTCATCTTCTTTTTTCTTCAGGAGGGCCCTTACGCCCTTTGGATCCTTAGGATCATGTCCTAGGTCGATGATGATGTCCTCCAGTGATTTTATTCTGTTGTCCTTAGCCATGGAGGACATTCTCTCAAAATCCAACTGAATGTTGGTATTTTTCAGTGATTCTTTTAATTCATGGGCCATGGTTTCCCTGTCCACCAAGGTGGCATAGACCATTTCTCCAGTTTTCTTGTGGAGTTCTATTTGGTCCATGGGGTGAATGTCCTTGGCCATGACCTCCACCCTTGTCCTTACAAAATCTGCAGCTGATTTCGGCTGCGGCACCTTAGGTTTAAAGTGACTGAGGATCATTTTCTCCTCTTGAATGTCATATAAAGACATTAGCCTTTCTTTATGGGCTGGTGTTGCATTTAGAAACTGTTTATACACTTATACTCTCAGCAAGTCATTTTGTGCCTTTATTTGCTTGAAAGAAGCCTTAGTGCTTTTAGGCTTCTTGCTCTGCTGAGAGGAGGATGAAACCTCCAAGCCAAGCTGCACTCCCTGCTCCTACTGAAAGGAACTTGTACCTGTTTGCTGGCTGCCCTCCCCGTCTTTCTTTGAACTATCAAGGACTTCTTCATTGATTACTTCTATATCTGGGGAGTCAACCCTTTGCCTTTTGGTCTCCGGTTGCTGGGAGGATCCACTTGCAGGAGTGGACTCTTCTCTTTCTCTCTTCTTACCCCTCTCCTCATGTGCTGGAGTTTGCAATATTGGAGTTGCTGGTGGCTTAGTTTGTGGAGGGGGGGTCTGCTCTTGTTGCTGCCCACTTGAGGGGGCAGGCTGTTCTTTTAGTGCTTCCTCTTCAGCACCCATTATTCCTTTACCTTTATCTGTATCTGGTGCTGCTGTAGAAGGTGCTTGTTTGGTTGGTGTAGTTGTTGAGGCCGAGGTCCCTTCTCCTACTGGGTGCGATCGTTTGAAGGGTACCTGCTGCACAGAATCTAGGTCAAGAGTCTTTTCCAAATCCTTGACATTATTTTGCAATAAATCTTCCTCAGTCATTTTTTCAATTAATGTATCAGGTTTCCATTCTTGTTGATTGGCATACTGTTCAATGTGTGGATATTTGCAGTGCTCATAGCCTAGTAGCCTATACTTGACTCTTCTAGCAGTGATGAAGCCTTCAGGGTCATAGGGGACCCACCGGAAGCTTTTGGAGAGCATGTACTTGTCTTTAAGGATTAGCTCAGCATCTTGCCATCCTTCTTTCTTATTCATAATGAAGGGGCCTAGGTGGTGCTTGAACTTGAGATGGGCTTTCTTTTTGGAGCTTTGGAAGTGAGTGAGATTAGAGTGAATGAGCTGCCTATAATACTCCAAGGCAAACAGTCTCATGGGCACATATTTTGGGAGCCTGTATGGACAGAGCTCACAGCCATAGATTCTGATGACTGTATGATCCTGGTATAGGTACCAATCACCTATTTTATAATTCTTGGAGAGCTGCAGGACTTTCTGTATTTCAAATGACATTCTGGGAGGAGGGGACCTCATCAACAAACAAGAGACTGGATAAACAAATTGGTCAATGAATTCACAATAAGAATAAGGTGAATTTTGCACTCGGTGGAAGATAGATGTCCAAAAGATAACAGATCTTCTTTGTCCTTTAGAATCGAGCTTTTTAATGTGGCATGGAAAAGCCTCAGACTGATAGTACATGAACAGGTGGTAGATATAAGATGAATACATGAAGATGCCCTCCCTATCTACTTTGAAAAGCTGCTCATGTATCTTGTTGGCTATGAACTTAGCAAAATTATATTTGTAGGCAGGAGGTTGGCCTGGGCTATAAGCAGATAGTAATACCAGCACTGTCTCATCAACAAATTCACTGGTTTTATAGCCCAACACATATGAAATCATGTCCAGCAGAAGTTTGCCTACATCAGTAAAGTGGACATATAAGTAGGGAGGTGGCCTTGTGGGCTGGCAGTTAGGCCTCATAAATGTCTGGGTGATCTTTTGCCTATCCTCAGTGGTCAGCTTGGCACCTGTATCCAGCAGATATTTCATGGAGAAAGGGAACAACAGCTAAGTTTGTTTGAAGTTGAGCATCTGGTTGATGGACTCAGGATTAATGTGAAAGAGGATGCTCCCAGATGGAGACTTGACAACTCTGTGGTTTGCATCATAATTCTCAGCACATAGGCGGATAATCTCTGGAAAAATGTTAACAGATGGGAGAAAGTAGTATGGCAGATTTGACTCCCATATCCCATATGTATCCTTACCATTTAAATAATCATCTCTCAATTCCCTGAAGGTCTGCAAATGGTCTCTATCACCTACAAAATCTTGGATGAGGTAGTCCCTGTCAGCAAGAGGCAAGGACTCCAGGTCTTTATTTGGTGGATTTATGGGGGCAACACTGAAAGCTGTGGGTGCAGGAGCAGCCATTATGTAGTTTCTGAATTAAACAAGGTAAGTGTAATAGCTTGCAAGGTTCCTCAAAGCTCAAATGACAGAGTCAATGTAGATAATGCTAGAAATTTTCTTCAAATGGAATAGGCAGGCTTATGCAGACTTGCCTTTGCTATTCTTTGGTAAATTCACAGGAATGGTGAATACTGGAGTTGAAAAGCAGAGGGTGTGCAGGATTGCAACTTAGTGAAATGCAGCTTTTGGGCAAGCACTCGGCAAAAGGGAACAATGTCGGGCTGCTTGGGAATGAATTTGTAATTTTAGCCCATGAATTTAGCGTTTCAATATCAAATTTATGGAGCTGGGGTAATGTGGGTTGATTTAGTTCCAAATTAAGTAGGAGAGAGTCTTCAATTTGGGATTTAACAGGTGCTTAATGGAGAATTTGCAAAGAAACAGCATGCACAGGGGCAAAACAAGAGAATTGCGGTGAATACCTAGACGAACAGTGCGTAAAACCTTCGGGTTGAGCAGCGGGTGCACAATGTAGTTGAATTGATAAGTTGTGGCAGCTACAACTTTGAATTTTGCGGTCGGAGGCAATTTCGCGGTGAACAGGCTAACAACGGTTGTGTCCTTTTCGTGTGAAAATGACATAAAACGACTAGTTTTGGCGCTTTTAACGACAAATTTGGACAAAAAGGGTCATTGGCGCTTTTCCACCGATGACGTCAGCATGACGTCATGGTGGGCCCGGGGTACGGAGGGTGACGTGGGCGCTGAGCTAGAGGCCAGCGCGGCGGGACATGGTGGCGGGCGGTATGGTGCGGCAAGGTTATGTGGAGGCTACGAGGTGCGGGGGCGGTATGGGGGAGGTGATGTAATGATGACGTGGAGGTGATGCGACGAGGGAGGTGGTATCGGGAAGGTGGTAAGCGGTCTCCCCGCACCACCTTTGGGCGAAGGCGGTATCAGGGAGGGGGGCTCCGAACAACCCCGCCGGCCGCCACGCGTCTCGAGTACGGCTACCAATACCGCTATCTCCCCGGACGTTAAAGGGAGATGGGTCGAGATTTAAAAAAGACCGCCCACCGTTGGATCGGGGGCGGCGGATGATGGACGGCTGGCGGGCGCCCCGACCTATCGTGCAACTTTGGGTGGGGACCCGCCCAATAATAAAATAATGATTTAAATCATGCGGGTTCAGAACTTTGGGTTAAGGGGGTTTCTGTGGGTTTTTCGGGGTATGGGTTAATCTGTCGGGGGTTGAACAAAGGGTTAGACTTAGGTTTGAGCAGAGGGAAATGGGTTTTTCATGAATTTTTTGGAAAAGAGGGGAAATGAAGGTTTAGGGTGGGCTATTAGTCTAACCAGGGGTTAGAGTAATTCCCAAAGCAGGGTTGACCATAGTCCCTGGTGGACTAATGTCTCCCTTAGACCAGCTATTCAGCTATAATGCTGAAGGGGGGATATTTATACATTGTTTGGGGTTTATACACCATGGTGTTATAATAATAGGGAAAGGGGAACATAGGGGATTTAATGTAGATACAGTTAGTAATTAGTACTGGGAGGGGAATGAGAATGGGAAGTGGTAGTTACTAAGCTTTTCAGGAATCAAACTTAGTTAGGAAGTAGATCAAAATGAAAAGAATTTTACACAAGAAATGTGGCTTCTTATCAAAGACAGAAGTCATTTATGACATGACATTTTCACAAATGAAGAGTGTAAGGAGGACTGATCAGGCAGATCCTGCAGTGCTCAAGGGGAGGTTAGTAGGAAACTTTTGAAGGGGATGAGGGAAGTTAGTGATGGTTTAGTAGTATGCCAAATAGGCCATTGCTCTTGCCTTTCCCTTGCTGATGACCACTTTGTGATTTATTTCAAGTGATATGCTTGGATCTTGCTTTCTGCAACCTTCAACTGCCTACCCTGCCTATTATGCCTAACATTTGTTTCTTCCTTTGGATGGGTGCACTTGGTCTTGAAAACCCTGATAATTCTCTTTTCTTTTGGCTGCCCTCCTATCTAAGTCTACCCTTATAACTTCCCAGGGCCCAGATTAAACAGTTGGGCTCCTTTCTTTCTCTATCCACCTAGTCATCTATCAAGCTTGAACTGTTTGAACAGGTACTTCCTCTCTAGTCTACAACATGAAATTTAAAACATGGTGAGGTCCAGCTTGAGCTGTTGGGCCACCCATCAAAATAGTAGTGGCAATTTGGACTAGCCACTTTCATGGTCTTTGTTTGGGGTTCATTTCTTTTATTTTTTCTTTGACCAATTCATTTTTTTGCCCTTTGATTTTTCTTTTAAGGCATACCCTCTTTACATTTTTTAAATTGTCTGCTTCTTTCACAAAAATGGAACCTTAGCAGCATGGAAGGTGAACATTTTGGCACTTCCACTGTCAATCATGAGAGATGAAAACCTATTGGTATAGGAGGCTAACAGGGCCACAGTTCCGTAATGCATTTACTGTAACTAGATCATGTCAATTGGCCAGTGGACAGGCTAACATCCAATGCACCTTTCGATGCATAAAGGGTGCGATGGAGCCAGGGCGAGTTTTTCAAACCCTAGAGGCTCAGAAAAACCAGAAATCAGGCTCAGAATGCAAAATGGAAAGGATGAAATGAAAGTGCTCAGGTTTAGCTCCTACCTGGTCCAGACGGTGCCGAAAGTTGTCCACAGAATATCCCGGAGTCAGTTGATGAAAATCAAAGGGGGAAAGCACCTCCAGAGCTCCAACAAGCCAAAGTTCAAATGAAATGGTAAAATGAGAGGTAAAAGCACTTTTAAATTACTTTTTACGTAATTCGAGTAAAATATTAGTGTCTTAACTCGTTTTTCAAACATATATTGTTCATTTCTAACTAGTTTGATGAAGCTATCGAGCATGCAGTACAATCTTTGAAGGAACAAAGCTATTTATGGTAAATTCAAGAAATGACTGTTACATCGAGCAGTTTTAACGTGGAATTCATGCTCGTTAAAAAATAAACATAAGCAATGAGCAAATGTTTCCCCCAGCGTTTAAGCTCAATAAAAAATGAACCAATTTCCGGTAAATAACCATCGTGAATGTAGTACTTCAGCCTTTAAAGCCTTGGTCGTGTTCTCATCATCACCTCCACTCTGTATTGGCCAATCATTCACCTCCATTTGATTGTTTACCCCTTTTGAGGAACAACTGCGAAGAGTGATCCTATTAGCCATCCTTGTAACACTGTCGTGATTGGAAAATTCCAAACCTTACCTGGAATCAACTGCTACACAAATTTATCACTCATTCCTCAAAGACGAGTCTCCTTTAACCTCTTTTCAACTGACTCGTAAAATATGAAAAGATTGTCGAGCCATTGGCATCTCTAGCTCGTTAAAGGGACTGGGAGTGCTATCCCTCCTTTAGATTTTAATCTTTTTGGACCTGAGGGATTATTACACAAAAAGATCGAGCGCTTGTTTTGTTCGGCTCGTTAAAAGTATCGAAAATTCATCCCTTTTGTATTGTTTTATACTTTTTCGGACTTAAGGGATTAGATGACGAAAAAGGATTTTTGGAGTTTCCTTCACGTCCCTTTTCAGACTCTCTAAAATTGAAAAGGACCGAGTTATCTTTGTCGTTAAACTCGTTAAAACCTAATAGCGACAAACTTGTCCATAGTAGACAAGAACGAGTTTCACTATCACTAGGCTCGTTAAAACATAGCGATGGGTTTTCCTGAAGTGAAAATTATAGAACAAGCATATGTTATCCTCCTCAAGCTTGACAAAAATAAAGAGGTACTGGTCAACAATGACAGGGAAAAATTGGGAAGAAAACTTGAAAAAACTTTGTTGGTAGCATGTCGCTCTTGAACATGACACTTTCACTCCGCATCCAAGTCGGGTTGGGTTGTTTCATTCACCGGTCACATCACCATGGTCACATCACACCATCCATATTTGGGGTTAATGCTACCAATCCATCATGTCAGTGTCGTCGGTATGTTCAAGAGAAGTCACTCACAGAATTCACCTGTGTCTCACCCGCTGCAATACATTTACGCTCCATTCTTTCATGACTGCCACCCTGAACCTTATATCACCAGACTGTTTTCACCTCCATTAAAATCATTTGCTCCGTTCCGTGTCATTGATGTGGGATTCATTAAGGCCCTCCTATGACGGATTGCTTCTTGTCGACATCAGCTCATTATCCAAGAAGTCGATCTAGGAACACCCATTTCAGTACTTTGAAGCTTGCATGCCTCAATGACAAGTTTCTCACTTCCGGCAACAGGTTTACACCATTGGCCTTCGACCGAAAGATTTTGCGTGGTGTTCGATGCCAAGTCCCTTATTCACACCACGTGAATTGTACTGTAGTACCTTGAGGATCATTATCATTATCGGTGATTCCTCTCGCGCCTGTTAACAGCTTACATCATTGGCTGGTAATCAGGCAATGTCTTTCCATGTTCGACTCCAGAACATCTCTCACATGGATCGACTTGTACTTTGAGTGAAGATCGAACGATATTGAATACCACGGATCTAGTTTCATCCATCCGGGCTATCATATATATTCAGGAAAATAAAGACATCAAATGTACATCATTGCTGCACAGATAATCATCCAATCTATGGGATGATGACTCCTCCAGAATCATCAGTCTACACTCAGACGATTGTCTGTCCTATGTACATGAAAATGAATTTATAAAGCTGAGCATGGGAATGCCCGCCTCAGCTAGATCATGAAAATATTATGAAGATAATGTATTGTATTGTATCTTATTACAAGTCTCCTTTCAGCTTGAAAGAACTTTGGATCCTCATGATAAAGCATTTCACCCGACATCAAAAAAGATTAACGACCTCATGATTTAGGGGGCAACTGTTATAGACATTTTTGGGCACTGAAACCCCAAGCATAAAATGTCCATAAACCAAGGGCTCCTAATTCCCTAAAAGTTTTGTTCCAACCCCTAAAGGAACAAGGTCAACTAATTACAACTTCTCCCAGAAGTTCTCCATGAAAAACTACTCAGAACTGGTCAAAACTGGATCATTTCACCTTCTCCATAGGCAAAGTGCGTTGCATCTCACATAAATACACACAGTGGGTGCATTGCATTTAAAAAATCCCTTCTATGGGGTGCGATGGGCGAGAAAGGACAAATGGCAGTGTCAATCCGCGAGGTGGAGAAGCATGGAATATTCCAGAAACTTCTCTTGTGACACTTGCCTCTCTGAATTCAACCAAGGATGAGTAAGAGATCATCAATCTCCAAGTGGAAGCAAGAACTATTAGAGGGAAGACACTAATCAAATTACAAGCTGACTCATCTCCCTTACAGACTTCTATATATGGATCCCTCATCCCAGAGATCTAGAGGCTGGAATTTTGCATCTTGTAAGGAATTTCTGTTAGTTTCTTGAGGCAACATGATAGTGTTGGGTGATCTAAGCTTTTCATGAGGTGAAGAAGGGCTTACTTGCTGAGAGGATGATGCTGGGTCAGAACAACTGGTTGTAACTCTCTTGGCTCTTTCTTTATTATCAATAAAGCTATTCGAGTTTTCCTCCATACCCTTGTGTAATTTATGTTTTGTGCATTTGTATGGTCAATTTACATCTGATCCTAGATTGTTTATGATATTAGATCCATGTTCTCGTATAGTGTTATGAGGCTTTGATTCTACAGGTACTCTGTGAAGCTGGGTATACAAGAAAGAAAGTAGCAAAGGACTATCAGAAGAGAGAGGAATCGAGCAAGGAACCAAGCACAAGACAGAGGTTGGTATCCTTTATTCTTCTCTCATCTATCTTTCATAAAGGAAAACGAAAGTAGTTTTACTTTGTTTGTTTCTAAGGTAGCTACCCGCCTTAGTGAGATTAGCAGTTCTGCATAGACACTTTTCCCTGTAACACTTACCTTCTCAAAAGTTTCTCTAGATGCGAATTTGTAACATACTAGGGGAATTTCATATACAGGTAGTCCTTGAGGTGTGGATGAGCTTGATGGGCCCCATTTTTTCATAATCAAATCCCTTCTGGCTTCCTTGTATGTTTCCTTTTATTTTAATAGGTCAAACTTTGTGGTTGATTCTACAACTTTTCTCACCCACTGATGAGGTTGTCTTTCTTTTCTAACTACATCTATTCCTATCCTCCTTTCTCCTCACCTAATCCTTAGTAGCATGATCCAAATGGCTGCAATACATACAAGTTGTGTAGGGTTTGGGGTAATCCCACACAATATGTCTTGGCTACATGCAATTATAGAAAATAAATGGACCCTTGCCTCTTCCAAATCCTTTAATTCCTCTACCTTAGAAACTTAGTCCTCTTCCTTGCATTCCTTGGCCTCTACCTAGATGATTGTAGCCTCTTGACTGGTTGTAAGTTTGCACTCATCCTTTAGTCCCCTTGGTATATTGTACCCTATATGTATCAAAAGTGCATTCCCTCATTAGTTCTAGCATGCAACATGTGTGGAAATCATGTCCTGCTAATTAAAAAAAAGCACAAAACATGATCATTATTGATCTCTAGTATTTCTATGTCATGGGACAAACTATTGGTAAGTAACACCATACTCTAGAAATATTAGACCACATGCCCCTACCTTGTGCCAAACAGTTTGCAACCCATGTGGCCATATACTTTGTCACATTTAGGAATTCATTTATATGGTGGAATTCTTTTCTACATACAATGCACCATACCTCCTCATGTATTTCCTTTCCTTTGGCTATATATTGTAATTATAATGTTAGTCTTGCTAGCTGTGAATGAACCTGAACCATTCCTGCGTTCTTTTCAGTTCTTTCAAGGGACGCTTCCAAATTCATGGAAATATCTAATGCTTTGGATTATGAAGAAATATTCTTTTGGGTTAATGGGATGTGTATGTCAGGCAATAATCCTGGGATGAACCACTCCTTTTGCTACACATCTGGAATCTGAAACATTACTTGTTCCATCAACACCTTAAATATTTGGTCGAAGTTCCATACGAACTCATTAGCACTTTGTTTAATTTCTTTTATCTCTATAATACTATGATTTTGGGTTTTGAAAATCCTTTAGAAATGCTTGTTAGATGCCCATCAATGACATAATTTACCATGCATGTGCGGTAGCACTATACTTCTTTGTTACATCCCACACCCTTCTTTCCCCTCATGAAACCCTCTGGTTAACCCCCATTCTCCCAATTATGCACAAAGAAATTTAGCCACTCATGTTTTGAGATTCTAGTGACATACTTTATCACACAACAAAATTTTTATCCATGTAGGTAATGATCTCAGATATCTTCCTCGTGGTCCCTTGAAGAACTCACTTTCAACTGTAATATACATCTGATTACCCTCTACAACAAATTCGACAATATAGCCTTCCAACACCCTTTTCCACCAAATATCAAATGTGTGAGAAACCTTGTTACTTACAGAGTTCACCCTTTGGATCAATTCCGAAGTCCAACTACTTGGTACACAAGGATGTCAAGTTTCGTGCTCTTCTGCCAACCTTTTTAACCACTTTACCAAAACAATAAAAAACTAAGCAAAGAACATTTCAAGAAAATTCATAAAAATATACCTTTGCATCAAGGATAATTTTAGGGGCGAATGTTCGCCCTTTGGAGAAATTAAGGGGTTTTAAATTTTTAGTGGGTGAATATTTTGTATCATAGTACATTTTTACAAATCACCTCAAATAGCCCACCTTATATTAAGGGAGAGGGTAAAAAAGGTAAATTTAGCCCTTGAAATTAGGACTTACAACCTTCCTTTCGCCCATTTTCAAGAATAGGTTTTATTTAAGTGAATCTATTCGCCCATTTTCAAGAATAGGTTTTATTTAAGTGAATCCTATGGGCCAAATACCATATTTATAAAAGAGGTATGATAAATTAATAAAAATATAAATAAATGAGAGGTATGGTAAATAAATAAAACATTTTTTATATTTACTCCATAAGTCACCTTATATACATGTAAGGGTGTAAACAAATAAAAATATAAGTAAAGTGGAGGTATGGTAAATAAATAAAACATCTTTTTATACTTACTCAAAAGTTATGGTAAATAAATAAAAATATAAATAAACTAGACGTATCGTAAATAAATAAAACCTCTTTTTATATTTAGTCCATAACCCTCGTTCTATTTATGAAGGCTCAAGAAAGAGATTTTATTTAAGTGAATCCTATGGGCCAAATACCATATTTGTAAAAGAGGTATGGTAAATTAATAAAAAAATATAAATAAACGAGAGGTATGGTAAACAAATAAAACATTTTTTTATATTTACTCCATAAGTCACCTTATATTTACGAACAATCAAAAAATGGGTTATATTTAGGTGAAACCTATGGCCAAAATACTATGTGACAAATACCATGGACTAGATTGTTATTAATACCATGCAAAAAACCATTATTAACCCTAATATTAGAATTAATAAAAATAAAAATGGCACATGGTATTGACCCATGGTATTCACCAAAATGGCACATGGTATTCACCTAGAATGTAGCCTATTTAAATGGGGGAATTAAAACCATGCAAAAAACCATTATTAACCCTAATATTAGAATTAATAAAAATAAAAATGGCACATGGTATTGACCCATGGTATTCACCTAGAATGTAGCCTATTTAAATGGGGGAATTAAACGAGCATGTAGCCTATGCTAAGATTCACTAGGACTTTACAAAGTTTTATTATTTAGTGAAAGACTCGCCAAGATCTTACAAGATTTTATAATTGAGTAAAATATTCGCCATGCCTGGTGAGAGATTCGCCAAAAAATTATATATACATATTATATTATTGATAAAATCGCCTTCCATTTTTCCTATATACCATGGAGATTCGCCCATTTATTATATTTATAAATTTAGGGGGGGTTCTTAAAATTTTCCCTGCTTTGCATCCCTTTTTTAGGATGGATCCATTGATATCTATCCTGACTTACAATGAACTCATGTTCTTTTTCTCCACCCATTGTTGTATCTCCTCCTTAGTAGGTATCCACATCCCCTTACATCATATATCTCAGTCCTAACAACTAAACCATTTGTTGGTGTGTAGGGGGTTGACCCAAGGTTCAAGAGGATTTTCCAACAAAACTCCTACAGACACCGACCCTTTCGAAAACACCTGCAAGTAGGTGAAGTCTCACTAGAGGTATCTAGGGGAACTGTAGGAACCTAAATAGTTATATAGTGATGAAGGAGAGAGGGATCTTAAGAAAGTGTTACCCATTTTCCCATATTCATTATATCATTATTACCATTTATAAAATAAATGAATTATACCCTAATTCTTCAGAAATTGTTCATTAATCTTATCATGCATACAATTCAAAGCAACAATAACCATAAAAATAGACAAGCCATTAAACATTGTGCAAACAACATAATAGGCCCTCAAGATGATATTTTATTATTAATTTAGTGATTTCCTTACAATCTTTTAGGTCCCTATAATACTAATGTATCCCCCTTTTTGTTATTGTTGTGCCCATGTACCCCCCATATTGTTATTGTTGTGCCCTTACATTATTATTGTTATGTAGGCTCTGATTATATTGTGACCCTTTAGACTCCTAAATATACAAAGGAGGTCTTGTCATTTGTATCATCCAAGAATTGTTCATTTATGTAATGTAAAGGAGGTTTCACACTCAAAGAGGATAATTTTTAAGTCATTGATCTATATTTTCTATGAGCTGGTTGCATAACTTTTGGTTTCATAGCTTTGGATTCTTTGGTTTCGCTTCTTCAAACAGGCCATAATGGAATTTTCTCTATAACTATTTTTCTACGAGGCTTCAGAAGTTGAAATTTCGACCTTGTGGAGCTAAAATCTTGATGAACTTTGTGTAAAAATTTCAGATCTTGGTTTGCTATATTTTTGGAGGTATGATCTGGGGAGGTTAGGGTTTTTGCAGGCTCCATATTTCAGTCTCAAACAAGTGATCTAGGGAAAATAATCATAACTTTCATTTCAAGCAATGGATTTAAATTTTGTAATAATTTTCTGAAATTGCACGGACTGTGGCTTTTCATGTATCAATGTTAGGGCCAAAGGTTGAAACAGTGACATGTGGCATCTCATACAACTTCGCTCTACTGAACCAATCCATAATCAGGTCATCGTGGGAGCTCTGACATAAATCTTTCTTGAAGAATCTAATATTGGTCATACCTATGGGGTTGGAAATAAGGCTTAGATGGATACTACAGGAATAAATTTCAAAACTTGAATATCTGATTATAGAGTTACAATCATTTCAAGATCGAGCTCCTAAAAGAAAGAAAAATGTGTGTATTTTTTTAAAAATTGCATAACTTTTGTTTGAAAAATCAGTTTGAAGTGATTCTGAGGGCATATTGAAGCATAGATATCAGTATTGGGTTTTAAAATTCCTCCCAAGAAAAAAATTTCTACACCCATTAAGCCTTCATAAATATCTACTATGACACATGAAGAGGAAGAATTACAACATGATATATCAAAATGACGGGACCAAGTGCAACAAATTTTTCTCTCACAAAGAGCAACCAAAGATGAACTAAAAGGGGACATGGATGGCTTTAAAGAAGAAATAAAAGGTGACATGGATGGTTTAAAAGGTGACACGGATGGTTTAAAAGGCGAAATGAATGGTGTCAAGTCAATTCACTAAGTAAACTAACGCAAGTGTTTTACTTGTCAATCCGGGTTTGTAGACTTGAAAGCACATCCAAAGTATATGGATTTCAGGTGAAGTCAATTTAGGAAGGTGAGACTACAAGGTTAAAGGAAATTCATATTCCAAATATATATTCTAAGTTTTAAAAGACTAAAAAGAATTTGGTTCAAGATGCAACAAGCAAGATAAGAGGCTCCTAACTTAGGAGGTCCTGGTTGTCCTTCCTCACAGTATTGTCCCCAAGTAGAGAAACTAAAGAGAAGTGGTTTGTAATGTGTAGATAGAAAGAGAAGATGCTCCTAACTTAGGAGGTCCTGGTTGTACATCCTCACAGTTCTACCCCAATAACATTACCATTGCATCAAATAAAAACCGGAATTCAAGAAATAATACAGGAAATGCAAAAAGGATGATTTTAGCTATGATTCATAACTTGATACAAAGAGAACTTAAATTAAATACTTTTTTTCCTTTAATATGCAATTTTGACTTTAAACTAACATCATCCAAAAATCACACAAAAGGAATCACACATTTAAATAACTGAATCATAAATCTGAAACAAGAAATAATGAAATTAAAGTTATGCTAATTTAAGCAAAGTGTACTTAGCTTGGTATGGGGGCCCTCCAACCTTGCCTTGTACACCTAAGGAACTCTCAGCTACAACTAACTTATGAAAACATCCACAACATGAACAAAAACTATAACAATAGAAAGTATTCTTCAAATTATCAAAAAGTCTCCAATAGTCTGAATACAAATTACATACTTGAATGGTCCATAAACTTAGTTTAAATAAGAAAATCATAAACAAACTTTGCTACAATGGCTCTAACAATATTATCTATCCTAATCCATCCATTTAGGTTGAACTCATCAATTTTGGTTCACAAAATTAGGAAAAATCCCAAAAAATAATATTCTGCCCCTTTTTAATAGGGATTTCTGAATGATAGGTCAAGTTTGACCAGCATTGACCGGACATGTGTTTTCTCCATTTGACCGAATCAATAAGTGTTCCTTCATCTGTGGTTCCCAATATTTCCAAATATGCACTCAGATCTCATGTAGGTGTCTTGAACATATGACTTTAATGGAGCTATTATGAGAATTTTTAATGCAGTCCAAATTTACTCTTAAAACCCAATTTTTACAATGAATGGATTTAGGATAGGAAAAAATGACCAAAATTGAGGGTCAACAAATGGTTTAAAAGCAGACATGGAAGGTTTGAAGTAAGGTTTGAAAAAGTTATTGCAAGAAAGGTTTCCTAGTGGTGACAAGGTAGTCCATGAAAATCATGATGAGGACAAAGAGAATATGAATTATGATTTTAGAGATTCCAATGCGGGGTTTAATAACCATGACATTCCAAAGATAGATATGTGGTAGTTTTATGGAAACGATCCGATAACATGGATACTATAGATGGAGTAATACTTTGATTTACAGGATGTGCAACCCTCACAAAAGGTATGTATAACATCTTTATATTTAGAACCCAATCAGTTTGTATGGTGTAAATTCCTTTGTTCTCGTAAACCACTTATCACCTAGTCAATCTTTATAGAGGAAATGATAGAACATTATAAATATACAAAGAGAAACACTTTCTTTAGCCAATTAATAAATCTCAAACAAAAGGGTTCAATGGAGGAGCACATTGAAGACTTCCAAAAATTGAATCTTACAGTAACTGATATTACAGAGGAGCATAGGATTGATGTCTTCATATGGACTTTAAAATATAACATCCAACATGAGGTTCACCTTTGGGAGCTTGATTCATTAGAGAAGGTATTCAGGGTGGCAAGAAAAGTTGAAAGCAAAATTATGGCAACAAGGAAGTCTACCACTCACAACTATAAAGATGGATGTGTTGCTACTCCTAGTCTTCCACAACCTACAAGGTTGGCAACACAAAAAATGGAGGAAAAAAGAGAAAAATGGCTTTGTTGAGTTGTGATAACAAATACACTAAAGGTCATAAGTGTGTTGAGAAAAAATTATTCTACATGGACTATGAAGAGGAGGGAGAAAAGGAACAAGAAACATCAAAAGAGGGGGATATACACCAGGAACCAACCCTGGAAAAAGAAGAAATGAATCCAACCATATCTTGTAATGTATTGGTAGGAATTACCACTCCTCAAACTCTCAAGATAGAAGGGTATATCAAGAAGAAAAAGGTAATAGCACAGATTGATTCGAATAGTACCAATAATTTTATTCATTGTAAGATAGCCAAGGAATTGAATTGCTTCATATATCCAGTAATAGAGTGTCAAGTGATGGTTGCAAATGGAGGAACTATAAATTTCTTTGGAAAGTGCCATAATAGAAAGCAGAGCCATAATAGAAATCTAACCATGGGGGAATATGTATTGAATATACCAATGTTTTCCATTCTAATGGGTGGTGCTGATGTTGTACTAGGAGTCCAATGGTTACAATCTTTGGGAACAATAACTTTCAATTTTCTTGAAATTTTTTGGGAAGGAAAGGAAGTTGAATTAAGGGGTATCACATGGAAACCAGGAAATATAATCAGCTCTAATGGCATGACAAATCTTATGAAGGAAGAACAACGTGGAATAATTGCACAATTATGCTCACTATAGGTTCAAACATAGAAATCATCTATTTCTCCAAATATCAAAAAACTCTTGGACAATAATTCCAAGGTGTTTGAGACTCCCAAATGCCTCCCACCTATTCTTAATCATGATCATGCTATTTACTTGATTCTAGGAAGTGTTCCTCCAAACACCGGGCCTTACAGATATCCTTATGCCCAAACAAGTGAAATTGAACATATGGTTGCAAAAATGCTAGAGGTTTGTATAATTCAACCTAGTCAAAGTTATTTCTTTGTTCCAATAGTATTCGTGCACAAGAAGGATGGATCATGGTGTATGTCTCCAAATTATAGGGACCTCAAAAAGATCACTATTAAAGATAAATTTACCATTCCTGTCATTGATGAATTACTGGATGAATTACATGGATCAAATTAATTCGCCAAGTTGGATCTTCATTCAAGATATCATCAAATTAGAATGAATATTCGAGAACAACATTCAAAACTCATGAGGCTCATTATGAATTTTTGGTCATGCGTTTTGGCCTTACTAATGCACCTTCCACATTTCAAGGTTTGATGAATTCCATTCTCAAATCCTTTCTTATAAAATTTGTGTTAATATTTTTTGATGATATACTAATCATAGAAAGTCTTGGAAGGATCATGTTCAACACGTTGACAGGGTGCTCAAACTATTGGAGGAGAAACAGTTATATGCAAAAATCTCCAAATGTTTCTTTGGAGTACATGAGGTGGAATATTTGGGTCATACTGTATCTCATGAGGGTGTTAAGGTAGACCCTAACAAAATTAAAGCCATTAAGGAATGGAAAATCCCCACAACCATAAATCATCTTCGAGGATTTCTTGGGTTGACAGGGTATTATCGCAAGTTTATTAAGAATTATGGGAGAATAACAACACCTCTAACATCATTACTAAAGAAAGATGCATTTTCTTGGACTCTAGAAGTAACGAAGGCCTTTGAACATATTAAAGAGGCAATGTGCCAAGCACCAACCTTAGCTATGCCAAACTTCACAAAAATGTTTATTGTGGAATGTGATGCTTCAGGAAATGGAATTGGTGTTGTTTTAATGCAAGAAGGAAGACCCCTTTCTTTTGAAATTCATCTAATCAAAGGAAAGTATTTACACAAACCTATTTATGAGAAGGAAATGATGACAATACTACATGCACTAAAGCAATGGCAACCTTACCCAATGGGAAGACACTTCAAGGTAAAAACAAATCATGATAGTCTTAAATACTTTTTGGAACATATATTATCTTCAGAAGAGTAGCAAAAATGGGTGACAAAGATGTTGGGTTATGACTTTAAATAATCTACAACAAAGGGAAGAAAAATCTTGTTGCAGATGCACTCTCAAGAAAGGATGAGGATGTGGAAACTTTGCTTTGTGCCATTTCTATTATCCAACCTGAGTGGATAATTGATGCAAGGGATGAATGGAAGAATGATGAAGAGGTGTGGTCACTCATTCAAAAGTTGCAGCAAGATCCCAATACATATGATACATTTAGCAGGAAAAATGATTCATTATGGTACAAAGATCGCTTATATATTGGTAATAATTCCCAACTCAAATAGAGATTCTTATGGAATTGAACACCTCTCCTTAGGATGGAAGAGCCAAGATTTTTAAAAACTTACCATAGAGCTAAGAAGGATTTTTTTGGGATGTCCTTAAATTTGATATTCGTAAGTTTGTGGTAGAATGTTTTGTCTTACAATAAAATAAATTTGATGCAATTAAGACCCTGGGTCTGTTACAACCTTTAGCCATTCGAAGTCAATGTTGGGAGGAGGTCTCAATGGATTTTATCACAGGTTTACCCAAATCTGAATGAAGGAGTGTCATCATGGTGGTAGTTATTGGACTTACCAAGTATGCACAATTTTTTGCATTATCTCATCCTTTTAAATCCAGTATAGTTTCTACTGCATTTATGGAAACAATTCAAAAGCTTCATGTAAATCCGAAGATTACAGTAAGTGACAAAGATTCCATTTTCACTGGAAATTTTTGGACGAAATTATTTTCTTATCTTGGTACTCAATTAGCTCATAACTCATATTATCATCCTCACTCTGATGGGAAAACTGAGATAGTGAAAAAATGTTTGGAAGGATATGTTCATTACTTTGTATTTGATAAACAAACACAATGGGTTAAGTGGTTACCTCTTGCTCAATGATGGTATAACACTTCTTCCATATTGTAGAAAAAATGACACCATTTATGGCACTTTATGGATATCGTCCATCATAAATCACATCATATTTAAGAGAAAATTCTAAGGTTCAAGCAGTGGAACATCACATCGAGCATGAACAACAAGTACTCCAACACTTAAAGTATAACCTCACTCTGGCGCAGAATCGAATGAAACAACAAGCAAATTAACATCGCAGTGAAAGAATTTTTTATGTTGGTGATTGGGTATTTTTATGAATAAAACCATACAAATAAATGTATCTCAAGAAATCTAAGAAGGATAATAAATTATCACCCAAGTACTACGTTCCTTACAAGGTGTTGCAAAACATTGGTACTATGGCACACAAATTGGAGTTGCCTGCATCTTCCCGAGTACACCCTATTTTCCATGGTTCATTCTTAAATAATGTTATCATTGAAAAGCTTCAAGTTCAAACAGTGTTTCGAGAACTTGAAGAAGAAGGAAAAATTATATTTGGGCCTGAATGAGTCACAGAAACAAGAACTCGATAGCTACGGAATCAATCAATTTTAGAGTATCTCATTAAGTGAAAGAACTTACCCACTAAATTTTCCACATAAGAGGATGAGAAATTTATACAAAATCATCCAAAACTACTCAAGCATTGAGGAAAACCATTTTTTGAAGGAGAGGGGCATGTTAGGTCCCTATAATACTAGTGTATCCCCCTTATTGTTAGTGTTGTGCCCATGTAGCTCCCATATTGTTATTGTTGTACCCCATAGAAACCCACTATTGTTATTATTGTGCCCTTACATTATTATTGTTTTGTAGGCTCTGATTATATTGTGACCCCTTAGACTCATATATATACAAAGGAGGTCTTTTCATTTGTATCATCCAATAATTGCTCATTTATGTAATGTAAAGGAGGTCTCCCCCTTGAAGAGGATAATTTTTAAGTCATTGATCTATCTTTTTTGTGAACTAGTTGCATAATACAATCATACCCATCTTGGCTCACCAACCTTAGTATATCATTACAGTGCAAAGTCTTTTTATGTGTATCTACCTATCTCTTTATATCTATTATACCTTGACCGTAATCTATTTATAGATTTACATGTGGACTCAAGCAGACCAAACACCCGTTAGTAGTAAATTATTGCCATGGGCTAGTAAATATTACTATGGGTTAGTAAACAAAATTATCCCAATAACTTTCCTTATTCAACGCAATTTTGTGTGTTTACCCCTATTTTCTAACTTCCACATGTTATCCCTCCTCTCACCTTCCTACGTAGTACCCTTGCATGTCTCTCTTCAGTCTAGTTCCTAAAACTTGTTAGGCAAAAAATATGCTCCAACACTTCTATAACACACTTCCTATACATCCCAATGTTTGGAAATGGGGACTTCGGCAGTAGCTGGATCTCATGCTCCACTTCCCTCTTGGGTGTAGCCCTTTAAGCTCCTGGAACACATCCCAATATGCCTGTAGAAACTCTTCTAGTTTCTATTTCTACTTCTTAGTACAACACTACAAGGATGCCTTTGCTCTTTCTTAATTTTCAATAGGTTGATTCTCTATTAAACAAAGTAAGTCATACTTCTTGTTGGAACTTATTAGTTTCTTAGGTTGGTTGGAACTTACTAGTGAAATTTTTAACTTTCTTTTTTGCGTGTTGATGGTGAAATTTTTTCCATCCTTGATGAGGCAGTACCCATTGGATTTTCGCATGAATATTGCATCATGCATGTACATATAGGGACTTTCAAACGCCATTCCACATATATCAAGGGGAGATACATCTAGTTCTACTTCATCAATAAATTTAGCACTGATAACAAATCTAAAATTGCACTATTTGGTTACCTTTATTTATAAATGCTTATTTACGCAACCCAATGGACATGGAATTGGATAATCATGAATTTCCAACCCCAATTTGATGACCAACTCTGCTACAATGGGGTTTCCCAGTGATACTAAGTCAAACAAAGCATAAATATTGGTCTTTTTAACCTGTATCTTTATATGGAAGAGCCTAGTCTTTTCATTCTCTTTCTATTGTTGAAGGCTACTGGGATTCACATCCTTTTTCACTAATGTATAGACGATCTTCTAATCCACATATAATTTGATTTCAACATGGTTGCTTGAAACAATGGCCATGAGATTTTTCTTCTTATTATATTTCTTTTTGTTGTTCAAGTTAAGATCTAGATGCAACTTCCATCACTTCTCCTTTGTATGACCATCAATGTTTCAGTGTGTAACAACCTGAGGTTGAAATTCCATGCAATAAAAGGATATTATAAAGGAAAAAAATAAATCCAAGGGCATGGGACATGTATTCAAAGTTGAATGAAGGGAAAAACATATAGTGGGCATCACTTGTGGTTAATATTGGCTATGGAAATTGGCATTGGAATTGGAAAAAGGAATAAATGGAAATTTAATATAATAAATAAAGGAAAATAGAAGAAAGGAAAGATGAAGGGACATGAATATTCATGGAAAGGAAACTGAAGGAAAAAGGAGAGAGAACATTCTGACACACTTTGGGACATTCTAGCATTCACTTGGAAAGGCGGGGTGGGGGGGGAGAGAGAGAGAGATAACTTGGACACAAGTAAGGAACAATCAAGGAAAATCAAGTGAGTGCGGGAGGAATTGGACAACACTAAGCAAGGGCAGAAATCAAGCAAAGAAAGACTTGCCAACAAGAGGATTTTGCAGGTAACAAGATGCATGTATGATTATCTTGCTGGGATTTGAATGCATGGTTCATGCATTTGGTTTATTGGTTAGTTTTTTGTCATTGGCATGTGATCTTCCTAGATTTCCAATTGTACACAACCTTGCCTATGCCATTTCCTAGATAGCCACGATGTATTTGGTTCCTTGTTTGGTTGAGCTTTGGATTGTCGGTAGATTTTTTATCCTGGTTGAGGTGGCCTAAGGAAAATACCAAGGGTTGAGGGTGGATATGGTTTCTCTGGGAAGCTCTTGTCAGGTGGGTGGAGACAATAAAAATCCTCAGGGTACAATGAAGAAATTCTAAGGCATCCAGGCTTGTATTGGTTTTGGTGATTTCTGGACCCGGTATTGAGTGAAATCAATATGGTATGAGGGTGGAGGTGGTTTCCTCTGGATTAATTGTTTGGTTATGTTTTGTTTTATCCCATGTGATCCCACATTCATGCTTGGAATATGGTAGGGGGGTGATTGGATAAAAGAGAGTTTTGGCTCAGCCCAATCTATGGTTGGTTGGTACGTGGAAGTCCCTTATGTTAATATGTGTTATTCTTTATTGATGATCAATGAGCATAAATGTTTATTTACTGTTGTTTAAATGACTGGACTATCGAGGCTTCATTCTGGTTAATTGTTGGTTACAAGCATGGTATATTTATTATTATATGATGTGCTCTTAATCTAGACCTAATTCATGGTTTGATGTCTCATGGTTTATTTATATGAATGCATGTTATAATCTATGTTTTATTGCATATAGTACGACAGGGAAACATGGACTTCTTGATGAATATCTGATGAACTAATGAAAATAGTGAACAAACTATGCATTCATGACTTGCAGGTACCATAGACGCAAAGTGTTGTATAAACCAATAATTTGGAAAGTGTTGGCTTAGTGGGTCTTGACATAGGTTCAGAGTTAATTGCGCCAACAAAATCCTACACTACTGGTCCTTTCAGCATCAACTCATGCAGCGTAGGCTGAAGCCTCACCCGAAGCAGTATGGGGGGATGCTGGAACCAAGTTTCCATATCCAGAGATTAGTGTGATGTCTTTTATTGCCCTAGATTTGCCTTTGTGGAGATCTATAAGCCCCTAGGGCTCAGTACTGCAACTTCCTTTAAATGGCCTCCAGACCTTCGCGAACATCTACGATAGGTCTTTGCGGACCCTTAATAGATTAATCATCCACTTACGTGCACCATAAAATAAACCTAGATCTGAAATCACACTAATATACTTAAGTATTTAATAAACATAGAAAAATGTATTATAATATTCACGAAAGTATTTAACATGCATTGTGCACAATTATCAAGACGTATCCCATAGAGTTGCACATCAATAGACCAATATTTCATAAAGATGTTATTAGATCACATCATATATCGCAATCATAATTAAACAAAATTAAATAGACAAACACGGGAATTCTTCAACAATCTACTTTATTGATCTTCAATATGGTATTACAGACTCAAAATTGTCCTACACACTCAGCTACAGGGGTTCACGCACTCAGCTGTGGACACTACTCTAGACCTCTGCACACTCAACTATAAAACCTTTCCCTCCTCTATGACTCACTTCTCTGCACTATCTTCTATTGACCCATTACATCCATCATCATCATATTATTGCCTTAGACTTTCTAAGACACACCTATTTATACAATCCCATGGTCCGCGGACCAAGGGTGGAACTCAAGACTGACTCAACTTTACATAGACAAGGGGCTAAAACCCCTTTTACTCCTAATTACCTACGCACTTTGCATCCACAAATCATGGAGACTTTACATCTTTTTACCAAAATTTACATCAAAACTTGGGTTTTTAACCCCAAAACAGACCCAGGGGACCCCATCCCAACAGGCCCCCAACACAAAGGTCATGACTTGCCCTCGAGTCACTCGGCTGGAAATATGATCTTGCTACGAAGATCCCCCAGCTCCACTTGCACGACTACAACCTCGACAACGCTTTGTGTGGCTGTGTTCTTGACCTCTTTTATTAGCTTCTCTGGAGATGGTCCTTCTGCGGCTAGCTTCATCATTTGTCGTGTCTGCTGCAAGCCCATCAACTGCTCCTGAATGTTGGTTGTGACTTGGTAGTCTTCTTATAACCAAGGTCCCAACCTAGCTTTAAGCACAAACTCCTTCTTCTAGGTTGCTTCTACCTGTGCGAGGAGTTGCTTCCCCTCCTGCAACTGGGCTAGGCATTGTGCGGGAGCAATTGAGTGTGTCGTCACCCTGACCTCATCATATTGCTTTTTCAGCTCACATACCTCTGTATTAATATCTACACATTTGGGTCTTCCTGTAGAGTTGTCACCAATTCCATAGCTTTCTCAAATAAGGCTGAGAAGTCAGTGACTACAGCATACAAAGTGGCCATCTCTTCTTTGATGGAAGCTCCGCATTTCTCCCTGACCTCGGGCGAAGTCGTAGGCTATAATTTGAGTTGCAGCTTCATGATTTTCATGTTGAGTTTGAATTGAACTCATCCAACTTCCGCCTTCGCCTCACACACTCCTGTAGCTAACTTCCGGATCTTAGCTTCCTGCTGTGCATCCTCTGGAATGTCTAGGTTCAGCACTATTTGGCATGCCTCTGATACCGCGACCTCCAACCTAGAACTTTGTGCCTGCATTGTTTCCTTTTCCTTCAAGACTTGCTTTTTCTCAGCAAACATATATTCTTTGTTCACCCTATATTCACTATTCAAATTGAGAGCATGTTGCTCCTGAGCTCTCAATTCCTCCATCACCCCTGTCTACAGTGCATGAAGAAGCTCATTGGGGAGTGCTGCAATGTTCAACCCGATGTTCTTAAGGGTACTTAAGATTATGCGGTCATCAAATGACTCTGCATGTAGGAATCCTTCTGGTAAAGAAACAGTTCAAAGGTCCAAGTGTTTACTAATTCCACAACCTGACTCATCCCTAGTGCTAGGCTCACTTGTGCTGTTGTCTCTTAACCCGCGCCCACCTCTATCCTGCTAGTTTCGATCTGCATCTTGCGCAGATCCTTCTAGATGCTCCCCAGCGTCTGCATATATTGTTGCAACACTTCTGTGGTAATATCCCATATTTTTTCATTGATCTCATCGAGATCGCACTCCGTTAATATCATGGGATCACCCTGCGACTTTTCTGATTTTTTCTTTTTGCAGGGACCTTCCCACTACTTCTGTCTACACTTCCTTAGCTGAAACGGGGTGCTCTGCCCCTCATCTCCTCTGCCACCTTGTGCGGACTTCTCTTTGTCCTCGGTCTGAGGCGAAAGGGATTTTCCACTTCACTCAGATTCACGCTGCTCTTGCTCAGCCTGCTCCTTAGCAGTGTGCTCCTTCTCCATGCTAACCTTTTTTTCGGCTTCCTTTTTCTTTTGCACGACCAAATTTTGTGTAGCCTATTTGGTTGCATCCTTTATTTTCTTTGTTGTCGATCTTTACGCACCCTTACTGGTTCTGGCATCCAAGTTTGATGGGGTACGCCACTCTGTTGGCCATCGCTTGATCACCTCCTGGATGTCTGTATCTGTGACCAATTATGGTAAATCATACCATTTCTGTTGCGGGTCCTTTCATGCTTGGATGCAGACTCAGTGGAAGTTAGCCTTGAACACGGCATAAGATAACAATTGCTCGTACAAGGTCGAGGACAACATTGGGTGCTGGTTGATGGCTATGCAGATGATTTCTTCCATCAAAGCCCAAAATATATTTTTCTCTATGACCCGTGTGGGGTCCTTTAAGGCCCATAGGGAGGCAAATTGCGTGGCCTCTGGAAATAATTATTTCATCGAAGGAAATTGGCTATAGAGATGACAAATTTGTCTGAGTCAGGGTCCTTGGTGACCTTTTCCTTCCCCTTGCGCAGAGGGATATAGTCAGGGAACTTGGTAAGGGGCTCCATTCCTTCAGTGTCAATGTCCTTGATGCCCTATCCTTCATTGGCCTCCAAATCGACAACCCTCTCGGGTTACTTTTCTTTCTTCTGTTTTTGAGTTGCAGAGTGTTTTCTAGGTGATTTGCGCACTGGAACCTGATTCTTCTATCTATCCTTCTTCGGTTTTTGGGTTTCTCTAACAGGGGCAGGCTTCAGCCTAGGCGACCTTAGCGTCGTATACACAGGAGCAAGAGCTTCCATACTCACTACCTCTAGAGCAACTCCCTCAGACGTGACATATCCTCTAGTGCTCATAGTTTCAGCAAGCCTTGGTCCTAACAAGGTTTCAAGGTGATTCAACTTTGGTAAATTGGCAAATGTAGGGCTTGCAACCAAATCCTCAAAGAATGAGCAGTTCATAAGTAATAAAAAACACAACTTAAAAACTCTAAAGGTGAAAAGTGTTCTTCGTTGGACCAACACACGTAATTTATAGGGGTTTTTGAATTCAAATGCGACCATTCGCCCCAAAATTTGATCAATAACATTGTTTTGGTGACAGATCTTCAAAG
This sequence comes from Pinus tabuliformis, assembly GCA_031772625.1. Lineage (NCBI taxonomy): Eukaryota > Viridiplantae > Streptophyta > Pinopsida > Pinales > Pinaceae > Pinus > Pinus tabuliformis. The sequence goes on from CM062814.1 coordinate 575,212,099, forward strand.
ATTTTGGCCTTAAATTCTACAAGCCCACTCCTCTTAACTATCTTCTAGCTGTCAAATTGTGAACAGTCACTCCAATGGTCACTTTCCTACTATGTTGTGCAACACCTCCCTCCATAACGCACCTACCTGTGTGCAACTTCTTATACTGCAACTTCACCATTTTCTGCACAGCTCACCTGCCACATAATCCTCCAACCTTGGCAATGTAGTTTATAGTCCCGTGCTCCCTTACAACTTCCTGGAACACTAAGACTGTCATGCTGCCATATAGTCATTGTATGGGATCCCCTGTATATGGCTTCAATCAACTTTGATTTACCCTTCCCTGCAAAGGTTCTTCATTCAACTTTGTGAGCTGAACTGCATCTCCATCTGTGACTTCTTTGATAATATATGGGCCCAGCCAATGCATCTGAAATTTCTTCGGAAACTTAGTGAACTTACTATCATATAACAATACCAAATAATTTACCTTGAATGTGAGCAACTTGATGTGTCAATCATGCCATGCTTTTTCACGTTCCTTTTGTACTCACTGATGGAATCCAGCCAAGAATCTGTATTCTTTAAGCTCCATCAACTGCGTGATCCATTCTTCCAAGGCTTCACAATCTACCATACCTTTGAAATTTGCTATGCGTAGACTAGGCATGATATATTCCATAAGCATCACAACTTCTATGCCATAGACCAATCTGAAAGGTGTCTGTCCTGTCATATTTTTACAAGTAGTCTTGTATGCCCATAGCACTGCAGGTACGTGCACATCCTAACCATTCCATTGCTTGTTGCAAACCTTCGTTAACGTGTTCTCCAAAATCTTATTAAAGGCCTCAACTATTCCATTAACCCGAGGATGACACGGTGTGCTCTTATAATGATAGACATGAAACTCCTTCGTCAGCATGTTGATTGTCTCGTTTAGGAAGTGCATACCTCGATCACTCATCAACATTTTTGGGTAGCCAAATCTGGTTAACACATATTCAAAGAAAAACTTCATTGTCGTAGCCCTTGTGCAATCCTTAACCGGTTGTGCTTCAACCCATCTGGTTAGATACTCAGCCACGGTGAAGATATAGCGCGCACTTGTCTTCTTTCCTAGGGGTTGAATTGGCCCAAAGAAATCAATTACCCATTTTTCAAATGGCTGCAACGATACTTGAGGATTCAGTGGCAACTCATCCCTTCATGATGGTATGACCATTTGTTTACATGCATCGCATGCCCTATAATATGCTTTAGAATCTTTGTGTAGTGTAGGCCAACATAAATGTGCACGCAAAATCTTCTATGTTGTTTCCTTTCCTGCATAATGTCCTCCCACAACCCCTCCATGAGCTTTAGCAAGGATGCTATTTTGCTCAAAATATGATACATATCATCGCAATATTTCATATGCACCCATCTTATACAAATGTCTTGCAATCACTGAGAAATACGCTGTGCGTACTACTAGTTCCTTCTTTTGCTGACTTGTATACCCCTCCGGTTGCATCCCTATAGTAAAAAAGTGAATAATATCTGCAAATTAGTTATCTGCTACATGCACCGCAAAGAGCTGTGCATCGGACAACCCTTCCTCCAAATTAGTAGGCTCTTCTCCTATTTCGATTCATGATAGATGGCCAAGTCCTGCATTCAACCTTCCTGGCTTCACAATCACCTCAAAGTCATACTCCTGGAATAGCAGCAACCATCGGCAAATCTTCCACCCAACACACGCTTATTAACTAGGTATTTCTAGGCAGAATGATCTGTGCACATTTTGAAATTTCCACCCAATAGATAATGCCTGAATTTCTGAAGTGCGTACACCATAGCCAATCCTTTGCACTCTGTTGTGGATGAATTCTTCTTGGCCTTTGATAGTTTCCTATTTGCGAAGGCGATAGGGTGGTCCATCTCTCCTTCATCGACCTGTGTTAGCACTACTCCCAACTCAATTCAAGAGGCATCGACATGTACGTGGAATTCCTTCTAATTTGGGAAAACCAAAATTAGTAAAGTGACCATCTTCTCCTTTAATACATCAAAACTGCATTGATATTCTTCATCCCAACAGAATGTAGCATCCTTCTTCAGCAATGTCTCCATGGGCATGGTAATGTGAGCATAAGCCTTGATGAACTTCCTGTAATAGCTTGTATGGCCAAGCATTGCGCGCAACTATTTGACACTTCTTGGGGCCTCCAAATTCACTATTACCATGATCTTGGCAAGGTCCACCATCAACCCTTACTTTCACACCACATGACCCAACAAAATCCCAAAGGGGACACAAAATAGACACTTCTTTAGATTCAACACGATCTGGTATCTGCGATATGTATCCAGCATCAGGTGTAAACTTTCTACATGGCGCTTCACTAAAATAATCATCGCCCAGTCATCAAAATACACCTCCAATAACTTATGAATGAACTCCTTAAATGTCTTTATAACTATGCAAGACAATATCACAGGCACATTCTTAAGTCCAAACGGCATTACAATATACTGGAAACAACCCCATTCTATGGCGAAGGCCATTTTTCTCCTATCCTCTGGCGTGGTCTTGATCTGATAGTCCCCGAAAACCCATCAGTGAATAAGTAGGCCTCCTGCTTTCCAACGTTTTCCAATAATTCATCAGTAAATGATGTCAGAAAAGGATCATGGACCTAAGCATCATTAAGCTTCCTTAGATCTATGCAAATCCTTATTTCTCCCTTCTGTTTCTTCTTTTGAACCACCATTGGGCTCACCCAATTAGATTCTTCCACAGGTTTGATGATGCCTACTTCTAGCATCTTATCCAACTCCAAGCAGACCTTCTCCTTGTATTTGGGATTAATGCAATACGACCTTCACTTAATAGGCTTCGCATCCAGTTCAAAGTGATTTTCATCACACCCAAGTCACTTATGATGCCCTTCAAGTTCGAAAGCTTTTTAGGAAAAAGATCCTAGTACTCGCGGAGTAATCCCCAATATTCGTAAATTTTGGCTCTGCTTCAGTACCAATGTTCACTTGCTTGGTTTTCAATGGCGCGGTGATGTTTAGGTTTTATATTTGCAAGCCTTCGACCTCACAATGGCCTTCTTCTTCTGGAATATTTATATTTCTTGGATCTTCATCCTCCCCATCATCGGTCACATTATAGCATTCCAGCGCATGGCGCAGCTAGGTGCTCCAATCTGGTTGAACCAACTCCAAAGGTTCCTGTATAATTTTGAATATCGCTACCTTAATCCACTGCAGATCTTCATCAATGCTCTCAAACCCATCTTCAAAATCGAAGGTCATTAAGAATCCTTCCCTTAATATATACCACTTCGTGGTGCCATGGCAGAGCTCCATTTCCAAATACCAATTCATAGGAATTGTATCCAAAGTATGACAAAATAAGTGCACCCACTCCGGCTGCGGCTCCGTTCCATAAGCTTTAGTCCACTTCGCTAAATGATTGTGCGGATCATTTCTCCCATCATATTTCTTAGTCAGTCGAACTTTAGGATGACCAAATCACAACCTCATCATCCTTCTATAATCTCGCCATTCATCGAAGTTGTCCTTGTGCGTACCCCACCATCATGCGGGCGTAGCACGCAACGCCAAATCCAATGCTTGGAATCGATGATCCTCAGGGATTTCTCATTCAAAGGCATCCAAAAACTTATCTATGTTAGTTAAACCATCATAATAGGGTAAATTTCTTACCTCCAATGACACACAGTGCAGCGATTTAGTCATCATGTTGCAATGTAGCGTAGATACTTCATGCAGCCTATTCTGCCAGTGCTCCAATTCTTCATCTGAATCAGAGGTACAAGAACTCTCCTGGTCCCATGCAATCCATCCATTAGCTATTGGATTAATCCAACCTTGATCTCATGTAGTTACTTTGTAGATATGAGCCAAGTCATCATCACTCTCTTCATAGTCGCCGACTGGTTCAGTATAGCGCGATCCTTCTGCAGGGTCCAATGGTACTACAACTTGTGTTAGAAAATTATATATTACAGAGCAATGGAACACATAAAATATTGCATAAATATAAACACAGAAAACACATAAAACAAGAGAGACATAGATATACGTGTTTCACCCAGTTTGGGCTACGTCCACGGAGAAACAGCTAATCCTTCTTTTATTATATTATCTAGCAAACTGAAGAGATACAACCTACAGCAGATCCGCTGTAACTCCCTCTTCACTCTCAATCTCGTCTCTCTTCCTCACTCAGAATACATATCTACATAGATGCAATACAATTCCCTCATATATAGCAAGGGGTTGCCTTCTAGGGAACAAAACCCTAAATTAAACATAACTTCTACCGTTAGATCTCCGCCTAATGAACGACCCAGATTGACTACGAAATTACAACATTTTACAAGGCAATTTTACATCTATTTTAAAATGTCGCAGCCGCCCCCCCTGGACCCCCCCTCCAAGGAATATTTTACAGGTAGCGTTGCTGCCCCATTACAAACTGGGGTCCAACGCGGTGATACCTTTGAATACATAAGATAATCAAGCTCCACACCCAACAATCTCCCACTTGGAGACTGATTATAGCAACTCCACCGCTGCTTCATTTTCTAGACAATGACTCCTCTTTGGACCTGGTTGTTTCTCATCTTCTTCATCATACTTGACGACAAATTGAAACTGAGCAGATTCTTAGCTTCTCCTTGGTTACAATTTTTGTTAACATATCTACAAGATTCTAGCTAGTGTGTATCTTTTCCAGCTTCAACTGTCCATCTTCCAATGTTGACCGTATGAAATGGTACTTGAGCTATATATGTTTAGTCTTGGAATTAAATGCAGAGTTCTTTGCAAGATGTATGGCACTCTGGCTGTCACTATATAACCTGCCCAACTCTTGCTTCTTACCTAATTCATCCAGAAACCTTTGTAACCAAATCATTTCTTTACTAGCCTCTATAGCAGCAACATACTCTGCTTCTGTTGTTGAGAGTGAAACAACACTTTGCAGTTTTGAGACCCAACTGACAGATGTTCCACCTACAGTAAATACATATCTTGTAGTACTCCTCTTGTTATTTCTATCACCTGCCACATCTACATCAACATATCCCTGTAGAGCAATGTTTGAACCACCAAAGCATAATGCTTGATTTGTGGTACCTCTCAAATACCTGAGAATCCACTTCACCTCCATCCAATGTTCTTTTCCTGGATTGTTCATGTACCTGCTTAGAACTCCCACTGCATGTGCAATATCAGGCCTTGTGCAGACCATTGCATACATTAAGCTTCCAACTGTTGATGCATATGGAACTTTAGACATATGAGCCATTTCTTCCTGAGTCTTGGGACACGCCTCCTTACTTAATTTGAAATGGCTAGCCAAATCTATAACAACTGGTTTTTCATTCTGCATATTAAACCTTTTCAACACCTTTTCTATGTACTCACTTTGAGACAATGTTAATTTGCGATTCTTCCTGTCTCTAGTTAATCTCATACCAAGGATTTGGGTGCCCAAGGATTTGTTTTGCAACACCCAAATCTTTCATTGCAAATGAGTTTGCCAATTTCCTTTTGAGCACATTTATTTCCTGCATGTTGGAACCTGCAACAAGCATGTCATCTACATACGATAACAATATAATATAGCTGCCATCATTTTTCCTTTTGAGATAAACACAATGATCAAAGTGACATCTAGTATAACCTTGTTCAGACATAAACCTGTCAAATTTTAGATACCACTGCCTTGGAGCCTGTTTTAAGCCATACAAGATCTTTTTCAACCTGTACACTAGTTTCTCCTTCCCTTTTACCTCATATCCTTGTGGCTGCTGCATATATATGTCTTCCTCCAAATCCCCATGGAGAAAGGTTGTCTTTACATCTAACTGCTGAAGATGCAAATCTTCAGCTACTACTAGACTTAGAATAGTCCTGATTGAAGTCATTTTCACAACAGGAGAAAATATCTCATCAAAGTCTATACCCTTTTTTTGTGCAAACCCTTTTACCACAGGTCTAGCTTTATACCTTTTTCTTCCTCCATCTTCTTCCTTCAACTTGTAAACCCATTTATTCTGCAATTTTATTTTACCTGTAGGCAACTTGACTAAGTCCCATGTTTGGTTATGTGCTAAGGAGTCCATCTCTTCTTTCATGGCTTGCTCCCACTTCTTCCTGGTTTCTACCTGCACTGCTTCTTCATAACATTCTGGTTCACCAGAATTAGTCAACAATACATAATATAATGAAGGAGAGTATTGTTCAGGGGGTCTACTTATCCTGGTAGATCTTCTAACACCAGTTTTAGGTGCTTGGGGTGCTTGTTACTACTATGGTTGTTGTTCTGGCTATTGATCATTATGATTTTTAGGCGCCATTACTTTTCCTGTGATATCGTCAAGCACTGTGTATTCTCTATTTTCTTTTTCCTGTTTCTTTTCCTGTAGCTGATCCTTATACAAAACCTTTTCATTGAATATGACATCTCTACTCCTAATGATTTTGTGTTTTTCATAATCATAAAAGCGATAACCAAAATAATTAACACCATATCCAATAAAGGTACATTTATTTGATTTTGCCTCAAGCTTTGTTCTATTTTCTTTATTAATGTGGACAAAGGCCTCACAACCAAAAGTCTTTAAAAAAGAGTAGTTTACCTTTTTACCTGTCTATGCCTCCTCTGGAATACCACCATCCAAGGAACTTGAAGGCCCTTTGTTTATTAGATAAACAACAATATCTACAGCATCTGCCCAAAATTGTAAAGGCAATCCTGCATGCAATCTCATGCACCTTGCACGCTCCATGATTGCCCTGTTCATCTTTTCTGACACACCATTTTCTTATGGTGTTCCTGGAACTGTCTTCTCTCTACGAATTTCATTCTCTAAATAGTAGCTATCAAACTCTTTGCTACAATATTCACCTCCATTGTCTGAATTGAGACACTTCAACCTTTTTCTTGTCTCATTTTCAAGCAAAGCTTTCCATTTCTTGAAAGTATCAAATACATCCTATTTATTTCGAATACAATAAATCCAGGTTTTTCTGGTTGCATCATCAATAAAAGTAACATAATAATGAGAGCCACCAAGAGATGATACCTGAGCAGGTCCCCATACATCTGTATGCACACGCTCTAATTTTTCGCTCTTCTTTTCTTTCCCAACTCTAAGGAATCTAACTTTCTATTTTCCGTAAACACAATTCTCACAGAATTTTAAATCAACATGCTTCAAACCTGGCAACAAATTTCTTGAGTGAAGAATCTGCATCCCGTTCTCACTCATGTGCCCGAGCCTATGATGCCACAATGTCGTATCTTCTCCTGTAGAGTTTAAAGCATTAACATAATTAGAAATATCATTGCATAAATACAATGCACCAACCTTTCCTCCTTTCACTATCACCAGGGATCCTTTAGTGACCTTCCAGGTTTTATTTGTGAAAGTGATTACGCAACCTTCACCTCCCAACTACCCTATTGAAATCAAATTTTTCTTTAGATCTAAAACATGCCTTACCTCCTTCAATAGCCATTGGTTTTCATTTTGTTGTTTTATGAAAACTGTAACCATTCCAACAATTTTACAGGGTTTATCATCACCCAATCGAACCTTTCCAAAATCTCCTTGAACATAATCATGAAAATTTTTCTTATCAGGTGTGGCATGGAATGAGGCCCCTGAATCTACCACCCAGGCATCAATAATATTTTATAATGAAAGAATCAAAGCATCTTGCAACACATCACCTGTTACATTCACTTCATGATTAGTTTCTTGATGTGTGTCTCCTTCTTTTCCCTTCCGAGACTTGCAGTATTTCTTCAAGTGTCCTTTCTTCCTGCATTTCCAACACACTATCCCTGATCTAGACTTGGATCTAGCTTTTCTTGACTTACTGCGATATCCTGGGCTCTTTCCTCTTTCCATTTTTCTTCCCCTAGTCTCTACAGTCAAAGCATTACCTGATGTCTCACCGGAGCTTTTCTGTCGCATTTCCTCGCTAAGGATTGCACCGACAACATCATCAAACTTTAAAGTACTAGATCCAGAGACAGAGTTACTAATGGCCATAACTAAACCATTCCAACTTTCTGGCAATGAGCACAAAAATAACAGATCCCTAACTTCATCATCAAAAGTTAACCCTACAAAACTTAACTGACTTATAACTGTATTAAAATCATTTAAATGATCAGAAATAGATCCACCTTCTGACATCTTCATATTAAATAAACACTTCATAAGAAATACCTTATTTGAGGCCAAGGGTTTTTCATATAGTTTGGCTAATGCCGACACTAAACCCTCTGTTTTTGTTTCCTTTGAAATGTTAAACGCTACCAACACCACTAGGCACAACCGTATTGTTCCAAGTGCTTTTCTGTCGAGAATATCCCATTTTGTGTCTGTCATACTCATCGGTTTCTTTGTCTTTCTGCCCAATGGTAGGTACAGATCTCTCTGATACATATAATCCTCCATCTGCATCTTCCACAGCTGGTATTTTTGGCCGTTGAATTTTTCGACCCTAAACCTACCATCTTCCACCATTGCTCCCACTTGAACTAGTAACCCTTCTCTCTTGCGAGTTTATCAGCCAAATAGACCTTCAGCTCTGATACCAGTTGTTAGAAAAATATATATTACAGAGCAATGGAACACATAAAATATTGCAAAAATATAAACACAAAAAACGCATAAAACAAGAGAGACACAGATATACATGGTTCATCCAGTTTGGGCTACGTCCACGGAGAAATAGCCAATCCTTCTTTTATTATATTATCCAACAAACTGAAGAGATACAACCTATAGAAGATCCTTTGTAACTCCCTCTTCGCTCTCAATCTCCTCTCTCTTCCTCACTCAGAATACAGATCTACATAGATGCAATACAATTCCCTCATATATAGTGAGGGGTTTCCTTCTAGGGCAAAAAAACCTAAATTAAACATAACTTCTATCATCAGATCTCTGCCTAATGAATGGCCCAGATTGACTACAAAATTACAACATTTTACAAGGAAATTTTACATATATTTTAAAAGGTCGCAGCCGCCCCCCCTGGACCCCCCTGCAGTGAATATTTTACGAGCAGCATTGCCACCCCATTACGAACTGGGGTCCAATGTGGCGATACCTTTAAATACGGAAGATAATTAGGCTCCACACCCAACAACTTGAAGTGATTTCCTTTAAAATGACATCATCCTCTTCTTCAAGTTGATGACTCCATTTAGGTCAATGGTCCAGTCGATTCCGAGGAGCGTAGGGTATGGATTGTTGTTGTCAACAATCTCTGTTACTCAAAATCATCTAGCACGCTCACACCTTCTATATCCACTGTCACTCCATGTCGTTGTCCCATAGGGATGATATTCTGTTGGTTTTCCATTCTAAGCTTGATCGGAGACCACTGCAGCATGGGTCTCCCCATTCTCTCCCATGTCTGTTTAGGAAAAATGTTCACATCAAACCCCAAATCTAGAATGACCTGGTCCATCTCATAATCTCATATATACACAGTAAGCCTCATCTCACATCGTGTTATTTCCTTATGTTTTCCAATTTTTCTAACCACGTGGTGTCCATCAGGGGCGTTTTATTTACCAGAACACTTGTTTATCAATTCCTGTAGGCCTTTCACAACCTTGATATCCCATACAAGTTTCATGCAGGTCTCCAAGAATGTGGTAAGCATAGAGGGATCAACCTCTGTAGGCGCGCTAGTTTCTAGTACTCTGTTCTAACTTCCTCAGGTAGACACATCAATAAAGCTTTTCTTGGCCTCCATAAACATTTCCTTCGCATGCTCTAGATCGAACCCAACTTCCCTCTCTAAGGCCTTGCACACCCATCCGTCCTCTTTAGGATGTTTTCCTTTATCATCCCCAGTTATAATCCCGCTTCTCAGCACGATATTTGCATTCGTATCTTCCTTGTGGGGCTCAACTCTCATCATTTGTAAGTTTTGTGTAGGTTGTTGAGGTTGCGCCTTTTTTTCCTGCACCTTAGCTATCAACACAGGGTATTCTTCTATAGTGTTTTCAAACTAGCTAAAGTATTGATAGGACGGGCATGTATGATTTTGACACTCCCGTGCGTAGTGCCCTATTGTCCCAAATTTATAGCAAATACCTTGACCCCGACCTCTCCCAGGCCCTCCTCCTCCTCGGCCTCATCCTCATCCATGATATCCTCCACGCGCTCCTCCAACGCCCTGATATGGAGGCCGTGTTTCTACTTGCATTTGGTAGGTAGGCATTCTTTCCATCATTAGTTCAAGTTGTGATAGTGGCATTCATCATGGCCCACTAATTTGCAGAAGTTGCAGAATAAAGGTTGTGGTGTTTGAACGAACTTTTGAAGTAAATGGAAATTATCCATTGTGTGTTTCCCAATGTTATAGACATTTTTGTGCCTTATAGCATGAAGCATGAAATGTCCATAATCTAAGGGATCCAAAGTCCCTAAACATGTTGTTCCTACCCCTAGAGGAACAAGGCCAGCAAACCACAACACTTAATAAAAGTTCTCCACCTGAAAACACTCAAAAACAAGGCAATTATGGATCATGTCAACTGCTCCACTGAGCATTTGCGCTGAATGTCAGCTGCTCCACTGTCTACCTGCGTTGAATGTCAACTGCAAAGAAGGCTACCTGCGCTGGGCGAGTTTGGACATGTGGCACAGTCATTCCTCAAGGTGTCAATGCCCAGGAAGCTTCCAAAATGACACTTGGATCAGGGAATTCGACTGGTGATGAGTAAGAGGTTCTAGATCTCCAAGTGGAAGAAAGAACCTCCAAGTGGACTCAAGAACTGAAGAAGAACTGGAGTGGGAGAGGACACTAGTCACATCTCAGGCTGACTCATCCTCTCTCCAAACTCCTATATATGGATCTCTCTCCCATGAGATCCAGAGGTTGGAATCTTGTGAATGTAAATAATTGCTGTTGGTTTGAGTTTAGAACTATTGGGTGATTTGCTTTGAAGGAGGTGAAGAGGAGATTTCTTTGTGCTGGGAAGGTGATGCTGGATTGGGCCTCTTATGGTTGTATCACTTCCTGAACCTTACTTCTTCCATTAATAAAGCGTTTGAGGTTCTTCTATATGCATGTGTCTTAATGGTGTATTGTTATACTTGTGTCTTTGATTTATTCTAATCCTTGAGTCAATTATGAATGTATGCTTCTTGTAGTTTCCCTCTCTTGCCATTTTGCAGGATCTTGGTGTAGCTGGGCCAGTGAAAGAGCAAAGAGCCGGGGGCAAGCAGCAAGGAGAGAAGATTGGATCAACCATTAGCGAAAGACATCGGTTAGTGGATCTCTTTCTCCTCTCTTTTACATCTCATAAAGAAGTAATCTCATATAGCTTTGCTTTGATTTTTGCTAAGGAACTATCACCCTTAGAGTGGGATAGGGTCATTCCGTATTGGATACTTTTCCCAACAACAAATTGGCGACTCTGCTGGGGATCGTATCTTGTTGGTTGTTTGTGTTTTTGCTATTCATTTCCTAAACACAGGGAGTACCGAATCGAACTGCATTTGGATCTTTCAAATGCAAAGTAGAGGGCAGCTACTCTAGCTCAGTTTCTGGGCATGTTTATGATTTGAAGAGCTGATCCACAAGGACTCTGAACAGCTCTTAGTGATAGCTTTTCATCCTCCTTTGAATCATCCTTTAGTGTGTACTTGATTGGTAGCTTTGATTTGGCCAAAAACTGTTGATTTTTGAGCAATCTGTGACCCAGAACCCAAGAGAAACGAGAGTTTCTCTCTTCATTGCAGGCACTGTGAAGGCAGTCTGCATTTCAACGCAGGTCCCGAAGGGGCTACCTGCGCTGAATGTCAAACTGACAGTGTTCTACCTGCGCTGAACCAGTGTGGCCTTGTGCAACTGGGGTTCTCTGCTTTCTGTTGCCCTGTTTTCATACCTGTTTTTGCAGCCTGTTATCAGTCAATGTACCTATCTGAAACCACCTTTCTTTGCCACTATTCCGCCTCGGTTGTATAAAGAAACTGTATTTTTTCTTTGTGTATTTATTACATCATTTGCAGTTCCCCATAACGAAAGTGAACTAGTCTTGCTGTGGCCTCTTAGATCTAGACCTGTGATAAGTGTCGTTCTGATCTTAAGAGTTAGTTTGTTTGTTGTTCATAGCTGATTGAGCTTTTGCTTTCGTCATATGGTTTGAATTTATGTATTTCTAGTGTTGAAACAAGTAAATCTTAAGGTGTCTTTTGATTTTGGACAAAAGCTTATTTTCTTTCACTTGAAATTGAATTCAAAGTTATACAACAGCTTTCTTTTTGTAGTACATCAACATTAAGAAAGAGAAAAGAAATACCTGCATTGTGCATGTGCATTTTGACAGCTTGCATGTTGATTTAGGAAAAAGTGCATTAGTGTGTGCTCTATGATCTGTGTGAAAAGATGATGTCTTTCTTTTCCCTCAGTAGTGAAGATTTTCATAAGTTGAAAAGATTGAAAAAGCTTGCTTCTCATCTTTAGACTGCATTTAGGAGTTGTACCATACATCTCATGGTGATCCATAAAGGCAAACTGCTAAACAAGATCAACCTAAAATAAATTGAATTTACATAACAACGCTTTGAAACATAACGCAAACACATAGAGGTCTAAGCTAGAGACGTGTTCCGGCGTCGTTAAACGTGATATCTTAGCGTTGAGTGGTTGGGTGATTCCTCCACGGTGAAGCGATAAGTATCAATACGGACTTGTGCTCCCACGTACCATCGCGTATATATTGGGAGACCCCTATAGGAACAAAGCCTTTATCCATAGGAAGCCGTGTCGGCCGCCCTACTGATCGCAATGCAGTGAACACAGCATTCACGAAGATCGACCACCCGTACCGTAAAACGTATTCTCTGGTTTTGCGAAAAGTTTGGCACACCCTCTGCCTAGAACTCCAGAGTAGTTTCTTTTGGCCTTTTTCAAACTCTATAACTGAAAAAGTCCATTCGAGCATTTGTCACTTCGGGCTCGTTAAAACATCGAAGGAGACTAGAGTCATCTTTAGCTTTTTCTCGACTCTTAAAAAGTGAAAAAGCAAGTTGTGTCTAAAGCGTCGTTATAAAATTTATTTTAAAATGGAACATAATCACCTCCTATTCCTGCGTTGATCTGTAGGTTGAGAACATGGAACACACCAACCAAGGAATTCCCCATGATGGAAATCCTAGTCCTTTCTCCTCTTGGGGAGAAGTTGGTGCGCCCCACATGGCCACATTGTCGCTTCCAGGACTGACAATTGGCCTGCCAATCTGGCTATTCTCAACCAATGTAGTTCAGAACACCATGTTTCCTGAACAGTCGAGTCAACAGTTAGTTCAGTCTAGAGCTGCCCACCAGCCTTCTACTTCCTATAACTCTTCCTCCAATCCTTCATCTTCGCAAGGTAGAGTCGGCAAAAGCCAAGCTCCCATGGAGAAGAAGGAGAAGAAGAAGAGAGAGAAGAAGAAGAAGGAGCCTAAGGCGACTGGGGGCAAGCAAAAGACATCTGACAAAAATCCACACACAGCACAGACCGGGCCTAAATCGCCATGTGTCATATGTAGAGGAGACCACTTCCATAGAGATTGTCCCTGTATTCCCCGGATACTAAGGGACTGGTCCCCTCGTTTGCACAGTTCGGGAGCATCAACCTCTGATAGCCATGTTGAATGCTTACCGTCAACCAGCGAAAGTGAAGGTTCAAGACAAAGAGGGGGAGCAAGATCCCCCTGCAGACTGTGTGAAGGCGATCATGCCATCCACCATTGTCCCTTCTTAGACGAAGTGAAGAGAGTTTTGGAAGATCGTCCAGTTTCACCGTTGAGACTTCCTCCTGGATACAAAAAACTCGTGCCAAGTCCTTCGTTGGTTGAGAATACAGCTGGCACGCTCAAGTGGTCAGCTGAAGCGTCAGTCATTGAAAATGAACCTACTAAATCCAGACTGAACGAAGGTCCAAAGGTCAAAACGGTAGTTGACCCAGTTCTCCCTTCAGAAGTTTTATCTTCAAATGACACCGTCACTGAAGATTCATCTTCAAATGACACCCTCACTGAAGAGAATAAGGATGACACCATCCAGATTCTTTTCATCAACACAGACTCTGACGAGCGTCAGGGAAATGCGCCCATTCCTTTATCGCAGGAAGGAACATCGTCAGGGTCATATCCGGCTGTGTATTCGGTCCCACCACCAAGCAACCTGGTTGTGTCCTTTGATTGGAACCAACTAGGCAGACCCCGGTTGCCGGCCAGTATACCATTCAGAATCATAGTCCAAATATACAGAATGGTAATGGCTGGCACTATCATTGATGAAGGGGCGTCTGTGAGTATCCTTTCCTCTGTTGCTTGGAAAGCACTGGGTTCCCCGGCGCTTTTTCCTGAGATAAGAAATCTCTCGGGTTTTGATAAAGGAACCAGTCGACCTTTAGGGATCCTCCCCAATGTGCCTATAACATTGAAAGGGAAGACCGTTCAAATGAACGTGATGGTCGTTCAAGGACCCTTGGATTATAACCTACTCCTTGGACGAGACTATATATATTGCATGGGAGCTGTAGTCTCCTCACTCTTTAGAGTAATGTGTTTTCCGCATGAAGGAAGAATGGTCAAGCTCGTGGACCAACTTTCGTTTCCCGGATCACACATCGCAAATAGTCATGTGCCATCCCTAAATGGTCTATTCATGCAAGAAGTGTCTCAACCCACGGTCCATCCTCCTGATGAGCGCGAGTAATCCGGGAGGATATGACTGGAACCCAGGGGGCATGCATCCTGGCCTGCTTCGGCAGGGGAACTTTGGGTATAAGGTAGAATTTCCGCGAGAGAATATGACTAGTCCGTACCCCGTCCGTGGATGGAAGAGGGGTTGTTCTAGAATAGGATTCTTTTGTCAAAGTTACGTGTTTGACAACAGTCACTCACCTTTGTCTATTTCGGTAGGCATCGCCGAGGAAGTGTTTTGTTTAACGAAACAATCTTTAGGTAACCTGAAAAAGGTAGGCCAAGGAAGTGTTTTATTTAACGAGACAATCTTTGGGTAGCTAGAAAGAGGTAAGCCTCCCTCAGTAACACAAATGTTTTGTCTTTGAGTAGTGTTCTTCTCTTGTCGCAAGTAGATGCTCTCTTGTCGCAAGTAGCTGTTCTCTTGCGATCTTGCGAAAAATCTGTTGAAAGTTGGGCTGACGAGAAGACAAGTATCGTATAGACCCGTTAAAATTAACGGGAAGACAAGTATCGTTAAAATTGGACTAGCAAGACGACAAGTAGCTGTGAACACCCAAAGAAAAACAGAGGTGAGAAGGAGGAGGGGCAACCTCGAAATTGTATTTTATACCTGGGGGCATGCAACCCTTTTGGAGTGCAAGCAAAGAGCGGTTATTTATCTATTTTTTTTGGATTAGTTGTTTCTGAACTTGCATAAAGAAAGGAGCGGAGCAAAGCTTAATGAGATGAAGCTGCATAAAAAATAGAATCTTGAGAAGACATTTCTTATCTTATGACTGGTAATTCGAGCAGTTTTAGCATAAAGTTCATGCTCGTTAAAAAATAAACGCAAGATTCGAGCAGTTTTAGCATAAAGTTCATGCTCGTTAAAAAATAAACACAAGATCCGAGCAGTTTTAACGCGGTCTTCATGCTCGTTAAAAAATAAATATAAGCAGTGAGCAATGTTCCCTCCAGAGTTTAAGCTCATTTTTAAATAAAAAATGAACCTATCCCGGTAAATAACCGCTGTGATCATAAATTTATCAGCCATAAAAGCCTTGGTCGTGTTTGCACCTGCCACCTCCACTTTCATTTGGCCGATCGTTCACCTCCATATGATTGTTTACCCATTTTGAGGAACAGCTGCGAAGAGTGATTTCACCTAGCCATCCTTGTGACACTGCCGTGACTAGAAAATTCCAACCTGTACCTGGAATCAGTTGCTATCCCTGTTTATCACTCGTTCCTCAAAAGATGAGTCTTCTTTAAGCTCTTTTCAACTGACTCGTAAAATGTGAAAAGATTTCCGAGTTTTGGCCTTCCAGCTCGTTAAAAGGACCGGAAGAGCTATCCCTCCTCTAGATTTTAATCTTTTTGGACCTGAGGGATTATTGCACAAAAAGGTCGAGCGCTTGTTTTATTCGGCTTGTTAAAGTTATCGAAAACTCATCCCTTCTGTATTGTTTTATACTTTTTCGGACTTAAGGGATTAGATGACGAAAAAGGACCTTTGGAGTTAACTTTACGTACCTTTTCAGACTCTCTAAAAATGAAAAGGACCGAGTTGTCTTTGTCGCTAGACTCGTTAAAATGCATTAAATAGCGACAAACTTGTCTTTAGACGAGAACGAGTTTCCCTATCGCTAGGCTCGTTAAAACATAGCGATGGGCTTGCCCGAAGGGCAGGTTATAGAACAAGCATATGTTATCCTCCTCAAGCTTGACAAAAATAAAGAGGTACTGGTCAGAAATGACTGGGGAAAAATTGGGAGAACCTCGAAGCTTTAATGGTAGCAAGTCGCTCTTGAACATGACACTTTTCCTCCGTACCACATCGGGTTGGGTTGTTTCATTCACCGGTCTCATCACCATGGTCTCGCCAAACCATCCACATTTGGGGTAATGCTACCGATCCATCGCATTAGTGTCGTTATATGTTCAAGAGATGTTGTTCAGGAAGAGTCAACCGTGTCCCATCCACTAGCATACATCATCTTTCATCCTTTCATGACCGCCGCCCTGAATCATATTTCATAGATCGTTTTCACCTTCATCACAACCATTAGCGAAAGACATCGGTTAGTGGATCTCTTTCTCCTCTCTTTTACATCTCATAAAGAAGTAATCTCAGATAGCTTTGCTTTGATTGTTGCTAAGGAACTATCACCCTTAGAGTGGGATAGGGTCATTCCGTATTGGATACTTTTCCCAACAACACCCAACCACCAGACAAATAATGCACCATAGCGTGGCCCCCGCACTTGGTCCTGCTAGAGCTTCCGACATAAGGGGAATTGGTCCCCCTCTTATGATATAGTTCGCAAATATGGGACAGTGGTCTTTATCATGCCCCTGGCTCTTACATTTCAAGCACTATAATTCCTCACGCACCATGGAATTAGTCCCCTTCTCTTTCTTCAAGCTTTGCAATTCCAAGCAGAGGTTCTACAACTGCGAGTAAATCTGATGTACCCCCAAGGTTTCATCCTAAATAGGTGTCACATGCAATCTCATCACAATTTCCAAGGCTTCTGCCTAAGTCCTATCTCCTGTTATGACAAAGAAATCCTCAGGTGGGGCAAAAACGAGGCTATAAACCACTCGCGGTGATGACCATCTGTGAGCTACATATTAGCTTTATGGATCACACACTTCAGCCTTTGATCTAAACCCCAAGGCATTTCATCAACCCTCAGCATGATTTCCTTAAATCCAACCACTGACTGCGAGTCAGACTTAGGCTTACTAAACTCTTTGTTTAAAGAATCCTTAGTCTCTATTAGCGTTGCTACAGGATGATCAGCGTAGTACTTAATATACCACACCAGGTCATGATCCTGTAGAGCAGTAACTGACTATAACTTCTTTATGTTGTCACCAGTGTTCTACTGTGTGGTCCACACAACATTTGCAACAAAATAGAATTGATCTGTATCTTCACTCCCTATACCCTGTAAAATTGGCAGCTTTATTGAGTTTGACATGTTGAACGGTGGTGGTGGTGACGGAGGTGTGGGTTAAGGTGTATGCTATGGAGGTGAAGGTGGAGGTGGAGTAGATGGATGGTGTATCCACGGAAAACCCTGTCTTATTAGCTGGACAACACTTCGTAGTGAGGCCTATACCGTTCCCTCATCGTTGCTTGAAGGAGGTAAAATCAACCGGCTATATTCAGGACCTTATTTCTCTTGATTTATAAAGAGTTTTCCACTTCGCATCGCTCCAAAAATCAAGGCAATGTCATAACGCGTTTCTCACATAAGAGCATCTTAATCTAGGTATTGAAAGATCTCAGATACTTACCTCATGGTCACTTGAAGAATCGTCGCTCTACTTTGTTTTAGCTGACTGAGGTATCAACCATGAATTCTATAACAAATCCTCCTATGATCTGATCAAGCCAGTGGTCGACAACGCGCACAATCTTGTCTTCACAGGCTTCTAATCATTGTACCAGCTATGGAGTCCACACTATTGGACCGTTAAGCTTCCACCTTCCTTGGTCATCTACCAACTTAGCTATCCACTTGTATAGTTCAATCGGGAAGGTGCATAAGAAAACTCTTTGTATTTCCATATACAAATATATGTCCAACCGCTGCTCCTTTGACAGGCACAAATTCCTGTTCTTCTGCGCCGCAAATTCATGAATTTTTCTATCCAACCACTTCTCAATTTCCTTCTTGATTGGATTCCAGTGATGCAACATCACACATCTCCTTAAGAAAATCTCGGTCCCAGTAATGAAACCATTTGTTAGCTTAAAGGGTCCTAACCCAGGTTCAGAGTTAATTGCATCAAACAAAACCCTACACTACTGGCCCTTTCAGCATCAACCCACATAGCGCGGACTAAAGTCTCACCCGAAGCAGTATGGGGGGATGTTGGAACTAAGTGTCTGTATCCAGAGATCAGTGTGATGTCTTTTATTGCCCTATATATGCCTTCGTGAAGATCTATAAGCCCCTAGGGATCATTACTGTAACTTCCTTTAAATGACCTCCAAACCTTTGCGAAGGTCTATGATAGGTCTTTGTAGACCCTTAACAGATGAATCATCCACTTGCGCGCACCATAAAATAACCCTAGATCTGAACTCACACAGATCTACTTAAGTATTTAATAAACATAGCAGAATGTATTATAATCTTCACAAAAGTATTTAACATGCATTGCGTACAGTTATCAAGACGTATCCCATAAAGTTGCGCATCAATACCAATATTTCATAAAGACATTTTTAGATCGCAACATATATCGCAATCATAATTAAACATAAGTAAATATATAAACACATGAATTCTTCAACAATTTGCTTTATTGATCTTCAATATGGTATTACAGACTCAAAATTTTCCTACACACTTAACTGCAGGGGTCAACGCACTCAGCTGCAGACACTACTCTAGGCCTCTGTGCACTCAGCTTTAAAGCCTTTCCCTCCTCTATGACTCACTTCTCTATGCTATCTTCTATTGACCCATTACATCCATAATCATCATATTATTGCCTTAGACTTTCTAAGACACACCTATTTATACAATCCCATGGTCCGCAGACCAAGGGTGGAACTCAAGACCGACTCAAATTTACATAGAAAAGAGGCTAAAACTCCTTTTACTCATAATTACCTACACGTTATGCATCAACAAATCACGGAGACTTTACATCTTTTTACCAAAATTTACATCACAACTTGGGCTTTTGTGATCCAGCTGGATGTTGGCGGCCACCCACCTATCCCACTTGGACCCTCACAACTGTCTCTTTCAGTTTTTCAGTTTCCTTATTTGTAGCACAATTTACTATTTTTAGCATTTTTTCGGGTCCTGAACTTCCGGCGTTGTTTTGAGGCCCTAAACAACGTTTTTTGGGAAATCTAGGAGCAACATGGGTCCATGGACCGATGTTTCTCTTTCCAAAGTTTTAGTTCTCAGATAGATATTTCTAACGAGATATTGTGCGCATCAAACTAAGATCATATGCCAAATTTACGACCCCGGGAAGTTGATGTACCAATTTACCCAAATAGGGCCCACAGTTTGGTGTTTCATCTTCTAAGGTTAGGTTTTTGGATGTTTAGGGTTTTCCATTGTTTCTCAACAATAAATAGGCCTTCGAGCCTCATTGTAACACAGTTCAGAGGCATGTAGCCACCACATCTCTTCTCAGAGATAAGTTACCAACGCCCTAGCTGGTTTATTTCCATTTCTGTTTGTAAGCATATTTCAGTATTTTACATTAATGAAATGAAGTATTATTTCCACTGCATCTCTATATTTATGGTTATCTCTATAATTTGTTGCGTTCCTGTTTAAATTTGGATCATTTTGACCTCAAAACAGACCCAGGGGGCCTCATATCAACAGAAAGCCAACTTCTTGGCATACGATCTTCGTTTGGCTATC